>CM062809.1:519168410-519817943 GCA_031772625.1 Pinus tabuliformis
ACATTTCACAATGAAGAAAACTTTTTGTTTTCCACAACATTTAAAAATAAAATAAAATCTCGAGAAGAAAAAAAATGTAAAAAATCTAACGTTGAAAATCTCCAAATAAATTTAAAATGGATTCGTTCAATTCCGTTCAAGCCATGAAATATAGACATTCAATTAAGGAAGTTCACTATCAGAGAAAAGGCCTCCCTGGCATGACGTGTTCCCACCAAACGGACCTAGACCCCACACAAGAAAGGTCACCAATGGATAAATAGCGATAGCTCAGGATAAGCATAGCGGCATAGCCCTTACCTTCTCAGGTAACTTACCTGAGCATAGCAAAGGTCGATCTTACCTGAGCTCTGCTTAGGGCTGTCATTCATTTTTGGCCTTACCACTGCCGCTATGCTTAAGTGATAACCTGATGCTATGCCTTCTCGTTAGGCCCCTCCCATAGTGATTCTGCAAGAATTCCTATGACCAACTTTTGTCTATCCATGCCATAATTTAACACATATTGGTCAAAATAAGGTGCATGGTTAAACATATTTTACCATGATCTAATTCCCACCAAAAAGACAAAAGCGAGAACAATAGTTCGGCAGGGCAATATCAATCTCCAGTCTTCAAAATTGGGCGTCTGGTTAAACATATTTGATCATGATGTAATTCCCAACAAAATGACAAACGTGAGGAAAATAGCTTGATTAGGAAATATCAATCTCCAATCTTCACTGAAAATATATGGAAACAGGATGTCTAGATCAATTCCCATTCTTCAAATTCATTGAATTGTGATGCCTTAGCTAGAAATTTGTTCTACGTTTTCCAGTGATTCATCGGTAGCTAGGGTTTCAGGGTTGAATTTCGATACGTTCATTGATTTGTTCGATGCCTATTTTCGTGAATAAACCGAATCGTGGGAGAGTGTAGCACAACTTAATGATGAATCTCAACGTGCAACAATCTCATGTGAAAGCACTCACCCTTAGTCTGGATGATTCGCCCATTTTGTACGCGGGATGTTACGATGCATATATTCATTACTAGGAGGAAGACCATGTCTCAGACCGAATATTGCATTACTTTGGTCTCTTTAGAGGCCAACTTCACTTTGTTCTCTATCTAGAGGCCATTGGTGATCTTACCCTCAGTGGCTTGGGTGATACAACAATTAGGATTTGTCAAAGGGAAGTGGGCGACACCGGAATATGCTCTATTGCAGTGATGGAGGGGTACAATGGTCCAGTGAAATGCATTGGTGTCACTACCTTGGATCTCCACGAAAATTCATTTATCGCTTATAGTGGAAGCCTAGATGGAATGGTGAAGGTGTGGATGGGTTGTATGAAAACCACCATGGACTCTCATCCAACCTCACCACTACAAATAACTTGCTGGCTTCAACAAGATCAGAGGATGGAGGAGAATCTCTTCAATAGCTTGCTCCACAAAACATCAATTTGTTCGACACCTATTTTCGTGAATAAATAGTGAAATAAAGATGAGAAAAAGAGCAGAGAGAAGTGGTTGACGTTATGACCAGTTTTCATAACATCCATACATTAGTGGATCAAGGAGGAATAAATTCTTTCTGGTAAGTTCATAAACTTTGAAGCATTTTATTTTTGCACTTACGTTGATTTGATTCCTCTGCAATAGCACAAATTTGGGTGTAATTAGTTTTTAGCAATAAAAATGGATTTTTATCTCTATATTTGCGTGGTACTTTTAGATTAATATTAATGGCACTTTATAAAGTGTTACTCCTGCCTTCTGATGCCCCATCATTTCTTTCCCTTTTGGAGATCCAAACTATTATTTTTGAAAAAACTCCTTATATTTGGTATTTCTGAGAATGAAATCAGAATATAAATTATTCAATTATGTATCGACTTAAGCCTCTCATGTTCTCTGCAGTGTCTACCCTAGTCAAAAGACTAAATCCATAATTTTAAGTCTTCTTATAGTGTCTTATAGACAACTATTCCATCAAAAAACATCATTCAAACATCTTACTTTTCGTGTGAATTTAAAACTCGAAGTTCTTACAGTGGATCTGGAAAACCTCTACAACAAACCACCATCTGGTACCAAAATATTGGTTAAATACAAATTTATTTTTGTAGTTGAAATGAGGGTGCCTCCTTTGAATTCAAGTTAAGTTAAGAAACCATCCTGCAAGAGAGAAGCTTCTTTAGACAACTTATCTACCTGTGCCTTGAATTCCAGTATACATATGAAAATGAAGTATTTTCAAAAGAGGCTTATATCTCTTAGACAATGTACATAACTAGGAGTAGACTGAAATTACTAATGTTCCATCTCCATAGACCTAATTTTTTTTAGTCTTCTTTCCTCTGCAATTTTCAACAAAATCCAAGGGGTAAAAAATTCAAGTCGATTTTTTGAACCTTGGCCAATAGCATGCTTCAGCTTAAGGTAGGTCATAGAGTCAAAACAAACCATGCTCCACATATACTAGTCCTTGAATTTCTTTGTCAAAGAAGCCTCAATGAATTTCATGGTAAATACATGGAATGAATAAGATTCTAGGAGATATCTATTTGAGAAGTACTTCATTATCAACTCAAGCCATTCTAACCTTGTGTTCTACCTCTACATATGTGATAACCAAATCCTGATATATCTTCTAATTTCGGGTCCCCTAAATCCTATAAGCAAACAGGAAGATGAGGGCATTATATGTTGCTATTCTCTTATCATATAACCAATCATAAAGCCAATCAACCAAAGTTATATTTTCCCATTTAGATTTTCCCACCATGGCTTGAGTAACCTCATTCCAGACTGCTCTAGAAAAGGGATCAGCCACAAATGACTAATCCATTGTTTTCTCATTACTCTTGTAAAATATAAATATGGTTGTCCCTACTTAGTTCCTCTTATATTTATTATCCAAGGTGAATATTTTATTGGCTAAGGATAACCACAAGAGAATGATGTAGATTATATCTAGTGAAGAAATCTTGGAGGAAAAGAGTTTAAAAGAAAGAGACAAAAGAATAAAGTTCCTATTCGACCTAGCCACACTTGAATAGGTATAGAAATTATATAAGCGTAGGATTTTCCATAAAACATAGGAAGTACCTAATCTATTGGAAGGAAGAGCAAAAAATAATGAAAGGAGAAATTCTTCAGAAATAAATTCGGTGCTAAAAAATCTCAAAGAGGACATTGACATGCATGGACTAAGGTGCACTAGAGTAAGTGAGAGAGGTGGGGGAAGGGTAGGTATTCTTTCGACCATGACACATTAGATGAGAATAATTTGATCCAATCTTATTCTCATTGAAATATGAAAGGAGGCTACGTGTGGTTGGAGATCACTGAGTTTATTGTGGATTATTTAGTTTGATCGCATTAGTTCTTATTAAAGTCATAGCACTCCTTAACATTAAAGTTAGAAGCCATTAATGTTTAAGTCACATTATATGGTGAATATGTGACCAATGCAATAAAATATCAATATTGATGTTATAGGTTAAGTGGTTAAACTACCTAACAAGTAGGGGTGTTATAAATTAGTTAGATATGATGAAAATTGTGTGTATGTGTGTTAGAGATGTAAGGATGAAAATTTATCATCAAATATTTTATATTCTTTGTCCATCATTGTTTTACATCTATCTGTGTGCCTTGACCATATGGTCCTCATTTTGGTTGAAGATTATTCCCTTGAGATTTTTTGTTTTTGTTTTGATCATTATTTTTTTTATGATCGTGATATTTTCTCCGACCTCTAGAAAATCCCTCTCAGTTCATGTACTATTCGTGTCTCTAAACTTCCATGATGGATTAGTGTACTGCTATGTTTGTTGACATTAATGATTTTCCTTAGAAAATGGATGCATTTCTATAATAAATATCTAACTTACAAATTTTTTTACATGTTTAGATATATACATGATGGATTTGGCTGAACCGATAAGAATCTTGGCACAATAATGAAAGAGATTTACAGTAATGACTAACCTCATCAGTGGAGAGGAACTTGTTGTAATAAAATATTGAAAAACTAAAAGTTGTCTTTCTTATCTTCTTGATGGTGAACTATATAGAATATACAAATATAGTTCATTGTCCAACTATTTTTTTGTCTTCGCTTCCATTTTTGTTAGATATGAAATGCCTTTCCTTGTTTATTACTTGATGAAGTTAGAGAGCATATATTCCAGCCTCCCATGAATCCCAACACAATATAGGAGCATTGTTTGTTATTCCATTAAGGGATTTTCTCCACATTCCTTGGTAGACCTGTTGATCTACCTATTTGAAATAATACTGAGAGGGGGGGGTGAATTAGTATTATCAATTTAACAATTTTTCATGTCCATAAACAAATTGATATACTCTACTTCTGTTAGTGAAAATTGCGTATATACGCAACTGTAGTTAAGGAAACTAGCATATAACCTACAGACTTATAATTTAATTTATTCTTCAGATGTTGATCATTAATCTATGCATCAAAACCATATAAATAGTAACTAGGTACAATAAAACAGAGCAGACAGTCACACACAAGAACATAAGATATAAGGTGGAAACCTAATGTGGGTGAAAACCACCTGCTGCAATTCATCTTTGTCTTCTTTTAATAAGAAACTTATTTTTACAATATTTCTGTTCTGGTGCAATCTTATACCAATACACAAGCTTCTACCTGTAGAAGGCTACAACCTTCTCTCATTCTCCAGATTCTCCTGGAAGGGAGCTACAACCCCCTTAGCTCTTGTACTAGCTGATGTACTAGTATGTAGGTGCTGGCCTACAGAAGGCTACAACCTTCTCTTTTCTTCCAGGGACCACTTTTCATAAATTTTCAGACTAGATCCATCAATAGCATCAATCAAACAACAAAATATATCTGCATCAATCAATCTCCCTTGCACTAACCAAAACTGAATCAAACAATCACTTCTCTGAATGTTGTAACCAGAATATAGTAATAGTAACCAAAAACCAATCCTGAACCCATAACACTGTAGCAATAAATAGAAGTAGCTAAAACATATTTTATGAGACGTACACTACTTCAATATGTAGAACCTATGTGCATACGCTATTATATTATGACAAACCTGTGTATACGGGATTTTCAATTACCGAAACAGCGTGTATATGCGCCTTTGATATGCTGAACCTGCATACAGATCTATAAAAGATAATTTATCCTTTTCAACTATTCAGACATCAGTTATACCTAGATCATTAGATTTATAGATCAAGTCATGAGCCAAATATAATAGATCAAAAGCACACAAAGATACTTCTCTTCAAGCCTTAAGATCTTGACACATCAATAGAACTTATCCTTCTCCTTGCGCTCAGGTGTCTCCTTAATTCAGATCCATCTATGCACCATAACCTAATGACTAGTATTCTAGATCTTGTTCTTCATAAGATATCCAATCCTTGAGTGCCTTTGCCTAATGATCTCCTTCCCCTTTTATATTCTTACGCCTTACTCAACACCATGGTCCAAAACCACTTAAAACCAATACCTGGGTTCAATACTTCGGATGAGATACCATGGTCCAAAACCATAGGTCCAAATACTAAGGACCAAAAAACCAAGTTTTCCAAATTGTACGTGCTTTTTTGTGCATGAAAGTGCGTGTATATGCACACACACCTTTTGGTCTATGAATCTGCATGTATACGCAGCTTGGTCAACGGGAATCTACGTATATACCTCTTTTTCCTTTATTCTAAGAGCTTGTGACCATGAACTATCATCTGAGTGATTTTTGAGTGAGTTGCCATCAAGAACAATACCTGTTCCATAGTGCCAAGCTTGTGTCATAATGCCAACCATCTCCCCCTTTGGACTTGATGGCAACCCCAAGTCACTCTCTCCCTTTTTCATCAAGGGCGAAGGGTTATGCTCCCACTGAGTACATGCTGAAATCTCTACTCTGCTGAAGTGTGTTGTTCATGCTCCCCCTGACGGTAAGCAAGGTCTGCAAAAAGATGTTCTTCAAGAAGAACATGACTCTATACATCATAAATGACCTTCCTATCACCAAATACTCATGCATACATCCATCTCCAAACCAAGTCGGGATATACCAATATTGACTCATCCACCCAACCAAGTGGGGATACACCAAAAGCTTATACATGATAAAACAAGAACATTACATCATCCATCCCAAGCATAGTGGGGAAACAAGATAGGTCGTTACATGACCTTGATAATAAAAGAAATAAATGACATAGAGACTAAGTATCTAAGATAGGACTCTGATAGTCATCAACAGCTATCATTAGCAGCATCTGTCAATCACCATCCAGACTAGCAACCATGATCTCCCTCTGCACCTGTTCCACCTAAATCAAAAACAACTATGAAATTGTACCCAGATCTTCTAAGGTAATGCCAACAATGCACTATTAGAAGTATATGCTCCCCCTGAACCTGTACCAGATGATTAGACCCACATCAGACTCTTTTCATCCTGAGTCTGACCCATTGATATTCTTCAAACCAACATATACGCAACTGTATCCACAGAAACCTGTGTATGTACATGGATACGCTTCATGAAACTCACCACTGTTCTCTGAAACAAATAAGTGTCAACAACAAGATGATGCATCAACTACTCCCAGCTTCGGTCTAAGGTATTCAAATGTCTCTTTGGGTAGAGGTTTGGTGAATATATCAGCAACCTATTCCTTGGAGGGAACATACTCCAATTTGACTTTTTGTTCAAGCATTTGTTCTCGAAGAAAATGATATTTGATAGGTATGTGCTTGGTCTTGGAATGCATGACATGATTCTTTGAAATACTAATTGCAGTGGTGTTATCACATAAAATGGAGATAAGTGGAGTACAAGTGATTTGAATGTCTTGCAATGTTTGCATCATCCAAATGAGTTGTGTGCAGCAAGATGCAGCAACCTCATATTTTGCTTCAGCTGTAGATAATGCAACTGAACTTTGTTTCTTGCTGAACCAAGACACTAATCTAGAACCCATAAAGAATGCACCACCACTAGTACTTTTTCTCTCATCCATGCTTCTTGCCCAATCTACATATGTATATGCATGAAGTTTGAGATCTATATCTCTAGGATACCATATTCCCTGAAGATATTTGAAAATCCTTTTAACTGCTTGAAGGTGTGCTTCTTTTGGATTTGCCTAGAATCTTCCAACTATACCCACTGCATGCATGATGTCTGGTCGGGTACCTGTTAGATAGAGCAGACTACCAATCATGGATCTATAGGTTGGTTGATGTATTGTTGCTAATTCTTCATTTGCGCTGAGGCTGCATCCTGTTACCATAGGGGTACATACTGGTTTCGAATCTTCCATGCCATATTTCTTCAAGATCTTCTTGAGGTACTTGGTTTGTGATAGAAAGATACTGTCTTTGTTTTGTTGGACTTGTAAACCAAGAAAATATGTGAGCTCACCAAGCAGGGACATTTCAAATTCTTTGTGCATCACCAAGGCAAAGTTTTGACTCATGTCTTCTTCATTCCTACCAAAGATGATATCATCAACATACACAACAATTATTAGCAATTTATCCTTGTCAATTTTTATATATAGATTGTTATCTCCTGATCCTTTTGAAAAACCTTGTTGACGGAGGTATTTGTCCAGACAATAATACCAAGCCCTTGGAGCTTGTTTAAGACCATAGAGAGCCTCTTTCAGTCTACATACAAGTTTTGGATCATTTCCAAGGATAAATCCATCTGGTTGCTCAATATACACTTCTTCTTCTAAGTCTCCATTTATAAAGGCAAATTTCACATCCATTTGTTCTACTTTCAACTTTTGAAAGATAGAAAGAGCAAGGAACATTCTTATGGTTTCAAGTCTGGCAACCGGTGCAGAAGTTTCTTCAAAGTCTATACCTTCTTGTTGAGCATACCCTTTACAAAAAAGTCTAGCCTTGTTTCTAATAACATCTCCATTTTCATTCATCTTGTTTTTGAATATCCATTTTGTCCCTATGACATTGTTATCATTTGGTCTAGGAACCAACTCCCAAGTGTTATTATTTTCAATTTGCTCAAGTTCTTCATTCATGGCCTTGACCCAGCATTCATCTTTGCATGCTTCACTTACATTTCATGGTTCAACGGAGGAGAGCATTGCTACATAGCTTGAAGCTTTTGTAATAGTTCTTATTTTTTGTACACCTGCCTCTTTCTACCCCAAAATTTGAGTCTCTGGATGGTTCTTCTAGACGTACCTGGATGGAGTCTTTTCTTCTACCCTTATCTGTTCTTCTGGTGCTTCATAGGTTTCTTCTTCATCATTAGTTTGATTTGATGTTGAAGGATAGTCCTCATCATCTTCAAAATCTTCGAATTTTACATGCTTTGAATTGTATCTTGCTTCATCAACCACCACATCAATACTTTCGACAATTTCTCCAAGTCTTTTATTGTAACACTTATATCCTTTACTTCGGGAAGAGTAACCAAGGAGAATGCCTTCATCTACTCTAGGTTCAAACATGCCAAGCTTTTCATCAGACCTTTTGATGTAACATTTTCTTCCAAAGACTTTGAAGTATTTTACAGTAGGCGTCTTACCATACCAAAGTTCATGAGCAGTTTGAGTGTTGTTTACCTGGACATTTGTTTTGTTGATAATAGTAATGGCAGCAAATGCAGCTTCAGCCCAGAAGGTTGCAGGAGCTCTAGATTCATCAAGAATAGCACGAGCCATTTGTTAAACCATTATGTTCATCCTTTCTACCACTCCATTTTGCTGAGGAGTTCTTGCAGTAGAGAATTCCCTTCTTATTCCATGTTCTTCAGAAAAGTCAAAAAATTCATCCAATGTAAATTCCCCTCCTCGATCAGAGCTAAGGCATTTGATTTTGCGATCTGATTCATTTTCAACGAAGGCTTTGAAAGCTTTGAACTTTTCGAAAGCTTCGTCTTTATGCTTCATAAGTCCTATCCAACACATCCTTGAAAAATCGTCAAGAACAATATAAAGTATTCTTCTCCACGGGGTGACTTTTTCCTTGATGGACCACATAAATCAGTATGGACAATTTCAAGTGGCTTACTAGTTGATCCTTCCTTCTTAGGAAAATGGGTTCTGGTTTGCTTACCAAACTAACAATTTTGATGTCAAGAAGATCATGAACAGCCTGATATTTGCATGCTTTCCTTATCTGAGTGAAGCTTAGATGCCCCAATCTTCTGTGCCATAGCTAGTGTTCATCATTTTTTCATAGATAACATTGTTGCTGTCCTCCCTTAAGTATGTATAAATTATTTGGAGTTCTTATGCCTTTGACCACTGTTTCTCCTATATCAAGCTCACGAACAATACATCCATTTGATCAAATTACTACCTCATTTCCTTGATCACACATTTGACTAACACTTAATAGATTATTCTTTAAGCCATCAACATACATAATATTTCCAGCATTGACCTTTTCCTTTAAAAGAACAGAGCCTTTACCTTTTATGAGTGTAGGAGTATCATTTCCAAATGAGACCTTCCTTTCCTTTTCTAAGGCACTATATGACTGAAGTTTTTCTTTATCACCTGTCATATGTTTCGAGCATCCACTGTCAATGTACCACTGATTTTCCTATCCTTCCGCATATAAGGCTATGCCACATCTTTCTAGTTGTATTTCTTTCTTTTTCCATGTTTTGGGACCCAATGAAGCTTGCTCCTTCTGAGACGTATGCTGAAATTTACTCCTGCATTCAGAATCATCATGACTGAAGTTGTTACAAATAGAGCATTCTATTTCATTTTCAAGAGCATAAAAGTTATTGTAGGTCCTCTTCATGATCCCAGTCACACTCCTTTGATTTCGTGCTTCTCTAGTCATGATAGTCTTGTAGGCAACACATTGAGCAACTTTGTGTCCAAAGTATGACTTGAGAAACATTGGCCATTAAAGAAATTCCTGCGATTATCAAATCTACTAACCAGGTGATTGTAGTTTCCATTGGCATTCATACTTGAGGAAAATTGAGAATGATTTACCTGTGGTTGGTTGTAGCTTATGTTCATCCTTGAAGTAGATTGACCTCAATTTACCTGGTGATCCACTTTATGCTTTGCTGACGATTGTCAACATGTTCACTTCTCTTTGCTGCGTTAAGATAACTTTTGGAGGTGGATGGCTTCTATGCTTGAGTTGCTTCTTAATTATATCCAAGACCTGTTTTGAATAGAGGAGAACGTTGCACTTTGATAATCTCATCTAAAGTTTTAGATCCTTTAGCAAATCTAATATTGAGAGCTTTTGTTTTCTCAATATCTTTTCTAAGTCCCATAATTTCACATTCTAACTTTTCATTGTGTTTTTCTCTTTCAGCAAGTTGGAATGTCAGAGTGTCTATAATCATACTCTTTTCTTCTAAACATATTTTAAGTTTAGAAATTTCTTCATAGAGATCATCTTCATCTATAGCATCCAAGAAATCATCATCTTCAAAAGCCATCAAAATTCTATAATCATTACCATATTCATCTTCATCACTATTTGAAAACACATCGTTGTCTTCATGTGTATAATAGCTCTTTTTACTTACATTCCGCTTTATGTTCCATTTAACTGGTTCCTTACCTTTATCAAGCTTATCTTTATGTGGACATTTGGTTGCATAGTGACCAACTCTTCCACAAGCAAAGCATTTGAAAGGTAGCTTACCTTTGAATCTTCCAGAACCCCTTTGAAGGTTTTTGACAAAGTTTGATTCTTCCTCTCCTTCTGATGTATGTCTTGACTCATTGTATTCTCCTTTTCTTGAAGCTTTGAATGTGGCTTCTCTCATGTTTGATGAACCCCCTTTTCTCATTTCGAAAGAAGTTAGGATTCCATGCAGCTGTGACATGGTAATACTCTGAAGATTCTGTTTCTCTTCTATGGCAAAAACCTTTGATTCAAACTTAGAGGACAAAGATCTCAGAACCTTTTCAACTAAAGTAACTTATTTTATTTCTTCACCCAAGCTTTTCATGCGATTAACAAACTCATCTATACGTAAGAAATAATTAGCCACACTTTCATAATTTTGCATTCTAAGAGTTCCATATTGAATTCTGAGAGATTGTAGTTTTGCACATTTTCCCTGATCGTCTCCTTCATAGCTTAGAACGATCTTGTCCCATATTTCTTTGGAAGTTTTGAGTTGCATAACCTTGATGAATTCTGATTGAGATAGACTTCCCAATAGAGTATTGACAGCCTTTGCATTTGTTTCATACTGCTTTTTACCAGCCATATCTATAGGAGTGTTGATGGAAATGTGTATCCTCCTTCCACGATATCCCAAAATTCTATACCAAGAGATTGAAGACAAGCTGTGATTCTTACCTTCCAATAGACGAAGTTGCTCCCATCAAAGATTGGTGGTCTGATAGATGCCTCTTTTTCGTAGTTTCTCATGATGATAGATCTTCCTTCAAGCGATCAAGCTTCTTCTGAAGGACCTGCTCTAATACCAATTGTTGGAAATAATACTGAGAGTGGGGGGGGGGGGGGGGGTGAATCAGTATTTCAATTTAACAATTTTTCATTTCCATAAACAAATTGATATACACTACTTCTGTTAGTGAAAATTGCGTATATATGCAACTGTAGTTAAGGAAACTAGTGTATAACCTACAAACTTATAATTTAATATATTCTTCATATGTTGATCATTAATCTGTGCATCAGACCCATATAAACAGTAACCAGGTATAGTAAAATAAAGAAGACAGTCACACACAAGAACAAAAGATATAAGGTGGAAACCCAATGTGGGTGAAAACCACCTGCTGCAATTTATCGCTATCTTCTTTTAATAAGAAACTTCTCTTTACAATGTTTCTATACTAGTGTAGTCTTATACCAGTGCGCAAGCTTCTACCTACAGAAGGCTAAAACCTTCTCTCGTTCTCCAGATTCTCCTGGAAGGGAGCTACAACCCCCTTAGCTCTTGTACTAGCTGATGTACTAGTACGTAGGTGTTGGCCTACAGAAGGCTACAACCTTCTCTTTTCTTCCAGGGACCATGTTTCATAAATTTTCAGACTAGATCCATCAATAGCATTAATCAAACATCAAAATATATCTACATCAATCAATCTCCCTTGCACTAACCAAAACTGAATAAAATAATCACTTCTCTGAATGTTGTAACTAGATTACAATAATAGTAACTAGAAACCAATCCTGAACCCAGAACACTACAGCAATAAACAGAAGTAGCTAAAACATATTTTATGAGACGTACGCTACTTCAATATGTAGAACTTGCGTGCATACACTGTTATATTATGGTAAACCTGCGTATACGTGATTTTCAATTACCGAACCAGCGTGTATATGTGCCTTTGATATGTTGAACCTGTGTATAGATCTATAAAAGATAATTTATCCTTTTCAACTATTCATACATCAGTTATGCCCAAATCATCAGATTTATAGATCAAGTCATGTGCCAAATATAACATATCAAAATCACACAAAGATACTTCTTCAAGCCTTAAGATCTTGACACATCAATAGAACTTATCCTTCTCCTTGTGCTCAATTTCCTCCTTGATTTAGATCCAGCTATGCACCATAACCCATTGACCAGTATTCTAGATCTTGTTCTTCATAAGATATTCAATCCTTAAGTGCCTTTGCCTAATGATTTCCTTCCCCTTTTATAGTCTTAGGCCTTACTCAATACCATGGTCCAAAACCACTTAAAACCAATACCTGGGTTCAATACTTCGGATGAGATACCATGGTCCAAAACCATAGGTCCAAATACCAAGGACCAAAAAACCAAGTTTTCCAAACTGTACACGCTTTTCTGTGCATTGAAGTGCGTGTATATGCATACACACCTTTTGGTCTATGAATCCACGTGTATACATGGCTTGGTCAACGGAACCTATGTATATACATCTTTTTCCTTTATTTTGAGAGCCTGTGACCTTAAACTGTCATCTGAGTGATTTGTTGAGTGAGTTGCCATCAAGGACAATACTTGTGCCATAGTGCCAACCTTGTGTCATAATGCCAACACTACCACCTTCCCTCAAACATAAAAGACCAACACTGGGTCCCTTCAACTACCATACAATATTCATAAAAAAATGGGTGAAGTTTGGCAATTGAGGATTATTAAGGTCACATTGTGGCTAGAACAATTAAACCCCACTTTTTCCTTCTGAAAAAATATGTATGTGTTGATCTATGACTGCATGTGCACGAGAAGCATAGGTTTTTCATTTTTTCGCTAGAATTCCTCAGCAAAGTTTGATATAACATCAATACAAGGCTATGGTGTGAAGTCATTCCCATAAGTATTTTACACAAATTACAAAGTATATTAAATTTAAATAAGAAATCATTAGTGGTTAGACAGTAAAGAAAGGTATTTTTTCACAGATTATAAAGTATATGAACTTTAGATTGGAAATCATTAGTGTTTAGATAAATGTTAGAGAGATATTATAGATATATAGTTAAATATTGATCAGATCTCTTTTATTCCAAAATATCTACATAGATGCATGGGAGGGTAGATCGATGAGGAATCCCCTCCAGGATTTCTTATGGACCATTCTTAACTCTTTTCACACTCTTGTATTTTCCTATTATGAAGGAGGATCTACACAGGTGTGGCTTTGCCTTTTGGGTTGGGCCAAGATCTCTGATACATCACAAATTCAACCCTTTTGTTTTTATTGTGGCATAATAATTGATATAGTTTTTCTAAATAGTAAGGTTACTACGCTTCATGAAATTCATTGGATTTTATTCTTTAGGGGAATCCAAAAGATACATCAAGCACTTCTATCCCCAATCCATGTAGTTGTGAAGTATTCAATCACTACCACAGAGAGCAATGAAATGATCATGATATCCACTACCAAGAGAGATGACAACTTTCTTGCAAAGTGCTCCACTGTATTTGGAATGATTTTTCAATGAAATTTTCTTTCTTAGAAATAAATCACCATCTCCATATTTCTAGGACTTAAAATGTTAGGAATAAATTATGTTTAAATAGTAGGGTAAACAACAACTTGTATTCATTCAATTTGAAAACTTTGCATGCTCTATCCAACAAACTTTAAATCATGCCCTTACAAATTGGAATATCAAAACCCAAGAAATGTTTTTGGCATATCTACAAATATCTTGATGTCTTGTGTAGTTTTCCCTATTTTAATTGATACAATCAAGATGCTACTAAACTTTGAGGATGGACAATCCTTATTAAAAGAAATTATTATTTCTCTTGAAATAGATAGATTCAACATTCTTTTTCAAAAATATGACTAGTCAGTCCTATTCCTTGGCATTTGTAAACTTGTGTGAGGATTGTTTTTAGCAAGTCACTTAAAGTGGAAATTGTTCAACTTAGAGTCTGTGGTAATATATGAAAGAAATCAATAACAATCCTCAACATGCTATTAATTAATTAATTGTCTAATTCATTTTATTCCAGTAACACATACATTTTAGGAACCAACCAGGAGACATGCTCAATTCTTTCTTATTGAATCTTCCTAACTCCTTTCTCACTCACCTACTCACATAATATTATGGAGCATCTACTCTTTGAACTATGCCTTCACCCCTTGTGATTGGGCCAAAATCTCTACTATATCTTAAATCTTACTCTTAAATAGCTAAAATTTTCTCAATAAACCCAACTATTCCATGAATATGAATGAAGTATAAATCCTCCCTCATATCTTCCGTTAGGGAAATCCAACTTGAAAAATATTGCTCCTAAAATAAAACATGTTCAATTTCCTATCATTTTGGCAGTTGTAGCCACAAATGAAGTATGCCAAAGTTGTTGGAATATGTGGCTTAACATAGTTTTCCAATTAGCCAAGGAAGCATTTACCCTCGTCACTCATACTAGAATATACAATATAGGTATCTAAACAAACTTTGGTTCAATATTAGATGGGAACAAATGGCAATAAATATGAACAAGGAAGGGAAAAATGGAATTTTGTACTAATAAGAAACCTAGGAAATACAAACCCCATTAAGTATATGTGTGTAGGGCAGACCATTTTTACTCTTTGTAGAATATGAAAACACTATGGCATATGCTATGAGTGAAAATTCATTGATATTTAGGGCTGAAGAAATAACCTAAGCATTGGTATCACAAGACTATTTATCTCTTCTTCCACAATGATATGGACAATATTCTAGGGTTCTGAGCTCTTTCTAAATATAGGACTTTCATTGGAGTTAATATTTCCCTTTTCATTCCTATTTATTTTTTGTGAATGAAATATTTTACTTATTAATGTTTTTGGAATCTAACAATTTACAATTTAACTTTCTCATGTGAATTTTCTCCATCTTAAACTCATTTATTTTGATCTTTGGCATGTGATAACTGAGACTCACTCATTTATATTTGCTGAAGTTTATTTATTTGTGGATTAAAAAAATATGTTGCTTAACTTTATTGGATTATGTCCCCTTTCTTTCCCTCTTTCCTTGTCCCCTACCTGTTAGTTTCCCATTTCATAGTTTTTCCACCATTCATCTCACACCATGTTGTCTTCTACCTTCATTTTTTCCCCTTCTTGGCCAGCTGATTTCCATACCATCTCCATCCTTTATTTCCATGATTTGATCCATCTCACCCTTTCTTTGCATCCTTACAACTACACAATTACATGAACAATGAGAGAAGCATGACATAGATGAAGGTACAAAGTGTTATTAAAGTTGCCATGCCCCACGATAATATATTCAATTACATTGATGGTAAGTAGGGTGGTGTAGCATCCCTACTCTACTCTATGCAGGTAGATGATATTCCTTTTAATAGAGTTGAAGGAAACAAATATTTTTGACCTCCCTAAACTTTAGCATTTCCTATCCCTTTGACAAAATATTTATTGCCTAACTACTATGAAAATCATGTTATAAGCCAATGTTCTCACATGAAGAATATACATTTTGTATGGATGTCTTCAATCTAACTGTGTAGAAATTTACAGTTCACATTTAGCCATTTTTTCCATATTAAACTCATGTTTTTCATCTGTTTTCATCTTTAGCATGTGACTGAAAGTCAAGAAAGTCTTCTTCATATCTATTGGATCTTATTATCTTTGCATATAAACATATAAAAAAATTCCTATTTTTATCGTCCCATTTACCTTCCAGGCACAGTTGAATTAGTTTATTCTACTAAAGAAATTCATGTGAATTAGTTTCCAAGCATGAATTTCTCTTTTTGTTCCTCCTTAGCAAATTGAGTTTGAATAAAAAAATTTCTCGAGAATAAAACAAGTGAATATTTCTTTCACATGTCATCTCTTCTCAAACTCAATGTCTCTTCTTTATATGAGTTTCTTCTCTTGAGGCTAATTCCTCTACTACCAATTACAATCAGTCTATGACCTAAGACATCCAAGTCAAACAAGCTTACAAACACAACTTGTGAAGAACATAAACTAATATCTAACCCAATTGAGTTAAAGATATTGCACATTGTAGCTAAGTTTAAGAGTAGTGGTAAGTTGTATGCAAAGACACCCTCACTAACACTAATCGATGAAGAGATTTTAAATTATAATCATGTTGCAAGATTTCTTGAATAAAGCTAATAAATTTCAAAGTAGTCATTTAAGTAACAATCCATTGATAAGGCTCTATAATCTTGCGAGCTAGTAAAAGACAAATAATTTACTCAATGAAAATTGCAAGAGAGAAATATGAAGCTTAAACTCATCTTGGACATTGTATGCATCCAACGTGGAAAAAATGTATAAATTCGGGTTGTAATTGATAGCCTTGATAGATCCTACTATGTCCCTGTATAGTTAATCCAATGAAGCAATGTTTCTTTGGTCTCCCCACGATGAAAAAGTTGGATGCTATAATTAAAGAGTTGCTAATTCTCTTGAATATTTGGTAGCTTTTAGCGAGTCTGTAATAGACAAGGTTCATATACTCACAAATATTCATAATATATGGAATTTAGTAATATCCATAATAGGACAGGTAATGTTTACATATAAGTAATATTTATATATAAGAATGTTGAATGTACAAGTCATATCATTGGTTTGAAATGAGTGTTCAAATTCGATTGTAAGTTGAATTTTTGATCTTGGTAATTACATGTGAGAGAATTATTATTCTCTTACCATTCTTTATTGTTTGTAAAATAATTATACTTTAACAATTTTAATTGTAATAGATAACTAATTCCTATGGTTTGTAGCAAATATGGATGAGTGTTAGGATCCAAAGATATTGGGGTTGTCTTGTTTTTTGAAATGGATATTTTTAAGGATGTAAATAAATACGAAAGAAGAAATTCAAGTGGGTACATTTGGTCAGATACATTGGAAGGGTGTGTAAATGACATAGTTTTAGAAACAATTCCAAAATTCCATTTGTTTTCCATATTTTATATTGTTGGTGAGTATGTGGAGATAACATGTGAAAGGGATATTGTGGGGTACAACTAGTTAAAAATGGACCAATAGTGGAAATGATAATAGTTTGGATTTATATACTGCTTTTAATACCAAATTTACATCATAGTAAAAATATGAATACCCCATTAAGTATGACCTAAAGATGATGTAAAGAATCTCACCTTTAGCCTAAGTACATGGCATAGTAAGTTCTAAGGTGTAAATTTTTATTAGATGCATTGTTTGTTTTTATTGGTTAGAAAAGGATTTTCTCTTGGTTTTATGTGACTTTCAAATTATAATTTGTAGCATGTTGAGGAATGGGAAAGAATAATGTGTGACATTTATTTTGCAGAAATTGATGTCGAATGAAAGGATATAGAGTTTAACCAAGCTACAATATTCTTTCGTAAAGACAAAGGAACATCTTAAAAGTATTCCTAAGAATACACCATATACAAAGTTTAAACACAAGTAATATATGGTTTTTTTTCATATATGTTCTTTTTCCTAACTCATTAAGGTCATTTTTTTTGTTGTCCTACTTGATTGAAACCTTCTCATGATAGGAATACTTTAAATATCAATTAATATGTTCTTGAAACAAATCAGATTCAAGGTTTATAGATATAAAAGATAATAAAAAATTATCAATGCCTTCGTTTGATTGTTACTTGACTCTGATGTGGGCAGGTTATAGGAAATGAGATTGGAAAAATGATGGGGAGACAATGTAGAGTATGTATTGGATATGATTCATTTGTTGTTGGAGATCCTTTAGGCACCTATGCCATCAACTTTGAAAATGTTTCTAGTAGGGATTCCTATGATTATTAATGTTGTGATTCTTTCACCTGATGGCTATTTGGGGAAAAATGTTTTAGGAATGCTAGACAAGACATAGGTGGATAAGTATTAAACAAATATTTTATAGTTACAATGTCCATTCTATGGTATCCCGTCTTTATTGTTTGATTGTATTTTGATCGTTTCCTTTGATTTTGTTTTGTTTTTTAACCATTAAATTGAAAATAGTTGGTATCATGTCCATTTGAACATCCAAAGCTTTAATATGAGTAGTATTACATGATATTAATTGAAATCCTTTTAGCTATTTTGTGTTAAGAAAATTTCATGGCTATTAGAAAAGTTTACTTTCATGTTGTTATTTGAGCATGGGTTGTCTATATACTTGACCAAGTTCATGCATTAGAGAATGAAATGTGTTGTGAACAACATGACAAGGATTAGACATCACACCTTAGATTATTTGTTTACACAAGTTATCTACAGTCTAAGCTTTTTAGCATGTAACTTAGTTGGCTTGATTGTGTGTAAGATTTCTCTAAAAGGTTTAATATTGAGTTACTAAGCTATTCTTTTCTATGGTGACATTTTAATTTCATTGTTTATACGGTTATTTAACCACATAGTGTCCATTATCCAACCAAACTAAAGAAAAATTGTTCGAGTTTCTTGCTTTTATAGAGAAAAATGGCATTGACATTGTTGATTTTGAGGTATATGTCATATAAATATTTTATAGTCCACTTTAGTTTATATTCCAATATTCATTGTATTTCATGTCTTATACACTACACTATATCTTCTTTCATTTTCAGGAGAGGAACTCAATATTGATGGTAAGAAGTAAGAATTGAAGAAATAAGAGAACAATAACATTGGAGCAAAAAATGAAAAAAGAGAGAGAAGAGAACCAGTCTAGTGATACCCTTAGAGCCAACATCTTGCATAAGACGCACAGATAAATATTGATGGTCAAGTCTTCAAAGTTGGTGAATTCACTTGCAATGTCTTGGAAACACAGTGATAATGTTTTGAAGTAATGAAATAATATTTCATGTCTATATTGTAGTCCAACCAATATTAAGTTGGAAACTCATATTGTAATACTTGACAATTTATAGTTGAAATTATTTATAGTTGCCTGTGATATTATTTAGTATATAATTAACATATGTAACTTTGTGTTTTTTTACTAGATGAATATGCACATTGTATGACAATTTTTTTATTTAGTCGCAAAATCATACTAATTAAGTTGTGTTGATTAATAATTAACACATAAAATCAATCTAAAACTACTAAATTAGTAGTTCATATTGATTAATGATGAACACAAATAAAATGAATACACGACTAAATTAGTTGTTTATAGTGATTATTAATGAAAGTAAATGAAATGAATATAAACTACTAAATTAGTCGTTTATATAATGAATATGAAACTATAAAAAAAATATAAATGACTACTGCAAATGATAAATTTGTGATTACAAATGATGATTAAATTCTACATTAATATGACTATTAGTAGCTAATTTATAGTATCTTATTACATGACCAAAATTTATTCATATTTCTTTGGTCATTAATTGGTTTCAAATGGTGAGTAAAATTTGCATATATA
This sequence comes from Pinus tabuliformis, assembly GCA_031772625.1. Lineage (NCBI taxonomy): Eukaryota > Viridiplantae > Streptophyta > Pinopsida > Pinales > Pinaceae > Pinus > Pinus tabuliformis. The sequence goes on from CM062809.1 coordinate 519,188,269, forward strand.
TGATTATCAGTAGCTAATTTACAGTATCTTATAACATGACCAACATTTTGGTCATATTTCTTTGGTATTTAATTGGTTTTCTTGGGTGATCATATAATAATACATTTTGTTGTATATTTGGTCATTAATTATGGCAATTAATGACCAATTAATGACTAAATATACTATAAATTAATGACTAAATATACTAGAAGAAGATAAAATTGAGACAACTAATTAATGACTAAGATAAAAATCACTAAAATTTGGTTGTATTATAAGATATTGTAAATTAGCTACTATTGGTCACCGACTGAAAAGTGGTAGTTTATATCCAAATTTTAGTCATTTTTCATAACTAATTAACCATTTTCTACTAGTGTAAACTAAATCTTTTACCTAAATTATTTTTTTACTTAAACTATACAGCATTTACTAGACAATTGGATATTTTTTTTAATTTTTATTATTTCTTCTATCACACATTTAAATTAAATTACTATGTTGCCATAACAAGATTTATATGTTCAGTTTTTATAATAATAAAAAATTAATACCACATTCACCATGGAGTAAAACAATTTTGTAATGTTCGCTTTATCATAAATTACTATATCGGCATAACACGATTTATATGTTAAAGTTTTTATAAAAACAAATTAATACCACATTCACCATGCAGTAAAATAATTCCATAATTTCTGATATATCATAAATTTCATTATCACTATTCCTCACATCACATCAAAGCTTTTCGAGGTTCGTTAAAAGACTTGGAGCAATTTTGTGGAGCAACTACATTGTTATTGACAACATATTCAATAGAAGATTATTGCATTTGAACGCAAGTCTTAAACTCCCATAGTGTTAGAAAATTATATATTACAGAGCAATGGAACACATAAAATATATTGCAGAAATATAAACATAGAAAACGCATAAAACAAGAGAGACACCGATATACATGGTTCACCCAATTTGGGCTATGTCCACGAAGAAACAGCCAGTCCTTCCTTTTATATTATCTAGCAAACTGAAGAGATACAACCTACAGCAGATTCGTTGTAATTCCCTCTTTTCTCTCACACAATCTCCTCTCTCTTTCTCACTCAGAATACAGATCTACATAAACACAATACAATTCCCTCATATATAGAGAGGGGTTTCTTTATAGGGAAAAAAACCCTAAATTAAACATAACTTCTACCGTCATATCTCTACCTAATGAATGGCCCAAATTGACTACGAAATTACAACATTTTACAAGGCAATTTTACATCTATTTTTAGCTTCAGGGGCGCTGCCCCTAATTCCCTACCGGGGGAGGCTCCTAAAGATTGTTGTCGCCACCCACTAGAGCCCCCTTGTAGCACAAATATTATGGGCAGTGTTTCCGCCACATTACGAATTGGTGTCCAATGCAGTGATACCTCTGAATAACAAAGATAATTAGGCTCCACACCCAACAATCTCCCACTTGGAGATTGATTATAACAACTCCATCACTGCTTCATTTGTTGGACAATGACTCCACTTTGGACCTGGTTGTTTCTCATCTTCTTCATAATACTTTAAGACTAATTGAAATTGAGCAGAATCTTTGTTTCCTCCTGGTTACAACTTTTTTTAACATATCTGCAGGATTCTGGCTAGTGTGTATCTTTTCCAGCTTCAACTGTCCATCTTCCAACACTGACCATATGAAATGGTACTTTAGTTGTATATGTTTAGTCCATAATGAAATGAAGAGTTCTTTGCAACATGTATGGCACTCTGGTTGTCACTGTATAACTTTCCCAACTCCTTCTTACGCAATTCATCCAAAAACCTTTGTAACCAAATCATTTCTTTACTAGCCTCTATAGCAACAACATACTCTGCTTCCGTTGTTGAGAGTGTAACAACAGTTTGCAGTTTTGAAACCCAACTGACACCTGTTTCACCTACATTAAACACAAACCATGTTGTGCTCCTCCCGTTATCTCTATCACCCGCTATATCTACATCAACATATCCCTGTAGAGAAATGTTTGAACCACCAAAGCATAATGCTTGATTTTTGGTACCTCTCAAATACTTGAGAATCCACTTCACTGCCATCCAATGTTCTTGTCCTAGATTGTTCATGTACCTGCTTACAACTCCCACTGCATGTGCAATATCAGGGCTTATATAGACCATTCCATACATTAAGCTTCCAACTGCTGATGCATATGGAACTTTAGTCATATAAGCCATTTCTTTTTTAGTCTTGGGACACACCTCCTTACTTAGTTTGAAATGGCTAGCCAAAGGTATACTAACAGGTTTTGCATTTTGCATATTAAATCTTTTCAACACCTTTTCTATGTACTCACTTTGAGACAATGTTAATTTTCGATTATTCCTATCTCTAGTTATTCTCATACCAAGGATTTGTTTTGCATCACCCAAATCCTTCATTGCAAATGAGTTCCCTAATTTTCTTTTAAGCACAGTTTATTCCTGCATGTTAGAACCTACAAAAAGCATGTCATCTACATACAATTATAATGTAGTTTCCATCATTTTTCCTTTTGACATAAACAAAATGATCAAAGTGACATCTAGTATAACCTTGTTCAGACATAAACCTGTCAAATTTTAGATACCACTGCCTTGGAGCCTGTTTTAAGCCATATAAGCTCTTCTTCAACCTGCACACTAGTTTCTCCTTCCCTTTTACCTCATATCCTTATGGTTGTTGCATATATATCTCTTCCTCCAAATCCCCATGGAGAAAGGTTGTCTTTACATCTAACTGCTCAAGATGCAAATCTTGAGCTGCTACTAGACTTAAAATAGTTCTGATTGAAGTCATTTTAACAATAGGATAAAATATCTCATCAAAGTCTATACCCTTTTTCTATGCAAACCCCTTCACCACAAGTATAACTTTATACCTTTTTCTACCTCAATCTTCTTCCTTCAACCTGTAAACCCATTTATTCTACAATGTTGTTTTACCTACAGGAAACCTAACTAAGTCCCAAGTCTGGTTATGTGCTAAGGAGTCTATCTCTTCTTTCATGGCTTGCTCCCACTTCTTCCTGGTTTCTACCTGCACTGCTTCTTCATAACATTCTAGTTCACCAGAATCAGTCAATAATACATAATATAATGAAGGAGATTATCGTTCAGGGGGTCTACTTATCTTGGTAGATCTTCTAACACCACTTTCAGGTGCTTGAGGTGCTTTTTGTTGTTTTGGTTGTTGTTGTTGTTCTGGTTATTGATCATTATGATTTTCAGGCACCATCACTTTTTCCGTGATCTCATCAAGAATTCTGTATTTTCTTTTTTCTTTTTCTTGTTTTTTTCCTGTAGTTGATCCTTATACAAAAACTTTTCATTGAATATGACATCTCTGCTTCTAATGAATTTTTTTTCATAATCATAAAAGCGATAACCAAAATCATTAACACGATATCCAATAAAGGTACATATCCTTGATTTCCCTCAAGCTTTGTTCTATTTTCTTATTAATGTGGACAAATGATTCACAACCAAAAGTGTTTAAAAATTAGTTTACCTTTTTACCTCCCATGCCCCCTCTGGAATACCACCATCCAAGTAACTTGAAGGTCCTCTGTTTATTAGATTAACAACAATATCTACAACATCTACCCAAAATTTTAAAGGCAATCTTGCATGCAATCTCATGCACTTTGCACACTCCATGATTGTCCTGTTCATCCTTTCTAACACACCATTTTATTGTGGTGTTCCTGGAACTGTCTTCTCTCTGTGAATTCCATTCTCTGAATAGTACCTATCAAACTCTTTGCTGCAACATTCACCTCCATTATCTAATCTGAGACGCTTAGACCTTTTTCCTGTCTCATTTTCAACCAAATCTTTCCATTTCTTGAAAGTATCAAATACATCAAATTTATTTCAAATACAATAAATCCAGGTTTTTCTGGTTGCATCATCAATACAAGTAACATAATAACAAGAGCCACTGAGAGATGATACCTGAGTAGGTCCCCATACATCTATATGCACAAGCTCTAATTTTCCATTCTTCTTTTCTTTCCCAACTCTGAGGAATCTGACTCTCTTCTGTTTTCCATAAACAAAATTCTCACATAATTCTAAATCAACATGCTTCAAACTGGCAACAAATTTCTTGAGTGAAGAATCTGCATCCCCTTCTCACTCATGTGCCCAAGCCTATGATGCCACAATGTCATATCTTCTCCTGTAGAGGTTAAATCATTAACAAAATTAGAAATACCATTTCATAAATACAATGTACCAACCTTTTCTCCTTTTTCTATTACCAAGGATCCTTTAGTGACCTTCCAGGTTTTATATGTAAAAGTAGTCACACAGCCTTCACATCCCAATTGCCCTATTGAAATTACAATTTTTTTTTATATTTGGAACATGCCTTACCTCCTTCAATAGCCATTGATTTCCATTCCATTTTTTTCTGAAAAATGTACCCATTCCAATGATTTTACAGGGTTTATTGTCACCTAATCAAACCTTTCTAAAGTCTCCTTGAACATAATCATGAAAATGTTTCCTATAAGGTGTGGCATGGAATGAGGCCTCTGAATCTACCACCCAGGAATCAATAATATTTTCTAATCAAAGAATCAAATCATCTTGCAACACATCACCTATCACATTCGCTTCATGATTGTTTTCTTGGTGCATGTCTCCTTCTTTTCCATTCCGAGACTTGCAGTCTTTCTTCAGGTGTCCTTTCTTCCTACATTTCCAATGCACTATCCTTATCTATACTTGGATCTACCATTCCTTGACTTACTGCCATATCATGGGCTCTTTCCTCTTTCCATTTTTCTTCCCCTAGTCTCCGTAGTCAAAGAATTACCTGATGTCTCACCGGAGCTTTTCCGTCGCATTTCCTCGCTAAAGATTTCACCAACAACATCATCAAACTTTAAAGTACTAGATCCAGAGACAGAGTTACTAATGGCCATAACTAAACCATTCCAACTTTCTAGCAATGAGCACATAAAAAACATAGCCCTAACTTCATCATCAAAATTTACCCCTACATAACTTAACTGGATGGTAACTATATTAAATTCATTTAAATGATCAACAACAGATCCACCTTCTAACATCTTCATATTAAATAAGCGCTTCATAAGAAATACCTTATTTGAGGTCAATGGTTTTTCATATAGTTTGACAATTTCCGACATTAAACCCTTTGTTGTCATTTGCTTTGAAATATTAAAGGCTACCGATGCCACTAGGCACATCCGTATTGTTCCAAGTGCCTTTCAGTCGAGAATATCCCATTCCATGTCTATCATACTCCTTGGCTTCTTTGTCTTTCCGCTCAATGGTTGGTACAAATAATCTTCCATCTACATCTTCCATAGCTGGTAGTTTTGGACGTTAAATTTTTTGACCCTAAACCTACCATATTTTTCCATTGCTTCCACTCAAACCAGGAACCCTTCTCTCCTGCGAGTTTATCATCGAAATATACCTTCAGCCCTAATACTGTTGTTAGAAAAATATATATTACAAAGCAATGGAACACATAAAATATATTGCATAAATATAAACATGAAAAACACATAAAACAAGAGAGACACAGATATATGTGGTTCACCCAATTTGGGCTATGTCCATAGAGAAACAACCAGTCCTTCCTTTTATATTATCCAAGAAACTGAAAATATACAAACTACAGCCAATCCGTTGTAATTCCCTCTTTACTCTCACACAATCTCCTCTCTCTTTCTCACTCGGAATACAGATCTACATAGATGCAATAAAATTCCCTCATATATAGTGAGGGGTTTCCTTCTAGGGAAAAAACCCTAAATTAGACATAACTTATTCTGTTAGATCTCTGCCTAATGAACGACCTAGATTTACTATGAAATTACAATATTTTACAAGGCAATTTTACTTCTATTTTTAGCTTCGAGGGCACTGCCCCCGATCCCCCACCAGGGGGGGCTCTTAAAGAACGCTGTCACCCCCCCAGACCCCCCTTGCAGCACAAATATTACAGGTGGCATGGCTGCCACATTACAAGTTGGGGTCCAATGCGGTGATACCTCTGAATAAAGAAGATAATCAGGCTCCGCACCCAGCACATAGGTTTACTAGTAGTTATGTTTCACTTGGGATGTTATCTTCGTGTAAAATACGAGACAAAAAATGCACATTCCAGTAAAATAATATTTAACCTTTTATTAATGAAATTTAGATTTCTTTTAGAAATTAAAAATTTACATGAGGCAAGCTTACCCAACAAGCCCCTAGTAGGCAGGAGGCCACTACGTTAGTAGTGGGCATGGTGGGCCTAGTCATGGTCTTCTCGATTGTGAGTGTGCCTACTTGAGGGAGAGTGTCCCCCTTGTAGGCTAAGGAGTTGATTCTTAGAATCGATCCCTTGGCCTACCCAAGGGTCGTTCTGCCATAGTTGGGTGTGACCACCCACAAGGGCAGGGCATGCCCACTGGGGCACCCACCCATGCGGCCTAGCCCGCCAAGGGTTAGGGCCTCGATTCTTAGAATCGGCCCTCACCCTTGGCGGGGTAGGCTGCAGGGGTGGGTGTTGCTAGCATGCATGCCTGACTCCTGTGGGAGGCTACGCCTAATCGTGGGCGTGCCCGCTCGTTGCAAGGTGAAGTTCAGTTTCACTCTTCCTTGCCATGGGAATGCCTTCCTGTGAGAGGGTGGAGTACAGTTGCACTTTTCCTTGCTGCGAGCGGGCATGCCCACATCGGGCTCGACCACCCACCCTCGTCGATGGTACCCATTCCCGTGACCAATTCACCAGGGCTGAGAGCCAATTCTAATTGGCCCTCACCCACGAGGGGATGGGTCATGAGGCCGGTAGTTACCGACAGGCATGCCCATGGCAAGGCGCGCCTGCTGGTGCCACCTAGACCCCAAGGGTGAGAGCCGATTCTCACCCCTACAACCCAACCCCCCGAGGGTGAGAGCCGATTCTCAACCCCAACAGGCTAGGCCGCAGGGGTGGGTGTCTTCGACATGTGCACCCGACCATGGGTGTGCCCACCCACGACAGGGTTGAGTGTTGCAGCATCTCACCCTGTTGTGGACGGCACACCCACAGCTAGGAAGAGTGCTGCAGCACCCCACTTCCCTAAGGGCAGTCACACCCACGGTCATGTACACCTGCCCACATGTGCACCAGTTCGCCCTACCACGGGCAGGCACGCCCACTATCGCGCATGCCCGCCCATGGGCCTGGCTTGTGGGCAGGCACGCTCGTCCATGGGCATGCTTGCTTGAGGCAAAACACAAAATTACCCCCTCACTTGCTAGGGGTAGATTCTTAAAATCACCCCCGGTAGGCCAAGGGCTATTCTGAGAATTGGCCCCCTCACCTATCGGGGGTAATTCTAGGAATTGGCCCACGGCAAACCACGCGAGTGATTTTGAGAATCACCCCCTAGCAAGCGAGAGGGCCTTTTCTCCCCAGGTGGGCATGCCCATGACCAAGCGCAATCTCCCACAGGCACAGGCATAACAGGACAATAAGGCATAATGTAGCCCTAGCAGGGAGGCGGTCGATTCTAAGAATCGGCCCCTTGGCATGTATGGGGGCGATTCTCATAATTGACCCCTAATCTACTAAGGGACTTGGGACATGAAAAAATAAATAATTTTTTTTCTAAGGAATGGATTTTTTTTTATTTCCTGTATGAACCTAACATCCAACTTATCATGGGGATCGATGCACATATTTCTATTTTTTCATTTTTAGATTTTGTTTCATTTTGTTTGTTTACTTAAGTTATTGGTTTGCTTGTAATTTAATGATTTATATATATGTGCATATTTTTTGCAGGAAAATTGCATGAATGAATATTTATGTGAATCTTTCTGGACCAAAGACTACTCAAATTAGAGGTGGATCCTCAACAAATATAGTTGAACGTATCAAATCTGAGTGAATAACTACAAATCAATCAAGTGCCTCAAAGGATAAGAAGTTGATTTCTTACTGGAATAAGTCACAAGAAGTGAAGAATACAGAACATGTATGGTTTGTTAAAGATAGAGAAGGTGAGCAACATTTGCAGATATATCTATATGTTGATATCCCTGACGATAATGGAAGTTATGAGGTGCTAGGAAAAGTACTAGACATTTGTTTGATACTGAACACTGAAGTTGTTTATGTGCTTACAAAACCGCCCAAGCCACATGACAGATGAATCTACAAAGATGTGTAACAAATTATAAATGAGATTGCAAAAGATATCGTAAGTATTGTTATTTATATTTATGTGGTTTACATTATTGTAATTGTATCATTATATTTTTTATAACTTAGTTTTTATTGACATATGATATTTTGTTTGACATGATTTTATTGAAAAGCTTTCAGTCATGTTGGGAGACATTTATTTCATAGAGCAATATATTATGAATGTTGTCAACAGTTTCTACTCAGGGTCAGAAGAAGATATGGAAAACAAGTGAAAAATAGTAAAACATGATGCTACAAATCTACATCCAAGGTATAAACAAAGAATTCCTATAGTTGATAAATCTAGCAAAGGTAGACATGTTACTTTTGAAGATGAGGAAGTTGAAACTCACACTGAAGAATATGTTTCCATTAGTGAGGATGAGATTAGAACTGATGTTAGAAATGAGAAGAGCCATAAAAGACCAAAAGTAAAATGTCCAAGAATGTCTGTGTTCTAGTTGATGATGAGGATGTTACCTATCTAGAAGAAAAGAGGAGGAAGAAAATAAAAGTTCATCATTCTCAAATAGTCAAGGCCAATAGTGAAGATCCTAGTGAAAATTCAAAAGAAAGCAGGGAAATCATTACACCAGGAGCTGCTTTAGAGGATGATATTATTAAAACAAAACAAAATTCTATTCGACATCACTTCACAAAGACCAACTTAATTGAGGGTGGTCATACATTTCAGCTTAATCTTCGACAAATCTGTAAGCCTAGTGAAGAAAAATTTGAATATCAAATGAGAAAGCCACACCACCTGCATGTTCACAACTTGAAGACATTGATGAGGTACAATCCATATGCTCATGTGGTTGATTATGTGCTTCTTGTTGATCCAGATCAAGTTCCCAACAAAGAAGAATTTGATAATTCAAAGTGTTTTGAATACAATTATTATGTGCTTAAGGGAACTATTCTGTAGATGCTCAAAGGAAATTAATGGAGTAATATCCAAATAACCCAAGTTTTGAAACAATGAAATGTATCATTTATGTTGGTTTATTAGATACAAAAGTAAAGTTATTAGCATGGGATCATAATACATATAATGAGTATATGATGTCTATTACTTTTATCCAAAGGGTTAGATTTATTCATAATGAATTTGAAGTAAAATGGGGTGGGGATAAGGAAAATGTTAGTCTAGAATTTCAGAAGGAATGTTGTATGGAGGCTATCAAATAGAGGAAAAATTAATTCAAAAGGCGAAAAAGTACATTTTGATATATTTAGAAGTATTGATAAGATTTTCCAGTTGGCATTTAGAACTGGAGAGATATGGGAATTTATTAAAGAGATTTTTAGCATGTCGGAGAACATTGACATTAAAAATTATAATGTCAAAAAGTCTAAACCATTGATATGTAGCAACAGTAAATCAGGTCCTGAAATGAAGCAACTTCCAGAAGATATGACTATCACACCTTGGAGAGAATCGCAAGAAGTGAAGGATGAATAAATTTTCAAAACAATATTATCTCATGTGAATTTAGGAGAATTATCATTGGATGAAATGTGTTAGGAATTTCAAAAGTAAGTTTGTTGAATTCTTTTTACTTATTTCTAGATTATAATTTTCTTTTAATTATAAGATATTTTTCTTGGTAGTATTTGTTATACATATCATTATAATAACTTTTTCTACTCTATATATTTTGTCACAAAGTTTACACAAAAATAAAAGAACAAATGGTTAAATTGTTGAATGAAGATAGCTTGGATGATGTTGTACACAACTACCTAGATTCAAGTTCTCCATCAATACTAAAATATTTTTATCTTTCATTTAAAAAGGTATGTTGATTTATACATTCATTCTTATTCAACTTTATACTATTTTTATTTTATAACTTATACATATATTCGTTTATTTTATTAAAGATGAAGAAGCATGCAAAGGAGCACCAAATAGTTTTAGAAGCTTTATTGAAAAAATTAAGATCAAAAGACTGAGAAAGAAGCATCTTAGTAATTTTGAACTTGATCCAACTCTTACTCATTTCATTTGGAAGGATCTTGACACTATTCAATATCAAGTAATACAAGTTCAATGTGAAGACATTGCTAAACACATACCTAAAAGGGATTATTCCCTAGTTATTGTAGATATTCCCCATGGTTTCAATATCCCAAACATTGACTATGAGAGTGACCCTTATACTTATCAAGCTCTTAATAAAGTGGTTGAGGGATTTTTAGAAGTCACATCATCACCATTATGGAGATTTGTGATATTTAATTCAAACACACAATTGGTAATGTTAATGACAAGCTTCAAGGGAAAAATAATCTCAAAGATGCAACTTACATGGTAAGATGTTGAAATTGGATGTTTGATTAATGTTAAAAAATTCATTTATGTACAAGTTAATTGAGCTTTTACTATTTCATGTTACAGGCAAAAGTAAAATATTATTAACTGTGAAGATCAACCAATTATAAATGATTGTGAGTTCATCCATATTGAAAGTTGGACAAAAGATGATAGTTATAAGTCTATGTTTCTTAGTTGGGTAGATGGAAAGAGTCATAGATAAGCATTGGTTCATGATGTTGTCGTAAAAATACTAACATATGAAGATAAAGAAGAAAAAGGAGAGATAGTTAGCTTTTATCAAAAACCACAGTCATTGATTAACTATCTTATATACTTATGTTTAAATGAAGGAGAATGGGTTCTGGATTTATTCTCAGGCTCATGTAAGTTTTATTATATAGAATTGAATTTAAATATCTTCTTTCTTAATTTATATGTCATTATACTAATTTACTTCAATATTTCATTTGTGCTTGATAATTAGGTACAACAATAGCATGTTGCCTACAAAAAGGAAGAAATTGCATTGCCATTGAAAAAGACCCAGTAAAGCGAAAATTTATTTAGCAAAGAATTAATGCTCTTCAATTTCTTCCAGATGCAATGCAAGCAATTGGGTTGAGGAAAGGGCATTTTAATGAATCACGTACGAAAAAAAAAAGGCAAAGTAACCTCAACCACCATTAGATGGAACCTCAACCACCATTAGATGGAATGACTAGAAAGGCATACATTGGGAGATTCACAAGCATCAAAGATCCATCAGAAGAGGAAAATGAGAAAACTAAAGTAGAAAATATTGTGTAAGGAGACAATGATGAAACTCTAGAGAATGAAGAGTTTAGATTATGTGATATTATTGATTAAATTTAAATTATGCTTGGAAATAAAGCTCATTTTTTGTAACTATTAATTAGTTATACTTGTAATGTTTTGACTTTGACATTTTATGAGAAGAATAAGTATTCAGTTAATGTTGTTATATGTCCAATATTTGTATTATGTGATTTTCTCCTTAATTTTTATGTGAATCATTATTTTTTGAAAAAATTGTGATTATTATTATTTTTTGACATGAAATTCATAAAAAAATTATTATTTAACCTTTTTTTTGTTAAATTTTTCCTAGAAAATTTGCGATTTTGACATGTCATTTCTAGCAAAAAATTATCAAAATGTGTAAATTTTTTGTTATATTTATGTTCAAAATGTTTACTTTTATGTCAATTGTTAAAAGAAATTGTTTTTTTTACAGACAATTATTTGATGTGCATTGAAAAATTATTTAACAATTTATAAATATGTAGAATATCAGAACTTTAAAATATCGACCTTCTTCTTTAACTATGCAAAAAAATAAAGACCTCGCTATAAAAAATTAAAATTAAAAGAAAAAGAAAAACAAGAAAATATGAAGAATAAGACTACTTCAAAAAATTTTAGATTTAGAAAATAATTATTCACATTTAATACATTAGAAAATTTAAAGTCAAAAAATAAGCCTTTTAAAAAAAGGGCCTCATGCAGAATCAACACTTTTTAAAATTATCATGCAAATCACTAATATTCTAAAAACTAATGTACATAAAAAAATAAAAGTGTTAAAAACTATTCTAAAAAAATATATGCACTCTGCATCACCACTTTTCAAAATCGGTTGATTTTTTTTTCTACCTCAAAAAAGAAGGTAATCGTATCGATTCCCGTTTCAAAGTTTACATTCTTTAAATCAATAAATCTAATGCAAACAATAAAATTGGATTAGAAATCAACATCTACATTGAAATCAATGCATCTATTGTTGCAAGCAATCAAATAGGATTAGAAATCAACATCTACACTAAAATAAATGCATCTAATGCTAACAATCAAATAGGATTAGAAATTAACATCTACACTAAAATCAATGCATCCAATGCACGCTCAGCCAAACAATATTATAAATTAACATCTTCAATGAAATTATTGTGTCTAATGCAAGCTTTGAAATAGAATTAGAAATCAACATCTACACATAAATCAATTAATCTAATGCAAGAAATTAAATAGGGTTAGAAATCAATATATGTACATTGAAATCAATGCATCTAATGCAAACAATTTTCTTCCCTTTCTCTTCCCACTCCATCTATATCGATATTTCCCTCCATCTTTCCTTCTTTGTCTCTATATCTCACCCCCCAAGACACACACACTCTCTCTCTCTCTTCATATCTATTTATCTATCCCTCCCTCTATCTCTTTCTTCTTCCCTCTCTCCCCTCTCCATCTATATATTTGTCTCCCTTTGTCTGTCCTTGATCTCTCTATATCACCCTGCAAAGATACACATTATTTCTCCATATATATCTATATCTCCCTCCCTCCCCCTCTCCCTCTCCCTCTCTCTACATCCCATTGTCACTCCCTCTCTCTCTCTCTCCATCTCCCTTGTCACTCCCTCTCTCTCTCTCTCTCCCCACCCTTCTCTCTTTATATATGTCTTTCTTCCTACCTCCCTCTCTCTCCCCCTCCAACCCCAACTCTCTCTCTCTCCATCCCTCTCAATTCATCTATCTCTTCCTTTCTCTCCCACCTCCCTCTATCTCTCCCCCTCATCAATCACTCACTTACTCTCTCTCTCAAGCTTTGTCCTACAACTCTGTTGACTATCTCCCTCCATCTCTTATTCTTTATCCCCCAGTTCTCCATCTCTCCTTATTTGTATTTCTATCTCACCCCCAAACATACACTCTATCTCCATCTCTCCCTTGTCACTCCCTCTCTCTCTCCACCTTTCTCTCCCTACATGTCTTGAACTTCTTCATTCCATATATTTTCCTCCAACTCCATCTCTTGAGCTCCTTCTCTTTCTTGGAGACTCTCTCCTCCTCCCCCTCTCTCCATGTTTGCTTCTCCCGCTCTATCTCTTACCCTTCTTTCCCACTCTCTCTTATCTATATTTCAAAAAAAAATTAAATGACAATTAAAATATTATGTTTAAATATATATATATATATATATATATATATATATATCATAAAACAATTTAATTTTTTTATATAATACACATTTAAAATGTAAGATTTCAAATGTGTGTTGTGCATTTACCTAGACGGAAAATGATATTTTTCCATGGCATTATTATCTAGATTTTTCCAAAATATAATGTTCCAGCTACCTCCATCAAAGATACATAGAGCGGTTCATGTTAGGTTTTATTTCCTTAAAGGTAGCTTTAGGTTATGATTACTTCACGATTTTAATATTATTATATATTTTATTATGTTAGATTTATAATAAAAAGTAGGTTAAATAAAATTAACATATTGATACAGCTTGTATGACTCTTTTTGGGTTAATGAATCTTTTGTTGACACCTATGGCATATGTCAACCACATTTATTAATGTGGTTGTGATAGTATATATTATAATATAAGAAATTTTATATTATATTAAAGCTAATAATATTATATTAATCCAAATTTAATAAATTTAATATTAACATTAAAATATATTAATATTAGATTTAATAAGGTTTCTAAATGACATGATAACAAAAATTCTAATAAGATTTGGAATTTTAAAATGAGGTAAAATCTTAGTTTTAGATCATTCAATTTCTTTATAGAGGCTCGATCGAGGCTTTACGAAACCCTTGATTGAGCTATTTGAATTTTAAATTTAGGTGCTGGATCAAGCACTTTAAGCACTCGATCGAGCCTCTTAATTCCTTAAATCTACAATTTAAACACCCCTTCTGCAAAATTTCGTGCAACACCATTTTGTACCCTAACAGACTTAGGGATAAATTTTCCCTTAGGTGGCAGAGTTTATCGCATTGGATTCATGAAGGAAGCCTTTATCCAATGGCATATGATTTTGACATTTTCGATTTGATATGGCATTTTTAATCTAATTTGCTTTAAACATAATGCTTGAAATTTTTTTGAATTGTTTTAAAGAGGTTGAATAAAAAATAAATATCATAAAATATACAAAATGAAAAAAACTCAAAAAATACCTAACTTCTTTTATGCGTCCTCTTCAAAATGGTACTTTTGGTTTCTCAATTTATTAAATAGTTGAAAAAGACCTTACGTGAACACGTGTTTGCAAAATGCAATTGAAATATTACTTCACCAAGTTCGAAAAATAATAAAAAATATATTTTGCATAAAAAAATAAAATTTTAATATGAAAATTTAGCTCTCACCTTGTATATCATGCTTATATATATATATATATATATATATATATATATATATATATATATATATATATATATATATATATATATATATATATATATATATATATATATATATATATATATATATATATATATATATATATATTAAATTACACAATTTAAACTAAGTTATGCTACATGAACACACTCATACATCTTAAGATGTGTGAAAATTTGCAGGGAAAAGCATTTGATTTAATGGAAAATTGACATATTATACAACACAATATTTAAAAAAAAATATATCATTAGCACAATAACATAATTCTCCACAATTTTCTTTTTACTCTGAATCAAAATCATATGCTTATAATTTTGAGGGCTTCAATTCGATAAAAGAGGAAAAACTTGAAATTTCATGCCCACATTTCGCCCAAAAGTATAACTCATCTTCATGCATTCACCCTTATCAAGGTCACATTTTAAGGAAGAATTTTTTAGAGGATTATGCTATGTAGCCCATTTCTCTCATAATGGTAGAAGGTTATCCTTCCACCAATTTCATTCAATGACTAGTCACTCAATACATTCAAGGGAATTAAAGGGTAATTATCACAATTTTATCTAGGTATTCAAAATAATTTTCTGATTTTTTTTGTAGAGATCCTTTGGCATTTCCAATCGCTTCTTGTGGTCCATATATTCTTGGGCATTGAAATGTATTAAAATAAATCCCCCTCTAGATGATATTTCTTTTCTTCAGTCAATCAATGTTGGGTGTCTATCACACACCTAAATAGGATAAACTTTTTTACCAAGTTTCTTTAATATTTGGTGGTTGTAATGCTTGGAAATACACATATAAATACTAGGATGTGCTAATACAATATGTGCCTAACCTATAGGAATATATTTATTCTAAACCTATTCTACACTTGTGGTATCATGGTATGTATAGTAACTCATGTCATTAGTCAACTACATGGAGCTTTCGTTAATTAAAATAATGTGCACATACATTATCATTAATTTATCTCTTTCAACTTGGAATAATAATGAAATATTCATTTTGAAATAAGTAAAACTAAGCATGATAAACTATAATTTAAATAGTGGGGTACTGGAATTGGAGATGTTACAAACAGTATATAGTGGTGATTAGGTATGTTATAGAGTGATATCAAAGAAATATTACAACAATGGTATTGTATGAGAAAGGAATTATAGCTTGCAAAGTAAAAGAATAACAAGTTGGTTATGCGCTTAACAAAATCCCTCTAAGAGAGAAACTACAAGAAATGCACTGAATTAAATGATGATAACATGATGGATCAAATCTCTTAATCAATTCCCTATTAGAGAATATAGAATAATCATCTCTATAATTCATGATTATATTGTTGGGTCTATGTATCAAATTTGGAGGAAAATGTTGAAATTGGGAAAAAACCAATTCTATATGAAATATAGAAGATAATTAGCATATCATCATTAAGTTTGCAACTAATGGCAATAAATTTGGTTTCATGAACAAGTTATAGTGGATGAGAATAGAAAATCCATGGCAGTCATGAATAAATGGAAAATAACATTAATAATATATATGTATATTTTCAAAATTTTGGAAAATATGAAAACTATGATGTGGATTTATATTAGCCATGTGGAGCCATAATTATAATGCATACCCATAAAGGTGATAAATTGACAAGGTGACATGGAAGTTTTAGAGTTCTATCAAGTGGGGTTAGGTGCATAGTTAATAGTTACACTAAAGGTCCACAACTATGGTCAAGTCTTGGGCTAGCAAAAACAAATTAAATAACCATGTGAGGTGGCTTTGAAAATATTTAAAAAGCTCTTGCAATTAGTATCATGGTAACGCATGTCCCTAAGATGGTAGGTTTTTATAGAATCTATGGATAAAAATAAACCAATGGAAAGTTATATGCATATAGTAGATTCAATTTTATTGATCTGAGATTTATGTAGGGAAACATGTGCACTAGTAGAAGCATTCCAAATATGGGACTCATTCACATCATACAAATATACAATATCAAACCTAGAGAAGGATTAAAGGAAAATATATGACCCCCTATCAAATTGATCAAGATGGTATAGATGGCCCATGAATAAATAAAATTTAATAAAGAACTACAGGAAAAGATAAAGAGGGCCACACAAATGTGACTTATCATGAGAGGTGGGAAGGTATAAGACATGGAAGAGGTGGAAATTAAACCTATATTTACTAAAAAGTGATATGAAGGAAAGATTACAACAATGCGACTATATGGGTAATGAATTAGAATTTGTAGAAAATAATGAATCAAAGGTTATGTGTTTGAAAGAATCCCTTAAGGAGAGAAACTGGGGGTAATTCATAGAATACAATGATGATATAGTGATGGATGAATCCCTCAATTAATTTCCTATCAGAACATGTAGAAGAATTAAAAACTAGAATTCATGGTTATATGTTAGATCCATGTAGAAAATCTATGGGGGAGGGTGAAAATTGAAATCGGGGAAAACCACTAATTCTAAATGAAACCTAGAGGATAATGAGCATAACATGATTGAATTGCCAAGACATGGCATCAAATTTGGTAGCATGAAGAAGTTGTAGAGGATGAGATTACAAAATACATGGTGACAATGAATTATTAGAAAACAACAATAGTAATGCATATGTATACTTTTGAAATTTTGCAAAATATTGATTTATGACATAGATTTATATTGGTGGTATGGAGCCATATTGATGACGTGTACCCATAAGGGTGATATGGATTGGTAGGGTAACATGGAAGCTTAAGGTTGTTATTAAGTGGGATTAATGTGCATTGTTGGTAGTTACATGACAAGGTCCATATTAGTGGGGGGTTGGGCCAAGAAAAGCAACATAAGAAACTGTGTTAAGTGGTTTTGCAATGGGTTGCAAAGATCCTATAATCTCGACCATGGTGATGCATGTTCATGGGGTGGTAAGTAGTTATCAAATTTATGGGTGAGATCAAACCAATGCTAAGTTGTATCCCTATAGTAGATATAAATTATTGATATTAAATCTATGTAGGAAAACGTGCATTGTAGTGGAATCATGTCAGAGATGGGACACCTTCCCATCACATAAACCTATAATATCACAACTAGTGAATTATTAAAGGATAAATTAGAAACCTCTATCACATTAATCGGTGAAAGGGAATCAAGTGGTAGGAAAGGACAAAGAGGTATAGGAGGTCCATGAATAAATCAAATTTACTAATAAAATGGATGAAAAGGAAAAAGAGGTCCACAAGAATGTGACTTGGCATGAGAAATGGGAAGGTAGATGACATGGAGGAGGTGGGTGTTATACTTTTACTTTGCACCTTAGGCCCTACAAGGATTTTATTAGATATTATATGGATAAATTACATAATTGCACAATTTTTCATAATTATTTCACAAGTAATTATTTTGTCTCAATTTCACAATTATGAAACAATAACTATTTCATAATTCAAATGAAAGTTCATAATGAGTTGGAAAAAGCTTATAATTGCTCATGAAACTTGTGCATGACTTCTAGTTGTTTGGTCTACATGCCATCAAGTCTATCCTCGACTTACATCCACCTATTTCACAAGCCATCAAGCCAATCATTGGAATTCACAAATTCAACCTACAGATTGTATATTCTGATACTCATAGATTTGTAACCATATTTTGTACATTCTTAATTCAATTTCATATTTCAAAAAGACTAATTATGGGATGTCTAGAAAGGTCATTAAACAAAAATTAGCCTAAAGTTAATGAATTTGGGATTTTATATACATGGTGATCATCTACATGATGAATTCTTAGATTTAGATATCATGCCTGACCTTTGAAAATATATATTCTGGTGATAAAACAATTAAAACACATTTATAGAGGAAAATTTGAATGCATTTTAGTCTTTACAACACCAAATGATTTGGCATTAACCCATGTTTAACCAACGAAAGTAATTTCATTTTCATCCATTATTGACTTTTATTGATTTACATGGAATAAAAAATGTACTTAAATTTTGACATGGTTCTCTATTATATAGAAAAAGTTTTGAGAAGATGCTCTTAATTATTTCAGGCTAATTAAGTAGCATCATGTTTTTCACTATTGGACTAAGTACATCCTCCTATATTTCCCCTTTATTACACCGTCAATACACCACTTACTAATCTATTAAAATTTTGGCAATCATCGTTGTTAATTCTCGCTAAATTCGAATTTACATGCTTGATCCTCCTTAGTTCTTCAAACAAAATTTTTACCTCATATTTCAAAATTGAAACATCTTAATATAACTTTTTGTCAATAATCTTAACATATTATTATTAAACTTACATCTACTTCAATAATAACTATGGTTATGGTCAACCAAATTATTTAAAAGCAACAATGAGGAATTGCCCCATCTACTTCAATAATAACTAGGGTTATGGTCAACCAAATTATTTAAAAGCAACACTGAGGAATTGCCATCCCGGCAATTCCTCCATCTATGTAGGCGACTTCAATATTGGTTCCCCTACACTCGCATCTGCCTAGACATGCATTAATTGCAAATGAAAAAGTAAAACTAATTATAACCAGACGGGTATAACCGTCACTATCTATGGCGGATAAACCATACCTGCTTCAGAGTGATGCGGCGAATGTCGGAGGAAGAAGATACATCTAGCCGACGGGATTGATTCGTGGCATTGATATATATATAGATATTAATTATGTCATATTTTCAGAAAATATGGGCCCTCCTTATACGGATATTTTCACAATATCTGTAACTTTCAGTGGGCTGTATTATCTTGAATTACAGTCTGCAAATTCATGGAGAGCCCATTTTTCCAATCACATTCCAATTGAAGGGTCACAAAATCGGCCTGGTTTTCCTGATCAGGATGGATTAAAAATATGAAATATCACGCGAAGAACGCCTTTCTGGGTTTAATATATGGACGGCAATAGCGAGAAGAAAGCAAAGGTTTCAAAAGATACTGTGCTGTAACAGGTTCGAGTTCGATAGTCCGGAAGAGTTAATATCTTTTTGTATTATATTACTTTGGGCCATAATGGATCTACTGCAGCCTTCGGAGGCTTCTATATCGTCGCAGGATTCTATCTCGGCACCTAACGATAAGCGGAGATCGGGATCTCGGAATCATATGCGCATGGGAGGCGCCATTCAGTACTTGCAGGAAGATGAGTCGTTGCGGGAGGCCGTACGGCGTTACCATTTTTATTCACTTGACAGCGACAGTGACAGTGACAGCGACAGCGACGGCAGATGTGCATCTATGTTCGTACAGAAAGTGAAGTCACCCTTAAGCGTCGTGTGGTCAGTGCTTCGGAGATTCGACAAGCCTCAAATATATAATAAATTCATCCGCAAATGCTTCTTGAGCGGGAATCTCAGGGTTGGCTGCCTCAGAGACATTCGATTCGTTTCCGGCCTCCCAATGGCCACCACTGTTGAGCGACTGGAGATTCTGGACGAGGAGCAGCATATTCTGAGCTATAGCAACGTCGAATGCGATTCCTGTCTGAAGAATTATCGATTGATGTTCACTCTACACGAGAGACTTATAAATGACAAACCCGGGACCATTGTGATCGAATCCTATGAGGTTGATATCCCAGAGGGAAGTACTAGAGAGGATATATGTCTGTTTGCTCTTACCTTTATGAAATTGAATCTTCGGTCCTTGGCTAGTACGTCAGAACAACTCACTAGGAACTGCTAAGTAATCGCATGGAGGAGCGAATTGGCCCGGATAATGGAATCTGGTGATTGATTTTTTTCTTAGAAGTAAAAAAAAAAAAAATGAAGGCAGGAGTGATTGGAATCTTGTGTTGATTTTATTTTTGTTTCTTAAAAACAAAAAAAATTGATTGTAAGATTTTTGTTTCATAAATAAATAAAAATGGATAATAAAAGTGTTTGAATTTTGTTTTTAATTGGAAATGAATTCAGTATGTGAAGAAAAAACCAAAACAGTTAAAACTTACCTGAAGTTTCCAAAATATTTAAAGGATTTTACCAAAATCTAACCTAAAAATAACCAATTTACTCCATTTTTATACTAAGGGGTTGTCTTTTCTCTAATCATGTTTCAGAATATGTACTGAGGGAGGCCGTTCCTCGTAGGCTTGGTTTGAACAATGGACAAGGGTATTGAGTTTTGAGGTCGGAAATTCAATGTTTTGTATTACAGGGATTGAATTTGGTTTCAGCGTCAATGAATTTATAAAACTTAATATGGTTTGTTTTTATTTTGGGAAAAGAAAAACCATCATTGTGATAAGTGTTATTAATAGATTTATTAGTTTTTTACTTTGTCATTTTCATGTAAAATTTGTTGGGATCTTATTTTCTCGACAATACCATATATAGATTAGTAGTAGGGTAATGTACATTAAAGAGAAACACAAAGAATATGGGAGGAATCAATAAAGACACAAGAATAAAATAATAGTGTACATAACACAGTGAGTAAGAAGATGGTACAACTTTATTACTAGAAATGTAACTTTTGTAGCCTTAATTAATTCTACAAGTAAAAGTTTTCAGCCTCAATCAATTTTACAAGTAAAAGTTTTCAGCCTTAACCAATTCTAGAAATAAAAGTTTGGTCAGAAGGATATATGAAAAATAAAAATTTTGGTTAGAAGGAAATATGAAAAATAAAGAAATTTGGGTTTAAAAAAACACTGTTTTAACTCGGGACCAAAACTTAACCACTATAAGTGAACTTGATGAAACATAGATACATCTTAAGTCATTAATGCACTAATTTAACGGTATTATAGATGAAATAATTGGTATCCCCTCAAACATTCTCTAAACATATAAAAAAGGATTGCTCTATTCCTCATTTAAAATGCTACCCATTAAACGAGAATATACCTAATAAAACCAATGAAACAAGCGTGTGATCCCCATTCAAAATCACCATGTGGAGGAACTTTAGTTTTCTAATAAACCAATGAAACAAGCGTGTGATCCACATGCAAAATCACCATGTGGAGGAGCTATAGTTTTCCACCAAAGTTGCAAACATAGCGGATGCTTATTTGATTGAAGGAGCATATATTTATTTGCATTCTTCCAACTCCATATAGTTATATTTATACACTAGTATGTTAATATCACAACCCCTCAAATGTCAAGATGGAATAATCAAATCAATTAATATATTATTTTATAATTAAACAAATGAAATAATAATTATCCCTAAAACAAGATCTAAGTATAGGAAAAGAAAAGGATTGCTTTAATCTTTAGCTAAAAATTAACCAACCAAATGAGAATATACATGAATAACCCGTAAAAAATGTTTATTATCCACATTCAAGGTCACCGTGTGGAGGATATTTAGTCTTCACCCAAAGATGTAAATTGAATGGAAGCTTCTTTAATTGGAGCAACATCTATTTTTTTTCCAATCTTCCGACTCCATGTAGTTAAATTTACAAATTAGTATATCAATATCACAACTCTTCCGACTCCATGTAGTTAAATTTACAAATTAAGTATATCAATATCACAACTCCTAAAATATCAAGATGGTATAACCAAAGAGGGGATATTCAAATGTACATCTTCTCCATGGATGGACTATGTGGAAACGTAGGCACTACCAAGTCATTTGATGTAGATTAGTAGTAGAGGATTTTCATTTTCATTATTCTCATAATACATTTATTGGGATAGATTAGTATAAACTAAAGTGCCAAAGAGTATATGTCATCAAAGACAGTTTTTTGAAGATGGTGCTGATAAAAACATCTATAGTGGAGAATGTAACCCATTATCGACATTGAATCGAACTAAGACCACAATTATCTAATGGTAAAAATCCCAAAAGAATAAAATTTCAGACAATGCATACCCATGAAAGACCTAGAGATATCTACTTTAAACAAAGAAATTCACATCTTCCACTCAACATCATATCCTCTCCTACAATATATTTTGACAAGATATAGTGAAATTCCATGTCCATGTTTTATATAGTGAAACATTTCTAAAAAATTAACTACTAGCAATGTATAAATATTTTCAAAGACAAGAATAGTATCATCAACATGATTCTTGCTTCACAGCCTTCAAATATATAAACAAAAATTGCATGTTTTTCTATCTTGCTACAAGCCAAAACTATTTCACTATAATGATTGAAAATATTTTTTAGAGACTAAAAACTAGAAAAAAAAAACTCATAACTTTGCTTACAACTTTTTCCAACTAGAAATATATTTTAGCTAAGGTGTGCCAGATACCTATCATTCTAAAAATACAAGGCTAAGAATAATTATATAAAAATATTTCTATTCACTATGTGAATCCTTACTGCCATGGCCCTGCAACCCCTCATCACAACCCCCATATTCTTCTATATATTTTCTTGCTTCCTATCATTATTTACTAGAAAATTCTACTGGATTAAAGAAACACCCATATCAACATAAATAGAGAGGCTATAGTTCACATCACCCAAAAAGTGGGGATACAAATTAACTAGGTT
This sequence comes from Pinus tabuliformis, assembly GCA_031772625.1. Classification (NCBI taxonomy): domain Eukaryota; kingdom Viridiplantae; phylum Streptophyta; class Pinopsida; order Pinales; family Pinaceae; genus Pinus; species Pinus tabuliformis. The sequence continues at coordinate 519,211,555 of CM062809.1, forward strand.
GTTGCAAAGGAATAATGAACACGAAACACAATGAAATGTCTAAACAGGCCTTCACCTAACCATCCCTTGAAATGCTTGAATCTGTGTAGGACTCTTTTGGGCCAAAAAAACTTAATCTTTAGCTTGACATCAGGTTAACTAGGTTGTTGCAAAGGAATAAAGAACATGAAACACAGTTACATGTATAAACAAGCATTCGCCAAGCCATCCCTTGGAATGTTTGAATCTACGTACGACTCTTTTGGGCCACAAAAATCTTATTCTTCAATTTGACATCACTTTAATCCAAAATGGCCCCATATCTTTTTATAGCTTTAAATAATTCTATTATTGATGAATGAGAAACAAGTGAAAATGTGGTCATTCACTGCATGAATGATGATATCAATCGCCTTGTCAAATATTTTCTCAAGCTCCTAAGGGAGAAGTTGAAGTTGGCTTCAAATGTAATACCCAATTGTTTCTATGTAAATATCTGTTTGTTTTTAGATTTAAGTAATTTTAGTTGTGATGGCTAGAAGGCCATGGTGAACGAGACTTATAATAAACAATAAAGTATGATGATGTAATAAATAATTTTTTATTAATGAAAAGGAAACCATAAATTACTTGGGAAAGAAACACTTGAGCTAAAGAGATTATTGCCAAAATACGGAAACCAATGTTGATGGATAAGCTTAAAATAAAGTTCCCTAAAACAAAATCACTCCTAAAAATTCCTAGGGGTTGATCAATAAGATTTAATATGATTGGAGAAAAAATCTATTAGATCACTCAGCATAGAGAAAAACACCGAGTGAGGGTGAGTAAAGTGTTGCAGGAGAAAAAGGTGGGTTTTACCAAAAAAGGAGAAGATAATTTTTTTCAAAAAAAAGAAAAAAAAATAGAAAAGCCTAGATTATTGGGTTGGTAGACCCTAGAAAGCGGGACACTGCTAAGGAAAAATATGCTAGGGAAGTAAGGCATAAAATACCTTTTCTAGAATCACAAGAGGTTGTTGATTTGATGGCAATGAGATCTCATCTCGGGGGGAACCAAGGGTGATGGTTCATGGTTGGGTGGAAAGTGTCCTCCTTAAGAAGTTTCTAGTTGGTATATTGTTAGAACTTTTGTCTACTAGTTAAAAGTAAAATTATCTTGTTCACTAATTATATGCAAATTGTTCTATTTGTTTTACGAAATGAAGTGTTGTGCTTATGTGGTTTGAGGAAGTAATTAAATATAATAATGATAGTAGAAGGGTGAGTAGATTGAAAGTGATCAAAATGAATTTGGGTGAGTTATACATGCATATTTTGTCCATGTGTCTTGTATGAAGTTGATGGAATCATGGGAATTAGTAATTGTCAAATGGAGAAGCCTCATGTAAAATTTGGTTGTTTTGAATTAGTTATACATATCAAACTAAATGTTATTTCTGAGATTACTCATGTTAGCGATATCCTTTGCATATACATGCACTGAAGGCGATTTCCATAATAACTTACTCTTGTTAGATGATAAATATCCTTATCATGATCTCGCATGTGGGAGAAAAATTTAACTCAATAAATTTTATATTCAAGAATCATAAATAGAAACTATTTCTGGTTATCTTGATAATGTATATTGGAGTTAGTGGTTACTAGTTCTATCAGTACCGAATGAAATTATTATCGCTAACTGCTTATAAGTTATGTTTATATAATAAAAATTGGGGTGTATAGAGTCAACTTGAATACCTAGGAAAATACAGAGGAAAATTTGTTATAACTCTTTTAACTATGGAGGCATCAGAAGATAGTGATGCCTGCTGTATGAGGTTATTTGACTTATAGAAATCACCTCGGTGGATGGAATCCCTACCCTCAGTATGTTAGTACCAAGAAATTTACATAAAACATTATTTTGTTTTGCTAGGAAGGGTTACTATATGGGTTATAACAATATTTGATTGCAAATTAATTATAACATTTAACCAAAATTATGATTACTAGTAGAAGAGAACCTATTTCAGTAGAATTTGAAACTAAGACTAAGGAAGGGAAAGTATTCAGAATAGAGGAGATAGGTGCATGAATTGTAGCAACTTTTTCCTTAATATAATGCAAATTCTAAGAGACCAATAACACCTATACCAAAAGATGAATATTGTTATCTGGAAATAATTTGAATTTATACGAAAACCAAACATCAGATAGGGAATAAATTTGAACTTTAAGAAATTTAATAACTTAGAAATATTCATAAAATATGGCAAAAAGGACACATAGTGACACCTCAACAAATTTCAAGTTCAGAGAAAAATAGAAACATATAATTTTCTTCTATGTTACTATATTAGGAATTGAATTTCCAGATGGGACATAAGCTAGATGAAATTGTGCATGCCAAATAAATACACAGGTACTTTGTTGTTAAATATCATCACTGATACCAAATATATTACATAAAGAAATATAAAATAAATAAAGATTTAAAGGTTTGACTCCTCTTAGGAAAATCGTTATCAGGGTTATCAAAGAATACTTTCCAACTTCAAGTAAATGCCAAAATTAAGCAATTAAACCCAAACATCGTGCTCAATATCATGAGTGTACCAGTTATTTAAACCATGAACTCATTAAGAAATACAGATGGAAGAGATCTATTGAAATTTAACAGTATGGAATATATAATAAAACAAAAAGGGTTTGAGTTGCAATCAGTCAACTCTGTTATATAGGCAACGCTCCGATAATAGTACCCTCTTTTCCAGTCACATGACAATTCTAGAAACACAATTAACCAATGACAGAATAATTATTATAGAACACGAATTTGATAGAATGGAAAATTGTATTGAAGCAACCATGACAAAGTAACTATATATAAACACTTCTCCTCAAAAGCTATAAGTTCATAAACTACACAATTGTTAATCCTCTAAGAGAACTAGGAATTATTTTCTTGATGGTAATTAATTATGACTTTAAGTCATTACATAGCAAACATAAACAACATAGACGCCCCATTTGAGGGTCCTCATAAGACATATCATTGTAGTAGACATCTTGAACTGACCTGTAGCAATGTGATGCGTAGTTAGCCGACAAATTTCTTCTAAGTTGTAAAGATAGAAAATAAGCTAGACATTGAGGCTGTCTCCATACCTGTAGGAGACAAAAATCAAAATGAGTGAGAAATTGTTGACTGAAATAGGTAATGGTCCAAGTTAAACTACAGACCTAAAGCAAAGGAAGATAAGTGCATACCTATAACAAAGCTAACATAGAGGCTTCGCTTCTATATTGGAGGAGGGTCAAAAGATATACACCAAAAGAAAATATATCATTCACTAAATATAATCCAGATAATCCTAGTTTAAGTCGTGAAAGAAAAAAAAAGTAAATGTAAGCAGCTAATACCTGGCAGAGATACCTAATGGCTAGGTATCTTAGGAATCCATGAGTTCGTTTAGCCATATAAAATTGTCTCGGTGAAATAGGAAAAAAAGAATCCACAAAAGCGCCAAATTCTGATGTGCATTCTCTCTACTAACAAACACAAACTATCCAATTAAAGGACAAATAAGGGGAAAATTTTGATAACTATAGAGAATACCAAATTTTTCATTACAAAGAGCTAATGTAAAGAGAAAAATTGCTTAAGGAAACCTTAGCTATGAAGTGTGAGAAATATCTGTCAAGGAGAGATGGTTTATAAGCATTCTCGTTGTTGTGATCAAAATATGGACTGCGAAAGGGAAGGCTACGATTTCATTATGAACTACGCAACTATCTCTTGTGGAAAAAGTAATGATGGGTAGGGTATAAACAAGTGAGAACATAAATACATAAAACCCCAACCGTTTAGTAATGTATCTATAGGAGATTGGAATGGAGGCATCCACATGAAAAACTAGTAAATACATGCAGCAATCCAACCTCCCTGGTTACCACTTGACAACGCTCAGAGGAGAGATTACCCAACAAGTGCCAAGGGGATATTCGTTCAAGAGGGCTTAGGGTTTGAGAGATGTGTGATGGTTTGTTGGATCACCTCAAACCATCCTCGCCACCGATAAAGCATAGGGTTGAACCCCATGCGATATTCACATGGCCCTGACTTATTGGCAAGCAAGGATTGGCCACAAGAGCCCCCATTTGCCATCAGGACTTCATGCACTGGCACCTAAAGTTTTTGTGCGTTGGTAATAAAACCATAGGGATGAGACATAATGGAATATTAAAGTTTACCACTCCCCAAGCTCATGTATTAAACCCAAGAAAAACCTTTTCATTGCAGGAAGGACTGCTAATACCTTTAATATTTAAGATAAACCTTGTATCACCTTGCACCCCTACATATTATTATGGTCCAATAAAGTTTATACCAAGTATGTAGGCCAAGCAAATAAATTCATGAAGTAAAGTAATGATATTCATAAGAACAAGGAGTATTTAGAGCTCAAAGATTTAAAATACTACACCTTAATACTATGTCTATCTAACATGATATATGTATACAATGAATCAATTCATACAGTAAAGTATTCTTGGCATTATAGTTAGATATTCATGCTAGTGGTAATACCATAGGTCATATATAGAGTTATGAGGGAAGTATGTAGGTGCACATCATAGGTTTATGTACAGGGTAAAATGAAGAATACCGAGTAAGAAAATTGAGTGTGAAGTGGGTAACATTGAAACTGAGTAAGTAAGAATTATACAATACCTCTTATTTTAATAAAGCCAAAAAAAATGCAGTAGTAAAGGGGTATGTGAAAGATGGCATCGGAGCCTCAATTCTACACTGGGCTTGTAAGGGACTATCACATTTAAATTCTATATGGGTTGAAGTATAATTATAAATACTGACAATGTATGGTTGATAAGGTACTGGTGTAAACAAGGTTGAAAAGGAATGGTGGAGAATTCCCCTCTAGCCATAACAGGCGGTGAAGAACTATATGTTGAATTAGGAGGTGGTAGTACTCCACCAAACTCTCAGTTTATGGATATTATTAGAAACCTACAACCAGAACTAACTCATCTCAGAAACAACAATGAACGGTTTCTAAAGGCTAGTGAGGAACATGAGAGGATGATAAGAGATTTGACTAAAAAGTCTAGTCATAAAAGCATAGAACCAGAAGGGTTGAAGAGGAAAAAGGTGGAAGTAGAGTCAGAGAAGTCTGAAAGCGTAGGGGAATCGAATAGGAAATATCTTAAATCACATAAATTAAAGAAGAAAATGGAGTTACAAGGAGAGTTTAGGAAAATGAAACCCCCTATTTTTGATGGGGAAAGGGAAGAATATGCAAAAGCATGGCTTCTTAACATGATAAAATACTTTCAGGTATATGAGTATGAGAGTAATTTGAAGGCTAGACTGGCGATCTACCAACTATAGGGAAAATCTACTCTCTGGGGGAAGAGGCAAAATGTGTACATATGTTAGAAAAGAAGACAGTTTATTGGGAGGAATTTCAGAAACAATTTATTTCTCGGTACCTCGATAAGTGATACTATGATGATTGCGCTAAGGAATTCCATGAGTTAAGACTGGGACAACTACCTATGGATGAGTTTGTAAAAAATTTTACAAAATTATTATGGTATCTTCCATATATTAAAGAAGAGAAAGCTAAGGTACAACAATTTTTGAACTATTTACCATCACCCTACAAAGAAAGGATTGAGTTTGAAAATCCTATGTTAATGTATGGGGCAGTAAGAAAATCTAGATTATGCTACGAATAGTTAAAAAATAGAAGTGAAGGTTTAAAACCATGGCAAAGTAAGGGAAAAACCTAGTCTGTAACGAATATAAAAGGAAAAAAACCTCCTATCATAAGAATTTTGGGAAGGATCATCAAAGGAAAAATTTCGATAAGGGAAATATAAATCAGCCTGCACAGTCTTACACGGGTTCAAATCCCATGGAACTAAACAAAAAAAAGAGCAGTGGGATCAACGAAAGAGAACCACTGAAATGTTGGGTTTGTGGTGAACCACACATATTAAGGGATTGTTCACATAATCCATGATTTGTTCAGAATATTAAAGCAATCCATGAACTAACGACTATGAATGATGTTGGTAGAAATATTCCTAAGATCAATGTAGCACTAGAAGACAAACATGATGAGCATCAATCCACTATGATTGATATTGAAGGTACCATTCTAAACTAATATGTTTCTATTCTAATTGATCCAAGGACTAGTTTAAGTTATATTAGTCCCCATATTGTGGAAAGATGTAAATTAAGATCTGGAAAATTTAAGAATACATGGTGGGTACAATTAAAGACGGGGACCAAAAGAAAGGTGATCAGTCAAATAAAATAGTATCTCATTGAATTAAATGGTTTCCTCATAGAGGAATATTTAAATATTCTTTTGTTAGGATCCTATGATTTATTAATAGACATGAACTCATTGGAGAAACGGGGAGTTGTTATAAATTGTTTGGAGAAAACAATGAGTTTTATGGGTCAAAATGGGAAAACTCGGTTAATTAGAGGTAAACCAAAACCAATATCAATATGAGAAATTTCATCTTTCTAGCTGAAAAAGCGTGCAAGGAAAGGATGTCAGATATACATGGTGCAAGTGGAAACAAATAAACAACAAACAAAAAGGGAAAATTTAGAGACTTTACTAGTCATCAGTGAATTCCAAGATGTTTTTCCCGAGGAAATTCTAGGTTTACCCCACCGTAGGGACATATATTTCTCCATTGATTTAGTACCAGATGTCATCCCCGTGTCTAGAGCACCTTACGAAATGAGCATACCGGAGTTACTAGAACTAAAAATGCAGTTACATGGACTGTTAGACAAAGGTTGTACATCAAACGCAGCGTCTCACCATGGGGGGGGCCAGTACTATTTGTGAAGAAAAAGGATGGCACACTTAGAATGTGCGTCGATTATCATCAATTGAATAAGCTAACTATCAAAAATAAATACCCGCTACTCCAAATTGATGATCTATTCGATCTAGTGAGGGAAGCAACTACAAATAAAATATGAATATATTCATAACACAACTTTTAGAACTAGATACAGTCACGATGAGTTCATAGTGTTACCATTTGGTCTCACTAACGCTCTAGCAACCTTCATGTGTTTAATGAATAATGTACTCCACAAATACCTTGATAGATTTGTGCTAGTATTCATAGATGACATTTTAGTGTATTCTAAAAATGAAGAAGAGCACAAGGAACATCTAAAATTAGTGTTACAAACTTTAAGAGAAAATCATCTATATGCCAAACTCAGCAAATGTGAGTTTTACAAAGATAGAATATAGTATTTAGGTCATGCCATTTCCAAGGAGGGACTATCTATTGATCCCGAAAAGGTTAGGGCTATTATGAATTGGCCCATACCTAAGGATGTGTCAACAGTTCACTCATTTATGGGGATCACAAGATATTATCGAAGGTTTATAGAGGGATTTTCAAAATTGTCTTATCCTATTACTTATAGAAAAAGGGAACAAAGTTTGAGTGGACAACCAAATGCAAAGAAATTTTTGACAAGCTAAAACAACTTTTGACACTAGCCCCCATATTAAAAATTGCAGACTCAAATAACGAATTCATTGTAAGTACTAATGCTTGTTTGTAAGAGCTTGGGGGAGTGTTGATCTAGGAAAATCTAGTAGTAGCCTATGAGTCTAGGAATATGAAACCACATGAAAGGAATTATGTTGTGTGCGATTTAGAGCTAGCAGTAGTGATACATGCTCTAAAAAAGTGGATGAACTATCTATTAGGGAAAAAGTTTACTTTGGTGACGGATCACATCAATATGAAACATTTCTTTAGACAACCTGATATAAATGCTAGACAAGCAAGGTGGATAGCTTTCCTTAGTGAGTTTGAATTTGATATAAAACAAATAAAAGGAAAAGAAAACAAAATCGCAGACCCTCTAAGTAGACATGCCGATGCTTTGATGGGGATATATGTTAGTAGTATTAGTACATATTTTGTGGAACAAATTAAAAATTCAATGCAACAAGACCCTAAATATCTGGAATTTCAACATAAATTACAACAAATGGAAGTTCTAGGATATGCTAAAAATGTTGAAAAACTACTAAGCTACCGAAATAGATTGTATATTCCTAATGTGATTGTGCTAAAACAAATGATACTCGATGAATATCACAAGAAACCATATGTAGGACTTCCTGGATACCAAAAAATGATAAGAGCATTAAGAAAAAAATATTTTGGCTAGGCATGAAGAAAGAGGTGGCAGAATACTTAGCAAAATGTATAGAATGTCAAGAGGTTAAAGTGGAGCACAAATGCCCTACAGGATTGTTGAATCCACTGCCCATTCTTGAATGTCATTAGATTTCGTTACCACATTACCAAGGACAAATCGAGAACATGACTCCATCATGGTGGTAGTGGAAACTTTGACTAAAGCAACACATTTTATACCGATGCAGTCTACTTTTGGAACCACGCAAATTGCTAATATATTCATGAAGGCAATTTTTCAATTCCATGAGGTACAAAAAATCGTGGTGTTAGACAGAGATGTTAAATTTACCTCCAAGTTTTGGAAAGCTTTGTTTTGTAGCATGGAAACTTAATTATGTGATGACCCTCCTCCCACATCTACTCAAGTAATCATCCAACTGAGGTAAAAATGTGATGAGAAGTTACGATGATATGATTTGACTCCCTATGTGTCAGTTAACGAAGTGGAATCGATGGAAAACCACAACATGAACCTTATATACCTACTATAGGACTCCTAGAAGCCTTCCCAGTCATCCCCATGACTATTTGCTAGGTACCACTGAGTTTTAGACCATTAAACCCATAGACTCTCCCTTGATATGGACAACGGTGCGCCTAGGAGGCTTCAGATGCTCACATAGCAAGGCATGCATGCATTTGGGGACTTTTCTCTTCATACCTATGCCTATTGACTCTAGGATTTGTGCCACTTTTCAAGCCTAGAATCCAAGTCATTGCCTAGAAACCCTTGAAGATTTCAGAATCAATAAATTACATGACAACAAGAATTACAAATAAAAAACTGGCTCCACAAATAGACCTGACCATTCCCAACAAAGACTGATGTTCTGTCAACCACTTGGCATCAATTCAATCTAAAGGAAATGAATACAAGACAAAGAATAAATGAATGATAACTCATATGATACTTGACAAGAGGATCACCACCCTCTTCCCTTAATTGTTTTGACATCAATTATGCCTTTTATCCATTATCCTTTCAGTTACAAGTAAGTACATGAAATAACCATGACTATAACCAGTTACATAACCATGCTTATAACCAGCATTCAACCATGTAAATAACAATGAGATAATAGCTATTAAGGCCACATAATAACAAGTACAAAACCAAGATAACTTAGATTTTATTTAAGGCCACATAATAACAAGTACAAAACCAAGAGAACTTAGATTTTATTTAAGGCCACATAATAACAAGTACAAAACCAAGAGAACTTAGATTTTATTAAATATAGGCAAGAGCTGATGATGTTTGGGACTTCCATATACCACCCGAAAATAGACATGGTGGAACCAAATCTTTCTTTCAGCTAGTCACCCTTGTTCCATATTCCAAGCATGAATGTGGAATATCATGGATAAACCACTCCAAAAAAATCCAAGGGAATCCAAAGGTTAAAACACCTCCACCCTTACGAAACCATTATCTCACCAAAACTGGCACGAAGATCAAAAAATAAACCAAGCTTGGAATGCCTTCAGACCCCATCACTATCCTTGAGGAATTTTTTATCTCCTTGTCTCTCGGGCTTTACTGCAATCCACACTAGATCACTAGGCCCTAAATCGAGACTCCACCCTCAGGCTTTACCGTGTATCCCACCAAAACTAGTCAAGGGATTATTATGCCTTTGGGAATTTTCCTGAGACCACCTCCATCCCAGATTCTGAAACCATCCAGAAATTCCAAAACTTAGAACCGAGAATAAAATCCCATCACACCATTGCTATCTAGAAAACTGACCAGGCAAGGTTGAAAATCAGTGTCATAACCCAACAAAACCATGCCACTGACAACAAGAGAACCATATACCAACATGCAAAGCCATGCATGTCAAAACCATATAGGAAATTAAACATGCAATATGTTCCCTGCAAGTACTCCTATTGAAGTTTCTTGATCTTGATCCTCCTTGCTTGATATTTCCTTCCCTTTCCTTTCCTTGTCCTTCCTTTGCTTGCTTTTCCCTTCCTTGCTCTAATTCTAGAACACTCCAAGAAAACTCCAAGTGTCCAAGAGTGTGAGAGAGAGAATAATGAGAGAGATCTAAAACTGAACTGACCAAAAGCCATGAACTGATCCTTAGAAGCCTTTATATCAATGAGGCCTCTATTTCTTCATTTTCCATTATTTTTCTTCAACTTCCTCCTCACATGCAACCTGTGACCTTTTACCTTCCTTTTCTCATATTTTCCTTTATTTTCATAAATAAATGTGTCAAAATACATTTTTTCCTTTTTAATGCCTTATCCATTTCCTTTGCCAATTTCCCTTAGCCATAAACACATCCAGTGATTCCCACTAGGATATCTTTTCCCAACATTCAACTTGGAATAATTGTCCCTCGACTGTGGTCTTATTTTTCCTTTATTAACTTTTATTACATGAATGTTTAACTAGGGGTTGTTACAAACCCCTCCCCCTTATGGAACACCGTCCTCAGCATTAAACCACACCAAGACCTCATCAAAACCACCGAAAGTAAAACATACTCCCCATGGAGCTTTATAACTTAGCTCATTGCAATATTTACAATGAATGACTTGCTCAAAATAAAAACATCATGACAAAATGACAATATAACAACCATATCGCTTATTGGATTTTTATAACTTAGCTCGTGGTGGTATTTACATGCATATCCATATGCACATATACCAAAACATCAGCAGAACATATGCCAAACATACACAAAACATCATACCAAAACTACTTTGCCTCCACCGAAAAACAAAAAAGGATGCATGGCCCACATCTGATCTTCCATCTCCCATGTAGCTTCTTCAAGCCCAAAGTGCTTCCACTTCACTTTAACTTTCTCTATGATTATGTTCCTGAGCATGAGTTTCTTCCCCTACAATATGCACTAAGGGTTCAACTAGAAGTATCCTTCTTTCTCCACCTGCAATACAGACCTATTGAGAAATGGCAACAAGAAATTCCAATTTAATTTTTCCTTGAATTTAAATTATGAGTTAAAATCAAATTATGTTCTCATAACAGCTTGTAAATAGTTAACTAAGTTTAATTAACTTAATTAGCTTAGTAATTTTGAGTTGGAATTGTTTCTAAAGTCATTTATATGTTTGCCCCAAATTTTAGGGTCAAGTATGAGTTTAAATTTAGTTGTAAATTAGATAACTCAATTTACTGAGTTATGTTCAGTTAAATTAGTTCCAAACTGTTTGTGGAACTAATAGAGAGTTAATAGTCAGTTGGTGCACTAGTGAATCCATAAGTATCATTCTAGTTAATTGAAGATTGCCTCATCAAAAGCTCATGCATGTCAACTCTGAGAAATTCCCAATTGACATTATAGTGTAGGGACAATGTATTATCGGTTGTATGATTTACTTAGTTGTATAGATCATGCATGCAACCATATAAGAACCTATATCTGAATTGCGTAGTTTTAGAAGCGTGAATTCACTTTAAATACAAGCTATTCATCCTAGGAAATACACAAAGAGATTAGGGGCTTGGAGTGTTGTTGAATAGGCTAAGGATTTGGCTTGAGCTAGCTTGTGAGCTGAGAGAGTTGAGCATACTTGTGCAGAATTGTTCTAGTTGTTATCACTCAAATGTCTTCCCTAGAAGTTATCAAAGAAGGGATAGTCTGAGGTAACCACAAACTTAATCTTGTAGACTCAGGTTCTAGCCAACCTAAGTCCATAGAGGGCTCTCTCTTTATAATTTAACTTTGTTTTAAGTACGATTTCAGGCTAGTTCTTAGTGCTCGTGATGTTTTGGTTTTGATTGGGTGGTGGACTTAAGAAAACAAATGGGCAGTAAAAGTATTCAGGCCATTGGGCTATAGAGTCAATTGTTGGCATTATGATGCATGTGTTGTACTTGATGGCAAACAACTCATAGAAGATCAACTCACTTATATATATCTAGATGAATCTACGGAAGAGATATCAGATGACAATTCTCAGTGTGACAAGTCCAAAGGGGGAGATTGTTGGCATTATGAGACAAGTGTTGTCCTTGATGGCAAATCACACAAATGATAAATTATAGTGCAGTAAATTTATTTGATAAATTATAGTGCAACAAAGTTTCCTTCATGTAGAGAAAAGTTCACGCACTTTTATGCAGAGAAAAGTTTATTCCATGTACAGAAAAGTTCATGCACTTTTATGAAGAGAAAAGTTTATTCCATGTAGAGAACAGTTCACGCACTTTTATGCAGAGAAAAGTTTATTCCATGTAGAGAAAAATTCATGCACTTTTATGCAGAGAAAAGTTTATTTCATGTAGAGAAAAGTTCACGCACTTTTATGCAGAGAAGAGTTTATTTCATGTAGAGAAATGTTCATGCACTTTTATGCAGAGAAAAGTTTATTTCATGTAGAGAAAAGTTTACGCACTTTCATGCAGAGAAAAGATCCCTTCATGCAAGAGAAAAGTTCACACACTTTCATGGTTGGTTCATGGTATTAGTCCGACAGTTTTTGATCCTATAGTTTTGGTCCGTGGTATTGCATCCAAAAGTGTTGTTCTCACGCACTTTCATGGTTGGTTCATGGTATTAGTCCGACAGTTTTTGATCCTATGGTTTTGGTCCGTGGTATTGCATCCAAAAGTGTTGATCTCACGCACTTTCATGGTTGGTTCATGGTATTAGTCCAACAGTTTTTTGATCCTATGGTTTTGGACCGTGGTATTGAGACAGGACTAAGGCTATAAAAGAGGAAGGAAATCATTTGGCAAAGCATCTTCTGAATTATTAAATATCTGATAAAGTGCTAGATCTGGAATATGGTGATTGGGTTATGGTGCAGATCTGGATCTGAATGAAGAAGGAACCTGAGTGTAAGGAGAAGGATAAGTTCTATTGATGGGTGAAAATCTTAAGGCTGGAATAGTGGTATGTGGCACACGCTTGATCTATAAATTTAATAATCTGGGTCTGAATTATTGATGCATGTTTTATTGTACACATTTATGATCTGGGTATGTCTGATGTATGGAACAACTGCAAAGTTACAAGGAAATATTTGCAGATTTGTATGCGGGTTGGCTTTGGTGAAATCAGAGATTGATGATGCAAGTGTAGTTGATGGGATTTTGATGTTCTTGGATCCAGTCTGAAAATTAATGAAAAGTGGTCCTTGAAAGAAAAGAAGTAGGGGGTTGTAGCTCCCTTCCAGGAGAGACTGGAAAACGAGAGAGAGAGTTGTAGCTCTATGCAGGTTGTAGCCTGCGTACTGGTAAAGGACTGCACCAGTACAAAATCATTGTAAAAGGAGTTTCTTATTAAAAGAAGATAGAGACATATTGCAGCAGGTGGTTTTCACCCACACTGGGTTTCCACCTTATATCTGGTGTTCTTTTGTGTGACTATTTGCTTTTCTTGTTCTTGCTCATTATTTTATGATACTGACATACAAAGTAATGACCAATATTTGAAGAATTATTCAAAGTATAAATAAGGAAGATATATTGAAAAGAATTTGATAATACTAATTCACCCCCCCCTCTCAGTATTATTTCCAACATCAATCAAATAGTGGCTTAACTGAATCTAATCAATCACTAAAGTAAGAGTTCACAAGGTAGGCTAGCACAACAAAAAGCAAATCTACAGGTTCAAATGGATGCTCAGGTAGTCCTAACCAGGGCAAATGGCAATGAAGAATCCTTAACCAGGATTAAGATGAAGAAAAGAAGGATGATCAGTAACAAAGGGCAACTAAGAATCCTTTACTATGGACCAAAGGGAGGGGAACTACGGAAGTAAGGGAGCAATTAATAATTCCCAGACCAAGACAGTTTAGCAGAAAACATATAGAAAGTAAACAGTTAAAACAGAGAGAATTTAAGCTAATTATGAGATATCATTCCTTGTTTACTTTTCAGATTTCATAAGGGACACATGTGAATATTTATAATGTGACAATTTTAAACATGAAGAGATAATACTTATTTGGTTCCAACTGTGCACAAGAATCCAGTGAAATGTCCTTAGCTTTATTTCATAATCCAGCAAAACCAGTCTAGTCTCAAGTACAATAGCTCCTTGGCTCAATATAAAATGTCTACAGAAATGTATTTTAATCCACCCTAATTACTTCAATTTGTGAAGTATTTATACAAAAAATGTTACAAAATATCTCATAACAATATGAAAATTAATCTAGGAAACCGAAAATATATTCAAGCATGAAGATAGAGATAGATGGAGAATTGTCTTGTTGCTGTCCCTTTTATTATGACTGTGTTGGCTATTGTAATTTGGATTTGGATCTTTCAATTGCTTGATACTTATGTGCTGGAATTACTCTATGCCTTCTACCTACTGATACTATTTATCTGCTACACTTTGACTCTGTTTTACCTATTTTATCTGGATGTCATATAGATTTACTACAGTAACTTTATAGTAAATCTGCTAGTTTCATCCATCATTCACTGTCAGGTAATTTCATCCTTATCATCTTCCTATATATCTCATCAGCTTCTGTATACTTGGAAAAATTTGGCCTATTGACAAACAAGTGCTTTACCTCATGCTCTATGACAAACATATTTTCTAGACTATCATATAATACCTTCCTAGTGGGCAAAGATTTTACCCTTGAAGTATTAGCTTGGTTGCTAGCTAGCTTGCTTAGTCTTTCAATATAATCATCTTGGGTCATTAGCTTTTCATGTATTACCATGGGACTGGGGAGTCCCTTCTCCCTTAACATACCATACTTCGTCATAAATCTATCAATATCAGCTTGGATGCTTTTACATCATTTCTCCAGATTGAGCATCAGGTTCCTTTTGGTGAGAACTTTCTATATTTCTATGATGGTCCCTGTTCTATCTGTTATGCCCAGTTCATCTAGCTGATACCTGTTTCTGCTATTCAAAAATGTTATCAATTGGTTGGCTTTTTCAGTCTTATCTCCCAACTCTTCCAATTGTCTTGTGGATTGCTTCTGTTGCCACTTTTACTAGTTCAGTTTGTTCAAAAATTACTTGAATAGATGACCAAACATCATTGATGGAGTCAATGATGTTGGCCCAAAGAATTTCCTTCATGTCTCCAAGTGGTTGTTGTAATGTAAAGTCCTTTTCAAGGACTTTGATTCTTTCTCCCATTCTTTGATTCTTCTGAACTTCTTCCTTCTGTTGTATCTGTGAAAGTTTGCAATCAGTCTCCAAACTTGACACTTTTTCTCTAAGCTTCTTAAGCTCAGTAGCCTGGATGCTCATTTCCTCCATGGCTTTTACCAATTCAACTATCTTTTTTGTGGATGTCCCTGCGCTTGTTGATGTACTTGTAACTGGTAGAGTTGTAGCTAGTGGAACTGTGGGTGCTAATGAAGCAGCCAATGTGGAGGGTATTGTTGTAGAGAATGTATGAATTACAGTTTGAGGAGTGGTGGCCAACTCACTCTGTTTAGACTATATCAAGTTATCCAGCTCTTTCTCTGTTTCTTTTAGTTGTTCATTCAGCTTAAGGACTAAGTCCATAAGCTCTTCCTCCTTCTGAGTTTCCAATACTTCAGTTGTCTGAGGATGATGCAGAGGAGGAATTTTGAGCTACTTTTTCAGTGTAGCTATGTCATCATTTTTCTTTTTAATAAGCTTTTCTGCAGCTTTCACATCCTTGGGATCATGCCCCAATTCTATGACTAAGTCCTCTAAGGACTTTATTCTGGTATCTTTGGCCTGTGAAGAGGCCTTCTCTAACTGGAATTGCGTTGATATATTATTCAGTGAATTTTGGAGTTGGTGAGCTGCAATTGCCTTGCTAGTCAAGGTGGAGTAGACCATTTCCCCAGTTTGCTTGTGTAATTCTATTTGGTCAATAGGATGGATATCCTTTGCCAATACTTCAAAGTCTGTTTTCAAGTAATCTGCAATTGACCTGGGCTGTTGTGTAGTTGGCTTCATGAAATTCATCTGCATTTTACCCTCTTTCACATCAAAGGCTGACATTAGCCTTGTCTGATTAGTAGGAGCCATTTTTAGGTAATGTGCATAGCTTTGGGCCTTCAATATTTCATTCTTGGCCTTTATTTCTTTATATTTCTCTCTAATGTCTTGGCTCTGGCCAGTAGGAGCCCTGAAGGAGGATACTTCCACGCTTTGTTGTCTTTCTAGCATTTGAGCCTATGAGGTGGAAGGTTCTTGTGTACCTCCTAAAGGAGTGGTCTACCTACTTTCTACTCTTTCTGCCCCTGTAGTTCCAGTTGTTTCTTCAGTAAAATCCTATTCTGAAAATGGATTCAACCTTTTCCTCTTGACATAATTTTTGGCAACAGGTCTGCTAGAAGGAGTGGCCTCCTCTCTATCTCTTTTAGGATTTCTCTCCTCATTTAGAGGAGTCTGTAAAATACGTGGATTGCTCATGATATGTTCTGGCTGAGCAAGTTCTTCTAATATCTCTGGCTGTTATGATTCTTTTGGCTGCTCTGATGGCTTTCGCTCTAGAGGTTCTTCTTCTGTTGTTTTCCCACTGTGTCCCTGTGATTCCCTTTGAGATTAGGAATCTCCTGGCACCTGTACAAATGAATCTTCATCATGTATTCTTTCTAAATCAATCAATACATTATTGACAACAACTTCTGTGCTATCTCAATCTACCAAAGTGTTTTCCACCCATTCTAGTTGATTAGCATACTGTTCAATTTCAGGAATTCTGTGGTGGATATAAGGAGATAATTTGTTCTTTTGTCTCCTTTTACAAATGAACTCTAAAGGGTCATAAGTCCTGATAAAAATTTGTTTCAGTTTTAGCCTTTGGAGGATTTCTTCTTCTTCCTTTCATGCTTCCCTACTGTTACATATAAATGGGTCAAGCTGATCTTTTATTCTAAGTTGAGCTTTCTTCTTGGCCTTCACAAAATGCACCTCATCTAACTTAATCATTTTGTTGTAGTACTCCAAAGCAAACAATCTCATGGGGAGGTATCTAGGTAGTTTGTAGGGAGCCAACTCACATCCATATATTCTGATTTCAGTGTGGTTTTGGTACAAGTACCAATCCCCCACTCTATATTGTTTGGAAAACTGTAGGACCCTCCTGATATCTACACTGATTCTGGGGGGGGACTTCCTTATAACATAGTTGTCACTGGGTGTACAAAGAGATCTCTGAAATCAGTATAAGAATATTGAGAGTCATGTAGGTGGATTAACAAAGTCCAGAAAACCACAGATCTACGGTTTCCCTTGGTATCAAGATTTTGGAGTGTGATTGGGAATTTGTCATCTTGATAATACAAGAAAAGATTATATAAAACTGAAGAATATTTGAACACTCTTTCATTATCAAACCTCATGAATTGATCATGCATTTTATCAGTAATGAACTTAGCATAGTCAAACATGATGGCTAGGGGCTGCCCAGGAGAGTAGATGGACATAAAGGCTATAATAATTTCATCAACAAATTCACTTGTAGTCTAGCCTAAGACACTGGATATCATTTCTATGAAGTATCGGCCAAGATTAGAGAATATAGTCCACATGTAAGGGGGAGGGTCCTTTGGAATGTATTGTTATTCCCTAATGAAGGTCTGGTATAACTGAGCAAGTTTGATTGAGGTGAGTGTAGGGAATCTGTTAAGAAAATCTCCAATAGAAAGAGGGGTTAGGTTTTGCTTGGTTGTAACTGCAACATTTCATTTATGGACTCAGCAGTGATGGTAAATAATACAGATTGGTCAGAGGTCATCACTACCCTTTGGCTGGGATTATAGTTCATATGGAAGTAATGGATAATCTCTGGGAAGATATGAACTTTGGGGAATTGGTATTTCAGTAAACCTGACTCCCAAAGGCCTGTTTTGTCTCCATGATTTAGATACTGGTCTTTGTACCTGCAGTATAGTTTCAATGGGGATTCTTGGACAGAGGTATCTTTAATTTGAAAATCTTTATCTGCCAGAGGGAGATGGTATAAGTCCCTGTGGGGAGTAGAAATTGGTAGGACATTTAGTTGAATGGGAGTAGCCATCCTTGGTTCTTAGATTCGAGGATGGAGGCAAAGAGTTTTAAGTGAAATTGGGGAAAACCGGTCTAATTCAGAGTATTTGGAGTCATTGGGAAGCTGTCTTACTGAATTAATTAGTAATTTAAAGCAATTGAGTCCAAGTTCGGGAATAAAACATGGTTTCTCAGCAAATTTGGGTAAATACCTGGTTTCGGCTTTGAATGGAGTGATGAGCAATTGTGCATGGTTTGTAGGAAGCACACGTGACTAATAGGTGGTCTAGAGTTTCAGGAGCTTCAGCAGGTTGGTAGTTGGACGTGGGTTGATGATTGTACGTGCTCTGGTGCTTGCATGGAAGGCTGAGCGGTCTTTTTTCACGATAAAACTAAAAACAATGAGTTTTTTTGGTTTGATTCACAAAGTCAACTATTTTGGTGGGTACACGGGGAAAGGGAAACTTGCTGTTAAGCAGGGGATGTGATGTTTTATCGTTTAGAGGGAGGCGGTAAGCAGGATCATATCACACTACTTTTGGGCTTGAGTGATTTTGGGGGGAGGCCGCCCGATGCCATTCATCGGGCACCACATAGCAGCAAGGTGAATAGTGAAACCACCCATATCAGGCGGGTAAAGGTTAGCCTCCAAAGACCGCCCGATATGAGGGTCGACCGTTGGATCAAAAGCGATCAGATTGTACGATGATTAGGGTGATGATTTGATATGAAGTTTAATGGAGGGGCCCGACGAGGTTTTAATGTGGCGGGATTTAATTAATGAAGGATTATGGAGGTTTAATGACATTGGGAGTGATTTCATTGGCGGGGTCGATTATTAATTAACCACAGATTGGTTAATTAATCTCTTTTATTCAGCGGTGGGTCTTGGTTATTAATTAGCCATTGATCGACTTAATTAACCCATTAATTATTTATTAATAAAGTTTATGTTTCAAACTTCGGGGATGGGATATTAAAATTAAATGGGTTTAATAAAATATACAGGAAAGCGGTATTTTTGGGATTTAATACATAGAGTTAAAGTTAATATGAAATAAAGGCGGAAAATAACTTTGCGCTAACTACAATGTACCTTTATAATTCATTCGCTTTGTATAAACACATTATAACTTAGGCTTAGTGTTATTTTTGTGGGTTTTTTTCATAAAAAATGGTATCCATGGGGGTGATTACTTTTCCTTAGGTAAATAGTGTTTAACCTTAGGGAAAAGGGTTTTTTTAGGAAAAATGAGTGAATTATGGAGGGAGTGAATGCTTGTGAGAGGACTTTTAGAACTTAGGACCTATAATTTATTGGACCGAGGGTCCGGTCCCTCCAGAAATTAGAGAAATGCTCTAAGCCCCTTTAACTTAAGGTTTTAGGTACTTTAAGACTTTCCTTGGAAATTAGTTATGTGAAAAATGTAATGAATGAGGGAGGTTAATAAATTGACTTTGTGTACTTGTTAAATGCTCAATTATCATCCATACTTTAGAAATTTGATGATGAAGCTAAATGATATGATCTTGTCTAATCAATCATAACAATTCTGCAACCATTCAACTACTTTTTTTTCTTTTTTTCTAGTTAAGACTAACCTACGTACCCATGGGGGATTTGAACCGGTGACCTATCTCAAGGAGTGCCTTAACAGCGCACTCATTCACCGTCAATCCAAAGCCCCATGGGCAACCATTCAACTACTTACCCGTCTACTCATCCTACCGTTTTTTCTACTCTTTATTAGGGTGCACTTAAGTTGGAAAACCCTTATCAAACCTTTTATTTTCTTTTTACAAAATTAATCTATCTAAGTCTAACCTTATTACATCCAAGGGCTTAGATGAAACAGTTGAGCTCCTTTTATTAACTCTACCTATCTACTTATCTGCCAAAATTAAATAGTTTGGTCAAATTTTATTCTTTATTTCTAAGCATGAAATTGAAAGCATGAAATAGAAAAGTTTAAACGTTTTGACTATCCATGGATTGTGGCAAAAGTAAAAAGTTGCACACAATCTTCTTATTCTTCATCGAAGTAAATGGTAGTGGCATTTTGACTTGCACACTTTCATGGTCTTTTTTCTTTCTTGGGGTTCATTTTTCATCTTTTTTTACCTTTTTCTTTCTTTTGTCCTTTGATTTTTCTTTTAGGACATACTCTCTTTATATATATATATATATATATATATATATATATATATATATATATATATATATATAGAGAGAGAGAGAGAGAGAGAGAGAGAGAGAGAGAGATAGAGAGATATTTTAATTTTTTGAATATGGAAAACATTTGCAGAAAGTAAAGATATGTACATATTACAGATTTGACCTCAACCATTCAAAAATTATGACATCTATTGGTATAGGAACATAACACTAGGGAGAACAAGATTCGTATCTTCACTCATATTTTTCATACATGCAATAAAGATAGGGGTTTTGAGTAGTGGATTTCCCCAGATACATATTGTGTTATGTTGCATTGATTTATCCTCTTCTTGTTCATATTGTTTTCATCTATCTATTGGCTTCCGTTGATCGAAAGTAGAATTAGATTCTCTTCCTGTTCTTTAGTAAATTGCATGAGCTTGTGAATCTACATGATTTTCTACATGGTATTAGAGCTGAGAAAAATGTATTAGAGGGGATTTCAAAGTTTTCAGTTTTTGGTTATAAATGAAATTCGAATTTTCAATAGATGCTTCAGGATTGGTAGATGGCGTTCTACAGTTTGCACCTCAACTATGCCTTAGAATAAAAATCGACTTTTATAGCCTAGAGGGATGGAATGGAGGCTGTGGTATAGGATAATGGCTTGAAGGAATTCATTGATCAACAAAATACTAAGCAAAAAACATTGGATGCACATAATTTGGCCGAATGGAAGAAGTTTGTGGTGAAGGTGAGGTGGACAATCCTTGAGGGAGTTCGAGACCACATTGTCTCGAGTCTCCATGGAAAGGAAATTCTAGATGCTATATGGAAAAGATTGACGGAATTCTATCAGAACAACACTGACTAAAGGAAATTGTCACTAAAGGATGAAATTTGAGAAATCAAAATGGAGAAAGGAAAGACGATTCCAAAATACTTGACCAAATTCACTCAATGTCATCATGAAATTGGAAGTGTTGGAATCATGGTTTTCGAGGATGATATGGTGATTCTTTCTCTTCTAGGACTCCAAAAGAGTTGGCATAGTTATCAGGACTCTGTCAATGGTCAGGAGAATATGCGATATTGGGAATGACTGTGGTTGGGTTTGATGCAGGAGGAGATCAGGAGGAACAACTGGGATGGCTCTTCATCAAAGGCTGAGGATGAAGAGAACTATGCATCAGCGATTAAGGTGAAGAAGGAGAAAGGGAAAGCTTCCCATTCCAAATTGGATTCTTATCATGGAGGTAGAAAGAAAGACATGATGAAAGTTAAGTGCTTTCATTGTCATGAGCCGGGCCATTTTTCTACAAATTGTCCACTCAAGAAGTCTGAGAAGAAGTCCTCAGTAGGTGTAGTGGGCGAAGCTTTGGCCTATCAATTCGAAATGGAATTTTCCCTCATTCCCTGCATGTTGTCATCAATGATGGGAAGTGTATGGTACTTAAATAGTGGAGATTCATTCCACATGACTGGAAACAAAGAGTTATTTAGTGACTTGGAGGAGAAAGATCTCTAGATGCATATCGAGATGGGTGACGATGGGAAGTATAGTGTTACTGAAGTGGGCACGATTACTTTTCAGAGGGAGGATGGCATTCCACACACCTTAAACAATGTTATATATGGGTCTGGGCTAAAGAAGAACTTGGTATTCATTACCATGCTTAAGGATAGTGGCTATGCTCTGATCTTGTCAAAAAGAAAGGTGTTCCTTCAACACATAACCATGGGTCAAGTAAATAAGATAGAGGTTCGGGCATAGGGGCTTCACTAGAGGAGCAATACCATACCACGTGGGTTCATATTGAGGGATATTTATTGACTAAAAAATGACATAATATATTGGGGGATATATAACGGGTAAAGGGTTTTTATATTAGAAAGTGTAAAAAATGTAGCCTAAAGTGAATGAAAAAATATAAAGGGGTATAAAAAATGTTAATGAAAAAATGGATATCTACAATATATAGTGAAAGTAGGGGTTTTTAAATTGGGAATATGTGTTGGGTTCATATTGGTAGGGGCTTAAATAATGTGATTTTTAGAGGTATTTGCCAATATGTTGTCAAATTAAGGGTATTGTTTAATATGCCACCAACGCAAGTGATATGTCATAGGTTCACTGAGTGAAGATCCAATGGATTTGGGTGAATAATCTCTATAAGCTGGAGGTAGAGGAGTGTGATTCTTTGATCGCAAAAGAAAAATGGGTGTAGAGCTGAGACATTGGCGATTTGTGGCATAGGTGATTGGGCCACTTGCATCAGAGGGCTTTGAACATATTGTAGCAGATCTCTACCAGTCTTCCAAAAGGTACGTTTGAGAAAGTTGATACATGAAAGGGGTGTACTTTTTGAAAATACACCAAGTCTTCCTTTCATGATAGAGACACTCTAGTAGACACTATTGTAGAGAAAGTCCATTCAAATGCATGTGAACCATTCTCAATAGCATCCATAGCTAGACACAGGTATTAGGTTTTATTTTTTGATGAATTTTCTTAGAAATTATGGATAGTTTTCATGCAGAAAAGTATCAAAATTTCACACAGTTTTGTGAGTTTAAATAATTGGTGGAGAAAGAGTCGAGCAGGAAGGTTAAAAATCTATGAAGTGATAAAAGTGGTGAGTACGTCTCAAATGAGTTTAAGAACTTCTATGCAGTGGAAGTGATTAAACAAGATTTGACGACACCCCATAACCCTCAGTAGTATGAGGTGACCAAGAGGAAGAATATAAGCATAGTAGGAGCAGCAAGGGAAATGTTTCATGATTAGGGCCTACCACTACAATTGTGGGCTAAGGCATGCAACACAATGGTTTATGTTCATAACCGTACCCACATCAGATACTTGAGATGAAGACACTAGAGGAGGCTTATTCTAGTAAGAGGCCAGATTTTGGTCACTTCAGGATTTTTGGGTCATCGGTATATTTCCATGTGACCAAATATGCATGGAAGAAGCTTGAGATGATAGTAGAGTTAGGGATATTTTTGGGGTACATTAATACACCTCACAACTATTGGGTGTACTTGCCGACCAACAAGATGACAGTGGTTCGCAGGGATGTCAAATTCGATGAGGAGAAGGCCATGTGAGTTTCCCTTGAGTGGGAGCTTGAGCTACACGAGGATGAGGAGCTTTTATCTCCTATGGTTGAAGAGCCTCATATTGATGTGGAGCAACAACATTGACAGGATTTTAGAGTGGAGACATCCACTCAGGAAAAGTCTTCCATAGAGGGAAGAAAGTACACCAAAGAGGTTGATAAATTGTTGGATGATGCATGGGAGAATGTGGGAGCACCCACTTCTTAGTGCAGGCAAAGGAGGTCACCTAAGAGGTACACTGGATACATGGCTCTTATGGGTAAATGTGTTGTGACAAAGCCATCTTCCTTTAATGAAGAAGTGAAACATCCGGTTTGGGTTGATGCCATGGTGGAGGAGTATGACTCCATAGTTCGTAACAGTGTTTGGGATGTGGTCCCAAGAGTGGAGGACAAGTCAGTGGTGAGCTCCCTTTTGTTTTACAAGGTTAAGTGAGCTGCAGATGGTGGTGTGGAGAAGCATAAGGCTGGATCTATGGCCCATGGCTTTTCACAGGTAGAGGGGATTGACTATGATGAGACCTTTTCTCTTGTTGCAAGGTAATCTTCGATCAGATCTATATTGGCACTATCATCACAGATGGGTTGGAAGATACATCAGATGGATGTGAAGACAACCTTCCTTAATGGAAATATTGAGGAATAAATGTACATAGAACAACCTGAATGTTTTGAGACCTTTGACTATGACTCACATGTGTTCCAGCTCAAGAGAGCATTGTATGGCTAAAGCAAGCACCCCGTGCTTCATACACCATGATAGATAGCTACTTCACTAGGTTGCACTTCACGAAGAGCGAAGAAGATGCGAACCTATACCACATAGTGGTGGAAAGTAAATTGTTGATCATTGTACTTTATGTTGATGACCTCATACTGATAGGTGATGATCGACTGATCAAGTCTTGCAAGGAGGACCTTGCAAGAGATTTTGAGATGAAGGACATGGGGCTCATGCATTAATTTCTTGGAATGGAGGTATGGCGGGGTGATGGGGATTTTCTTATGTCTTAGGGAAAGTATGCCAATGAGATACTCAGGGGATTCTTCATGGATAGAAACAAACCCATGGAGAATACTCTATCTGGTAACTAGAGGAAGGAGGATGTTACTTTAGGGGAAGCAGTGGAAGCTACTATTTATAGGTAGCTTATGGATTCAATCATGTACTTTGTGAACAAATGACAGGATCTGTGCTACGCATTTAACTAGCATAGTCAAGCGATGGTTAGGCCTACCAAGTTTTATTGGAAAGCGTAAAAGCATGTGTTGAGATACCTCAAGGAAAATTATCAGTATGTATTATGGTACAAACAAAAAGAGGGAGTGAAGTTTCAAGGATTCACCAATGTAGAATGGGAATGGAGTCCATTCGACCAGAATAGCACATCAGGAGGGATCTTCATTATTGGGTCAGCGACAGTTTCTTGCTACATCAAGAAATGGATATCGATTGCACTCAATTCGGCAGAGACAGAGTACATGGCTGTGAGTCAGGTAGCATGTGAGGCCATATGGATGAGGAATATCCTGATTGGTTTGTTTGGTCAGCATATGGATCCAACTATAATTTACTACAATAATCAAAGTTGTATCAAACTCTCTAAAAATCCATTTTTTTATGATCAATCCAAGCTTATTGATATATGATACCATCATCTCAGAGATTGTGTATTGAGGCAGATTATGTTGTTAGATTACATTCCCATGGAGGAGAAAGATGTTGTTTTGACAAAGGCATTTTCAAGATGTAATTTTGATTTTCACAGAGACAGGTTCAGGGTAGCTCATAATCCCTTTCCCTTTGAGAGGAAGTGTTGAGAAATGGAAACAAGAAATTCCAATTTAATTTTTCATTGAATTTAAACTGTGAATTAAAATTGAATTCTATTCCCATAGAAACTTATAAATAGTTAATTAAGTTTAATTCACTTAATTAGCTTAGGAATTTTGAGTTGGAAGTCTTTCTGAATTCATGTACATGTTCTCCCTAAATTTTAGGTGTCCAGTATGAGTTTAAATTGAGTTTTAAATTAGATAGCTTGGTTTACCGAGTTATGATCAGTTAAATTAGTTCCAAACCATTTGTTGAACTAATAGAGAGTTAACAGTCAGTTGGTGAACTATTTCATACAAAAGTGCCACTCTAGTTATCTGAAGATTCCCTCATCAGAAACTCATCCATGTCGATTCTAAGAAAGACCCAATTGAAACTAGAGTGCAAGGAAAATGTACTATCAGTTGTATGATTTACTGAGTTATATAGATCATGCATGTAATTAGAGAAGAAGATATGTTTCGATTGTGCAATTTTGGAACAATGAATTCCCTATAAATACGATCTATTCATCATAGGAATTACGCAATGATATTAGGGGCTTGGAGAGTTGTTGAATAGGATCAGGATTTGTCTTGAGCTAGCTCGTGAGTTGAGAGAGTTGAGCATACTTGTGCGGAATTTCTCTAGTGAGAATAAGCTTTGTATCTTCACTCATATTTCTGATATAGGCAATACAAATAGTAGGGTTTTGAGTAGTGTCTTTCCCTAGATACATCTTGTGCTATGTTCCCTTGATTTATCCTCTTCTTGTTCATCTTATTTTCATCGATCTATTGGCTTCTGCTAGTTGAAAGTAGAAGTAGATTCTTGTCATGTGCTTTAGTAAATTGCATGAGCTTGTGAATATACATGATTTTGTAAAAGACCAATCAATAACATGATCAAAATCCTTTATATACCTCTTAAGCAATGAAACATGGAAAACATCATGAACTTTCATTGTTGAAGGTAGGGAAAGTCAATAGGCCACTGGTCCAATCCTCTCAATGATCTAAAAGGGTCCACAAAACCATGGTTCTAACTTGGCACATGATCCAATCCTCAAATAGATCTTCTTGGGCTTGATGCAAAAATACACATGCTCCCCAATCTGAAACTCCTTGAATTCCCCGTGATGGTATGTTATGAAACCAGCTCAAGAAAAGATAGAAAAGATAGATCAACGCCTTAGAATTTAGCCTCTTCGAGGGGGCAACCTCCTTTACATTACATAAATGAACAATTCTTGGATGATACAAATGAAAAGACCTCCTTTCTATATATAGGAGTCTAAGGAGTTATAACATAATCAGAGCCGACATAACAATAATAATGTAAGGGCACAATAATAACAATAGTGGGCTTCTATGGGGCACAATAGTAACAATATGGGCACTACATGGGTACATCAATATAATAAGTGGGTTATAATAATAACAATAAGGGGTTACACTAGTAGTATAGGGGCCTAACATGCCCCTCTCCTTCAAAAAGCGTTGTCCTCAATGCTTGAGTAGTTCTTGACGCTTCTGTATAAAATTCTTGTCCTCCCATGTGGAATATTCAGCGGGTAAGTTCTTCCACTTGATGAGATACTCTGAAATTGATCGATTTCGTAGTTGTCGGGTTCTTGTTTTTGTGACTGCTCCAGGTTCCAATATGATTTTTCCTTCCTCTTCAATTTCTGGCAATATTGTTTGAATTGGGATCTTTTGCAACTTTTGAATAAGTGGCCATACTTCTTCTTCCTTCTTCCATTCGTCCCTTGGTTCGTTTATCCAATCTGGTTGGATAATATAAATAGCACAAAACAATGCTTCCACATCCTCATCCTTGAAGAGTCTTCCCATTTAGTAAGGTCGCCATTTTTTAAGTGCATGTAGTATTGCCAACATTTCCTTCTCATAAATAGCTTGCTTGAGATGTAGCAGTAAAAATACCCAATCACCTACATCAAAACATTTTTCACTACAATGTTGATCTACCTGTTGTTTCCTTTGATTTTGCATCAAAGTGACATTATCCTCTGAAAGTTGGAGAACTTGTTGTTGATGCTCAATGTGATCTTTCACTGCTTGAACATTTTTCTTCTTGATATGTCCTTCTATCTCTAGAGTTTGAGGAGTGGTAATTTCTTCCAATCCTTTACAAGATATGGTCGGATTCATTTCTTGATGCTCAATGTGATCTTTCACTTCTTGCACCTTTTTCTTCTTGATATGTCCTTCTATCTTGAGATTTTGAGAAGTGGTAATTCTTGCCAATGCTTTACAAGATATCGTCTGATTCATTTCTTCTTTCTCTGGGATGGGGTCCTGGCACATATCTTCTTCTTTTGATGTTTCTTGATCCTTTTCTTCCTCATCTTCATATTCTATGTAAAATAATTTCTTCTCAGCACACTTATGACCTTTAATGCATTTTCTATCACAATTGTAACAAAGCCCTTTTTCTCTTTTTTCTTCCAATCGTTGTGGTGTAACCCTTGTAGGTTGTGGAAGGCTAGGAGAAACAACACTTCCATCTTTATAGTTGTGACGGGTATGCTTCCTAGTTTCCATAATTTTGCTTTCCACTATGTCACAAAGCCCTTTTACTCTTTCCAATTGTTGTGGTGTTGCTCTAAAGAAGGTGTTGCTCTTTGTATCCTCATAATGTGCTATCATTTCCTCCGTGAAAATTGACCACGTAACAAGCTTTTTACGAGAACAAAGCCCTTTGTACCATAAAAATTGATCTGGTTCTAAATATGAAGATGCAATACATACCTTTTGTAACCGTTGTACACCATGTATATCAAAATATTGCTCCATCTGAAGTATCCAATTTACCGGATCCTTGCCATCAAACTTCCTCATCTTGCCTTTTCTTGATTTTAGGAGCTCTACCTTGAAACGACTGTAACTCTGTACTTTCGGATTTTTAAGTTCTGAAATTGTGACCTGTAGTAGCCCTCTGTGTCCTCTTTCCAATGCCACCAGTCTGATCCAAATTGAATTCTCCAAGAAAGAGTTATGCACAATCGCCCAAGATGACCTGATTATAGACTAGTTCAGTAGAGCAAACTTGTACGACGTGCCACGAATAACTGTTTCAACCTTTGGATCTGAAAAATGCATACAAGAAACTAAAGTCCGTCCTCTTTCTATACCTTCTTACAGAATTTCAATCCGATCCCTAGAGAGAAAGTTATGACGATTTTCCCAGGTCACCTGTTTTGAATGTAATTCAGGAGTCTGCAAAAAGACCAACTTCCTCAGATCATATCTCCGCCAATATCGCGCAAAAAGCTTTGAAATTCGCACCCAAGGTTCAGCGTGATTTCTTCTCAAATGGGTTTTGTTTGCGACTTCTGAAACGTCACAGAAAAAAAGTTATAGCGAAAATTCCACGATGACCTATTTGCCGCAGCGAAACCCTAGAATCCAAAGCTCTGATACCAAATGTTATGAAACCAGCTCAAGAAAAGATAGAAAAGATAGATCAACGCCTTAGAATTCAGCCTCTTCGAGGGGCAACCTCCTTTACATTACATAAATGAACAATTCTTGGATGATACAAATGAAAATACCTCCTTTCTATATATAGGAGTCTAAGGGGTTATAACATAATCAGAGCCGACATAACAATAATAATGTAAGGGCACAATAATAACAATAGTGGGCTTCTATGGGGCACAATAGTAACAATATGGGCACTACATGGGTACATCAATATAATAAGTGGGTTATAATAATAACAATAAGGGGTTACACTAGTAGTATAGGGGCCTAACATGGTATTCATAAATATTATGTCTATCATGTGCTTCCTTTATATTCTTATTTATAACATGCATTTCTCATTCCATGTTTTCAAACATATCTGGTCTAATAAGTACCATGTTCACTGCGTCACTCCAGCTAATGGGAGTATTACAACTCACCCATACCATACCTCAAAAGGACTCATCCTCAATGACTCCTGATAACCATTTTTGTATGCAAAGTCAACCAATGGAAGATGCTCCTCCCATATTCTCTTCTGGTGCATCATGTACATCCTCAACATATCCTCCAACATCTTTTTGACCCTCTCTGTCTGTCCATTTTTCTTCAGATGATAGGTTGTACTAAAGGCCAAATTTTTACCTAAACATACAAATAGCTCCTTCCAAAAATTGGAAGTCAACTTCACATCCCTGTCTGACACGATCTTCTTCGAAACACAATGTAATCTCATGATCTCCTTGATGAAATCATGTGCCGCCTCACTAGCTAAATATGTTGTCTTTACTGGAATCAAGTGAGCTACCTTGCCTAACATGTCAACCACAACTATAATAGAATCATGTTTTCTCACTGTCCTCAGAATACCTATAATGAAATTCATGGAAATGACCTCCCATTTCCATTCCAGAATCAATATAGGCTCTAGGAGACCACCTAGATATTGAGATTCTTCCTTTACCTACTGACAATCCAAAAATCTAGCCACGAACTCTCCCCACTTCCTTCAGTAGATTTCACCAATAATAGAACTGCTTCATTATTGTCAATGTCTTATGATATCCTAGGTGACTCGAGTATGCCTTGACATGAAATTCCATCAGGATAAGCTTCTTGATCTCACTTCAATCTAACACATAGATTTTGTTAGTTCCAGTCTTCACAGCCTGTCACCAGGGATCAACATGAGATTTTACTATATTTGGTTTTGTTAGATTTTTTGCACATGATCTTCAGGTCAAAACATGTCATTAGTGTGTCCATTGGAAGTAGCTTGGAAATATCTTTCCAACAGTATATCACACTCCCAAAACCAACTATCGGATCAAAAGATACGACCAAATGAATGGTTGACTCAAAGGTCTCCCATGCAACAATTCAGGTATTGAATGATCTAGAGGAAGCTAGGAGGTGTCAGTGGCTAGAATGTGATAGAGAAGGAGAGAAAATATCATTTGAAAGTTTTTTACCATGCTTCTAATTCTCATCTCAACATATGGAAAGCTTGTTTCTCTTGTTTGATTGAAAGAGATATCCTGTGCAAAGGGCACCGTACATTGTTGACAGGGATATTGTTGGTGAACCATTTACAACTGTTGGTCTCATGGTTCTAGAGAGGAATTACTTGAAGATTTATAGATGTTCATTTAGTGTTTGATCTCATCCTTACTTACATCTCTTCCAAGCTTTTCAACTCAAAGAATACTTGACATGTCAAATAAATGAAAAGCTCCTCCTTTGCCAAAGGGTCTGATAGATCTTTTCATTGGGGTCCTTTCTGCAAGTAATCACTTTGTAGAGCACATGGTTGTGAGGAAGACATGGATATTTTTGAGCCAACATTTGTGAGCCAAGCTATCTTCATTCGTCTTAACATTTGTCCTAACGTTATCTTCATGATCGTTCCTTGAGTTTATAATATTTGTCAAATAGATTGTTTTATAGGAGGGTCATGGTCCCTGAATGTACCAGCAAGGGTGGCAAAGATTGTTCCAAGTTTTTGTACTGTATATGTTATATCAAAAGGAAAACTCTCTTAAGTGAAATCAGCTGCTTCTTTAGAGTCAAGCAGGGCCAGCAATGAAATTATCTTGAGGACTTGCAATTTTCAAAAAGAGGCAGAACCTCTAGTTGGGAAATCAACCACGCTTCTTGATTTTGAAAATATCAAGAGTAAAATGGGAATCAGGATGACTAGTGAGGACAGTGATGAGCGATCTCCATCATTTGATAATTATTCAGGCACATCCTCACTGCCAAACACGTCTATAAAGTCACAACTTGAAAATGAGCTAGAAAAGTTGGAGTTTGAACTGAAACAGCTTCGTGAGATGTACAGCCAAGCATGTGAAGAAACAGTCAGCACACAAAATGCCATAGAGATTGCACATTCAGAGAATGGAAGAGCTAAAGAAAGTGGAAGCAACCAAGGAAAGAGAGGAATTTGTAGGCGTAATAGATGCAAAAGAGAAAGCAAGGCATGATGTAGACATGAAGGAGCTCCAAAATTTCTATTCCCAAGATGCAATATCCAGACAAGGTTAGATACCACCAATCGGAATATAGAACTTTCCCCGGCTTTAAAGGACTATGGTTCATTGACTTCTGTTGATCTAAGTTTTAGCTTTGGAAGAAATACACTCTCCAATGGTCCATGTGGAACCTATTTATTAAGTAAATTATTCGATTGTAGATTGAAGCCTAGGTTTATTTCATTTCAAGAGATTCAAAGACACACCCACAATCAACATCTTGTTAGGCACTTTAGTTCAAAAGGCAATGGCCGAAATAGCAATGAGGAGAAACATGTTCCTGTAAACAATGGCAGGGAACCAGATAAAAATAAGAGAGAGGTTATTGCTGATTCTGTTGGCAAAACACAAATCGAGAAATATGAATTGACTAGTCCTGGATCAAATGATCATGCTCATTTAGGGAAACAAGATTAGCAGGAATGGCTTCAGAATGAGAGACTTTTTTTCAAACCAAGAAACGGGAGTCACCCTTTCTATCCAAGAAGTCAAGGTTTCAGAAGGAAATTTTGCGCAGATTGGTGCCCTGGCAGAATATCAATGTGTCATGGGAAATGTTTCCCTACTTCTTGGAGGGACATATTAAAAATACTTTAAAGGAATGTGCAATGGCCCATTTGAAACGTCACAAATTTGTTGCTCATTATGGTTCACATTTGAGTTCTTCAAGCTGCAAGATCTTGTTATCGAGAGAGATTAGTGAAGGCTCTTACACATCATTTCTTGATAGTAGTGTCCTTGCACCCCATGATTTTGGTGAAGAAGGTGTATCGAAAGCTAAGACTGATGATGAAAATGAAACTGGGGAAGAATGTTCATCAAAGTCAGAGGTAGATGATGAGAATGATGCAAGCAATGAAGAAGATTGGGCAAGCAGTGAAGGGAAAGAAGATGGTAGCGATCTAGATGACAAGGATCCAAAATGTATTGCCGCAACTCTGAGGAAACTTGCTCCTTATGGATTGGAACGTTTTGAAAAGCTAGTTTCAGGTGAGGATTGTGAAGATGAAAAATTTTCTTCGAAACAAAATGACGATACAAAGCCGTCGCAGCAATCAAAATGTGCTTTTAAGAAAGGTGATCAAGTAAAATATGTTGGAGTGCATGAACATGGCACAGAGAAGAATAAGGTAATTTTGGGGAGGATACCTACGCAGCTTGGTCCAACCAATGCCTATGCTTACATCAATGGAAGGTATTTGAGTACAAGTCAACATCAAGATGTGTCAGTACCCCAATGAGCTTCTACTATAACATTTTTTTGAGACAGAGTGTAAAATCATGCTTGGAATCGTAAATGAAAGGATAAATTTCCAAGTCTCTCCTGGACAACCATGTGGTCCATATTCGAGTGAAGGAGAAGTCATAACATTAACAGGAAATAGTCAAGAGGCTATTGAATAGATAAATTAAAAAAGAAAAGATTCATTGGGGGATACTGGAAGACTCTTTGGAAGAGAGACTTGAGAAGGAAATTTTAGTTGCAAAGGCTGATAAAACTAAAGCCGAAGCCAAAGAAGGAGATGGAATCCAAGGATGAGAGCTGAAGGCCCAACTCAGTTTCCCTGCATCCATAACACACAAAAAATTGAGTCAAGCTAACCGAAGGAGGTAGCGCTACGCGTAGCTCTGTGGTGTTGTGCTTCTGGAAGTGTGGCGCTGTGCTTAGAGCCAAGCGCTGCGCGTAGGGCCATTCTTAAAAAACAAAGTTCTGCAGGTGCCTATCATTGAGCAGAAGGCCCTTACCTGACCAAAAAGACAGCTAGATTCCTTAGGACATGAGGAAATCGACGTTGCTACATTTGTTGATTGGGGTTAAAATACGATAACCGGTTGTTGCCTTCAACATGGATGGAGAGGTATTGAATGACCAGGAAACTGCTATCTATGATTGTCAAATCCATGTCTGGGGTGTTGATGCACAAAGTAAATTAAGAAAATCTCGAGTTTTGGTTATTGGAGTGACTGGAATTGTTGCAGAGCTATGCAAGAAAATAGTTTTGGCAGGTATTGGTAATTTGACGTTGATGGATGATAGTTCAGTTACAACAGAAACTTCATCAGCAAATTTTTTGTTGATTCTTGCTAAGGTATCCAATCATAAGGGAAAATCAATTGCTAAAGTCTGTCAGGAATCATTAATAGATTTCAATTCTATGGTCCATGTCTCTGTTGAAAAAAGACAGTGTGAAAGATCTATCTACTAATTTTCTCGACAATTTTGATGTTGTTGTTCTTGGGCACACCTCAGTTATTGTGAAAAAATAAGGTTAATGAGACGTGCCGCAAAAGGCCACAAATAATTGCATTTTATTTAGTAGATTGTAGAGGTAGTTGTGGAGAAATATTTGTTGAATTGTAAAACCACATATACACTCAGGAAAATAGGAAGACGTTGTTGCTTCTCAAATTTGCTTTCCAAGCTTAGAGGAGTCTGTGTTAGTTCGCTAGAGCAGTCTTCCTAGAAATACAACTAAGCTCTATTGTGCTCTAAAAATTATAGAAGAGTTTGAGCAAGCTGAGGGTCGACAACCAGGTCATGTCTCATCTGCAGATTTGGAATCTGTGATGAGCCTCTAGAAGAAAACATCAAGGCAATGTCATGTAAAGATTTGTGTCATCATTATATGCTAAGAGCATGGTAATGGTATTGAAAAGGCACGTGGTTGCATTCAAGAAATGTATACCTCTATAGTATATAAGCTTAGCAGCAGGTGGTCACCAGTACAAATGGTAGTCAGATAGCATCCAAGAAGGGAGAAGAAAAGCAAGTCGATCTAACAACTCCAATATTTGTGCAGGCAGGTGCAAGGTGGCAGTCAAAGGGCAAATTTTGTGGGATTCCACCCTTGAAGGAAGAAAATCTTAACCAAAATTCACTAATTTTGGTTTTCAAAACAACTCTATTTGTCATAGGTAATGAGAGTTTTATTGAATATTGTTTAGTTTTAATATTGTTTTATGATAGGATTTTCTTATTAATTGTATTTTTTGTTTTATTTTTTATTTCCTATGTTGAGGAAATTTAAAATGATTTTGTAATATTATAAATAGGACTATTTTTAAGGTGTAGAGGTTCGATTTTGGCAGTAAATAGGCTGCTTGGCATTGTGTAAATTTTTCCTGAATATCATTTTAATAAAGCAGGTTTCTGCCCTTTGGACCTAGGATTCATCACGATGCCTAAATGTCCAGTATGTTTTTTCTCATAAACTCATTTACACATTATGTTTTTCTGCCTTGTTACAACATTATCTAAGAGATGTGTTAGGAATCTGTCCCCTATTATGCTCCTTTCATGATGATTTTGCTGTTAGATGTAATGGTTGTCATAGCAGATTTCATCCTTTGCTAGATGCTTTGTTGAGAAACGTCATGTTTCTCATTCATCTAAATTTGCTGTTGTGGATCCATCCCTTGTCTGATGCTTGTAGGGCAGTGGGCTTTCTCCCCTCTATTCTTCTCACATTTGCAATATTCTATCTGGCTGAACATGGCACTTAATTTGCCCCAAGTTTGCCGGCATAAACTAGCATTGACTCCATAGCCCAATCATCCTTTCTCTTCCTGTTTTGACCCAAAACCTTTCAAACAAATCCCCGCACTCCATAGCTAGCCTAAAACTTCATTTATTACAGCCACATCTTGTTGGTAAAGAGAGAGCCCCCTCTGGTCTGGAAGGGCTAGATGCCAGATCAAAAGCTTGGTCTGTGGTTACCTCAGAGTTGTCATTTCTCAACCATAAGGTTAATTCTAAGTGCTAACATATTGGCGTCGTTGCTAGGGACGAGGTGACAAATCTTCTCCAGGAAAGATCATTCAAGTCGAAGATCTGGTTGCTGACGGTGG
This sequence comes from Pinus tabuliformis, assembly GCA_031772625.1. Lineage (NCBI taxonomy): Eukaryota > Viridiplantae > Streptophyta > Pinopsida > Pinales > Pinaceae > Pinus > Pinus tabuliformis. The sequence continues at coordinate 519,246,717 of CM062809.1, forward strand.
AAAACAGTTAAACACATATGAAGGTTGAAATCATCTACCTGACGACTCCATTGTTCAAGATCCGAAGCTTCAAAGTTCAGAGCGACTTCACTGCCAATGAATCTAGAATCCAAATTTCAGAACATTGATGGTAATCACCAATGACAGGGTATGTGGCAAACCCTGTGTGTTGTGAAGCTTTCAAAGAAGTTAGAGACTAGTTAGTAGATATTGAAATAGATGAAGTATTTTTCATTACTGTGCTTCAATGTTTGAGATCTCCGAAGTTTCCTCCTAAAGCTAAAACTGGTTTCTTTGAGTTAGTTGTTGAAAAATTTGAGAAGAAAATTCAGTATTTAAATGATCAGATCCAATCATATGAATTTTGAGATCCCGAAAAGTTCTTGGAAACTCTTCCTCCTTCAAAACAAGAAACAATAGGGCTGCCCGTGGATGTTTGCATTGATAGTTTGCAGTTGGAGGTCTGCGTTGAGGAGTTAGGGCAACAAATAGAGTCTAGTTTCTTTGATCCTATTGTCTCATATATGGAGTATTTTTTCAGTTTGAATGATAAGTCAGATTGTCTTTCACACAGCCAAATTCAATTTGTGCATGGATGGCTATCAACATTTATATTTGTGTCCTAGTTCAAGCACTTCCAAGCAGCATCATTGTCATAGTTGCTTGATTGGTTGGTCTAGAAATACAACATTACTTGATTTATTGTTTTTTCTGCAAAGTAGGGTAGGTTTGTGTATAAATAAGTTGCTCGAGGTAGAATTTTAGTTTTCGGTATTTGTTTATGTACAGGTTGTAGTATGTATATGTTTTTGGATTGGTATGAGTTCTTTTGGGTTTACGGCTGACCGTATTGCCCAATGGATGAGGCACTTGGTCTACGGTGTTCTTGACACCTCCAAGGAGCTTCCATCCCCAATAAGGTTGATGTTAGTTCCAGTCTTCGCAGCCTGTCACCAGGGATCAACATGAGCTCTTACTATGTTTGGTTTTGTTAGATGTTTTGCACATGATCATTAGGGTTAAAACATGTCATTAGTGTGTCCATCAGAAGTAGTTTGGAAAGATCTTTCCAATGGTATATCACACTCCCAAAACTGGCTCCCGAATCAAAAGATACGACCGAATGAATGGTTGACTCAAAGGCCTCTCGTGCAGCAGTTTAGGTATTGAATGATCCAGAGGAAGCTAGGAGATGTCAGTGGCTGGACTGTGATAGAGAAGGAGAGAACATAGCATTTGAAGGTTTGTTACCATGCTGCTAGTTCTCATCTCAACATATGGCGAGCTTGTTTCTCTTGTTTGATTGAAGGAGATATCCTGTGCAGAGGGCACTGTACATTGTTGATAGGGATATTGCTAGTGAAAAGTTTACAACTGCTAGTCTCATGGTCCTAGAGAGGAATTACTTGAAGCTTTATAGATGTTCACTCAATGTTTGCTATCATCCTTACTTTCATCTCTTCCAAGCTTTTCAACTCAAAGAATACTTGACATGTCAAATAAATGAAAAGCTCCTCCTTTGCCAGAGGGTCCAATAGATCTTTTCATTGGGGTCCTTTTTGCAAGTAATCACTTTGTAGAGCACATGGCTGTGATGAAGACATGGATATTTTTGAGCCAACGTTTGTGAGCCAAGCTATCTTCATTCATCTTAACATTCATCCTAACATTATCTTCATGATCATTCCCTGAGTTTATAATATTTGTCAAATAGATTATTTTATAGGGGGTCATGGCCCTGAACGTACTAGAAAGGCTGTCAAAGATTGTTCCAAGTTTTTGTATTGTATATGTTATATCAAAAGTAAAACTCTCTTAAGTGAAATCAGCTGCTTCTTTAGAGTCAAGCAGGGCCAGCAATGAAATTATCTCAAGGACTTGCAATTTTCAAAAAGAGGTATAACCTCTAGTTGGGAAATCAACCACGCTTCTTGATTTTAAAAATATCAAGAGTAAAATGGGAATCAAGATGACTAGTGAGGACAGTGATGAGTGATCTCCATCATTTGATAATTATTTAGGCACATCCTCACTGCCAAACATGTCTATAAAGTCACAACTTGAAAACGAGCTAGAAAAGTTGGAGTTTGAACTGAAACGGCTTCGTGAGATGTACAACCAAGCATGTGAAAAAACAATCAGCACTCAAAATGCCATAGAGATTACACATTTAGAGAATTTAAGAGCTAAATGAAGTGGAAGCAACCAAGGAAAGAGAGGAATTTGTAGGCATAATAGATGCAAAAGAGAAGACAAGGCATGATGTAGACATGAAGGAGCTCCAAAATTTCTATTCCCAAGATGCAATAGCCAGATAGGGTTAGATACCCCCAATCGGGATACAGAACTTTCCCTGGCTTCAAAGGAAGATGGCTCATTTACTTCTGTCGATCCAAGTTTTAGCTTTGGAAGAAATACATTCTCTAGTGGTCCGTGTGGAACCTATTTCTTAAGTAAATTATTTGATTGTGGGTTGAAGCCTAGGTTTATTTCATTTCAAGAGATTCAAAGACACACCCACAATCGACATCTTGTTAGACACTTTAGTTCAAAAGGAAATGGCTGAAATAACAATGAGGTTAAAAATGTTCCTATAAACAATGGCGGGGAACCAGATAAAAATAAGAGAGAGGTTACTACTAATTCTGATGGCAAAACACAAATCGAGAAATATGAAGTAACTAGTCCTGGATCAAATGATCATGCTCGTTTGGGGGAACAAGATCAACGAGAATGGCTTCAGAATGAGAGACTTTTTTTTCAATCCAAGAAATAGGAGTCACCCTTTCTATCCAAGAAGTCAAGGTTTCGGAAGGAAATTTTGCGCAAATTTGTGCCCTGGTAGAATATCAATGTGTCATGGGAAATGTTTCCCTACTTCTTGGAGGGACATATTAAAGATACTTTAAAGGAATGTGCAATGGCCCATTTGAAACATCATAAATTTGCTGCTCATTATGGTTCACGTTTGAGTTCTTCAAGCTGCAGGATCCTATTACAGAGCATACTAGGAACAGAGCTATATCGAGAGAGATTAGTGAAGGCCCTTGCACATCATTTACAAGTGCCATTGTTAATTCTTGACAGTAGTGTCCTTGTGCCCCATGATTTTGGTGAAGAAGGTGCATCGGAAGCTAAGACTGATGATGAAAATGAAACTGGTGAAACTGGGGAAGAATGTTCATCAGAGTCAGAGGTAGATGATGAGAATGATGCAAGCAATGAAGAAGACTGGGCAAGCAGTGAAGCGAAAGAAGATGGTAGCAATGTAGATGACAAGGATCCAAAATCTGTTGCCACAACTCTAAGGAAACTTGCTCCTTATGGATTGGAAGGTTTTGAAAAGAGAGTTTCAGGTGAGGATTGTGAAGATGAAAAATGTTCTTCAAAACAAAATGACAATACAGAGTCATCGCAGCAATCAAAATGTGCTTTTAAGAAAGGTGATCGAATAAAATATGTTGGAGTGCATGAACATGGCACAGAGAAGAATAGGGTAATTTTGGGGAAGATACCTACGCGGCTTGGTCCAACCAATGCTTACACTTACATCAATGGAAGGTCTTTGAGTAGAAGTCAACATCAAGATGTGTCAGTACCCCAATGAGCTTCTGCTACAATATTTGTTTAAGACAGAGTGTAAAATCATGCTTGGAATCATCAATGAAAGGATAAATTTCCAAGTCTCTCCTGGACAACCATGTGGTCCATATTCGAGTGAAGGAGAAGTCATAAAATTAACAGGAAATAGTCAAGAGGCTGTTGAACAGATAAGTTAAAAAAGAAAATATTCATTGGGGGATAGTGGAAGACTCTCTGGAAGAGAGACTTGAGAAGGAAATTTTAGTTGCAAAGGTTGATAAAGCTGAAGCCGAAGCCAAAGAAGGAGATGGAATCTAAGGATGAGAGCTGAAGGCCCAACTCAGTGTCCCTGCATCCATAACACACAAAAAATCAAGTCAAGCTAACTGAAGGAGGTAGCACTGCACATAGCTATGTGGCATTGCGCTTCTGGAAGTGTGGTGCTACACGTAGGGACATTCTAAAAAAACAAAGTTCTACAAATGCCCATCATTAGGCAAAAGGCCCTTACCTGACCAAAAAGACAGCCAGATTCCTTGGGACAAGAGGAAATCGACGTTACTACATTTGCTGATTGGGGTTAAAATGCAATAAGCGGTTGCTTCCTTCAACATGGATGGAGAGGTATTGAATGACCAGGAAACTGTTGTCTATGATCGTCAAATCCATGTCTGGGGTGTTGATGCACAAAGTAGATTAAGAAAATCTCATGTTTTGGTTATTGGAATGACTGGAATGGTTGCAAAGCTATGCAAGAAAATAGTTTTGGCAGGTATTGGTAATTTGACGTTGATGGATGATAGTCCAGTTACAGCAGAAACTTCATCAGCAATTTTTTTTTTATTCTTGCTGAGGTATCCAATCACAAGGGAAAATCAATTGCTAAAGTTTGTTGGGATTCATTAAGAGATTTCAATTCTATGGTCCATGTCTCTGTTCAAAAAAGGTAGTGTGAAAGATCTATCTGGTAATTTTCTCGACAATTTTGATGTTGTTGTTCTTCGGTGCACCTCAGTTATTGTGAACAAGTAGGTTAATGAGATGTGCCACAAAAGGCCATAAATAATTGCATTTTATTCAATAGATTGTAGAGGTATTTGTAGAGAAATATTTGTTGAATTGTAAAACCACATATACACTTAGGAAAACAGGAAGATGCTATTGCTTCTTAGATTTTCTTTCCAAACTTAGATGATTCTGTGTTACTTCACTGGAGTAGTCTTCCTAGAAAGACAACTAAGCTCTATTGTGCTTTAAAAATTATAGAAGAGTTTGAGCAAGCTGAGGGTCGACAACCAGGTCAAGTCTCATCTACAAATTTGGAATCTGTGCTGAGCCTCCAGAAGAAAACATCAAGGAAATGTCATGTAAATATTTGTGTCATCATTATATGCTAAGAGCATGGTAATGGTATTGAAAAGGCATGTAGTTGCATTCAAGCAGTGTAGACCTCTATAGTACATAAGCTTAGCAGTAGGTGGTCACCAGTACAAATGGTAGTCAGAGAGCATCCAAGAAGGGAGAAGAAAAGTAGGTCGATCTAACAACTCCAAAATTGGGTGGCTTTTGTTGGATTCCACCCTTAAAGGAAGCAAATCTTGACCAAAATTCACTAATTTTGGTTTTCAAAACAACTTTTATTGCCATAGTTCACAAGATTTTTATTGAATATTGTTTAGTTTTAATATTGTTTTATGATAGGATTTTATTATTAATTGTATATTTTATTTTATCTTTTATTTCCTATGTTGAGGAAATTTAAAATTATTTTTTAATATTATAAATATGATTAGTTTTAAGATGTAGAGGTTCGATTTTGGAGCAGAGAGGCTACTTGGCATTGTGTAAATTTTTCCTTAATATCATGTTAATAAATCAGTTTTCTACCCTTTTGGACTTGGGATTCATCACGATGCTTAAATGTCCAGTATGTTTTTTCTCATAAATTCATTTACACATTATGTTTTTCTGCCTTGTTACAGCATTATCTAAGAGATGTGTTAGGAATCCATCCCCTATGATGCTCCTTTCATGATGATTTTGCTATTAGATGTAATGGTTGTCATAGCAAAATTCATCCTTTGCTAGATGCTTTGTTGAGCAACCTCGTGTTTCTCATTCATCTAAAATTGTTGTTGCGGATCCATCCCTTGTTTGATGCCTACAGGGCAGCGGGATTTCTCCCCTCTATTCTTCTCATATTTGCAATCTCCTATCTAGCTGAACATGGCACTTAATTTTCCCCAAGTTTGCCGGAAGAAACTAACATTGACTCCATAGCCCAATCATCCTTTCTCTTGTTGTTTCAACCCAAAACCTTTCAAAAAAATCCTCGCACTCCATAGCTAGCCTAAAATTTCATTTATTGAAGCCACATCTTGTTGGAAAAGAGAGAACCCTCTCTGTTCTGGCAAGGCTAGATGCCAAATCGAAGCTTGGTCTGTGGTTACCTCAGAGTTGCCTTTTCTTAGCCTTAAGGTTAATTTTCAGTGCTAACAGATCCTGTCCCTAAATCTCACCAAACCATCTACTCTGAGATAATAATATGCATCCTGATCACCTATACTTGTACCTATACCTATATCTATACAAGCACATGTACTCTGTTGTAACCTATGCATAATATCCATATACCTACCATCTCGATGTCCTGCCTACAAGATCATATCTTGTAAATATGTCCCATAAGAGCACATAGCTAGTATATGATTCAACACTATTGCTAAATGCTCGGCATGCTCTTATCCATTCTTGGAGTATATCAAGATGTCATTAATGAATACAATAACAAACTTATCCAAACAAGGACACAACACATTATTCATCAAGCAAATAAATCTAGCCAGGTAATTAGTCAAACTGAATGGAACTACAACAAACTCATAATTTCATACTTGGTCCTAGGGTAGTACTGTAGATATCCTCTTACTTGAAGTGTACCTGACTATATCCTGATATCAGCTCGATCTTAGAGAACATTGCTTCCCCGTTCAACTAATAAACAAATAATCAATACTCGGCAATGGGCACTTGTTCTTGATTCTCACCTTGTTCACCTATCTATAATCGATACACAATATGAGAGTGACATCTTTCTTCTCTACGAACAACACTGGTGCACCACAAGGTGATACACTTGGCCTAATGTATCCCTTGTCAAGCATCTCCTTTAACTATAATTTCAACTCTACTAACTCTAGGGTACTCATCCTGTAAGGTGCCTTCAATGTTGGTGCTAGCCTTAGAACCAACTCAATAGAGAGATCTACTTCCCTGTGAGGAATTAACTCTAGAATCTCTGCTGGAAACACATCCTGATACTGTTGCGATACAGGGTACTTGTTGAATATTATTGCATCCTCAATATCTTTACCCTTGTCACTAGATATATTCACTACAAACATCACACAACCTTTTCAGTAGCTATGCTTAGCCTGCATAATGGTAACCATCCTCACTGATGTAGGTTTCTTATTTCCTTAAAAAATTCTCTTTTCCTCATTATCATCCAAGCAGTCAATGCCCTGATTGAAGAAATCCACTTCGGTCCTATGAAGGTACAACCAATCCCTACCCAAAAGAATGTTATACAATACCAGTGCAAGTACATTCAAATGTGTCGTTGTAGGCATACCATTTAACTCAAACACTTAAACTCTTACCCAATGGTGAACTCTCTTATTGTACCTGAAATGAATTGTACCAACCAAGATTTTACATGCACTTCTTTTCTCAAACCACACTTTTCCACCAGGTCAGGATTAACATAACTATAATTAATATTGAGGTTCAATCAAAATAGAAACAACTTGATCACACATCTTACTATCCATCTCTCTGATATATGCATGATGATCTACATGCCTATTGTCCACAACTGCATAAATTCGAGGAATGACATGACTAACATCCATAATTGTATGTGCCTCCTGAGCACTATAGATCTGGGCTCTACCACCTTGATACTGCAAATAATCCCTCTTATGATGATCCTTACTACATATCCAACACTATAACAATGCTCTACCATCACCTCTAATTTTCTACTCTCCATGTCCCTTCTAAACTGTATTAAACTTCTTGTAAGGGACCACATTTTCTTTCTCACCTGCATTTGAGGTCTTCGCCGCTTTGGTGGCCATTTTCCTTTAACTTTCTCATTTCCTTTCAAGTCATACTTAGGCTCAACTTTGCACTTCAACTACTCATAATAATGTTTGAGCTTTCATATGGCCTCCTCCAATGATATAGGCTCATCGAACTCAATCTGGTCTCTGTATGCTACTAGCAATCCACTGATGAATCTCTGAACCTTGGCCTTCTCCTCCTTGAGGTAAGACACATATCTCAAAAACTCCAAGAACATGCTAGTATACTCATTATCTATCATGTAACCCATCTGCAACTCATAAACTCCTTAGCTCTGTCATCATAGTACCTTTCTGACAAATACTTCTTCTTGAAGATCCTCTCAAACTCATTCAAAATCAATTCATCCTCCTGAATACCTTTAACATTCATCACATCCTCCCAACAGATATCTTCTTTCCCTTTAAGACTAAAAGTGGCTATCTTTGCTTTCATGTTCTCTATATAATCATGCAACCTGAAGAACTTCATCATACAAATTTGTCCTTGAATTAAATTGTGAATTAAAATCGAAATTAGTCTTAACAACTACTTGGAAATAAGTTAGAAGTCTTTCTGAAGTCATGCAAGAGTTATCCCTTAAATTAAGGAGATAATATTGAGTTATATTTGAGTTGTAATTATTTAACTCAATTTAGTCAATTAAGTCTAGTTAAATTAGTTCCAAACTGTTTGAGGAACTAATGGTGAGTTAACAGTTAGTTGACGCATGCATGAACTCAACTAGTGTACTCCAATTAACTCAATATTCCCTCATCAGAAACTCATGCATGTCTATTCTGAGAAAGACCCAGTTGAGCTAAATGTCAATGATGGTGTACTATTAGTTGCATGTGTTTTCCTATAAAGAAAACTCATGCATGTAGAAGGAATAATTCCTGGAGGATTGCACAATTTTGACAGTGTGTGAGAGCAGTTTTCCACTTGGTGAGGTGAAGATCAGCCACTAGGAACAATACAAGGAAATAGGAACTTGGAGGGTAGAGAGGAAGGCTTGAGAGAAGCCAGGATTGCCTGTAAGCATCTGTGAGGATTGTATCGAGAGCTGGCTAGCTGTGAGAGCTAAGGCTTTGTATAATTCCTATGTATTTCCACCTTGTATGATAATACAGATAGTGGAGTTTTTAGATAAGGCTTTCCCCAAAGTATTCTCATGTGTATTGTGCATTGATTCTTCTTCTTATGATTATATGTGTTCAACTCGATCTTTAAGCTTCCGAAAATTGATAGTAGAAGTAGGTTATAGTATTCAGCTTTGGTTATATTGCATTATCAGGTTAACCTACAACCAAATTTTCTATGTGGTCTCAGAGGAGTGAGATTTGTAGAGAATTTATACATGGTATAAGAGCTATGAACAATATACTGAGAAGATAATTCAAAAATTGAAGTTCAGGGTTGTAGGTGCAAATCGAATTCTTATCATACTTCAAAGTTGGCCAATGGAATCCTATGGCTTGAGACCCAAGTATGCCTTGGAAGGTAGGTCGAATTACATAGCATGGAAAGATAGAATGGAGGATGTATTAGAAGACAATGGCTTGAAAGATTTCATTGATCAAGAAATCCCAAAGCCAACTTCAACTAATGCACAAGAGTTGGCTGAGTGGAAGAAGTGTGTGGCAAGGGCAAGACGGATCATCCTTGAGAGAGTTCGAGACCATATTTTCTCGAGTCTCGATGGGAAGGATACTCCATTTTCAATGTGGAAGACATTGAAGGATCTCTACCAGAATAGTAGCGACCAGAGGAAATTGGTGCTCAAGGATAAGCTTCGAAGAATCAAGATGGAGAAGGGTGATACTATTTCCACATATCTGAACAAGCTCACAACTTGCAAAGATGAGCTTGGAAGTGTTGGAATAACTACTGCCGATGATGATATGGTGAGCCTTGCTCTCCTTGGCCTTCCAAAGACCTGGAACAGCTACCAGGACTCTGTGAATGGAAGGGAGAAACTGTCGGATATCATGCAGGAGGAGGTTACGAGGAGCACACGAGATGGTTCTTCATCCAAGAATTATGATGAAGACAATATGGCCTTAGCAAGTAAGGCAAGGAAATGGAATGGGAAGGCTTTCCATTCCAAATTAAATTCTTCTCATGGAGGGAAGAAGGGTGACAAGTCTAAATTAAGATGCTTTAATTGTCACGATATGGAACATTATGCGACTAATTTCCCATCGAGAAAGTCCAAGAATGGATCCTTGGAAGGTGAGGCATTAGCCTCTCAGTTCGAAATGGACTTTACCCTCATTGCATGCATGGTGTCATCGATGATGGGTTGTGTCTGGTATATTGACAGTTGAGCCTCATTCCACATGACCTGTGATAAAAGTTTATTTAGTACCTTGGAGGAGAAAGACCTCAAGATGCACATAGATATGGGTAATGATGCAAGGCATAGTGTTTCAGGAGTGGGCACGGTTTCTTTTCAGAGGGAGCATGGAGCTCCTCTCACCTTGATAGATGTGAAATATGTGCCTGGACTGAAGAAGAGCTTGGTATTGGTCGCAAATTTGGAGGACAAAGGCTATGATGTTGTCTTCAGTAAAGGAAAGGTGTTCCTAAGACACATAGCCACGGGTCAGACCAAAAGGATAGGGATTCGGGTGAAGAATCTCTACAAACTAGAGGTAGATGATTGTGCAGCATTGAGTATAAAAGAAGAATTGGTTCAAAGCCAAGACATTGGCGAGTTGTGGCACAGGAGGTTGGGCCATTTGCATCATGGGGCTTTGAAGATAATGCAACATATATCTACAGGACTTCCCAAAGGAAAACTTGAGCAAGTTGACACATGCAAAGGTTGTACCTTGGGAAAGTACACCAAGTCTTCCTTTCATGATCAAGACAGTCCAGCAGAGGCTATCTTAAAGCGAGTTCATAGTGATGTGTGTGGACCATTCTCAATGGCATCCATATCGAAGCAAAGGTATTATTTGATTTTCACTGATGATTATTCTCGTAAATGATGGATTTATTTCATGCAAAAGAAGGACCAAGCCTTCACAAAGTTTTGTGAGTTCAAAGCTTTAGTTGAGAAGGATTCAGGGAGGAAGATCAAGGCCTTGAGAAGTGACAATGGTGGAGAATATGTCTCTCAAGAGTTTAAGGACTTCTATGGAGTGGAAGGAATTAAACAAGAGTTGACGGCACCTCATAACCCACAGCAAAATGGGGTGGCCGAGAGGAAGAACAGAACTATTGTAGCGACAGCACAGAAAATGTTGCATTACCAAAGCCTACCACTTCACTTGTGGGTTGAGGCATGCAACACAGCAGTCTATTTGTACAATAGAATCTCACATCGCATACTTGGGATGAAGACACCAAAGGAAGCTTTCTTCGGTAAGAGACCAGATGTGGGTCACTTCAAGATCTTTTACTCATGATTATATTGCCATGTGACAAATGATGCATGGAAGAAGCTTGAGCTAATAACAGAGTTGAGGATACTTTTGGGGTACACTGATACAACTCACAACTATCAGGTATACTTGCCTACCAGTGGGAGGATGGTGGTTCGCAAGGATCTCAAGTTTGATGAGCAGAAGTCCATGCGAGTTTCCCTTGAGAAGGTGCTCCAGCTATATGCTATGGAGGAACTATTGGTTCCTAAGAAGGAGGAGACTCAGGTTGATGTGGAGTAGCCGCATGCGGAGATTCTAGGAGTGAAGACATCCACTCAAGCAAAGTCTTCTAGAGATGTACAGAAGCGCACCAGAGAAGCTGACATGTTGTTGAAGGATGTGAGAGAGAATGTGCGAGCACCATCTTCTTAGTGCAGATAGAGGAGGTCACCTAACAGGTACACTAGATACATGGCCCTTGTTGGGGAATGTGTTGAGACCGAGCCATCTTCCTTTGAGGAAGCAATGCAGCAGTCGATTTGGGTTGATGTTATAGTGGAGGAGTATGACTCCATAGTTTGTAACAGTGTTTGGGATGTGGTTTTGAGACCAGAGAACAAGTTAGTTGTGAGTTCTCGTTGGCTTTACAAGGTAAAGAAAGCTGCTAATGGTAGTGTCGAGAAGCATATGGCAAGATTTTTTGCCCGTGGCTTTTCACAAATCGAGGAGGATCATGTTGCTGCAATGTATATTTCGACAGAGGAGCAAGATGCTAACATTTTGACAAAGGCATTGTCAAATGTAAATTGAAGTTCCATAGAGATAGGATCAGGGTGGCAGATAATCCCTTTCTTGTTGAGAGGGAGTGTTGAAAGGTGGAAACAAGAATATTCCAATTTAATTTGTCCTTGGATTAAATTATGAATTAAAATCGAATTTAGTCTTAACAGCTACCTGGAAATAATTAATTAATTTGTTTCAAATTAATTAGTTGGAGAAATTCAAGTTAGAAGTATTTCTGAAGTCATGAAAGAGTTATCCCTTAAATTAAAGAGATAAGATTGAGTTATATTTGAGTTGTAATTAGTTAACTCAATTTACTGAGTTAAGTCTAGTTAAATTAGTTCCAAACTGTTTGAGGAACTAATGGTGAGTTAAAAGTCAGTTGATGCATGCATGCACTCAACTAATGTACTCCCATTAACTAAAGATTCCCTCATCAGAAACTCATGCATGTCTATTCTGAGAAATACCCAGTTGAGCTAAATGTCAAGGACAATGTACTATCAGTTGCATGTTTTTTCCTATAAAGAAAACTCATGCACGTAGAAGGAATAATTCCTGGAGGATTACGCAGTTCTGACAGTGTGTGAGAGCAGTGTTCCACTTGGTGAGGTGAAGATCATCCACTAGGAATAGTGCAAGGAAATAGAAGCTTGGAGGGAAGAGAGGAAGGCTTGAGAGAATCCAGGATTGCCTGTGAACATCTGTGAGGATTGTACTAAGAGTTGGCTAGCTGTGAGAGCTAATTCTTTATATTCCTATGTATTTCCATCTTGTATGATAATACAGATAGTGGAGTTTTTAGCTGAGGCTTTCCCCAAAGTATCCTCATGTGTATTTTGCATTGATTCTTCTTCTTCTGGTTATATGTGTTTAGCTCGATCTTTAAGCTTCCACAAATTGATAGTAGAAGTAGGTTATAGTATTATGCTTTGGTTATATTGCATTATCGGGTTAACCTACAGTCAAATTTTCTACATGGTCTCAGAGGAGCGAGATTTGTAGAGAATTTCTACAGAAACTATCCCTCTGAATCCTGTGATTTCTTCATCTCTCCATCAAATGTAGGCAGCTTAAATTTCTTAAACTCCTCAGGCAAGTACTCACCCTTCCTGTGAGGATGGTGATAGTGATGACTATAGTAATTTATCCTAGAAGAGGAACTAGAATGATACCCATACATATCAGTGCTCTTGTCAAGTGTGCCCAATGATCTGCCATCTCTAATTGTGTCATCTCTATATGACATGTACTCACCATGATACATGTTTCTATATGCCCCATTAGTTCCGTCCTCCTACTCATGGGCAATCCAAAGTGGTCCTTGTCGCTGCATTTCTAATAAACTCTAAAGTATTAGTTCATTTGCCTCTTCGTGTTTCTTTGGTGCCCGTACGATTATGTCATTGTCTACCTTACAACTACTTATTTATGCCTTCAATCTTCTTAAAGTGTCTGCTAAGTCATAATGATTCCTAACGCCACGTTACTCATATTGTCTATATGGAGAGTCTCGGGAACTATAGTCTACCATCTTTCTAGTCATATTTTATATTCTTCATGCAAGGTATATCATGTTAGATAAACAAAATCACAACTAACCAACATACCTTAGCATAATTTGGGGAGGATACCTCGTCTTCAGGATCAATAAATCAACATAATACATGTATAAAATAATCATGAAAGAATATAGAAATATAACACATAATAATATAACCATATAACCATCATTCTAGCTAGAGCCCACTCATCAATGCATGCCCATATCAACTACACATACCATGACCTTATGCATGACAACAAAGACCACATCAATGTACACTTGACCACATTTGAATACTAACATGTATAACAATTCATAATCAACCATAAACTCATTTCGACACACTCCAACCCAACACCATAAACTTTCCATGATGATCTCACTGTAATCATAACCCATATCATTCAAATAAAATAAGCACATGGTCTTACAACATAAAAAAACACATACACAATCGACATGAATGCATGACAAACACACAACCCATTGAGTCCAAGGGGTGAACCATGCTCTGGTACCACTCTGTAATGACCCTCCTGCCACATCTACCCAAGTAACTAGCCAACCAGGGTAAACATGTGACAAGAAGTTACTATGATATGATTTGACTCCCTATGTGTCAGTTAAGGAAGTGGAATCTACGGAAACACACAACACAACCTTCCATACTTACTATGGGACTCCCAGAATCCTTCACACTCACCCCGCTGACAATTACCTACATCCCACTTAGTTTTATACCATTAAACCCCTGGACTCTCACTTGATATGGACAAGGGTGCATTTGGGAGGCTCCTAATGCTCACACAATAAGGCATGCTTGTGTCTGGGGACTTTCCTCCTTAGACCTATGCCTACGACTCTCAGATTTGTGCCACTTTTCTAGCCCAAAATCCATGTCACTTCCCAAAATCCCTTGTAGATTTAGAATCCATAATTTACATGAAAACAAGACTTACAAATCAAAAACTAACTCTAGGACTAGGCTTGACCATCCCCAACTGACACTGACATTCTGTCAAACACTTGGCATCAATGTAATCTATAGGAAATGAATACAATATAGAGCATAAATGAATGATAACTCCTATTATATTTAAGAAGAAGTATCACCAACCTCTTCACTTAACTATTTTGACATCAATTAGGTCTTGCATCCGTTATCCTTTCAGTTATAAGTAAATACATGAAATAACCATGACTATAACTAGTCACATAACCATGCTTATAACCAACATTAAACCATGTAAATAAAAATGAGATAACAACTATTAAGGCCACATAATAACAAGTATAGAATTAAAATAACTTATCTTTTATTAAACATAGGCAAGATCTGACTAGGTTTAGGAATTCCGCGTATCACCTAACCATGGACATGAATGGACCAAATCTTTCTTTCATCCAATTACCCCCGCGCCATATTCCAAGAATGAATGTGGGATCGCGTGGATAAACCAATCCAAAACCAACCAAGGGAATCCAGAGTTTAAACCACCATCACCCTCACCAAATCATGGTCTCACCAAAAATGGCATCGAGATCAAAAAACCAAACCGAGCTTCGAATGCCTCTGAACTCCATCACTATCATTGAGGAAGTTTTTGTATCCTTGTCTCTTAGGCTTTACTGCAAAGCACACCAGATCACTAGGCCCTAAACCAAGACTCCACCCTCAGGATTTACCATGTATCCCACCAAAACCATTCAAGGGATTGCTAGTCTTTGGAAATTTTCCTGAGACCACCTCTGCCCTGAATTCTGAAACCATTTAGAAATTCTAAAGCTCAAAAACAAGAAGACAATCCCATCACACCTTGTCTATATGGAAAAAGGAAAGGAAATGCTGAAAACCACTATCATAACTCAACAAAACCATGCCACCAACAACCAGAGAACCATATACCATCATGCAAAGCCATGCATGTCAAAACCAACTACGAAATCGCACATGCAATATGTTACCTACAAGTATTCCTGCTGAAGCTACTTGATATTGCTCCTCCTTTCTTGATATTTTCTTTCCTTTCCTTTCCTTGTCCTTCCTTTTCTTGCTTTTCCCTTCCTTTCTCCAAATCTAGAATGCTCCAAGAGAACTCTAAGTGTCTAAGAGTGAGAGAGAGAGAATAAAGAGAAAGATCCAAAACTGAACTGACCAAAATCCATGAATTGATCCTCAAAAGCTTTTTTATCAATGAGTCCTCTATTTTCTTTACTTCCCATTATTTCCTTCAATTTCCTCCTCACATGCAACCTATGACCTTTCACCTTCCTTTTCTCCTTCTTTCCTTTATTTTCATAAATAAATATGCCAAAATACTTATTTTCCTCTTTAATTCCTTAGCCATTTCCTTTTCCATTTTCCCTTAGCCATAAACACATCCATTGATGCCCACTACAATATCATTGTCCAACATTCAGTTTGGAATAAGTGTCCATTAACCATGGTCTTATTTTTCCCTTCTTAACTTTTATTACATGAACTTTTAACAAGGGGCTATTACAAATTAAATTTCATAACCGCATATCATCCTCATGCAGATGGATAGATAGAAAGGACCAATCAAATCTTAGAGGATATGCTATGAATTTCTACATTTAGCATATTTTTCTTACAACAACAACAAACCCCAATTAGAATGAGTTTGTTTGAAGCTCTATATGGAAGAACATGTCATATACCACTTAGTTGGAGTCAACTGAAGGATAGATTAATATTGGAACATGATGCCTTGTAGGAAATGGAATAGGTGGTGCAGAAGCTTAGGCAAAATATCAATACAACACAAGGCAGACAAAAAAAAATACGTGAATAAGAAGAGAGTTAATCATAAAGAGTTTAATATTGGGTACCATGTTTATTTAAGAGTAAAACTAATAAAAAGTACTCTAAGGACTCAGAGTGGTTTAAAGTTGGCACCATGATTCTGTTGGCCTTTTGAAATCTTGGACAGAGTTACCTAGTAGAATATCAATTGGCTCTGCCTAGCCATATTAAAGTTCACAATGCCTTTCATGTGTCTTTATTAAAGAAATATGTCCATGATAATTCTCACGTGATTGATTGGAATTCAATATGGGTGGAACCAGAAGGAAATTTCTTGCCAAATCCACTCCACATCCTAGACCAGAAAGAGATCTTGCTATGAAATTGATCCATCACTTGGGTTAAAGTGTAGTGGAAGCACTTTACATCTAAGGAGGCTACTTGTGAGTAGGAGGATACAATGAACAAAGCTTATTCATCATTGTTCAAGAATGAGACAAATTAACAATAAACACCAACAACGGTGTTAATTCAAAAGATGGGGAAGATGTATTATCCATATGTTTCTATGTAAATATTTGTTTGTTTTTAGATTGAACTAATTTTAGTTGTGATGGCTAGAAGGCCATGGTGAATGAGACTTACAGTAAACAATAAAGTATGATGATGTAATAAATGAATTTTTATTAATGAAAAGGAAAACTAGAAATTATTTGGGAGAGGAACACTTGAGTTAAAAATATTATTAGCAAGATCCAAAAACCAATGTTAATGGATAAGATCAAGACAAACTTCCCTAAAAACAATCACTCCCAAAAATCCCTACAGGTCAATTAATAAGATTTAATATTACTGGAGAGAAAATATATTAAATCACTCAGTGTAAAGAAAAACATTGAGTGAGGGTGAGTAAAGCACCATGGGAGAAAAAGGTGGTCTTTAAAGAAAAAGGAGAAGATACCTTTTTTGAAAAAAGGAAAAAATTAGAAAATCCTAAGCTATTGGGTTGGCGAACTCTAGAAAGAAGGACGTGCTAAGGAAAAAATTGTTAGGGAAGTAAGGCATAAAATACCTGTTGCAAATAATACTAAGAGGGGGGGGTGAATTAGTATTATCATATCAATACCTTAATTTTCAAAATTGATTTGTATACGCTACTTCAGCTCAGTGAACTAGTGTGTATATGCAACTATACTTAATGAAACCGGCATATATGCAGAGATCTTTAGATTTACCCAATTATCATGTATTGAACTTTAATCAATATATTACGAATTCATTAGATAGTGCAGAAAAAGCAGAAAAAGCATCACACATAAGCAACACACATGAACACCAAGATATAAGGTGGAAACCCAATGTGGGTGAAAACCACCTACTACTGTCGTCTTTGTCTTCTTTTAATAATAAGAAAATTATGTTTACAATTTTGTACTAGTGTAGTCTTATACCAGTACGCAGGCTTCTACCTATAGAAGGCTACAACTTCTCTCGTTCTCCAAATTCTACTGGAAGGTAGCTACAATCCCCTAGCTCTTGTACTAGCCAATATGTTTTCTTAGTATGTAAGCGTTGACCTACAGAAGGCTACAACCTTCTCTTTTCTTCGAGGTACCATGTTTCATAAATTTTCAGAATGGATCCATCAACAACATCATTCAATCATCAAATATATTTGTATCAACCAATCACGGTTTGAACCAACCATAGCCAAAACAATCATTCACTTAGAGCACCCATCAATATGATCATTCATAATATTGTCACCAGAATACAGTAACCAGAACCCAGGACTCTGCAATAGTAAAGAGAAACAATTGAAATATATTTTATAGGGTATATGCTACTTCCATGTGTCGAACTTGCATGTAAACGCACTTTGCTCAAATCCAACTAGTGTATACATCTGCAAATATAAATTCATAGTTTTGCAGCTATTCCAAACTTCAGTTATACCTAGATCATATCATTTATAGAATAATATATGTGTCAGTATTTAGTTCTAGAATATACATGAGCAAAAACGCATAATGATAGTTCATTTTACGCCTTAAGTTCTCGATCCATCATTAGATCTAATCTCTCATCATCAACTAAGGTTCATCCTTGGTTTAGATCTAGCAATGCACCATAACCCAATAACCTGCATACTAGATCTCACACTTCATTAGATATTTGATACTTACACACCTTGGCCTAAAGATCTTCTCCTCCTTTTATAGTTTTAGGCCTTTCTCAATACCATGGACCAAAACCACTTAGGACCAATAACTTGGACCAAATACTTAGGGTCAATACCTCGGACCAGATACCTTGGACCAATACCATGGACCAAATACTTCGGACCAAAAATTTAGTTTTCCAAGGTATACACGTTTTTCCTTTTGTGAAAGTGTGTGTGTACATATACGTGACTTGTATACAGTGAACCTGCATGTATACCCATCTTGGTTAATGGTGAACCTGCGTATACCTCTCTTTATTCATTCTATGAAGACTGATATGTAATTCTTTGCTATTTACCTGCTATACTATGATCATTCATTTGAGTGAGTTGCCTTCTAAACTGATTCCTTGAAGATGCCCTGCATTTCATCACATCTGTAAACACTACTGTCATGCATTCTGTCACATCTGATATCTCATCTAGTTACCATGTACAAGTGAGTTGTTCTACTACAAGTGGGTTGCCATCAAGTACAACACATACATCATAATGCCAACAATATCCCCCTTTGGACTTGATGGCAAAAACCACACCAAGTCACTCTCCCCCTTTGACATCAAGGGAAAAGGTTCATGCTCCTCTTGAGTGCATGCTGAATTCTCTGATATGCTGAAGTGTGTTGATTGAGCTCCCATGATCGAGTCGATGCTCCCCCTGAGCATAAGCAAAGTTTGTAGAAAGATGTTCTAAAAGAAGAACATGACTCTATACATACATCACAAATGACCTTCCTATCACCAATAACACATGCATATATTCATCTCCCAACCAAGTGGGGATATACCAAATTTGACTCATCCACCCAACCAAGTGGGAATATATCAATTGTTTATACATGTCAAAAACAAGAAACATTAGATCATCCATCCCATGCATAGTGGGATTACAAATTAGGCCTTTTCATGACCGTTACATTAAAATATATACATGACATATATAACAGAGATCAAATATCTTAGACCATCAGCAACAGTTTTCAACAACATCCAGACCAGCAACCTGTATATTTCCATCATTAGTTCCCAAAATATCATCAACCATGTTCTCCCCTTGAACCTGTTCCACCTGTTCACTGTCAGATCTGATCATTACATATGTCAGTAAGAGATATCAAAGCATCATCATCAATCAGATATACATCAAGCTATCGAATACTTTATGAGGACCAATTATATTTCCACATGGTATCAACAGATTGAAACCATCATCAAACATAGCAGATAATTGAAAAAAACATAGCAGACCCCATTTTCCTGAGTCTGGCCCACTGCTTTTCTTTAAACTAACATATACACGACTATGCCCACAGAAACCTGCGTATGTACATGACTACACTTTATGAAACTCATGTATAACCACATTTCTATGAAGTAAATAAGTTTTAACAATAGGATGATGCACCAACTACTCCTAGCTTTTGCCTGAGATATTCAAATGTCTCTCTGGGTAGTGGTTTAGTGAGTATATCAGCAACCTGTTCTTTGGAGGGAACATACTACAATTCGACCTTTTGTTCAAGCACTTGTTCATGTAGAAAATGCTATTTGATGGGTATGTTCTTGGTCTTGGAATGCATGACTGGATTCTTTGAAATATTGATGGCACATGTATTATCACATAGAATGGAGATGGGTGGAGTACATGTGATCCGAATGTCTTGCAAGGTTTACATCATCCAAAGTAGTTGTGTGCAGCAAGATCCAGTAGCCACGTATTCTTCTTCAGTAGTAGATAATGGAATTGAACTTTGTTTCTTTCTAAACCAAGACACTAATCTAGAACCCAATAGAATGCACCACCACTAGTGCTTTTTTTGTCATCAACACTTCTGTCCCAATCTGCATCTGTAGATGCATGAAGTGTAAGATCTGTATCTCCAGGATACCATAAACTAAAGTTCTATGTTCCTTGAAGATATTTGAAAATACTTTTGACTACCTGAAGGTGTGATTCCTTTGGATTTGCTTGGAATCTTCCAACTATTCCCACTGCATGCATGATGTCCGGTCGGGTACCTGTTAGATAAACCAGACTGCCAATCATGGATCTGTAAGTTGGTTGATGTACTGCTGCTAATTCATCATTTGAGCTAAGATTGCATCCTGTTACCACTGGGGTATATACTGGTTTAGAATATTCCATGCCGTACATTTTTAAGATCTGTTTGAGACATTTGGTTTGTGAGAGAAAAATACCATCTTTATTTTATTGAACTTGTAGACCAAGAAAATAGGTAAGCTCACCAAGCAAGGACATTTCAAATTCTTGCTGCATTACTGAAGCAAAATTTTGACTCATGGATTCTTCATTTCTACCAAAAATGATATCATCAACATACACAATAATTATTAGCAATTTATCAGTGTCCATCTTTGTATATATATTGTTAACTGCTGACCCCTTTGAAAAACCCTGTTGGTGGAGATATTTGTCAAGACGGTAATACCATGCCCTTGGAGCCTGTTTTGGACCATAGAGAGCATTTTTGAGTTTGCATAAAAGTTTTGCATCATTTCCAAGAACGAATCATTCTGGTTATTCAATATAGACTTCTTCTTCTAAGTCTCCATTAAGAAAGGCAGATTTTACATCCATTTGGTATACTTTGAATTTTTGAAAACTAGAAAGAGCAAGAAACATTCTGATGGCTTAAAGTCTAGCAACAGGTGCAAAAGTTTCTTCAAAATCTATACCTTCTTGTTGAGCATATCTTTTACAAACAAGTCTGGCCTTGTTTCTAATAACTTCTCCATTTTCGTTCAGCTTGTTTTTGAATATGCATTTAGTTCCTATGATATTCTTATCATGAGGTCTAGGAACTAACTCCCAAGTATTATTCTTTTCAATTTTCTCAAGTTCTTCATTCATGTCCTTGACCTAACATTCATCTCTGCATGCTTCATTTACATTTTGAGGTTCAGTGGAAGATAGTAATTCTAGATAGCTTGAGGCTTCGGCAATGGCTCTTCTTGTCTGCACACCTGCCCCCTTTTCCCCTAAAATTTGAGTTTCTGGATGATTTTTCTTAACATACCTGGACGAAGTATTTTCTTCTATCATTATCTCTTCTTCTGGTGCTCCATTGGTTTCTTCTTCAGAATCAATGTGATTTTATGTGGGAAAATGATCGTCATCTTCTTCATTGTCATAATCTTCGGTTTTTATCTATTTTATATTTTTGCATGCTTCATCAACCACAACATCAATACTTTCAATAATTTTTCGAAGTCTTTTGTTATAACATTTATATAATTCGGGAAGAGTAGCCAAGAAGAATACCTTCATCTGCTCTAGGTTCAAACTTACCAAGTTTTTCATTAGTCCTTTTGATGTAACATTTTCTTCCAAAAACTTTGAAGTATTTTACGGTAGGAGTCTTACCATACCAAATTTCATGTGGAGTTTGAGTGTTGTTTACCCGAACATTTGCTTGGTTGAGAATAGTGATGGCAGCGAATGCAGATTCACCCCAGAAGGTTGTAGGAGTTCCAGATTCATCTAGCATAGCACGAGCCATTTGTTGAATAGTTCTATTCATCCTTTCTACCACTCCATTTTTCTGATAATTCTTTGTGGTGGAGAGCTGCCCTTTTATTCCATGTTGTTCATAAAAGTCAAAGAATTCATCCGAGGTAAATTCCCCTCCTCGATCAGATCTGAGGCATTTTATTTTGCGATCTGATTCATTTTCAACCAAAGCTTTGAAGGCTTTGAACTTTTCAAATGCTTCATCTTTATGCTTTAGAAGACCTATCCAAAACATTCTAGAAAAATCATCAATGAACAATATAAAGTATTCTTCTCCACGAGGTGAATTTTTCCTTGATGGTCCACATAAATCAGTAGGAACAAGTTCAAGAGGCTTACTGGTTGACCCTTCCTTTTCGATGAAGTGAAATATGGTTTTCTTACTGAATTGATATGATTTGCATATAATATTTTCAGGAATGTTTATATCTGGAAGATCACAAATAGCCTAGAATCTGCATGCTTTTCTTATTTGAGAAAAGCTTAGATGTCCCAATCTTCTGTGCCATAGCCATTTTTCATCATTTTTTCTTAGATAGCATTGTTGTTGTCCTCCCTTGAGTATGTATAGGTTGTTTGGGGTTCTTGTACCTTTGATCATGGTTTCTCCTTTTATGACAATAAGAGTGTCATTTCCAAATGAGACACGTTTTTCCTTTTCTAAGACATTATATGAGTGTAGTTTTTCTTTGTCACCTATCATGTGTTTTGAGCATCCACTGTCAATGTATCATTGGTTTTCTTGTCCTTCTACATATAAGGCTATACCACATATTTATGTTTGCGATTCTTTATTTCTCCATATTTTGGGATTTAATGGAGTTTTCTCCTTTCAGATATTTGCCAAAATTTACTCCTGCATTCAGATTCTTCATGGCCAAAATTGTTACAGATTGAGAATTCTATTTCATTTTCAAGAAGAGAAAAGTTATTATAGGAACTTTTCTTGATCCCTATCACATTCCTTTGATTTCGTGCTTCTCTATTCATGATGGTTTTGTAAGAAACACATTGAGCATCTTTGTGTCCAAAATTATGACATGCGAAACATTGACCATTAAGAAGTTCCTACGATTATCGAATCTACTGACCTGGTGATTGTAGTTTCTATTGATATTTATCTTTGAAGTAAATTGAGTACGATTTACCTGAGGTTGATTGTGGCTTCCATTCATCCTTGAAGTATTTTGAGCCTGATTTACCTGGTGATCTGCTTTATGCCTTTGCTGATGATTGTCAAACTATTCACTGCTCTTTGTTGCATCAGGATAGCTTTTAGTGGAGTTTGACGACATCTGTGATTGAGATGCTTCTTCAGTATATCCAAGACCTGAATTTATCAATGGAGAATGTTGCACTTTGATAATTTCATTTAAGGTTTCTAATCCTTTAGCAAATCTAAGATTGAGAGCTTTTGTTTTCTCAAGATCCTTTATTAGACCCACAATTTCACATTCTAGTTTTTCATTGTGTCTTTCTCTTTCAGCAAGTTGGTATGTCAAGCTATCTATAATCATATTATTTTCTTCTAAACAGATTTTGAGTTTAGATATTTCTTCATAAAGGTCATCTTCATCTAAAGCATCCAAAAAATCATCATCTTCATAAGCCATCAGAAGTCTATAGTCATTACTATTTTCATCTTCATCACTATTTGATAAACCATTGCTATCTTCATGAGTATAGTAGCTCTTTTTACTTACACTTTGTTTCCTATTCCATTATGTAAATTCCTTCCCTTTATCATATTTATCTTTATGAGGACATTTAGCAGCATAATGACCGACTCTACCACAGGCAAAACATTTGAAAGGTAGTTTACCTCTGAATCTTCCGGAACCCCGTTGAAGCTTCTTGACAAAGTTTATTTCCTCTTCTTCTTCTGACATATGTCCTAATTCATTGAGTTCCTCTTTTCCTTTTTCCGAAGCTTTAAATGTGGCTTCTCTCATATCTGATGGACCTCCTTTTCTCATCTCAAAGGAAGTTATGATTCTGTGAAGTTGTGTCATAATAATAGTCTGTCGATCCTGCTTTTCTTCTATGGCAGATACTTTTGATTCAAATTTAGTAGGTAAGGATCTTAAAACTTTTTCAACTAAGGTAACTTCCTTTATCTCTTCACCCAGATTCTTCATGAAATTAAAAACCTCATCTATACATAAGAAGTAACTAGCTATACTTTCATCATTGTGCATCTTGAGAGTTTCATATTGAATTCTGAGAGTTTGCAATTTAGCACGTTTTACCTGAGAGTCTCCTTCGTAGCTTAGAATGATTTTGTCCCATATTTCTTTGGCTGATTTGAGCTGCATAACTTTTAAAAACTCTGATTGTGACAGACTTCCCAATAATGTATTGACGACCTTGGCATTGGTTTCATATTGCTTTTTACCTGCTGTATCTGTAGGAATTGCTGATGGAAATCTATATCCTCCTTCCACGATTTCCCAAACATCTGTTCCAAGAGATTGAAGATAGGTTGTGGTTCTTACCTTCCAATAAAAAAAGTTTCTCCCATCAAATATTGGTGGTCTGATGGATCCCTCGCTTTCTTGAATACTCACGATGATGGATCTTCCTTCAAGCGATGAAGCTTCTTCTCAAGGACCTGCTCTGATACCAATTGTTGGAAATAATACTGAGAGGGGGGTTGAATCAATATTATCATATCAATACCTTAATTTTCAAAACTAATTTGTATATGCTACTTCATCTCAGTGAACTAGTGTGTATATGCAAGTATACTTAATGAAACTAGTGTATATGTAGAGATCTTTAGATTTACCCAATTATCATCTATTGAACTTTAATCAGTATATCAGGAATTCATTAGACAGTGAAGTAAAAGTAGAATAAAGCATCACACATAAGCAACACACATGAACACCAACATATAATGTGGAAACCCAATGTGGGTGAAAACCACCTGCTACTTCCGTCTCTGTCTTCTTTTAATAATAAGAAAATTATGTTTACAATTTTTTACTAGTGCAGTCTTATACCAGTACGTAGGTTTCTACCTGCAGAAGGCTACAACCTTCTCTCGTTCTCCATATTCTACTGGAAGGGAGCTGCAATCCCTTAGCTCTTGTATTAGCCAATATGTTTGCTTAGTACATAGGTGCCAACCTACAGAAGGCTACGACCTTCTCTTTTCTTCCAGGGACCACGTTTCATAAATTTTCAGACTGGATCCATCAACAACATCTTTTAATCATCAAATATATATGTATCAACCAATCACGGTTTGAACCAACCATAGACGAAACAATCATTCACTTAGACCACCCATCAATCTGATCATTCAGAATATTGTCAGTAGAATACAGTAACCAGAACCCAGAACTCTGCAACAGTAAAGAGAAACAACTTAAATATATTTTATAAGGTATACACTACTTCCATGTGCCGAACCCACATGTACACGCACTTTTCTCAAAGCCAACCAGTGTATACATCTAGAAATAGAAATTCAGAGTTCTCCAGTTATTCCAGACTTCAGTTATACCCAAATCATATCATTTACAGAATAATATATGTGTCAGCATTCAGATCTAGAATATACATGAGAAAAAACACATAATGCTAGTTCATTTTATGCCTTAAGTTCCCGATCCATCATTAAATCTGATCTCTCATCATCAGCTAAGGTTCATCCTTGGTTTAGATCTAGCAATGCACCATAACCCAATAACCTGCATACTATATCTCACACTTCATTAAATATTTGATACTTGCACACCTTGGCCTAAAGATCTTCTCCTCCTTTTATAATTTTAGGCCTTTCTCAATACCATGGACCAAAACCACTTAGGACCAATACCTTGGACCAAATACATAGGGTCAATACCTTAGACCAGATACCTTGGACCAATACCATGGATCAAAATACCATGGACCAAATACTCCAAACCAAAAATTTAGTTTTCCAAGGTATATGTGCTTTTCCTTCTGTGAATGTGTGTGTGTATGTATACACGACTTGTATACAGTGAACCTACATGTATACGTAGCTTGGTCAATGGTGAACCTGCATATACCTCTCTTTCTTCATTCTATGAAGACTGATCTGTAATTCTTTGTTGTTTACCTACTATACTGTCATCTTTCATCTGAGTGAGTTTCCTTCTGAACTAATTCCTTGAAGCTGTCCTGTATTTCATCACATTTGTAAACACTATTGTCATGTATTCTGTCACATCTAATATCTCATCTAGTTACCATGTACAAGTGAGTTGTTCTGCTACAAGTGGGTTGCCATCAAGTACAAACACATACATCATAATTCCAACAATACCTTGTCTAGAATCACAAGAGGTTGTTGATTTTATGGCAATGACATCTTAGCTCGAGGGGGAACTAGTGGAAATGGTTTATTGTTGGGTGGAAAGTGTCCTCCTTAAGCAATTTCCAGTTAGTATATGGTTAGAACTTTTGTTTACTAGTTATAACTAAAACTATCTTATTCACTGATTATACACAAGTTACCCTATTTATTTTATAAAATGAAATTTTGTGCTTGTTTTGTTTGTGGAAGTAATTAAAACAATAATGATACTAATAGGGTGGGTAGATCATAAGTGATCAAAATGAATTTGGATAGGTTATACACATAAATTTTGTGCATGTGTCTTGCATCCAGTGGATGGAATCATGGGAATTAGTAATTGCTAAATGGGAAAGCCTCATGACAAATTCGATTGTTTCTAACTAGTTATACATATAAAACTAAATGTTATTTATGAGATTACTCATGTTGGAAATATCCTCTACACATACATGCATTGAAGGTGATTACCATAGTAACTTACGTTTGCTAGATGCTAAATATCCTTATCATGATCTAGCACGTGGGAGAAAAATTTAACTCAATAAATTTATCTCCAATAATCATAGAGAGGAACCCTTTCTAGGTATGTTGATAATGTTTTTTGGAGTTAGTGCTTACTAGTTCTATTAGTACCGATGAAATTATTCTCGTAAACCGCTTATAAATTATGTCTATCTGATAAAAATTGGGGTGTATAGACTCAACTTGAATTCCCAGGAAAATACAAAGGGAAACTTATTATAACTCTTTTAACTATGAAGGCATCAAGAGATAGTGACACCTTCCTTATGAGGCTATTTGACTTATACAAATAGCCCAAGTGGATGGAATCCCTACCCTCATGGTAGTGGTAATACCATAGGTCATATATAGAGTTTCGAGGGAGGTATGTAGGTGCACATCATAGGTTTATGTACAGGGTAAAATGAATAATATTGAGTAAGAAGATCAAGGGCGAAGTGGGTAACATTCAAACTGAGTAAATAATAATAA
Source organism: Pinus tabuliformis (assembly GCA_031772625.1). Classification (NCBI taxonomy): domain Eukaryota; kingdom Viridiplantae; phylum Streptophyta; class Pinopsida; order Pinales; family Pinaceae; genus Pinus; species Pinus tabuliformis. The sequence goes on from CM062809.1 coordinate 519,273,978, forward strand.
GACAATACCTCTTGTTTTAATAAAGAAAAAGAAAAATTGCAGTAGTAAAGCGGTATGTGACAAAACAATATTTTAAATAAATCTCTTTAAAACATATATATATATATATATATATATATATATATATATATATATATATATATATATATATATATATATATATATATAAGGATGTGAAAATAGAGGTAGATGTATTATCCAAAGAGGTAGTTCATTTGGATGAAGGTTTTTTGGTGTTGGAGGAGTTTAGGGGAGGCCCTTTTAACTCATTTATTGTAATCTTCATATAAATAGGAGTCAGATGATGTACTATTTTGGTAGAAATTATTTGGTTTATGATAGGGTTCTTTCCTATGTTGTTCTCACTTGTAGTTGAATTATTTTATAGAAAGTTATAATGGTTCTCTATTTTTTCCATTTTCTAGTGAATTTCTTTTAGACAGGACTAAACTTTAATGCTAATTACACAATGCCCTAGTTTTAGGGCAATGTGAGTATGTAGTTTTCTAGTGTAACATATTCTAGAATAAAGTACAAATTAGTTTTTTTTTGTGCTAGTGATGTAAGTAATTTGAATAATGTGATTTCAATTCATATCATGAATAGAAATAACACCTTTTTTCCTTAGAAAAGAAACAAAAAATAAAGAAAGAATAGACTTGAAAATGTTTAGATATGAAATCCACCTCTCTAATCATGGATCAAACTCTTCTTTGTAAATCCCAAACATATGACATTAATTTAAGAGTTATCTCAATCTAGAATGATCACAATCAGCCCTTCTATCCAAATGAAATGTTCAAAATCTGGGCCTAAACTACAATAACAGAGTGTGAGACTTACATCAACACATAGGATTTATGGGGAATATGAAAAGACAATGACACAAATATAAATCCACAAATCGGAATATGAAAAGATAATAATATAAATATAACTCCACAAATAAAACATAGTTATATAGAACCACAATAGAAATTTTGGTCTAGGAAACATATGGAAATTAAAAAACAGGAATTGCATTATTTTTTTCATGCTGCGAATAAGAACTATTTGACTGTACCATGAAAAAATATTCATTATAGACTAAATACGAGAAAAAAACAGAACTAGGAATATATTTTAGCTAAGTTTTTCCATATGCCTTATGTTGGACACCTAATCTCTTAAGGTTGGTGTCGAGGAACTCTAATAGTTATTGGAAGTCCAAGTGACCTATTGGAAAATGAAAACCAATGGTCAAAATCACATGTATTATTATGTACATCAAGCTAATAGAATGTATTACATGTTTATTTAATCTTTCCTATCAATTTGTGTCTATTAACATGGTATCAGAGTAGGTGAAATCCTTCCTTTTTAAAGGTTGAGCCACTTGTTTTGTGGAATTTATCTATTATTTGTCCTGCCTCCCTAGGTTGTACACCTGACTGCTATACTAAAAATATTTTTCATGTTGCAGCTAGACCTATTTATCTACACTAGTTGTAATTATAACACTATGCAATTTCTCTACTTGGTGTTATTTTTCATGTCAAGTCTATGATATTCTCCATGTTGAGTGTTACCCTAGAGTCTATCCATTCTCTCGATCATTTTCTCTAGGTAGGATCCTATTCACAACCCTCATCTCCTTTGTAGAAATTCCACTACTCTTATTTGTAGTCCACTAGACCATATACTGAGTAGTATTGACATATTCCTTATCAGGAATTACTTTGACACAGAACCAAAAACATGTCATTGTGGAGTAGAAGTTTGTTAATAGTTTCCTATGCCCACTCAAGATGCTTTAAGAAAATTTGAACTCATGAAACCTTCGAAGGCATAGAATGTGAATTCTTACAATGTCATCAATATGAGTTCTGGAAAAGGAGATTGGAGCATCTAAATGCATGGGCATTAAATGTTGAAAATAAAAAAAATTGCAATTGTTGAGCTGGCATGACACTATGACCATCGAGTGGAGATTATGTAGGGTCTAAACATTAAACTAATGACCAACTTAAAATATATATTATCCATTTGGAAGCATTCGTAACTCTCCTCTTTGTTGTATAGTTTTCCTGTAACCTAATACAAGGCTTACTCTTAGTACTTAATGTTTCCCATTTATATGGATAGTGTAATGTGAAGTTATAAGGATCTGTTTAAGGTTTCTTCACTGAGGGGATTTTGTAACACTTCTCCCTACTCTCTAGTTCCTCGAGACACGTCGTGTACTTGACATTTTCAACTCCCTAAGTCCCTTCTTCTTGTAGCTCGATGTGGTAAGTATTCTAGTAGCAAGATTTGTGTGCTAGAGGAAACATAGTGATGGAAATTTTCTTATGGACAAGACAACTCATGGAGCCATAAATTTCATCATCAATACAAAATTACACCCCTCATCATCTCACATGTTAAAATATTGACTTGGTTGACTCATAATAGAATCACTCTTTAAATGGTGAAGTATGTTTCCAATGCCTTCCTGACAATACTTGCAAATTGTGCTCATGCTCTTGGCTAGGTTTATCATATCTCTCATCCATGGAATCAATTGTTAAAAATGGGTGTCTTTATCGAGAAATAAGCTTGGGTCACTCGCTTGACAAAATTTATGATTTATGGTGGAAATTCATGAGTGTTGGTGTGTACTGTAACAATCTACACTACTTGATTCGAACTTGTGACTTCGTTCATTGGATTTCACAGCTAGCGTGACCAACATCCCTTTTCTTCGAAGAAAACTTGGCTAGTATTCCCCTAACCTTTGTTAGGTTGACAACCCCATGTTATTTTCCTTGAGCATGTATTGAATTCTACTGGGACATGAATTATTATTGGCCCTAGGCCAATTGAGTGTCAATTAAATGATAATAAGGCCTTTGTATTAGGCTATAGCTTGAATCCCTCTATTGGATTCTTGGGCATGATTTACAGTGATAGTGAAAAGAATTTACAAAGATTGTCCAAATGATGGAAATGGGTGCACATGATAACACTCTTTAAAATTCAATAATTATGATTAAATGTTTACTTCTATATACATTATTAGTGCAGGATATTTTAGTCTTAGTATAATTATTCAAATTCAACTTGTTTTGTTGAAGAAAACTACATTAGTCCTTGAAAACTTTAGTTTTGAGCACTATTGAGAATGTGTTATCAATTATAATATGTAGTTTCTATTGTTTCTAGATCTTGTCATAATTCTCCATTGAAAGTGATAATAAAAAAACATTTGTTTGTAATTCCTTTTCTAAAACTCCAAGTTAGTATCTATTCTTTTTTATTTGGTTATTCCATAATTTGAGTAGTAGGGTTTTTCTATTGGGTATGCCATAGTTGGAAGTTGAGTCAAATCCTAGTTTTCCAGTAATGGCTACAAAGTTAAAGAAATATTTTCCTAAATTCACATGTACTTTTTTTTAAAGTAAGTTTAATTTCATTGTAATCGAGCACATTTTCTCTTGAAACTAACACCCTTTCAATGTTGATTGCAAGTGTTTTATTGTGCTTTAAGAAAATGGCCAGACTTAATGGAGTATTAGAGTTATTGAATACATATTGAAAATAATCAAAGGCACCCTTTCTAATATTAAAATATACCTACATCATCTGCAAGAGAATAATGAGTTTCTCGAACTTGAGTCACAACTACAAAAAGAAGAGCTACAATAGAAAATTCATCATTTTGAACTAGTTTTTGTTCAAAAAAATTCTTTGTTTGAACTTGAATCCCATTAATAACCATAAATTTATCAGAATAATGAGGCCATTTCAAGAGCATATTTACACGAAGATGCATAGGTTCAGGTTGCACATCTGAAGCCCATGATCGTACCTTGGGAACAACTTATCAACTACCAAACAAAACCAGTCTTGGACATGACAAGGATGTGTCTTCTCACATTCCAAACTATTAATCCAATTTCATAGTGTTGGGTTTCTTCAGGATGGTTCATTTTCATTTGTTCCCCAGTCTTCTCCTATTCCATAGTGACATCCATATTACATGTGCATATGCCAACATTAAAATAAAGTTGGCCATGTGAAAGATCAATGTTTTGATCTTCAACCTTGTAAGTAATGTGGAAAAACACATTTATTGTTCAGATAGACTCTCTAGACATAAGACTCTTATAAGAGAAATTAATCACCTTATATGGGTCGCTTCTTAGACATTTCCTTTAATAGCTATTAAAATATCGGTCATATCTCAAAGTGCATTCTTAGGTATTGAAATGTATTGCAATGGAGATTTCTCCATATTCTCACCTTATAGATGAAAAGGGGGGAATTAATGGTAAACTACTAGATTCAAACATTTATCAAGTGAACCCGAGTCACAACATAAACTACAACCATCTACTAGAGCCTACAGCTAGAGTCAACCATATCTAGATTCAGAGTTCTAGTAATAGATAGAGTCATGCTCCATGAGCATGTTTTTGGTTGGTGGCTTGCCTTAAACCACCATGAGTAGAACGATTTTCTTTCTTCAACATCAGTTTATGGTCATCTTCAAACCATCATCATGGATCACATCAACATCATAGAATATTTTAGCTTCTATCTAGATTTGGAACTATTTCAATAATTGTTTCAATCTTTAGTTCCAAAGTTGGTGGTCAACATTAAACCACCACTTGCAGAAATTTTAGCTTTTTCTACCTCATTTGGTTTGTGCCCTTCCTTAAAGAACCATTTTAATGATCACATTCAACTATTGGTTCCATGCACTTTTGTATTTCAACTCTCTTCTTGGACTCATATACACCCCTTAAAATTATGGGGGGGGAATGTTAAACACCTAATCCATTATGGTTGGTCTGGAGGAAGTACAACAATTATTGTAAGTCTAAATTACCTCTTGGAACATGAAAGCTAAGGTTTAGAATCACATGTAGTAATATACACATCTTGCCAATAAAATGTATTAAACATTTATCTAATATTTCCCATTAATTTTTGTTTGTGCTTAATTCCTTTCATTCTAAAACTACAAGGCTAAGAAGAATTATATCAACATAAATTCCAATCACCATGTGAATCCTTGCCACCACCCCTTGCACCCCCTCAACACAACCCCCATACTATTTTATTTATTTCTGTTCTTGCTATCATTATCAACCAAAATATGCTATAGTATCACACACGCATCCATATCAACATAAACATATAAGATATAAAGCTCGTGATGGGGAATGTGGGGATACAAATTAATTGTCTAAACACCTCTTCATATGATTTTAAAGTGCTAATATTTGTTTTCCAAAATTCTTCGTAGTAAAGGATATAAATAGTAAAACAGTCCAAGAAATTAGAGTGGGGATGATCCTGATTGATGAGATTTCTAAGATTCTTGCAATTCCTTTTGTTATCCCTAGTGAAATTATTGACAATATAGTGTTGAAATTATTGACTACATCAAGTCTATTAGGTGCATCATCTAACCTATATGACTTCAAGCATAATTAGTCAATATTTTAAATTTATATATAATTATAAATTTTATGATACCATAGTTAAAGGTGAGGAGGTATAATATAAGCTCCTCAAAATCAAAAGTTAGGAGAATTTTCCACATTATATAAATGGATAAGAAAAATAAGCATACTGAGGTGGGAACAATGCTTCTTAGTAACAAGGAAATGGAAGGGATACATCTCTTCTGATTTTATAAATGGTAGTATGAGTTAAGAGAAACTGTTATAAAGGAATACATAGGATCAACTATTAAATTTTGTGCTTGAACCATATAAGAGCATTGATAATTGTGGTTGGCATTTTCATGTCACCTGATAAAAGTGTTTATACAAGGATTTTATTTATGTGTTTCTTAGTTACGTAATGATCTGGATTTAAACGGGAACACAAAAAATTACATAGATAACCATAAATATAGAGATACGACGGAAATAATACTTCATTTCATTAATGTAAAATACTAAAATATGCTTACAAACAAAAATGGAAATAAACTAGCTCGGGTGATGGTAACTTATCTCTGAGGAGAGATGTGGCAGCTACATGCCTTTGAACTATCTTACAATGAGGCTCGAAGGCATATTTATTGTTGAGAAACAATGGAAAACCCTAAACATCAAAAACATAACCCTAGGAGATGAAGTGCCAAACTACGAGCCCTGTTTGGGTAAATTGGTACATCAACTTCCTAGGGTTGTAACTTCAGCATACAATCTCCATTTGACACGCACAATACCTCATTAGAAATATATATCCAAGGACTAAAACTTTTAAATGGGAAAATTCAATCCATGGGCCCATGTTTCTCCCAGTTTTCCCAAAAATCGTCGTTTAGGACCTCAAAATGGCTTCGGAAGTTGAGGACCCAAAAAAATGCTAAAAATAGTAAATTGTGCTATAATTAAGGAAACTGAAAAACTGAAAGAGATAGTTGTGGGGGTTCAAGTGGGATAGGTGGGTGGCCAACAACATCCACCTAGATCACTCCTCCCCCCTTAGGAAGCAGTGGTCCTCATTGCATTGAGTTCCTCTATGAGATGAGGAAAATTCTGCTGAACTGGGTCCCTAGTGAGCCGTTTTGCAACCTTTGATGTGTCCAGTAATGGTGGGAAGCATGGTCGAGGGTGGTCCACATTGAACGCTTGGTGCAAGAAAAGGAATGGGGGAATGTTGTGCTCCAAATCATTGTTTCCCATAGCCTTGGTAATGGTGTAAGGACCATATCGGAGTGGTCCGAGCTTCTGATGGGCTCTTGTAAGGCGTTCTTTCTACATATGCAACCAGGCTTTGTCGTCCACTTGAAAATTGTGTTGTAATTGGTGTTGATCATTTCACTGCTTGTACTTGGCATTTTCTGGAATGGAGCGATGATATATCGACCCATTGGGTAAAGGGGCTCTGGGAGTCAGATCAAATGAATGCTTCACCTGACTGCAACAGTACCCCTTTGGGTGAGTAGAAGATGTCCCTGTCTTCTTTCATGACCGTATCCACCTACTTTTGCTAGGTGGAGAAATCGTTCCCAAGGGCCATGGATGTGGCTATGATCCTCCCCTTACTGTGAGGGCGTACCAGACAGAAAATAAATTTCTTAGTCTGGGAGATGATCTTACTACCTTTCTTAGCAGAGAACAAAGAAGTGGCGGTCGGTGGGGCTACCTCTGGTATCCTATATAATGTATTACACAAAGAAATAATAACAGTGCAAGGCCATGACTCATACATAGCATGTCGCCTCCACAAGTATGGTTGGCCTAATAGTACATCACAAACATCAAGAGGTGCAACATCACAAAATACTTCATTTGTGAAGGGCTTGATACTATAGGGAAGGTGACACTGCTCGTGGACTCAGAGATCTCGTCCTTACTGAAGCCACCCAATTTTGTATGGTTGTTGGTGTCGTATAGTTGGTAATCCCAGCCGCTTCATGACCTCTACTGAAATGAGGTTATTTTGGTTGCCACTGTCGACAATGAATTGCAGTGGCAAACCCTTCACCCACATTTGAGAGTGAAAAAGACACACCCCCTCCTCTGGATATTCAAGCTCATTATTTTGGACCTTAGCGGTGGCAACAGTGATGCTGAGCTCCACATCAATGATTTTATTCCCTTTGTCATTCCCCTTGTCGGGTTCTGACTCAGGGTCGAAACATGCATCTAATTTCTGAAGCCTTCAACTCGACCACCAATGACTGCTTGGTCCGACACTCACTTTTGTTATGAGTGGGTCGCTTATGTATCTCACACCACTTTCCTGTGTCCTTCTTTGAATCCATGGTCTTTTTCTTTTCTTATGACTTCAACGGGTTGTCTTGGGTCACCCTGACTTGGCTTTGTCCTTTGTTCTTCAGATTTGCAGATCCAGAGTCTTACTTCTTTTGTTTAAACTTCTACTCAATCTTAACAGCGTATCGGTACACCATGACGAGTGAGGAGATGTCCAAGAACTCCATCTCATCTTGGATGTACCTATGTAGGAATCTATGGTATTTGAGTACCAAATGCAGCTCAAAATCCTTGATACCCAAATTTGTGTGAAGGGTATGAAAAATATCTATGATGTCCGGCACATTTTGGTCCCTTCCCTGCTGCAGCGCAGTCCAATTTATGTATTTATCCTCATATCTTTTTACAGGGTATTAATGCTCCTTAATGACATTCAGAAACGAATTCCAAGTGGGTGCAGCTAAAAACAATGAGTTTTTACTTTCATCCTTCTGCTCCCAGTAGGTTTCCCACCAGTCCTTGACATGGGGGGTTGCTTTGAGAAGAGCAAAAGTAATATTTTCCTAGCTGGAAAAATCATGAATAGAAAAATAACCTTCTAGCAAATTTAACCATTTATCTATGACATCTGCGTTTATCTGACACTTGAATATGGGGATTTCTAAGTTAACTTGTACCTTAAAGGGTGTGGCATTTCCAGAGTAGTTGTTGGAAGTAGAGGCGTCACCCCAAGGTAGTCGCTAAAGGATCTAAGAAAAGTTTTCCATCGTCGTGTTCCTCTGTTGCTCGAGGACTTCTTCGAGAAAGATTTTGATAGGATTTCCTTCCCCCTCATCTTTCTTTTCATCTACCATGGGAGGCCATCGGGATTTGTGAGGCTGGTCTTGCAAAGGTTCGACCAATTCAAGCTCTACCTCCTTATACCCTGACCTCATTCGGGACATGCAAAGAAAAATAGAGAAAGAGCATACCGCTCTGATACCACTGATCCAGGTTTAAACAAGAACAAAACAAATTACAGAGATAACCATAAATATAGAGATACAACAAAAATAATACTTCACTTCATTAATGTAAAATACTGAAATATGCTTACTAATAGAAATGGAAATAAACTAGCTCGGGCGATGGTAGCTTATCTCTGAGGAGAGATGTGGTGGCTACATGCCTTTGAACTATATTACAATGAGGCTCGAAGGCCTATTTATTGTTGAGAAACAATGGAAAACCTTAAACATCAAAAACCTAACCCTAGGAGGTGAAGTGCCAAACTATGGGCCTCGTTTGGGTAAATTGGTACATCAACTTCCAAGGGTCGTAACTTTGGCATACAATCTCCGTTTGATGCGCACAATACCTCATTAGAATGATCTATTTGAGGAATACAACTTTTAGATGAGAAACATTGGTCCATGGACTCATGTTTCTCCCAGTTTTCCCAAAATACATCGTTTAGGACCTCAAAACGGCTCTAGAAGTTGAGGACCTGAAAAACTGCTAAAAATAGTAAATTGTGCTACAATTAAGGAAACTGAAAAACTGAAATAGCCAGTTGTGGGGGTCCAAGTGGGATAGGTGGGTGGCCACCAACATCCACCTGGATCACTTAACTTGTTAAATTCACTAGATGAAGAGAATTAATGTCTCAACAATATTCCATTTTTAGATTTCCTCGAGCCTATGTATTACTTACAGAAATAGTTTTGGGACCCTTGCTAAAACCTTAGGTTGTAGGATTATTCTCAGAAGGAAAAATAAACTAACACTGGATATCTTGAAGGTATTAAAAGTCATATTTGTTGACCTCAATCAACGGTAAAATTCATTTGTAACCATCAAATGATTTTCTTGTGCTCTTACTCTTGGATATCTTAAACTCATGGCTCCCAAGGTTGAATATATGGGCAGCATGGACAGGATTATTCTCAGAAGGAAAAATAAACTAACACTGGATATCTTGAAGGTATTAAAAGTCATATTTGTTGACCTCAATCAACGGTAAAATTCATTTGTAACCATCAAATGATTTTCTTGTGCTCTTACTCTTGGATATCTTAATCTCATGGCTCCCAAGGTTGAATATATGGGCAGCATGGACACTGGTAAGGAATGACATGCATTTCACAATTACCTCAAGAACTTTAGTGTAGTGTCTACATCTGAAAATAAATAATTGAATTAGTTAAAGTTACCCATCTTGTACCCCATCAATGATTAAATCTTCCCTCAAGCCAATAGATATTGTACCATATACATTTTCTCTATGAAAGAAAAATCTTAAAGGCTATATAATATGTGAGAATGTGGTGTTGAAATTTATGGCTTTTTTCTTTTGTGACTAGTGTATTGGATAAAAATAATAATATCATAACTATTTCTCCATAAGGATGGAATGAGGACCCATTTTAATTTGGATCAAGACTTCTATGCCCTATGAAAGTAGAAAATTGGAGACTTGTGTATGATAACAAGAAAACATATTATGTGAACCTTCATTGAGGTATTGGGTATGACGATTCATATCTTAGGTTTTTCACAAGATTTCATAGTGCATTCACAAACTATTTTCCTCCTCTGTGGGATTGGCCATGATCATTAATCTCTTAGGCTTGTCATAGGAGATCATAGTGCATGTACAAAATTTTGTCCAACAACTTCAAATTTTAATTATTCTTCCATTTCAATCTCATAATTCAATGGAAATAGCTTAGTTATATGAATAATAACAAATGTAGAAAGTGAAAGTAGGTAGATTTCTCCACCCATAGGGATAAGCGGGAAAATTTTACCAAGTGTTCTAGCATTTAACTTCTAAGGTCAAAGAAATGTTTTTACTGTAGTTAGAACACTTTCTTGGGTGAATGGAAATCAAATAATGAGAATACCTTTGGTAGTGGGTTCTTTCATATCTTAGGATTTTTATGGAATCTACTTTAAAATTATTTGAAATTATCCTTTATTAGTATGGAATATGGGCTAAAAAAATTTCCAAGGTGATGAACCCAAGTATTGCAACAATAATGTTGCAACTCCTGAGGCAATGAACCTAAATGATCAATTTAGGGTTCGTACAAACTTAATAGGGGTTGACATTGTATGTGCAGTAGGAACCTTCTGTTGGCATTATGATTCAGGTGTTGTACTTGATGGCAAACGCCTTCAGGTGGTAAATCAAGAAGGACGCAGGAAATTTTGTTTAGCAAGCGCGTCCCCGCAGGTATTCCATACAGAACCCGCGTCTAGGGACGCCGGCCAGCCGTTCAGAAGGTGCGTCCGCCCAGTGCACACATTTCAAGGTAGAGAAAAACTCGTGGGGGCTTCTTGTGTGGTATCTAGCCGACTGTTGCGTGTTTCTCTGGTGTCGGCTCGTGGTATTGTTCCACGCTTTGGGGAGAAGCTTGCCTATATAAAGCAAAGGAGTTCATTTGGATTAGGCATCATCTTGGTTGATCATCTCTTGGTGTGATCTAGTCCATATCTTTAAGGGTAAATCTTCTAATGGACTACGATCTATATGGCGCATAATCAGATCTGTGGATCTGAGTGTTTGGGTTAGTTCTGAAGTCCTCTTATCTTCTATATCTAAAGGGACGCAGATTCAGTGAAGGGAAAGTGCGCCGGGACGCAGTACAGTAAAGGATCAGGTGCGTCTCTGAAGCGAAGGACGCGGCGCGACTGTGGTATTGGGTGCGTCTCTGAAGCGAAAGACGCGGCGCGATAGTGTTGATGTGTGCGTCGGTCGCAGACAAGCAAAAGGAACAGTGCGTCTGCACGCAGAACAACATAAGGTATACTGCGTCCAGTCGCAGGCCACAGAAAGAAAATATGCGTCCCTGTCTCAAGATGATCTGTTAACTGTATATTTCTGTTCATAAGGTGTTCTGGGTTGTTTCTGTAATTACTGATCTGATATCTGTAGTAGACTGTATCTGTTGTATACTTGTTGATCATTTTGAAAAGAAGTAGGGGGTTGTAGCTCCCTTCCAGGAGAAGTCTGGAAAACAAGAAAGAGTTGTAGCTCTTTGCAGGTTGCAGCCTGCGTGCTGGTAAAGGACTGCACCAGTACAAAATCATTGTAAAAAGTATTTCTTGAAAGAAGATAGAGACATTATTGCAGCAGGTGGTTTTTCTCCCGCATTGGGTTTCCACCTTACATCTTGTGTTCTTTGGTGTGACTGTCTATTTTCTTTATTCATGCTCATTGTTTTATGGTACTGATATGCGAGAATATTTCAAAAGATCAAATAAGGAAGATTTGGTAAATTGCTAGATAATACTGATTCCCCCCCCCTCAGTATTATTTCCAACAATTGGTATCAGAGCAGGTCCTTCAGAACAGCTTGATCGCTTGAAGGTAGATCGTTCATCATGAGCAACTACGAGAGAGAAGCATCAATCAGGCCACCCGTCTTCGATGGAACAAACTTCAATTATTGGAAGGTAAGAGTTACTGCATATCTTCAATCTCTTGGTACAGAAGTTTGGAACATTGTAGAATCAGGCTATGCCTTTCCTTCAGTTACTCCTACAGATCCAGCTGAGAAAAAGCAGTATGAAACAAATGCAAAAGCAGTCAGCACTCTATTAGGAAGTATATCTCAAACAGAGTTCATGAAGGTCATGCACTTCAAATCAGCAAAAGAGATATGGGACAAAATGATCACTAGCTATGAAGGAGATGAACAGGTAAAAGAAGCTAAACTTCAAACTCTCAGGATTCAATATGAGACTCTCAAGATGTATAATGATGAAAGTGTGGCTAATTATTTTCTTCGAGTAGATGAGATTGTTAATTGTATGAAAAATTTGGGTGAAGAAATAAAAGAGACTATAGTAGTTCAAAAGATTCTAAGATCTTTATCTCCCAAGTTTGAATCTAAAGTATCTGCAGTAGAAGAAAAGGAAAATCTCCGTGTTCTCACTATGTCTCAGCTGCATGGAATTCTAACTGCTTATGAAATGAGAAAGGGAGGTCCATCAGATAGAAGGGAAGCTGCTTTTAAAGCATCAGGCAAAGAAGATCACTATGAAGCATGTCATGTTCCAGAAGAAGAGGAAGAAGAATCAAACTTTGTCAGAAATCTTCAAAGGGGTTCTGGAAGGTTCAGAGGTAAGCTACCTTTCAAATGTTTTGCTTGTGGAAGAGTAGGTCATTATGCTGCAAAATGCTCTTATAAGGATAAAGGAAAGGAACCAGTTAGATGGAACAAGAAACAGGGTACAAATAAGAAAAACTACTACACCCATGAAGATAGCGATGGCTTATCAAACAGTGATGAAGATGAACAAGGTAACAAATATAGATTGTTAATGGCATTTGAAGATGACAATTATGAGGATGCTATAGATGTGGATAACCTTTATGATGAAATTACTAGACTCAAGAGATGTATAGAAGAAAAGAACATGATTATTGATACTCTACAATTTCAGATTGATGAAAAGGAAAAACATCTTGAAAAATTAGAAGGTGAAATTGTTGGTCTTAGAAAAGAAATTGAGAAAAAAAAAACTATTAATCTCAAGTTTGTCAAAGGATCTGAAACGTTGAATGAGATTATCAGTGTGCAGCGATCTCCTCTAAATAAGACAGGTCTGGGCTACAATGGAGAAACTTCTCAAGCTTCCACTTCAAAAAGTTATCTTGATGCCGCAAGAAGAAATGAGCAAGAACACAAGGAAGATCATCAGGTAAAGCAGGGACAAACTTCAAACTATCAGGGGCAATCCAGCTTAAGGGTGAACAAAAGCCACAACCAGCCACAGGTAAAACCTTCTCAATTTGGTTCAAGAATAGATGAAAATAGAAATTACAATCAGTCGGCTGGTAGATTCAATAATCGCAGAAACTTCTTCAATGGACAATGCTTTTCTTGCCATAACTTTGGTCACAAAGCAGCCCAATGTGTTGCGTATAAAACAATCATGACTAGGGAAGCTCAAAAACAAAGAAGCATGACAGGGAATACAAAAAGGACCTATAACAATTTTTCAGCTCTTGAAAATGAAGTTGAATGCTCTATTTGCAATAATTTTGGACATGAAGATGTTGAATGCAGAAGCAGGTTTCCGGAAAGAAAGGTACAAGAACAAAAAGGGGAACAAACCTCAGGCACCAAAACATGGAAAATAAAGGAACCTCAAACAGAAAGATGTGGGATAGCATTCTATGCAGAAGGACAAGAAAATCTATGGTACATTGACAGTGGATGTTCAAAGCACATGACAGGTGATAAAGAAAAACTTGAATCTTATTCTAATTTAGAAAAGGGAAAGAAAGTCTCTTTTGGAAATGATACTCCTGCAACTATAAAAGGAAAAGGTATTGCTCCTTTAAAAGAAGATGTTAAGGCTGGAAATGTTTTGTTTGTTGATGGACTAAAGCATAATCTTCTAAGTGTAAGCCAGATGTGTGATCAAAGAACCGAGGTTATATTCAGATCAAATGGATGTCTTGTTCGTGATCTTGATACAGGTAAAACAGTTCTCAAAGGAAAAAGAACTTCAAATAATCTATACATTTTTGATGAAGAACAACAACAATGCTATTTAAGCAAGGATGAAGAGCACTGGTTATGGCATCGAAGATTAGGACATCTAAGTTTCTCACAAATAAGGAAAGCTTGCAAATATCAGGCAGTTCGCGATCTTCCAGATATCAAAATTCCTGACAACACCATGTGCAGATCATGTCAGTTTGGAAAACAGACTAGAACTAACTTTCCAGAGAAAGAAGGATCAGCCAGTATGCCTCTGGAGCTAGTACATACAGATGTATGTGGACCATTCAGAAAAAGAACACCTAGAGGAGAGGAATACTTGATATTATTTATTGACGATTTCTCCAGGTTTGTTTGGTTGGGACTTATGAAGCACAAAGATGAAGCTTTCGAAAAATTCAAATCCTTCAAAGCCTTGGCTGAAAATGAATCAGGTCACAAGATTAAGTGCCTCAGATCCGACAGAGGTGGAGAATTTACTTCAAATGAATTTTTCGATTTCTGTGATGAACATGGAATAAGGAGAGAATTTTCTACAGCTAGAACTCCTCAGCAAAATGGAGTAGTGGAAAGAATGAACAGAACAGTCCAGCAAATGGCTCGTGCTATGCTTGATGAATCAGGAACTCCTGCAACCTTCTGGGGTGAAGCTGCACATGCGGCAGTTATTATTCTCAACAAGACAAATGTTCGAGTGAACAGCACTCAAACTCCTCATGAGCTCTGGAGTGGTAAAACTCCTTCAGTAAAGCACTTCAAAATCTTTGGGAGCAAATGCTATATCAAAAATACTGAGGAGCAGCTTGGAAAACTTGATCCTAGAGCAGATGAAGGAATTCTTCTTGGCTACTCTCCACATAGCAAAGCATACAAATGCTACAATAAAAGACTTGGCAGAATTGTTGAAAGCATTGATGTAGTGGTTGATGAGAAAGGATACATTCCTAGGCAAATACATCGTGAAGACATTGAAGAAGATGAAAGCTACCCTCAAAGACAGAATGATGAAGAAGAAGAACCGCAAGAACAATTTCAAGACGGACCTCACGAAGAAGCAGAAGAAAGAACAAGAATAGAAGAAAAGACTCCATCCAGATATGTTCAAAAGAACCATCCAGAATCTCAGATCATGGGACAAAAGGAAGCAGGTATACAAACTAGAAGAACAGTTGCAGAAGCTTCAAGTTATTTGGCATTACTCTCCTCTACTGAACCACAAAATGTGAAAGAAGCATGCAAAGATGAATGTTGGGTGAAAGCAATGGATGAAGAACTTGAGCAAATCGAAAAGAACAATACTTGGGAGCTGGTTCCTAGACCAAAGGATAAGAATGTTATCGGAACAAAATGGGTGTTCAAAAATAAATTGAATGAAAATGGAGAAGTAATTAGAAACAAAGCCAGACTTGTTTGTAAAGGGTATGCACAGCAAGAAGGAATAGACTTTGAAGAAAATTTTGCTCCTGTTGCAAGACTTGAGGCCATCCGAATGTTTCTTGCTCTCTCAAGTTGTCAGAACTTCAAAGTATTTCAAATGGATGTGAAATCAGCTTTTCTGAATGGAGACTTGGATGAAGAAGTGTACATTGAACAGCCAGATGGTTTCATTCTTGGAAACGATCCAAATCTTGTATGCCGATTAAAAAAGGCTCTCTATGGTCTCAAACAAGCTCCAAGGGCTTGGTACTACCGGTTGGACAAATATCTTCATCAACAAGGCTTCTCAAAAGGTTCAGCAGATAGCAATCTTTATATAAAAGTTGAAAATGACAAATTACTAATACTTGTTGTGTATGTAGATGACATTATTTTTGGCAGTAATGAAGAAGCTATGAGTCAAAGCTTTGCCTCAGTCATGCAGAAAGAATTTGAGATGTCCTTGCTAGGAGAACTGACATACTTTCTTGGTTTGCAAATCCAACAAAAGAAAGGAGGAATCCTTTTATCTCAAACCAAGTATCTCAAGCAGATTTTGAAGAAATATGGCATGGAAGATGCAAAACCAGTATGTACACCCATGGTCACAGGATGTAGTCTCAGTGCAAATGACGAATCTGCAGCAGTTCATCAACCAACCTACAGATCTATGATTGGAAGTCTACTATATTTGACAGGTACCCGACCAGACATCATGCATGCAGTTGGAATAGTTGGAAGGTTTCAGGCACCAAAGGAGACTCATCTTCAAGCAGTAAAGAGAATCTTCAAATATCTTCAAGGGACTCAAAATTATGGCCTATGGTATCCTAGAGATCCAGATCTCACTCTTCATGCTTATACAGATGCAGATTGGGCCGGAAGCGTGGATGACAGGAAAAGCACAAGTGGTGGTGCATTCTTTATGGGTTCTAGACTGGTATCTTGGTTCAGCAAGAAACAGAGTTCAATTGCCTTGTCTACAGCTGAAGCGGAATATGTTGCGGCTGCATCTTGTTGCACCCAACTTCTTTGGATGATGCAGACTTTGCAGGATTATCAAATCACTTGTACACCTCCTATTCCTATCTTATGTGACAACACAAGTGCAATCAGCATCTCAAAGAATCCGGTTATGCATTCAAAAACCAAGCACATACCAATCAAGTACCACTTTCTCCGGGAACAAGTACTTGAACAGAAGGTCAAGTTGGAGTATGTTCCTTCTAAGGAACAAGTTGCTGATATTTTCACCAAACCGTTGCCCAGGGACACTTTTGAATACCTCAGGCAAAAGCTGGGGGTTGTTGATGCATCATCTCACTGTTGACCATCTTCCTATTGATGGTATAGGCTCAGGGGGAGCACATAATGCATTGTTGGCATTATGGAGAAGGAGATCTTGGAAATAGCTGCAATATGTCTCTGTCTTCTTCATGATGGATTTCTGGTTACAATTCTGGAGAAGCATGAGCATAGGGGGAGCATACCCTTTGCTCTTGATGTCAAAGGGGGAGAATGATGAAGCTGAAAGTTTATGTGGTTGCCATCAAGTCCAAAGGGGGAGTTTGTTGGCATTATGATTCAGGTGTTGTACTTGATGGCAAACGCCTTCAGGTGGTAAATCAAGAAGGACGCAGGAAATTTTGTTTAGCAAGCGCGTCCCCGCAGGTATTCCATACAGAACCCGCGTCTAGGGACGCCGGCCAGCCGTTCAGAAGGTGCGTCCGCCCAGTGCACACATTTCAAGGTAGAGAAAAACTCGTGGGGGCTTCTTGTGTGGTATCTAGCCGACGGTTGCGTGTTTCTCTGGTGTCGGCTCGTGGTATTGTTCCACGCTTTGGGGAGAAGCTTGCCTATATAAAGCAAAGGAGTTCATTTGGATTAGGCATCATCTTGGTTGATCATCTCTTGGTGTGATCTAGTCCATATCTTTAAGGGTAAATCTTCTAATGGACTACGATCTATATGGCGCATAATCAGATCTGTGGATCTGAGTGTTTGGGTTAGTTCTGAAGTCCTCTTATCTTCTATATCTAAAGGGACGCAGATTCAGTGAAGGGAAAGTGCGCCGGGACGCAGTACAGTAAAGGATCAGGTGCGTCTCTGAAGCGAAGGACGCGGCGCGACTGTGGTATTGGGTGCGTCTCTGAAGCGAAAGACGCGGCGCGATAGTGTTGATGTGTGCGTCGGTCGCAGACAAGCAAAAGGAACAGTGCGTCTGCACGCAGAACAGCATAAGGTATACTGCGTCCAGTCGCAGGCCACAGAAAGAAAATATGCGTCCCTGTCTCAAGATGATCTGTTAACTGTATATTTCTGTTCATAAGGTGTTCTGGGTTGTTTCTGTAATTACTGATCTGATATCTGTAGTAGACTGTATCTGTTGTATACTTGTTGATCATTTTGAAAAGAAGTAGGGGGTTGTAGCTCCCTTCCAGGAGAAGTCTGGAAAACAAGAAAGAGTTGTAGCTCTTTGCAGGTTGCAGCCTGCGTGCTGGTAAAGGACTGCACCAGTACAAAATCATTGTAAAAAGTATTTCTTGAAAGAAGATAGAGACATTATTGCAGCAGGTGGTTTTTCTCCCGCATTGGGTTTCCACCTTACATCTTGTGTTCTTTGGTGTGACTGTCTATTTTCTTTATTCATGCTCATTGTTTTATGGTACTGATATGCGAGAATATTTCAAAAGATCAAATAAGGAAGATTTGGTAAATTGCTAGATAATACTGATTCCCCCCCCCCTCAGTATTATTTCCAACACCTTCCTCTTCCTAGTGTGAATCCCTTTTATGCAAGTGAAAGAAGGAATTGAAAAAAAATCAAATGGGAAAATATCTAGGTAAGCCACCAATCCTAAGTTGTAAAAGGTAAATAATGATGAGCAAATCTATTCTACTTTTGCTAGAAATTAAATTTGGACTAATTGCAAAAGTAAGCATTCAAGAAGAAAGAAATTTAAGAGCTAAATGGGGACCAAACCAAGCCTTATCTCATCCAAAGTGGTCCCATATCATTCATAGGCTATAAATCTACCTCTACCATGGATTTGGAGCAGATCTTAGCAAGGAAGATCTCAAAAACAAAATGTTATAGGATGGCTACAAGATGTCTATCTCTCGAGTTAATTTTCCAAATTCCTAAGAAAATAAAAATCAAATAAGATGGGATAATTTATTTTATTAAGTAAGATTTATTAAGACTCCAATCCAAGTTTAATCACTAAAAAATAACCTTGTTAACATGTGCCAAATAATAGTAGAAAATTACTACTCTAAAAACTAGAAATTCCACAATTAGTGCGCTAGTTAACCTATCAAATACCTAACCTCATCAAGTGAAAATTATATGGACTAAATATTTTTATTAATTATAGGCTTTTAGGACTCAATCCAAGTGGAATCATTAAAAAATATCCTTGTTAGAATGTGCTAAAAAATAACAGAAAATTTCTATTGTTTCGCTACAAGATTATTGGGAATGAATGTCTATCTACTTTATTAACCAAAGAAAAGTTCCTACTAATTATATACATTCATTTTATTCATTTTTTGGTCTTATGGTAATTATGGAGTTCTTAGGGGTGGTTAGGAATGTTTTGGGGAAAATCAGAATGCATTCAGAGGTTTTTTTCTTAGTGCTACTGGATCAAGATAAAGTGCTACAATATTGTCATGTTTTACTATAGGATCAAATCTGAGAGAAATTTATGGGCTTAGAAGGTGCTATGAAGGAAATAAATGGTGGGTTAAGGTAGTGGAATGGTATATGAATCACTTACCAAGCCTAGTACTCCTCAAGAGCCCATCTTGCAGAAGAAAAGATGCACATGGTGTCCTTCAACAAATCTTTAAAGTGATCTCTGTAAGAATTCTACTCGAAGAGGTTGCTAAGGAAGGAAGGAAAGAATTGGTGATATAATGACAAGTGTAAATGGTGATGCTCAGCCTTGTAAACCCATACCCTGAACTTCACATAAGATAGATTACTCTCTTCATGCTTGAAAAGACTACTAAAAAAATCAAGAAACTTTCTCATAAACAAATTCTACTATAAAAGAAGTGAAATATTTCTAGTTATATACAAGAAAGAAGATGCATTAACAAAATACACAAAGGAGAGAGACTATATCTTTTGGGTTGGGCCCTAACCCAAGACGAATAAACCCTATAAAGACGAATAGAATGAAAATAACATGGCTTTGATTTAGTATCAAAATAGTACATAACAAAATACTAGGAAAAGAAGCCTAATACTCAAAATATATTCTCCACTAATTACAACTATCCTATTATGATACTTGGCCCTTGTATTTACACAAAAATACTTAAGGGAAATCCTCCTTTAAGAGGGGGAATTATTTCTTCCAAAACTCCTATAAAAGTGGATCTGGTCCCTCGCAAGAGGAATATCTATTAAATCATTAAATTTGGCTTCTCCTATAGTAAGGAACATGTCCCTAGATTTTCTCAATCATCGAAGCTTCAAAATATGTTAATTATTTTATGGTATTTTCTTCATTTATTGGTCCATCTTTTGGGATCTTGTGGTAAGGATAAAGTCCATAAATTATCCCATCTTCCAAATCTTAAAAATATGCCCAATATTCTCACAATATTCTACAAAAACAAATAATATTAGACACATAATATGCAATTATCTTTAAACCTTCCTAAGAATTTATTAAAGCTAAGAAAAACTTATTAAGTGCATAAGAAGTGTTTTAATATAGAATTTATGTGTCTAAGAAAGGTTATATGGGCCTTAATTTGTATCTAATTTGGAGGCCCATCACAAGGAAGGTTGCACCATTCAAGTTTTATTTTTATTTTTTCTTACATTTTTATTTGCAACATATATAACTTCTAATGGATTTCAAATGAGCAATTTGGAATTTTAGTATAGAAATACATGGACATGCTTCCATAAAGAGAATGAAAATTGAGACCTATATATTTTGCAAAATCTAATTTGAAAAGATGCTTGTCAAAATATTTGAAGCGAGAAATAATGATGCTAATATGTTTATAGATGAAGGTTCTACTTAGAGAACATCTTTGAGCATAGTTGGTAACCAAACATTTCCTATAGGATAAAATTGTTAGAAAAGTATCATACTTGCATTATGTACCTTTCGATATGCTTAATTGAATAGAAATTGAGAAAATGAAAAGGGCTTCTCCAAAGCATTATGAAACTTCTTGAAAGGCAAACCATCAATCTTGATTATTTACTTCTATATAGTTGTTTGGCCTATGTGACCAATCTTCAGTAAAGAAAAGCATGGTATCAAACATTTTTAATACCATTTTTTTGTCAAGAAGGGATATACTTGATATTTTGAATTACTTTTGGTATGAATTCATATCAAGAAAGATGTTTTTCTTGGATTGCCCATTATTATCATTTTGATTATGACTAATCATTCCTTTTGTTGGTATTTATATCATTATTTAGCACTATTTAAGATGCTATAAAATATAGATAGTTTCAGTGGTTAGTATTGAACATTGCATTATTTTTTTATCAAACTCAACTCAAACTCTATAGGACAAAGTTACTGTTTTTTTCTTAATTTATCAAAATTTCTTCAAGAATAATTAAAATAAGAAATTTGAAAATTGTTATGAAAGCTTAGTTAAATTGTTGTGATTCTTAGATGGTGTACGAACCATTGATTTTTTCTTCCTTATAACCATATTAGAAAGGACCTATATATTAAATTATTTGTGTTACAACAAATGAAGAGAGACAAAGCACGCATGATGGAGATGGAAATTGTACAAAATTCCCCAACCTCATCTAGTTGTTGTTTGGGAAGTAAGGCAAAAGAGGAGATTTCCCAAACAAATGAAACAAGAAAAAATTTGGGACAAAATCCAAAAAATATATGATACACTTGAACTACTAGATGAGTAGTAGAGGAGGCTATAACAATTGGTTTATTATCTCTACTTTTGAAAACCTAATAAGTGAGAATTATTGCAGACTAAAATGTTGTACTTGAGACATGGAACATTAAGCTAGGAAGGATGCCATGTTAGTTCCTGGCTAACAAGGTTTTGATAGTTTTCAAACTCATAATAAACAAAATTCAAGTAATTTATGTCAATATTTGAGCCAAGACTCTCATAAAGACATTCAATGAGTACGATTATGGCATGTCTACATGGAACAAGGACCATGCCAACTATGATAATTTTGATAGAGGCCTGCAAGGGAATTCATAATATTTTCTTGCACATCTACATTCTATGATTTTAGAAGTTGTCAAAGAGGTCTTTTGTAATAATCTTGGTTCACAAGGCCAGGAAAAAAATGCCGCCCCTTTTGGAACCAAAAATGTTCATAACAAGACTAGACAACGGTTGTGTTCAAGGTGTATGGGTTGCTAAGAAAAATAATAGTGAAGTCCTTCACCACCATCTCTCGAATATAGGAAATGCACAAGGATATCTAGAATATTGATTATAAATTAAGCACCATGATCATACTACCTTTTCACAAATACCAATGTGTCAACATGTCATGGATTCTGTGAACCTGGAATTCAAGAAAGCGAACCACAAAGTGTTAAGCGTGCAACCTAATCTATTGGCATCTTGGTGGATAGATATTAACTAGGGGTTAGTATCAGCGAGCACTTTCTAATGTAGACCACCACATTGTTGTCCTCCATGGAAAATTTTAGCGGCGAATTTTCGCCCTTGGGCTAAATTAAGGGGTTTAATATTTTTATTGGGCGAATATTTTGTATCATAGTACATTGTTACAAATCGCCTCAAATTTATTTTATAAAAAAATTAGGTATGGAGGTTAGCCCACCTTATTTTAAGGGAGAGGGTAAAAAAAGTAAATTTAACCCCTACAATTAGGAGTTACAATTTTCCATTCGCCCTCATTTTCAAGAAAATGTATTTATGATAGTTATAAATAAAAATATAAATACAGTGGAGGTATGGTAAATAAATAAAAGCTATTTTTATACTTACTCCAAAGGTATGATAAATAAATAAAAATACAAATAAACTAGAGGTATGGTAAATAAATAAAACCTCTTAGTATGGTAAATAAATAAAAGCTATTTTTATACTTACTCCAAAGGTATTATAAATAAATAAAAATACAAATAAACTAGAGATATGGTAAATAAATAAAACCTCTTTTTATATTTAGTCCATAACCCTCTTTCTATTTGAGAAGGCTCAAAAACGAGGTTTCATTTAAGTGAATCCTATGGGCCAAATACCATATTTATAAAAGGTGTATGGTAAATTAATAAAAATATAAATAAACGAGAGGTATGGTAAATAAATAAAACATTTTTTTATATTTACTCCATATGTCACCTTATATTTATGAACATGCAAGTGTGTAAATAAATAAAAATATAAATAAAGTGGAGGTATGGTAAATAAATAAAACCTCTTTCTATATTTAGTCCATAACCCTCTTTCTATTTAAGAAGGCTCAAAAAAGAGGTTTTATTTAATTGAATCCTATGGGCCAAATACCATATTTATAGAAAAGGTATGGTAAATTAATAAAAATATAAATAAACGAGAGGTATGGTAAATAAATAAACCATTTTGTATATTTACTCCATAAGCCACCTTATATTAATAAAAATAAAGATGGCACATGGTATTGACCCATGGTATTCACATGGAATGCAGCCTATTTAAAGGGCAGAATTAAACTAGCATAGATCCATCTTTACTCTGGATCAAATATCGTGAGGCGTGGTAGATTAAGAGTAAAAATGGATCTTGTAATTTAATGTCGCTTGAACATTTTAACTTGGTTAAAATAAAAATCAATTATTAATTTTATTAATTTTTATAAATTAATAATAGTAGTTTTTAAGCTCTAGGTTTATGATAACCCATTGTATTGGACCATGGTAATACCATGGTATTCTTGTGAGCATAGACTATTTAAAGGGGAAATTCTATCAGGTTAGATCCATCTTAATTCTGGGTCTACCAAGTACTGGGAGGTATAAATAGATTTCATCCCTGTAGGAGTGATAGATGTGGAGTTAATATGGATATAGGTTAGTTTATTATATGATAATGAAGATATTAAATAGACATAGGAAATTATATTGTAAAAAAAAATCTTAAGGTGAATGGTTAAAGCTACATTTAGTCACTTCACAAAATTTAGTAAAAAATATAGATATCTCCATTAATATTGGTTTTTCTGATTTAACAAAAAAAAATCAAAACGATGAAATCTGAACTCTTTTCGCATCACCCTCACAGAAGAGAGATAGTGGCTGCCCAAATTTCCCACCATTTTTCAAACATTCTCAATATGATATCTTCATGAAAAAGTTAAGGTACTGATCTTGGATTAGTTGTTTGAAAAATATGTTGGTTTGTACAACCTTTCATCTTCTTTGCTATTCTTAGTTTGTCATAATGATATGTAGGGGCTCGGTCACTACACCATATTGTCCTAAAAGGCAGAGATTGTGAACCAAAAAGGAAATTAATCCACATGTTACAACGTTGTTAAAAATGGTATGAAGGTAGTGAGTTATGCGAATAAGAAATTTAGATTTGGAGAGACGTAATTAAATTTTATTATTTAATTGAATATTTCCAATTAAAATACTAATAAATCTACATTTGTATATTTATATATTGATTGGAAGGCTTCTGACAACGGTCACTTCTTTCCATTAGATTCCCTTCAAGCCTTTGGGATACCTACTACTTCATTATATTATATAGTTGGGGCTTGCTACTTGTTGGCGTGTTGGGGTAAACAAACTTGATGTGTTCTTTTTTTTATCTCGTAGTTGGAGTCTATGGATAGAAAGAAATTTGATAACTTGGCAAAGGTGGTAGCTTGAAAAAAGTGGTAGAGAAAACATTAATCTCTCCTACCATGAAAAACATGGCCACTAAAACTTGCAACATTGTTTGTAGGAAGTGAAAATTATGTTTCTTTTTTCCAAACATGTATGTTAGTATATTATAGTTTAATGAATATGTTTTATTATTATCATATATGGTTTCATACTTTAACAAAACATTCGCTAAGACTTCACAATGTTTTATTATTCAGTGAAAGATTCACCATGACTTTACAAGATAATATAATCTGGTGAGAGATTCGCCAAATATATATCTATATATATATATATATATATATATATATATATATATATATATATATATATATATATATATATATATATATATATATATTTGCTCAGTAAAATTAAACTATTTCTATTGAGTAAAATATAGTACAATCAAGAGAGACAAGAAACCGGCCAACTGGAAATGATGAAACTATCAACCTCGGTCGCGGAGAAGGGGTGAACCATTCACGGAGCTACAACAATTAACTTGAGAGAAAAAAACTGACTTTTACCCCACTGGGGCAGAATTTTCAACACGATGTTTTTTCCCTTTCTTTTTATTGACTTTTATCCAGCCATCCTGGGGAGTATGAGCTGAAACAACTTGAAGACTGGAGTTATCCAATAGGGGGATCTCCTTATCTGATTCAGAAGAGGAGGTCTCATGGACGCGTTTCTGGGAGATTGCTGTGACAGTGGTATGCGCAGGAGTATCAGTGGACGGATCCATCGTCTAAGGCGCCTGGTCCAGTTCTGCATCGCTCTCCTCATCTTCCGAGCCTGAGGAATCAGAGCTCACTGTTGGCGGCGGAGAACAAGGGGTCCAACGCTTGGGTTTGGTCTTTGCAAAGTTTCCCTTTTTCGAATTTGCAGGCAGCGATGGGCATGAATTTTGCAGGTGCCCTGTTAGGTGACAGTGGCGGCAGCGGAAGGCAGTGTTTTCGTAATCTAGGTTCTGGGTCCAAACAAAGTCATTGATCTTGAGAATGATTTGATCTGGTAGTCCCTTGCTTAGATCTAGCTCCACACATAATCTGGCATATGTGTAGAGACCTTGATGTTCCCGCCAGGAATCTCCCATTAAAAAGCTGCCCAAGGTGTTGCCTATGCTCCTAAAGACTGTTAAATGCCACAGGTGAGCTGGAAAGTTTCGAAGTCTGATCCAGACAGGCGCTTTGGTGATGACAACAGATGCTGGGTCATAATCTAGGAACCATGAAGTTAAGAAGAGTCCTGCTGTACCCATAAACCAAGGACCTTCTTCTAAGGCTTGATCATAGTGCTTAGGATTGTCGAATAGAACTATAAAATATCCTTTCGAGTAGAAGCAGACCTTGCAATGGTGAGTCCAGTTGTCCTGGATCCAGTCATAGAGGTCCTTAGAGCATGGACAAAGCCCATTGAATCTGCAAATGATGGCCCTTTCAGCAAATTTTTGAAGGTCATCTGCCAAGCCAGGGTGGGAGATCTCAACAGAGGGAACCTCCTCTAACTTGTCAACCAGAAAAGGCTTGGGTTTGGGAGTCTTAGGGGAAATGGGAATCTCAAGTGTACTGCAGCTTTGTAGGAGAAGGGAGGAGCAGAAGAAGATTGACCTGCAGCTCCACCTCTCAAGCGAAGGGAAAACACTAAAGAGCTATTATTTTTTATGCTGTAAGAAGAGAGGGGAAGAGGATCATCGAGTTGTTTACCTTGAAATATAAGTCTCTGAAGGGAAGTGGGGATCCCGAATCTGCGTTTCAGTTTTGCTTTGAGATTCTGTACCAGATCTGAAGGGTATACCCATTGCAGAATGGTCTTGCCTGAGATCTGTGTGATTTGAACCTGAAAGGGGGCAGAGAAATTTTTGGAGGCACTCTGGTGCGGCGCGAGAGTTGCTAAAGACAGAGCCGTCGACAAAACCCTAGTCTCCATTTTTTCCCGAGGCTGTTGCCATGTTATTGATATCAGCTCAGATTCATTTAACCCATCTGTCAGTTTCTTGTGGAGGCTTCGATCTATTCCATTATAGCTCCGATCTTGTATTGCCAGTGCTTCGATGACACCGATCTCTGTTCCAGAACCCCACATAAAGAGGGAAAAATCCATGCTCAGGGCAGGGTATTTTCCTGCATAACTCTGCAGCGGCTTCTCTATCTCCAAAGGGACGGCGTTTCGATCTCCATCATAGCCTGCCGCAGAGCACTCTGTTGAGGGTATGATCCGCAGGCGTCTGAGAGTCAGAGCCAAACTATTAAGGCCGATCAAATTGCCAGCTATTAGCTCCGGGAGAGGGGCCACGACAGGCAACAGAGCCGTCCAGTTTTCCACCTCCGAGCTTCTTAGAAGCCCTATCTTAAGCAAGGAATAAGAAAACCCTACTTTCGGCGGCGCAGCATAAGACAGTGATAATCGTATGGGTGTGGATTCAGGCTGGTGGTTTATGGACCCACCAGTAGTTTTGCAGACGCAGGAAGGTCGGATCGATGCCATTGCCATTGCAGAGAAACCCTCCGTAACTTGCAGAGATGATGTTGAAACCGCTAATCAACCTCAATACTCTATGAACCAACACCATATATATATATATGGTTCTTAAAATTTTCCTTGTTGTCCTCTTCTTCAGAGGACCATATGACCACGAGGCTCTAGAGTTGGGAAGAAGAATGACAAGGAACCGTTGCATTAAGCTAATAATGATAAAATTCATTCCCTACCCCAATTTAAAGCACAAATACATCCATCTAAATCCAGTTCCTATGTAGGATAACAAGAGTCACATAAAATCATATGAGTTTTCAAATGATGAAATAAATAGAGAGTAGAAGAATAAGTTGGTTGAAGAGGCCTTGCAAGTCATAAATAACCTCATGTCTAATCTGAGAAAATCATTTGGGAAAACATATTGTGGGGATATATGGGTGAGTCAATCATGGATGAAGAATGAGAGATCATGAGTAACAAGATGGAGTCATTGCTAGAAAAATAGGAAGAGAAACAATATCCAAATATCATTAAATGTGATGGTTGACCTTGCCCATGAATAGCACTGACCTTCCAGATTTAAAGATAGATTCTTACAAATTTTGTTATATAATGACAAGGCTAAAATAGGACACTAAACATCAAATTTCTTGTCCATTCATATGTTTATTTATTATTTTAATTATATTAAAAAATATACTATATATTTTTGTATTTATTTTAAAATCTTTCATAAATATTTAATTTATGTTTCCATTTGTAGTGTAGTGGGAAAGGTTTTAGGGTCCATTTTTTAATTTTTTTGAAATTCCCTCTTTAAGTAAATCCACTCTCTCAGTTCTAAATGTGAATGTGAAAAGTTTCTGAATGTATTTTCTGAAGTACTAAGAATCAAACTTGGGGAAGGAAAGATGCCCAAGTGCATGCATGAGAACTTGGAAAAACAAAACATGTATATCTAAAAGCACAAACAAATTGATCTTCAACAACTACTACTAAGGATACTAAAATTCATCTATTCATCTCACTCTAAAAGTGAAATATCAACAACCAACCAATGGCATTTTGTGGTCTCTACTAACTATCATTGCAAAATTCACCCTTTCATAAGTCTTCGCTACATTTTTTAAAAAGCACGTTATTTCTAATATTTTTTTTTTATTACAAAATGAATTTATATGATACATGATATTATATAATATAATCAAATGAGAACAAAAACAGAAAGAAGAGGTCCATATTTGGAAATGGTTATCGTTTATGCACTAAAGAGAAAGTAGGGTATATTGAAAAATAAAGGTTAATTTATGTGATGTAGTTGGTGTTACAAGGGTTGATGAATAGTAATGTATTAGAGTATTCTTACATTAATGGGATGCATAATCTCCATTTATATAAGCACGAACTAAATTTGTTAAGTTCAAAAGGGGGCATAAAGATCATTTAGTCCAATTTTAAAAGTCTCTCAAATTGAAGAAAATTGTCATTTATTATTAAAAACATTGATAAGTGTTACATGAAGTACTGTATCAATTAATTTTTTTGAGTTTATAAGAAGGTCAAGGCCAAGCCCTTATAGCACCCATTTTCATTGTGTGCAATGTCTTTTGCACATTTATTTTTCATTTCTTGATAATGGATATTTGATGAAGCATTCATCATGTTAAAACACAATCTATTTACATAATCTCAAAATGACCAAAGTTGCTAAAGCTCAAGAGGGAGAGTCTCATACAATACAAGAGGAAGAATTAATTATAATGAATGTACAAGGGGAAAAGGTTCATCAAATGAAAATTATATAAGAGGAAGAAAGCAAGAATTTGGCCATGGTTTTCAAAGAGGATAATGAAGAGAAAGAAATTATCAAAATCAATAATACTTCAATATATCTAAACAAAACATTCAAAAAGTTGAAGAAATTACTCAACCTAAATTAAAAATATGTCTTCATGTTGGACATGTGGGAGAATATTGTAGAACAAGAAATGATAATTTTTTGAAGAATGAATATAATTTTAAAGAAATTTCAAGTCTACTTCTTCAACATCATATCAATATGCAAAAATTAGGAAGATAATTATATATTCATAATAACTCAGGAAATGAATGTCCATATTCAATTGCCACAAACAAATTTCTAAGCAAGGAATTTGAATATGATATGATACTTGATACATGAGCTACTCAACATATGTGCCATATAAAATATTATTTTTGGGCATATCAAGATATGGAACCTTATTTAATAGATGGAAAAAACACATAGAACTCAAGGAAAATGATGAATCTACTTTTCACTTTTGAGAATTGGAAAAGTATTGCTTTCAAATGTATTATATGTTCCAACATTCAAGAATATTGTTTTTCCTTGGTGCTCATTGGACAAGTAGGTCATCATATTATCATTGAAAATGGATGAGTTAGAATAAATTCAACAAAAATAATATTCATAAAAATAATGAATGGCTATGAAGATGGAAAACTTATCAGGTTATAAGGAACGATTGATCCTCATAGAAAATATTTGGTTTCATTAGTATCTTTATCTTCTAACTCTCTAAGATTATATAATTATAGATTTGGCCATTTGAATTTGGCATCCTTTGTAATCTTAAAACATATGAGATGGTTAAAGGGTTTTTTCCATTTCAAAAAGGAAACTACTAAGTTTGAAGCTTGCATTATTGGAAAGAAAAAGAGGTATCATTTCCCCATGAGTACATGGTGAGTGAACAAATGCTTACAACTCATTAATAGTTACATTTGTGGTCCTATGGAATCCTTTGTTAGTTGATTTAGATACTTTATTATTTTCATAGATGATTTTAAAACGATAACTTGGGTATATTTTGTAAAGAAGAAAACAAAATCCCTTGACAAATTCATACAATTTCAACACTTATTTGAAAATTCCACAAAGGAAAAAATTTCCACTTTAAGAACAAATAATGGGGGATAATTCACTCCAAATTAAATCAATGATAATTGTAGGAGAAATGGAATAAAAAGGTAGCTGGAAATTTCTTAATCTACACAACAAAATGGCGTTAGTGAAAGAATGAATCACACTCAAACAAGAATGACCAGATGTATGCTAAAATTTAAGGGGTTAAGAACAAAGTATTTGGTAGAGGTAGTTGATACAACATTTTCTCTACAAAATTGATTACCTACGTCATCCACAGATGCAACTACTCCATATGAAGCTTGGTATGGCACTAACCCTTTATAGAATCATCTTCAAGTTTTTGGATCCACTTGCTATGCCTTAGTTCCTTATAAAATCGTAGTATAACATGTATTTTTCTTAGTTTTTTAGATGAAAAGAAAGGGTGAATATTATTATTTAATGGGAAATTATTATTTGTTGGGATGTTGTCATTGATGAGGTAGAAAGTCATAAATGCAGAACATTGATAATCTCCTTAGTCACTTGGAGAATAATGCATAAAAGGTGATTCCTCGAGTAAAATAAAAATGGACTAAGAAATAAATAGCCCTAGTGTGAATATTCATGAGTTAGATAAGCATAACCCCTATTATGAATATTTATGAGTTAGATAACTCTTCTTCAGATGATGATTCTTCAACCTAGGACAAATCTTCTATAGTAACTACATCACAAGGATAACATAGCATACTAAAATGGTTCGCGAAACCACTAAAAAATGGTGATGAAGATGAAAAAAAAACATGGACTAGAAGTTCAAATCAATAAAAAAATTCTTTGGTCGCTCATGATTCCATTGAATTGGAAACTTTTGTAGAAATAATGAAGTGTAAAGAATGATAACAAGCCATGGTTGACAAATATGATTCAGTAGTCGTAAATGGAACATGGAAACTTGTTGACTATAAAACAAATGTTAAAAACATCAACTAAAAATGGGTGTATGGAATTAAGTATAAAGAAAATGGTGAGGTAAATGATTATAAAGAAAGGTTTGTGGTTAAAGGCTTTTCTCGAGAATAAGGGATTGTCTATGAAGAAACATTTTCCCAACAACAAAGCCAAACACAATAAGGATAGTGATCAATTTAGCTACATGGTATGATTGGACACTTTATGAAATGGATTTAAAAATTACCTTTCTTAATGGCGACTTCAAATAAGAAGTATATATGACTCAACCCCTAGGATTGAAAGTTAAAGGGAAAGAGAATAATGTTTTTAAAATCATCACATATTTATATGGCTAAAATACACACTAAAAGGATGGTATGAAACAATGGATGAATACCTTACGCACAATAGTTTTCATCACAATGATTGTAATGATATTTGGTATTTTAGGATGAAAATTCAAAGCTTGGATATCAATGCTATTTATGTTGATTACTTGATCATTACTTGAAATCCTAAAAATCACATCAATAAAGTCAAAAATGAACTTCAAAAGGGATTCCAAATGATAGAATTAGGGCTACTTTGGTAGTATCTTGGATTAGAATTTTGATAGCAACATCATCAAATATTACTTATTCTAACCAAGAATGTCATAGAATTGTTGAAAGTGTGGAAAACAAATAAACCCTTTCTTACTCTTATGGAGGAAAACCTAAAACATTCATAATTTAAGGGGAGAATTGGTGAACAATACAAAATTTAAATTGATGAATGGAAGTCTTATTTCCTTGGCAATTAATGGTCCAAATTTTTTATATGAAGCCAACATTATTTCCAAATTCATGCGGGGAATTAAAGAAATTCGTTGCAATACAACAAAAAGGGTTCTCAAGAACATATAAGGAATAAATAATTTTGGGATTATTTATAAGAAGAAACAAATTTTTACACGTTGAATATTTACATGTATATTTTGTAAGTGATATTGATGATAATACATCAACATATGGTTATTTAATGAATATGGGTTCAATAGTAGTTTCTTGGAGTTGTGAAAAGAAGGAAATAATGGAAATTTCTTCAATATAGGTAGAATACATTTCATCTTAGGAAGAAACATGTGAAATTTTCTAGCTACATAGAATTCTACATGATCTAGGGGTTATTTAGAAATAACCAACTACATTATTCATTGGTAATGAATCATTGATAGAAAATTCTAAGAATATAGTATTTCATAATAAGACCAGGCATGTTGACACCAAGTATCACTTCAGCATAACTCTCATCAACAACATCGTTATCAAGACAAAATATTTCCAATATATAGGTCAAACCTTAGAGATTTTCACTAAACCATATCTTGGAATTTTAAAAATAAACTTCAAGATTAAAGGGGGGATTATTTAACACATATTCATAAATTTTATTTAGTTACATATTTTTCCTAGATTCATAGATTTATTCTAGATTTTTTATTTTTATTTTTTATTTTTTGGAATAATAAATTTTATTCTAAAAGTGTTTCATTCCTTGTAATATAGATAGGAATTATCATAGCTTTGTCATAATGATCATCCTTGAGTTGTTGATGAAGGCCACATGGCATGTTGTGCTACGACTATATATATATATATATATATATATATATATATATATATATATATATAACCATTTAACCCTTTAATTATTTTTTTTCCTCTAATCAACAAAATTAGATATTTGAGGACACTTCTGCTAAATTTATCACTTACCATTAATTTTCAAGAAGGATGGTTATGCATCCTAAAATTTTCAACCTCAACCTAAGTGTATATGCATCCTCAAGGACACGACTAGGATGCTAAGGGTACTAATACCATATGACATCATCTTAAACATACTATTATCAAGTTACCTTAATTAATATTATTAAATGACCTCCCAACTCAATTTCCAAAGCTTTTTAAGTCTCTTCCAAGATATTGAATCGAAAATATTCTTTACTAGAAGAAAAAATAGGTGGTTATGTATATTGGTATACATATCTGCCTCTAGGTTAAGCATCATTCAGTATTCTCTCTTAAAATAATAAAAATATTCCCAAAATATCCCCATAATACACATATTACATAAATTCAAAGCAAGTATCTTTAGGTAAGTATACAAGTTTCATAGCCCTATCATGATAAGGCAATTTTAGCATGAGATTCAATCCTACAAAATTTTCCACGGGAAAATATTAGTCTACAATAGGATCTATTCTTTTAATGGGCAAGGGATAAATATACATTCTCACAATGTTCCACTAATGCAAAAGGTCACTTTATTTTCTCTGTTTTCTTCTGTGTAACTAGAGGATTCATCAACTAGGCTAGTTTTAAACTTGCATGAAAAGTGGTTGATTATAAGCACTTCTATTATAACATCTAGGCACCTACTTATGCTACTTCTATATAAATGGTTTATTTGGGAGATTTGTACCTTGGATATTATTTTTTACATAATAGTTCATGACACAACTTTCCTAATTAAGTTGACCCCTAGGGGGTAAAAGGTCACATACTATTAATTAACACTCATCCTTACATCAACATTAATATTATTCATTACAATTAAATAAATAATTCATCCCAAAGAAATAAATATAATTTACCCTTATGGATTTCATAATGAAAATGCAAGGGTAAATTCATCAACATTCAAGATTATTTTTCCATAGATTAGAAGGCATGTCAAGTTTGAAAATCATCTACTAAGACGTTAAGCTGTTGATTCTGAAATGTATTCTCAAACTAATTCTTTATCTTTCATATAACCTCATTTCTCCAAATTAGAAACTATTATAATACCACCCGAGGTAGATACTTATTTCTCTAGTTCCTAATAGGCATTGGGAAAGATAAAATTATTAAGAATATATACACTTAGTAGGTCATTTAAAGTAGATTTCTAGCAAAATATAATTGCTCAAAATCATTTATATGCACTCTATATGAGGTGGTATTCCATGACCAACATACATAATATTCTATAATTTAAACTCCTAAGGTAGTAATAAAAATGTTAATACAACTACACATGTTGGAATTTTTGTCCCATGTTAATCATTAAAATCAATTGCTTCCCATAAAGAAAATGAAATCATGATAATAAAACAAGATGATAAGGACTATAAATAAATAGTTGAGAAAAAAAACAACTTCTTTAAATTTTGAGAATCTAGTAGATTAATTAAGGGTGAGCAGTATTCCACCCAAGCATCGGAACATATGCACTCTGATGGCCACCCTCTAGGTAGACCAAGGTACCACTAGGTAAAAGTAAATGGAAATTATAAAAATAATAGATATATGCATAAATATATTACATATATGAGTCCATTACAGAATATTTTCTTCACTAAGAATAGGGCCATCCCTAGGTACACATTTACTATCGTGCACATCACTTGATAGAGCCCCTTCATTACTATATAATAACTCAATTTGTCCCTTCCCTTATTCCTAACATGCACATTTTCTCCTCACCAAATGATAACACCCATGCTTAGTGAGTTCATGAAACATTCCTACTCCAATTCAGGCTTGGAATCAATGCTTACAAGCTCAAATTTCACAAGCAATGATTGTTTGGAAAATTTCCATATTCTATCTATTCTCTCTACATGCACATTTTTTTTTCCCACTCATACAATCACTAAGATACCTCTCTTTCCAATCAAACTCCCTTCCTTTTATTACGCAACTCTCCCTTCACGCAAGGACACAATTTGCAATGTCACATTTTTTAGGGAAGAAGTTTATACAGTGTGATGAGACACAACCCATTTCTCTCATAATAGTGGAAGGTGATCCTTCCACGTTTTTCATTGAATGATTGGTTATTCAAATCATTGAAGGGAATTAAAAGTTAAATATCACAATTTTATATGGGAAAAAGAAAAAAGAGTTATGACATTTAATTATATTAAAATAAAATCCACCTCCAGATGATATTTATTTTCTTTGGCCAAGGAATGTTGGGTGGCATTCACACATGTGAATTAGATATATTTTTTTACCAATTTTATTTAATGCTTTTTGATACCCATATCAATAGTGAAATCTTCTTATATTTTATGTGCCTAACCTGTAAGGATATTTTGATTTTCCACCTCTTCCTCACTTCTTGTATCATTCTCCCTATAGGAACTCATGAAGTTAGTCAAATACATGGAATTTTCATTAATTAAAATAATATGAATACACATTAGCATTGATTTATCTAATTCAACTTGGAATAATAGTGAAATATTCATACTGAAATAAACAATGCTAAGCATGATTAACTACAATTTTAATAATGGAGTGGAATTGGGGATGTTGGAAATAATATATAAGGGCATGGAGTATGCTACAAAGTGGTATTGAAGAAATATTACCCCCATGGTATTGTATGGGAAAGGAATTAGATTTGGTACGATAAGAAAAGAATAGGTTGGAGGTTACGTGTTTGAAAAATGCTTCAAAGAGAGAAATTGGGGGAAATGTATTGAATTCAATGGTGATGGAATGATGGATGAAATTGCTTAATGAATTTCCTACTAGAGCATATAGAAGAATAAACCAAATAATTCGTAATTATAGTATTGATCCTTTGTAACAAATATGGGGGGCGGATGTTGAAATTAGGGAAAACCCCCAATTATAGATGAAATCTAGAGGTCAATTAGCATCAAATAATTGAATTTGTAAGTAATGGCATCAAATTTATAAGCATGAACAAGTTGTATAGGATGGGACAAGAAAATACATGGTGGCATTGAATTAATGGAAAAGAACACTAATAATATATATATGTATATTTTCAAAATTTGCGAAATACCAAAATTATGATGTGGATTTATATTGGCGGTGTGGAGCCATGTTAATGGTGTGTATCCATATGGATAATATGGATTAGAAAAGTGACATGGAAGCTTTATGGTGCTAAAATGTAGGGGTAAGGATACATCATTGGTGGTTGCATTGAAAGGTCCATAATGGTGGGGGGCTAGGCCAACAAAAATATGTTAAGAAACCATGTGAGGTGGTTTTCAGATGTGTTGAAAAACTCCTATAATCACTACCATGGTGATGCATGTCCATATGGTGGTAAGTGGTTATGGGATATGTATAAAACTGAACCAAAGGCCATTTATATCCCTATAGTAGATCTCATTTACTGATATGAGACTTATGTAGGGAAACATGTGCCTTAGTAGATACATGTTATAAATGGAACTCGTCCACTTCACATAAACTATAACATCACAAGTAACGAAGGATTAATGGATAAAACGGAATCCCCCATCACAATGATAAATGAGAGGGAATCAAGTGGTAGGAAATGACAAGGAAATGTTGGGAACGGGTTCCCCCAAGGATAGTTTTGCGGCTAAAAGCCCATGTTTCAGGACAATTTTGTAATAAAGTTGTAAAGTCTCCACATTTTGTGGTCGTGGAGCACAGAAGTGTCAAAGGTCATAAAGGGTTGTCTTCCCATATTTTGTAAAGTGTAAAGTCAGCTGTAAAGATCCACCCATGGTTCGTGAACCATGGGATTGTATAAAAAGGATCTAAGTAAGTAAGATCTAATTAGTTTTCTATAGATAGAGAAGAATGAAATAAGGAGTTAAATATTGGGCTCTAAGTGTTCTCAGGTCTTAGCGTAGGTAGAGGCTCTGCAGCTAAGTGCGCAAAGGCCTAGGGTGGAAGTTTGCAACTGAGTGCGTGGACCCCTACAGCTATGTGCGCAGGGTGGATAGAGTCTGTATCAATCTAAAGATATTAATAAAGAGAAGTGTTCTACAAATTTTGTGTATTTATTTCTTGTTAATGCATCTAGTTATATTGAATTTTGGGTTTAATTTATAAGTTTTATGTGATGCACGAATATATGTGATTATATTGGTTAATTGAATGCAAGTAAGAATATCAGTTTATGTGGCACTAATTGTGGTTGATTAGTAGGATAAGTAAAACACTTAAGATAACTTGGGAACCTATACAATACATTGTCATAGCAACACAGAAGTACCTGGATCGTAGGTTAAGGCTGCACAAAGGTCAATCATACACCTTCGCAGAGGTACTGAAAGGCAGAATAAGGGGTAGATTAACAGATCCCTAAAGCTTAGTGACCTGCACGAAAGTAGGAAAAGAGGGTATAAACCGACATCATGCCCATCTCAGGGTGCGGAAACTTGGTTCCAACATCCCCCCATACTACTTTGGGTGAGACTTCAGTCTGCGCTCCACAAGCTAATTCCGAAAGGGCCAGTACTGTAGGGATTTATTTGGCTAACTAATGTTGAACTTGGGTCAGGCCCCACAAATCCAACAAATGGTTCTGTAGCTGAGACCGGAAGCTGAATGATATATGTGTGATGGCATATCACTATAATCCAACTAAGAAAGATGTCGAAGACTAGTTGGATAGGAAGATCCATGAATTCAAGGCATGGGAGAACAGAAATCCACAGCTGGCAAAGGAACAGTGGTTGGATAGGTACCTGTATAGAGAAATCCATGAGATCCTTTTCTGTTCCTTTCCAGTTGAGTTATACGAGTGGATCACGAAGCTAGTGGATAACCAAGGAAGGTGGAGACTTGACAGTCCTATTTTCTGGACCACAGAGTTAGTACAGAGACTGGAAGCCTCTAAGGATAAGATCGCTTGTGTTATCGATCATTGGATCGATCGCATCATAGGAGGATTCGTGACTAAATTTGCGGTTGATACCTTAGTTAGTTACAGTGAGGCGGGGTGATTCTTTTTCAAAGGTCCACAAGGTAAGTACTTGAAGTCTTTAAATACCTGGATTAAGATGTTATTGTGTGAAAAATAGGTTATGCAGCTACCTAGATGTTCGGAGCTATACGAAGTGGAAAGCCTTACAGGAACGAAGGAAGAAAGGGTCATGAATATAGCTCACTAATTTCACCTCCATTGCATGATGAAGAGGGAGTAGCGCAGGCTTCTCCGCGAAGTGCATTTCAGTTAATAAAATAGGGATTCCCGCAATTTCCACCTCCACCTACACCACCTCCAACTTCATCACCATCACCTAAGACTTCACCCACAACACCACCACCTCCACTGCGGTTCAACATGGAGAATTCAATAAAGTTGACTTTGTTTAAGGGCTAAGGAAATGAGGACCCAAACCAGTTTTGGTTCATCGTGAAATTTGTATGGGAAGCTGAAGGTGTCATAGATGATCACATGAAGAAGGAAACATTGGTTAGTTCTTTGCAGGGTCACGTGCTAACTTGGTACATCAATTACTTGAATGATAACCCAAATGTTGGGTTACCAGAAATCCAGACCACATTGAATAAAGAGTTCAGTAGGCCTAAATTTGAGGCGCAGTCGATTTTGGGGTTCAAGGAGGTCATGATGAAACTTGGGGAGACACCTTCCGAATTGGATGAGATATGAACTTAATAGATGAACAACATTGTGAATGGTTTGTGGCTTCGCTCCTACCTCACTTAAGGGTTTCACTGTTACAATAAAAGATTACGACTCAGGTAGAGGCCTTGGATATTACCATAAGACTGCATGAAATGCTGATGCAAGATCTGGATCTAGGGGTTCAGCAGATCCATGCGCAGCTGCAAAATATTTGCCTCAAAATGCAAAGTTTGAAGTAGGACATTACAGTTCAAGCGGAGGTGTGCAAAGAGATATGGTGCCTGAACTGTAAAGGTCAGGGACATGACAAAGACCATTGCCCGGTCTTTGCGCACTATATTACAGGAGGAGGATCAATGCCTTTGAGGACAGAAGCCCAAGTAGGAATGAGCACAGGGCCTGTGTTGTGGTGCACTATATGTCAGGTAGCAGGGAAACATACAACTGATAATTTCCATTTGCTGCAGAAGTTGGTACCAACACTACAATAATCGTTATGCAACTTCTATAGGTTGGTAGGGAATGATGACAACAATTTCCAAAGTTACAAATTAATCATGGATAGAACACCCACCTATATATTTCAAGAAGAAGCACGGCCCCCTAACCAAAGCATTGGGATGGCGTGAACAGGCTTTCAGGGGCATGGACGAGAACAAGGTGGAGGAGAACATGGTAGAGGACAACTAATATGCTACAACTATGGAGGACCAGCACACTATGCCTGTGAATGCACTAACCCAATGCATCCATCATGCAAATCTTGTGCTCAGTTTAACCATGAGACGAAGGACTGTCCTACACTGATAGCGAGAATATGCGAAAGGGGTGCTACCACGGCAGCTAACTCGGACCTTGGAGATGATGAGGTTTGAGCCTAGCGAAGAGGATCCAAATGTAAATATAGTGCTCCGAAGTGGAATTACAACAGGCGATGATAAGGGGAAACAACCTAAAGACAGCACATGGGTTTGCAAAGCTCCGATGAAGCAGGATAAATTTGATTTGGAGCACACACGGGAAATGTTCATGGAAGCAAGGAAGAGCTTCGTTGAGGCCTCTACCTCAGGGAGCAAGGATAAGACTGATCAGGAACCCTTCTATGCTTACGAACTTTATAGAGACCTGCATGAAGTTGTTACATGATAATAAGGCTATGAAAGGGTTACAGGAACTTATAATAGATCCACCATAAACACTCTGGGTGAACCGCACGTGGTACAGAATATTGCTAAGCATAAATCAAGGACAGGGCTTGAGATGAGACTGATCGCGTAGATAGGAGAATATGAAATGGATCGGGTTATTTTGGATCTGGGGTTAGATCCAAACATTTTACCAAAGCAGACATGGGAGCGGATGGGAAGACCCACGCTACTGTGGTATTCGATTCAGTTAAGGATGGAAAATCAGTAGAAGATCATCCCCATGGGATGGTTGCAAGGAGTAACAAAAGATATTGAAGGTGTGAGCACATTAGCTTCCTTTGAAGTGATAGAAATTGTGGATGATAGTAACCCCTACCCTACACTCCTTGGCATCGATTGGGCTACTAACATGAATGGGGTAATCAACCTAAAGAAGCTAAAGATGATATTTGAAAATAAATCACTTTGCGTAATAGTACCCCTAGATCCTGCTAAAGGATCGCGCTATATTGAACCAGTTCGTGATTACGAGAGCAATGACAATTTGGACTACATATATAAAATTATAGCACGAGAATACGATTGGGTGAATCTGACAATGGATGGATGAATTACATGGGATCACGAGAGTTCCTGCACCTCATACTCTGATGAAGAATTAGAGCACTGGTAGAATGAACTACATGAAGTAACCATGCTGAGCTGTAACATGATGACCCGGTCAATGTGTTGTGTATCGTCAGAGGTAATAAATATACCCATTTATGATGGCTTGAATGATGGAGATGTACTTTTGGATGCATTTGAGACAAAAGTACCAGAGAAGCAGTGCTTCCATGCTTTGGACTAGGCACTGCACGCTACGCTTGAGAGATGGTGGGGTACACACAAGGGTAGTTTTCACGATTGGCATGAGTGTAGGAGGATGATGAGAGCACACTTTTGGAAGCCAAAGGTATGAATGACAAACATATATGACGGGAAGGATGATTTGTGTACACACTTGGCCAAATGGGCTAAGGACTATGGAGTGAAGCCCCAACCTGAATGGGTGCACTTGTCCTGTCACACCTTGGATGTCATCCCAATGAACTGGTACTTGGAGACAGAGCTCCGCTATGGTACAGTTGAATGGGATATTCTATGTGAAGGATTCATAATGATGTTCAGCTTCGAAGATGGGTTTGACTGTATTGACGAGGCGCTACAAGAAGTTAAAGCATCTATCTTTAGGATACCACAGGATCCTTTGGATCTGATTCAACCCAATTTGACTACTCAGTTGATCCATGCATTGGAATGCTATAACGTGACTACTGAAGAAGAAGACGAGGATCCATGAAAGATTAATATCCATGAAACTGAGGGTCACTGCAAGGTCGAAGGACCGCAAATCGAGAATCCTGATATAACCGCGCTACTGAAAATGAAACAGGTAAATATTGGTATGGAGGTGGAGCCCAAATTCGAGAAGATTGGAGATTACTGGTATGACGCGACAATAGATAATGTCGATGAATCTTTCCACGAATACCAAGATTTTTTCCCTACCAAGTTTACGAAGATAAAGGGGATAGTAGGAGACCTGAGCATTATGAAGATCATGTTAAAACCTTATGCAAAGCCAGTTAATCAAATACCTTACCATCCCAACCCAAGTATAAGGAGAAGGTCTGCTTAGAGCTAGACGAGATGCTCACGGTAGGAATCATTGAGCCCATAGAAGAATTTGATTGGGGAAGCCCAATGGCAGTACAGGAAAAGAAGTAGAAGGATGAAATAAGGATATTCTTAGATCTCAGGAAGTTGATTGATGCTTGCATACATGATCCTTTCCCGACTCTGTGCACTAATGATGTATTAGATAATG
The DNA here is from genome assembly GCA_031772625.1 of Pinus tabuliformis. Taxonomy (NCBI): domain Eukaryota; kingdom Viridiplantae; phylum Streptophyta; class Pinopsida; order Pinales; family Pinaceae; genus Pinus; species Pinus tabuliformis. The sequence continues at coordinate 519,315,229 of CM062809.1, forward strand.
TAGGTGGCCAAAAAGCGTACTCATTCACTAATGAGTTATTTGGGTACCATCAGATCAAAATCGCACCTAAGGATAGAAGAAAGATGACCTTCACGAAAGAGGGGGGATGTTTTCAGTACATCGTAATGCCTTTCAGATTAAAGAATGCGCCTATGATTTTTCTCCTACATAGTCATTGTTGCATTCAAAGAATTCATTCATAATTTTCTGAAGGTGTACTTTGATGACTGGACTATGTTTGGGTTGGTAAAATGCCATGTGGCAAGTTTGCACCTGATGCTAGATACTTGTTGAAGGTACCAGATTGCACTCAATCTAAAGAAATTCCTATTTTGTGTTCCTTTTGGAACTCTGTTGGGTCATGTGGTTTGTAGACAAGTACTGATGGTAGATCGCATCAAGATCACAGAGATACTTAACTTGGAGGCGTCAAGGAGTGTAAAACAGTTACACACAACCTTAGGACATACTGGGTATTACAAGAATTTTATCAAGGGCTATGACTATATCACCACACCTATGGAGAAGTTGTTGAAAAAGGATGTCGTGTTCTATTGTAATGAGGACTATCAGAAGAGCTTGGATATATTGAAAGGAAAAATGGCCACCATGCCAATTTTATTCTTCCTGGATTGGAAGGAGTTTCATGTACACGTAGACACATCATGTATAGCACTAGGAGCTGTACTGACATAAGATGGTGGATGAGAATTGGACCATCCTATAGCATTAGCAAGCTGAAGGTTATGCAAGGCTAAGAAGAACTATTCCACCATTGAGTGCGAAGGGTTAGACATCATATATGTGCTTAAGATGTTTAGATACTATTTACTGGGTGGACATTTTAATATGTATATGGTTCATTATACATTGAAATACCTAGTCAATAAGCCTATGTTGGGGGGGGGGGAGAATCTGTAGGTGGTTTTTTTGTTCCAGGAGTATGATTTTGAGGTTATTATGAAGCCTGGACGACTGAACGTGGGAATAGACAATCTTTTGCACATCAAAATAGAGGAGGAGCCCACTAACTTGGAGGAGGGATTGCCTAACGTGCAACTATTTGTAGTGTGCATCGCGGATGGTAACTTTGAAGACATCATACACTTCCTAACAACAAGAATTTCCCCAGAAGGTTACACTCTCCAGCAAAAAAAGGAGTTACACGGTAGGCTTTTCTATCATTGCCAGGCATCTGTACAAAATGGTGTTTGATGAAGTATTACGATGATATATATCAAGTTTGAAAGGAGTAGTATCATCGCGGACGCTCATGGGGGTGCTGCGAGAGGGCATTATGAAGGAAGGGCGACTGCACAGAAGATTCTATGTGCAGGGTTGTGGTGGCCAACATTCCATCAGGATTCAAAAGCTTACTACAAGGCATGTGATGTGTGTCAAAGGACTAGCCGACCATCGCAGAGAGATGAGCTGCCTCAGAACCCACAGATGATGTCGCAACCTTTCGAGAAATGGGTGATATATTTTTTGTGACTCATTCAGCCCCGAAGGAAGAAGACGGGAGCGCGGTACATTATCACTCCGACTGAGTATTTGACTCGATGGGTGGAGGCACAACCTGTGAAGGATTTCACAGGCACGACTGCTACAAAGTTCCTCTTTGAATATATACTGAAGCAATTTGGTTGTCTAAAGATTTTGATGAGTGATTGTGGTACGTACTTTCTCAATGAAACGATTAGTGCACTGATGGAGGAATTTCAGCGATATCACCATAAAAGCACACCTTATCACCCACAGGCTAACGAGATGGTGGAAGAATTCAATAAGGTGTTGGAGAACATGCTAACCAAGGTTTGCAACACTCAGTGAAGTGATTGGGACCTATGCATACCCGCAGTACAATGGGCCTATAGAATGACATGCAAAAAAGTTGACTGGACAGACACCCTTTATGCTTGTCTATGGTGTTGAAGCAGTGATGCCCATGGAATACATTGTGCCTAGTCTACGCATAGTAGCACTCTGGTGCTGGATATAGGAAGCAATTCAATTCTTTTGCTACCCTACAATGAATAAAATTGTGGGTGCTTCCTGAATCAATCAACACTATCACCTTTTTCTTCTTGATTTGTCCTTCTATCTTGATGGTTTGAAGAGTGGTAATTCCCGCTAATGCATTACAAGATATGGTTGGATTTATTTTTTCTTCATCTAGGCTTTGTTCCTGGAGTATATCTTCTTCTTTTGACCTTTCTTGCTCCTTTTCTTCTTCCTCTTCACAATCTATGTAGAATAATTTCTTCTCAGCACACTTATGACCCTTAGTGTATTTGCTATCACAACTATAACAAAGCCCTTTTGCTCTTTTTTCTTCCAATTGTTGTGGTGTCAACCTTATAGGTTGTGGAAGATTAGGGGCAACTGTGTTGGCATTATGATTCAGGTGTTGTCCTTGATGGCAAACCCATTCAGGTGATCAATCAAGAAGGACGCAGGAAATATGTTCAGCAAGTGCGTCCCCGCAGGTATACCATACAGAACCCGCGTCCAGGGACGCAGGCCAGCCGTTCAGGAGGTGCGTCCGCCCAGTGCACACATTTCAAGGCAGAGAAAAGCACGTGGGGGTTTCTTGTGTGGTATCTAGCCGACGGTTTTGTGTTTCTATGGTGTCGGCTCATGGTTTTGTTCCATGTTTTGGGGAGAAGCTTGCCTATATAAAGCAAAGGAGTTCATTTGGATTATGTATCATCTTGGTTGAATATCTTTTGGTGAGATCTAGTCCAGATCTATGAAGGCGAATCTTCTAATGGACTGTGATCTCTATGGCGCATGATCAGATCTGTGGATCTGAGTGTTTGGGTTGGTTCTGAAGTCCTCATATCTTTTATATCTGAAGGGACGCAGGTTCAGTGAAGGGAAAGTGCGCCGGGACGCAGTACAGTAAAGGCTCAGGTGCGTCTCTGAGGCAAAGGACGCGGCGCAACTGTGTTATTGGGTGCGTCTCTGAAGCAAAAGACGCAGCGCGATAGTGTTTCTGGGTGCGCCGGTCGCAGCAAAGCATAGAGGAACAGTGCGTCGACACGCAGAACAGTGGAAGGTAGACTGCGTCCAGTCGCAGGTCACAGAAAGAAAATATGCGTCCCTGTCTTAAGATGATCTGTTGACTGTATATTTCTGTTCATAAGGTGTTCTGGGTTATTTCTGTAATTACTGATCTGATATCTGTAGTGGACTGTATCTGTTGTATACTTGTTGATCATTTGATTCTTCATGAAAAGAAGTAGGGGGTTGTAGCTCCCTTCCAGGAGAGACTGGAAAACGAGAGAGAGTTGTAGCTCTCTGCAGGTTGCAGCCTGCGTGCTGGTAAAGGACTGCACCAGTACAAAATCATTGTAAAAAGAATTTCTTGAAAGAAGATAGAGACATATTGCAGCAGGTGGTTTTCTCCCGCATTGGGTTTCCACCTTACATCTTGTGTTCTTTGGTGTGACTGTCTATTTTCTTTATTCATGCTCATTATTTTATGGTACTGATATGCAAGAATAATTCAAAAGATCAAATAAGGAAGATTTGGTAAATTGCTTGATAATACTGATTCACCCCCCCTCTCAGTATTATTTCCAACAATTGGTATCAGAGCAGGTCCTTCAGAAAAGCTTGATCGCTTGAAGGTAGATCGTTCATCATGAGCAACTATGAGAGAGAAGCATCAATCAGGCCACCAGTTTTTGATGGGACAAACTTCAATTATTGGAAGGTAAGAGTTACTGCATATCTTCAATCTCTTGGTACTGAAGTTTGGGACATTGTAGAAACAGGCTATGCTTTTCCTTCAGCTACTCCTACAGATCCAGCTGAGAAAAAGAAGTATGAAACAAATGCAAAAGCAGTCAGTACTCTATTAGGAAGTATATCCCAAACAGAATTCATGAAGGTAATGCACTTCAAATCAGCAAAAGAAATATGGGACAAAATGATCACAAGCTATGAAGGAGATGAACAGGTAAAACAAGCCAAACTTCAAACTCTCAGAATTCAATATGAGACTCTCAAGATGTATAATGATGAAAGTGTGGCTAATTATTTTCTTCGGGTAGATGAGATTGTAAATTGTATGAAAAATTTGGGTGAAGAAGTAAAGGAGTCTCTAGTAGTTCAAAAGATTCTAAGATCATTATCCCCCAAGTTTGAATCCAATGTATCTGCAATAGAAGAAAAAGAAAATCTCCGTGTTCTTACTATGTCTCAGCTACATGGAATTCTAACTGCTTATGAAATGAGAAAGGGAGGACCATCAGACAGAAGGGAGGCTGCTTTTAAAGCATCAGGCAAAGAAGATTACTATGAAGCAAGCCATGATCCAGAAGAAGAGGAAGAAGAATCAAATTTTGTCAGAAATCTTCAAAGAGGTTCTGGAAGGTTCAGAGGTAAGCTACCTTTCAAATGCTTTGCTTGTGGAAGAGTAGGTCATTATGCTGCAAAATGCTCTTATAAGGATAAAGGAAAGGAACCAGTTAGATGGAACAAGAAACAAAGCGCAAATAAGAAAAGCTACTACACCCATGAAGATAGTGATGGCTTATCAAACAGTGATGAAGATGAACAAGGTAATAAATATAGGTTGTTAATGGCATTTGAAGATGATGATTATGAGGATGCTGTAGATGTGGATAACCTTTATGATGAAATTACTAGACTCAAGAGATGCATAGAAGAAAAGAACATGATTATTGATACTCTACAATTCCAAATTGATGAAAAGGAAAAACATCTTGAAAAATTAGAAGGTGAAATTGTTGGTCTTAGAAAAGAAATTGAGAAAACAAAAACTATTAATCTCAAGTTTGTCAAAGGATCTGAAACTTTGGATGAGATTATCAGTGTGCAGCGGTCTCCACTAAATAAGACAGGTTTGGGCTATAATGGAGAAACTTCTCAAGCATCCACTTCAAAAAGTTATCTTGATGCAGCAAGAAGAAATGAGCAAGAGCACAAGGAAGATCATCAGGTAAAGCAGGGACAAATGTCAAGCAGAAACTATCAGGGGCAATCCAGCTTAAGGGTGAACAAAAGCCACAACCAGCCACAGGTAAAATCTTCTCAATTTGGTTCAAGAATAGATGAAAATAGAAATTACAATCAGTTGGCTGGTAGATCCAATAATCGCAGAAGCTTCTTCAATGGACAATGCTTTTCTTGCCATAACTTTGGTCACAAAGCAGCTCAATGTGTTGTGTATAAAACAATCATGACTAGGGAAGCTCAAAAACAAAGAAGTATGACAGGGATTACAAAAAGGACCTATAACAACTTCTCAGCTCTTGAAAATGAAGTTGAATGTTCTATTTGCAATAATTTTGGACATAAAGACTTTGAATGCAGAAGCAGGTTTCCGGAAAGAAAGGTACAAGAGCAGAAAAAGGAACAAGCCTCAGGCGCCAAAACATGGAGAATAAAGGAACCTCAAACAGAAAGATGTGGGATAGCATTTTATGCAGAAGGACAAGAAAATCTATGGTACATTGACAGTGGATGTTCGAAGCATATGACAGGTGATAAAGAAAAACTTGAGTCTTATTCTAATTTAGAAAAGGGAAAGAAAGTCTCTTTTGGAAATGATACTCCTGCAACTATAAAAGGAAAAGGTATTGCTCCTTTAAAAGAAGATGTTAAGGCTGGAAATGTTTTGTTTGTTGATGGATTGAAGCATAATCTACTAAGTGTCAGCCAGATGTGTGATCAAAGAACCGAGGTTATATTCAGATCAAATGGATGCCTTGTTCGTGATCTTGATACAGGTAAAACAGTTCTCAAAGGAAAGAGAACTCCAAATAATCTATACATATTTGATGAAGGACAACAACAATGCTATCTAAGCAAGAATGAAGAGCACTGGTTATGGCATCGAAGGTTGGGACATCTAAGCTTCTCACAAATAAGGAAAGCTTGCAAATATCAGGCAGTTCGCGATCTTCCAGATATCAAAATTCCTGACAACACCATATGCAGATCATGTCAGTTTGGAAAACAAACCAGAACTAACTTTCCAGAGAAAGAAGGATCAGCCAGCATGCCTCTTGAGCTAGTACATACAGATGTATGTGGACCATTCAGAAAAAGAACACCTAGAGGAGAGGAATACTTGATATTATTTATTGACGATTTCTCCAGGTTTGTTTGGTTAGGACTTATGAAGCACAAAGATGAAGCATTCGAAAAATTCAAAACCTTCAAAGCCTTGGCTGAAAATGAATCAGGTCACAAAATTAAGTGCCTCAGATCTGACAGAGGTGGGGAATTTACTTCAAATGAATTTTTCGATTTCTGTGATGAACATGGGATAAGGAGAGAATTCTCTACAGCTAGAACGCCTCAACAAAATGGAGTTGTTGAAAGAATGAACAGAACAATCCAACAAATGGCTCGTGCTATGCTTGATGAATCAGGAACCCCCGCAACCTTCTGGGGTGAGGCTGCACATACTGCGGTTATTATTCTCAACAAGACAAATGTCCGGGTGAACAGCACTCAAACCCCTCATGAGCTCTGGAGTGGTAAAACTCCTTCGGTAAAGCACTTCAAAATATTTGGGAGCAAATGCTATATCAAGAATACTGAGGAGCAGCTTGGCAAACTTGATCCTAGAGCAGATGAAGGCATTCTTCTTGGCTATTCTCCACATAGCAAAGCATACAAATGCTACAATAAAAGACTTGGCAGAATTGTTGACAGCATTGATGTAGTGGTTGATGAAAAGGGATATATTCCTAGGCAAATACATCGTGAAGACATCGAAGAAGATGAGAGCTACCCTCAAAGACAGAATGATGAAGAAGAAGAACCTCAAGAAGAATCTCAAGAAGAACCTCACGAAGAAGCAGAAGAACGGACAAGAATAGAAGAAAAAACTCCATCCAGATATGTTCAGAAGAACCATCCAGAATCTCAGATCATGGGACAAAAAGAAGCAGGTATACAAACTAGAAGAACAGTTGCAGAAGCTTCAAGCTATTTGGCATTACTTTCCTCCACCGAACCACAAAATGTGAAAGAGGCATGCAAAGATGAATGTTGGGTGAAAGCAATGGATGAAGAACTTGAGCAAATCGAAAAGAACAACACTTGGGAGCTGGTTCCTAGACCAAAAGATAAGAATGTTATTGGAACAAAATGGGTCTTCAAAAATAAATTGAATGAAAATGGAGAAGTAATTAGAAACAAAGCCAGACTCGTTTGTAAAGGGTATGCACAGCAAGAAGGAATAGACTTTGAAGAAATTTTTGCTCCTGTTGCAAGACTTGAGGCCATCCGAATGTTCCTTGCTCTCTCAAGTTTTCAGAACTTCAAAGTATTTCAAATGGATGTGAAATCAGCCTTTTTGAATGGAGACTTGGAAGAAGAAGTGTACATTGAACAGCCAGATGGGTTCATTCTTGGAAATGATCCAAATCTTGTATGCCGATTGAAAAAGGCTCTCTATGGTCTCAAACAAGCTCCAAGGGCTTGGTACTACCGGTTGGACAAATATCTTCATCAACAAGGTTTCTTAAAAGGTTCAGCAGATAGCAATCTGTATATAAAAGTTGAAAATGACAAATTGCTAATACTTGTTGTGTATGTTGATGACATTATTTTTGGCAGTAATGAAGAAGCTATGAGTCAAAGCTTTGCCTCAGTCATGCAGAAAGAATTTGAAATGTCCTTGCTAGGAGAACTGACATATTTCCTTGGTTTGCAAATCCAACAGAAGGAAGGAGGAATCTTTTTATCTCAAACCAAGTATCTCAAGCAGATTTTAAAGAAATATGGCATGGAAGATGCAAAACCAGTATGTACACCCATGGTCACAGGATGTAGTCTCAGTGCAAATGATGAATCTGCAGCAGTACATCAACCAACCTACAGATCTATGATTGGAAGTTTACTATATTTGACAGGTACCCGACCAGACATCATGCATGCAGTTGGAATAGTTGGAATATTTCAGGCAAATCCGAAGGAGACTCATCTTCAAGCAGTAAAGAGAATTTTCAAATATCTTCAAGGGACTCAAAATTATGGCTTATGGTATCCTAGAGATACAGATCTTACTCTTCATGCCTATACAGATGCAGATTGGGCCGGAAGCGTGGATGACAGGAAAAGCACAAGTGGTGGTGCGTTCTTTATGGGTCCCAGACTGGTCTCTTGGTTCAGCAAGAAACAGAGTTCAATTGCCTTGTCTACAGCTGAAGCGGAATATGTTGCTGCTGCATCTTGTTGCACCCAACTTCTTTGGATGATGCAGACTTTGCAGGATTATCACATCACTTGTACACCTCCTATTCCTATCTTATGTGACAACACAAGTGCAATCAGCATCTCAAAGAATCCGGTTATGCATTCAAAAACCAAGCACATACCAATCAAGTACCATTTTCTCCGGGAACAAGTACTTGAACAGAAGGTCAAGTTGGAGTATGTTCCTTCTAAGGAACAAGTTGCTGATATTTTCACCAAACCGTTGCCCAGGGACACTTTTGAATACCTCAGGCAAAAGCTGGGGGTTGTTGATGCATCATCTTACTGTTGATCATCTTCCTATTGGTGGTATAGGCTCAGGGGGAGCACATAATGCATTGTTGGCATTATGGAAAAGGAGATCTTGGAAATAGCTGCAATATGTCTCTATCTCCTTCATGATGGATTTCTGGTTACAGATCTGGAGATGCATGAGCATAGGGGGAGCATACCCTTTGCCCTTGATGTCAAAGGGGGAGAATGAAGCTGAAGATTATGTGGTTGCCATCAAGTCCAAAGGGGGAGATTGTTGGCATTATGATTCAGGTGTTGTCCTTGATGGCAAACCCATTCAGGTGATAAATCAAGAAGGACGCAGGAAATATGTTCAGCAAGTGCGTCCCCGCAGGTATACCATACAGAACCCGCGTCCAGGGACGCAGGCCAGCCGTTCAGGAGGTGCGTCCGCCCAGTGCACACATTTCAAGGCAGAGAAAAGCACGTGGGGGTTTCTTGTGTGGTATCTAGCCGACGGTTTTGTGTTTCTATGGTGTCGGCTCGTGGTTTTGTTCCATGTTTTGGGGAGAAGCTTGCCTATATAAAGCAAAGGAGTTCATTTGGATTATGTATCATCTTGGTTGAATATCTTTTGGTGAGATCTAGTCCAGATCTATGAAGGCGAATCTTCTAATGGACTGTGATCTCTATGGCGCATGATCAGATCTGTGGATCTGAGTGTTTGGGTTGGTTCTGAAGTCCTCATATCTTTTATATCTGAAGGGACGCAGGTTCAGTGAAGGGAAAGTGCGCCGGGACGCAGTACAGTAAAGGCTCAGGTGCGTCTCTGAGGCAAAGGACGCGGCGCGACTGTGTTATTGGGTGCGTCTCTGAAGCAAAAGACGCGGCGCGATAGTGTTTCTGGGTGCGCCGGTCGCAGCAAAGCATAGAGGAACAGTGCGTCGGCACGCAGAACAGTGGAAGGTAGACTGCGTCCAGTCGCAGGTCACAGAAAGAAAATATGCGTCCCTGTCTTAAGATGATCTGTTGACTGTATATTTCTGTTCATAACGTGTTCTGGGTTATTTCTGTAATTACTGATCTGATATCTGTAGTGGACTGTATCTGTTGTATACTTGTTGATCATTTGATTCTTCATGAAAAGAAGTAGGGGGTTGTAGCTCCCTTCCAGGAGAGACTGGAAAACGAGAGAGAGTTGTAGCTCTCTGCAGGTTGCAGCCTGCGTGCTGGTAAAGGACTGCACCAGTACAAAATCATTGTAAAAAGAATTTCTTGAAAGAAGATAGAGACATATTGCAGCAGGTGGTTTTCTCCCGCATTGGGTTTCCACCTTACATCTTGTGTTCTTTGGTGTGACTGTCTATTTTCTTTATTCATGCTCATTATTTTATGGTACTGATATGCAAGAATAATTCAAAAGATCAAATAAGGAAGATTTGGTAAATTGCTTGATAATACTGATTCACGCCCCCTCTCAGTATTATTTCCAACAAACTGCACTTCCGTCTTTATAGTTGTGAGTGGTATGCTTCCTGGTTGCCATAAATTTGCTTTCCATTTTTCTTGCTAACCTGAATGCCTTCTCTAATGAATCAGGTTCCCAAAGTCGAACATCATGTTGGATATTATCCTTTAAAGACCCTATGAACACATCAATCCTATGCTGTTCTGGAATATCTTTTACCCTTATGTTCAATTTTTGGAACTCCTCAATGTGCTCCATTATTGAACCCTTTTGTTTGAGACTTATCAATTGGCTAAAAAAAGTGTTGCTTTCTGTATCCTCATAATGTGCTATCAATTCTTCCGGAAAAATTGCCCAAGTGATAAATTGTTTACGAGAGCAAAGCCATTGATACCATACAAATTGATTTGGTTCCAAATATAAAGTTGCCATACGTACCTTTTGTGTGTTTTGCACATTATTGAGATCGAAGAACTGCTCCATCTGTAAAATCCATGTGGCGGGATCCTTGCCATCAAACTTCCTCATATCGATTTTTGGAATATGGTGGGTCTTTGATCCAACATTAGAATCTATGGAATCATGATTAACATTACTTTTGTTCACATCATGAGTTTCCTTTACAACCTTTTCACCATTAGTAAGTATCTCTTGTAGAAAATTTGTCAAATCTGTCTTCAAATCTGCCATGTCTGTCTTCAAATTTGCCATGTCTTTCTTCAAATCTGTCTTCAAATCTATCTTCAAATCATCCATCTTAGCTTCCATGCCCTTTATCTTAGATTCCACGCCATTTATCTTAGCATCTGTTAGCTTTCGTGACCGTGACATTTGTTGCACTTGTTCTTGTAATTTTGATATATCATGTAGCATTTCTTCCTCTTCTTCATGAGTCATGCTAGAGCTTTCAAGTTCCTTACTAGGTGTTTGCATTTTCTTTCCTCGGGGCATCAGTTACCGATAATAATGCTTTACTAGGCCCTTTGAATTCCTTCAAACCAAGCTTATGCAAAAATAAAAAATAAAAACTACACACCTTTTTTTACTTTGTAGAAGCCCGATATTGAATCTGATGTATCTCTGTAATTTTGAATCATCCAGTTCTGAAATTGTGACCTGTAGTAGCCTTCTATGTCCTCTTTCCAATGCCACTAGTCTGAACCAAATTGGATACTCCAAGAAAGAGTTATGCACAATCTCCCGCAGTGACCTGATTATAGACTAGTTTAGTAGAGTGAACTTGTATGAAGTGCCACGTGTCATTGTTTCAACCTTTGACTCTAAAAAATATATAAAATAAAACTACAGTCCGTCCTCTTTCTGTAACTTCTTACGAAATTTCAATCCGATGCTCAGAAAGAAATTTATGACGCTTTTCCCCAGGTCACCTGTTTTGAGTGTAATTCAGGAGTCTGCAAAAAGACCAACTTCCGGAGATCATATCTCCGCAAATATCGTGCGAAAATCTCTGAAATTCGGATCCAAGGTTCAGCACGATTTCTTCTCAAATGGGTTTTTTTTGTGACTTCTGAAACGTCATAGAAAAATAGTTATAGTGCAAATGCCACGATGACCTGTTTGGAGCAGCGAAACCCTAGAATCCAAAGCTCTGATACCAAATGTTATGAAACCAGCTCACAAAAAGATAGAAAAGAGAGATCCACGCCTTAGAATTCAGCCTCTTCGAGGGGGAAACCTCCTTTACATTACATAAATGAACAATTCTTGGATGATTCAAATGACAAAACCTCCTTTCTATATATAGGAGTCTATGGAGTCACAATATAATCCAGCTGACCTAACAATAATAATATAAAGCCACAAAAATAACAATAGAGGGATTCTATGGGCACATTAATAACAATATGGGGGTAATGGGGGCACAAAAATATAAATAAGGGGTATAACTACAATAGTAATGGGGTAATCACTAGTATTATAGGGACCCAACACTTTGCTACCAAGTTCAGTATTTGAGATGTTGACAAAGGAGACACAGAAGTTGTTACATAACATCATGTCGATGCCTGTAGAAGCTATGAGTGCTGAAGTAGTGACAGTTGAGGGGGCTATGCTGGAGGTTGTTAGGGAAGAAGAGGGAGCTTCTCCAAAGGTTGCAGAGGTATTAGCTGAATTTCACAAATCACTACGGACACCTAGACAGAAGCCAACCCCAACTAAGAGGAGTGTGAAGGATAAGAAGACCAAGCAGGATGCGATACTAGTGCATGCATCGCTGAGAAGAAACCTATATAAGGACAAGCCCACCGCATAGGAAAAGGGAAAAATCATTAACCTGAAGCCAAAGGAGGAAGAAATTGAGGACATCCCAATGGATGATGAGGACTTGGGGGTAGAAGTGGAGGAAGTTGAAGTCGAAGGTTCTGACCCTATCACTAAGTTGCCCAAATACATCCTTCCACATAAGGGCAAGACCAAAGTGTTGAAGGATATTGATGAAAGTAAGGTCGCCTTGCACACACCTCTACTCCCAGGAGAAACTGTCTTTGAAGGACCGCGATTGTGGTAGGTTCCGCGGTTGAAACTAGAATATTGTGACTTAGCTGACCATGAGAATTTCCCGCACTTGGCGACAGAGTAGTTAGTTGAATAAGCGATGCAAGCAGCCACACAGTGCACTGTCAAGGCTGTCATCACATAGGTCGAGCTGGCAAGTCTTCGCGCCAAGATCTTTGTAACCACAGAGTCACTTGAGGGCAAGTCACCATGTTTGTGTTGGGGGCCTGTTGGGAATGGGTTCCCCCAAGGATAGTTTTGGGGCTAAAATCCCATGTTTCGAGACAATTTTGTAATAAAGTTGTAAATTCTCCGCATTTTGTGGTCGCGGAGCATGAAGGTGTCAAGGGTCATAAAGGGTTGTCTACCCTTTTTTTGTAAAGTGTAAAGTCAGCTGTACATATCCACCCACGGTCCATGGACCATGGGATTGTATAAAAACTAGCTAAGTAAGCTCTAAGTAGTTTTTTGTAGATAGAAAAGAATGAAGTAAGGAGTTAAGCATTTAACTCTAAGTTTTCTCAGGTCTTAGCATAAGTAGAGGCTCTGCAGTTGAGTGTGAAGAGGCCTAGGGTGGAAGTCTGCAGCTGAGCGCATGGACCCCTACAGTTGTGTGTGTGCATGGCAGATAGAGTCTGTATCAATATGAAGATATCAATAAAGAGAAGTATTATGAAAATTCTGTGTATTTTCTTATTAATGCATCTGGTTATATTGTGTTTTGGGTTTAATGTACAATGTTTATGTGATATGTGAATATGTGTGATTATATTCGTTAATTGAAGGCAAGTAAGAAGATCAGTTTACGTAGTGCTAACTGTGGTTGATTAGTAAGATAAGTAAAATACTTAAGATAACTTGGGAACCTATACAATACGTTGTCATAGTAACGTGAAAGTACCTAGATCGCGGGTTAAGGCTACAAGAAGGTCAATTGTCCACCTTCGTGGAGGTACTGAAGGGCGGAATAAGGGGTAGACTGACAGAGCCCTAAAGCTTAGTGACCTGCGCGAAAGTAGGAACAAAGGGTATAAACCGACATCACGACCATCTCAGGGTGTGGAAACTTGGTTCTAGAATCCCCCATACTACTTCGGGTGAGACTTCGGTCCACGCTCTATGGGCTGATGCCGAAAGGGTCAGTAGTGTATGGATTTGTTTGGCTAATTAACATTGAACTTGGGTTAGGCCCCACAAAGCCAACGTGGCCCATATATAGATCAAAATTAATAATACAATGGAGGAAAAAGATCAAAAGGGCCGTGAGAATGTGACTTTCCATAAAAGGTGGAAAGATAGATGTCGTGAAAGAGGTGGGTGTAATACTAGTATTTCCCACCATAGGCCTCTCAAGGAATAATTATTTTGTCTCAATTTCATAATTATGAAATAGTAATTATTTCATAATTATGAAATAGTAATTATTTCATAATTGATATGGAAGTTCATAATAGGTTGGAAAAATCTCATAATTGGGCATGAAACTTGTGCATATAACTGGTTGGTCCACATGCCATGGAGGTTATCATTGAAATGAACAAATTCATCTCAGTGACTATGGAATCTAATATACATGGGTTTCAAAATATATGCATATTATTTTAAAAATAATTTCATACTTAAGAAGAATTAATCATGACATGTCTATAAATGGTATCAAACTAGAATTAACATAAATTTAACAAATTTGGGGTTTTATAGAAATTGGAAAGATTGAAGCAACTCTAGTTGATCAACAATATGTTGAAAACTTGAATTTACATATTATCCATGAACTTTGAAAAGTTATCCTTGCATGATAAAACACTTATACCACATTTATGGAGGGCATTTCAAATTCATTTTAGCATCTACAGCACTAGTTGGCTCTCATAATCTTCTAGGTTTGCATTAACATGTTTTTAACCAGTGAAACTAATTTCATTTTGATCAATTATTAATTTTTATTGACTTACATGGACTAAAAAATGTACTTTCTATTTGATATGATTATTTATTATAGACTAGAAGTTTTGAAAGGTGTTCTAAATCATTTAAATTTGAATAAGTAGTATATGTCCTTGATTGCGGACTAAGAACATCATCTCATGTTTCCTTTTTATTACATATCTAGCTTAGCACTTACTGGTCTAAAGTTTTGGCAATGATGGTTGTTAATTCTAGTTATATTCATGTTCATATGCTTCATTCCCTTGAGTTATTTAAACAAATATATTTTGACATGGAATTTTCAAATTGTGACACCTTAATATAATTCTTACCAACAGTTTTATAACAATTTTATAATGTAGTATTACTAGTTTTGGAACTTCTATTTACTTTAACAATGATTATACTCATTATTTCACCACACAAGCAACCTTTTTCTCTTAAAAACTTTAGCTTCATATACATGGAAAGATTCTAATAATGTTTTTAGTTGATAAAGTTTTTATTTCTTCTTCATTTCCTTGCTATAATTGGTAACTATCACAACCACATTAATAAATGTTGTATGTCGATAGGCGTATACCAATCACTTTCACAACCAAATTAGTAAATGTGGTTGATATATGTCGATAGGCATATATAAACCACATTAACAATTGGGTGTATGGTAGAGATTTAATATTAATAATAACTAATATATGATAATAATAATAATAATAATAATAATAATAATAATAATTATTATTATTATTATTATTATTATTATTATTATTATTATTATTATTATGATGTTTTAGTATTAGGTATTAGTATTTTTTTAATATTGGGTTTTGGTATTAGGGCTTTAGTATTGTGGCTTAATATTAGGGTTTTAATATTGGATTTTAATACTAAAATATTAATATTAGCATTTTAATATAAGGATAAGTTAAGTATTTAACTAAGTGAGTGAGTTTAAATTAACATCAAATCCTAATATTGAACCCTATACTATAAACTGAATATTAAACCTTATATTATAAACTATAATATTAAACCCAAACTATAAACCCTAATATTATAAACCCTATCTATTAAACCTTATATATTAAATGCTAATATTAAACCCTATATAATAAACACTAATATTATATATTAATATTATAAACCATATATATGAAACACTATATAATATAATACCAATATTATTAAACCTAATATTAAATCCAATATTATATACCCAAATATTAAACCATAACATTATTAACCTAATTCTCAAATATGGTGAATGATGTTGGGTATTGTTAAATATGGTAAACATAAAATTGATTAATTTTAATCATGCTCAACTATTTAACCATTGATTGTAGAGAGTGACATTGTTTGACAAATGTGGTTGAATATGTTTGATTATTAATATTAATCAATAATATTAATAGTTTCATTATGTTTACCACGATTGGGTTGCGAGTCGATACTTGGGACAACATAGGGA
The DNA here is from genome assembly GCA_031772625.1 of Pinus tabuliformis. NCBI lineage: Eukaryota > Viridiplantae > Streptophyta > Pinopsida > Pinales > Pinaceae > Pinus > Pinus tabuliformis. The sequence continues at coordinate 519,331,095 of CM062809.1, forward strand.
AATTAATGACAAGTACCACTAATTTATGTACCGTCACCCCCCACACACTCAAGATGATGGGTGCGGTGGTCCTTGGCATGAATGCATGCAAGGGTTGTGGGAAAGGTGGCATATAACGTAGCGAGGTAGGATGTATAGGAGAGCACGACAAACAAGTGGGTGAAGCTAGAGTGTTGGCTCGCGGAAGAAGGAGTTGGTGCAGGGGAAAGGGAGGGCAACAACATCCTCGACATCAAGCTTGGTGATAGACTACAATTGTATACAATTATGTTTTTCGGATTTTCTCCTCCATTACAATGACGACCTGTATTGGTTTCTGTTGGTGGGAGAGGGGGAAAGTAGGAATGTCAATTGGGGGGGTGAGAATTGCTAGTGGTAATGGGGTAGGAAACTAGTTGTAATTGCTTGGTTTTGCATCTATGTCTTGCGCTTGCCGAGCATCACCTCTGGCCTCTAGTGTGTTGACCCTGTGTTGTCTAGTATGGAGAAGCTGGGTACTACAACCTACAATTAGTGCGGGGTTGGTCATAGGAAGCACGTGGGTTGTGGCAATAATATGGATGATGGGGGAAGGGGGGAGAAGTCAAGATGTTGTATAGGATTAGGATCATACTGTCACAGCCAATGCACTTGCTAGGCTACTGTGAAACTCTACTGTGGATATGGAAATGCTAGGGACCTAGAGTGGCATGCTGGGTATGAAAAAGACAATGACCTTGCTCAAATATCCTAGGCCGAGGAGAAAGGGTTTACAATTACTGCTTGGCAATCCATTGGCCTGAGGTTGGGCTTACTCTCTTGGCCTTAGCAAGGGAAAGCCTACTCGTCTTTGATTGTGAGGTACTAGGTATGGAGGTGTGGCATGACAGAAGGTTGTAGGAAGCCGACCCCATCTCTGTACTAGTTCTCTGCCCATTCTGGATATGGCTCTGATATTAAAATAATATGAGAGGAGCACGGTGAAGTTGACCTCACTGGCAATGCAATTCAGGGAAGGAACCAAAGCCATATTAAATTAAATTGCTTTCGATTAACAAACTGTCGCTGTGAATAGGTCTAAGGAATTTTTGATATGGCTCGGCCTGTGAGAGGTCGTGGATGAGGAAGGTGGGGCCAAGTCCCCAGGGAGGATAAGGAGTCAAGCACGTCAGAGACCTACAGAGGGAGAAAATCAGTAGAAAACCTTATCAACGAAGCTACTGAGGCTTATCGTGTGGGTACTGATGAAGGAATTCAGAAGCTGTTAGAAGAATGGGAAGAGGAAATTAAACAGGGCAGTGAAACTGACGAGGATATGGAAAATTGGAGGACCCTAGTCCTAGATCCAAGCAACACTAGAGGAAGAATTACGCAGTTGAAAGAGGACCTTATACCTTCATTGATTGATCAAAATCCTATTGGGCAAAGCTATGGAACAAATCTTGGTTGGCATGGCGGTTTCACTCCAGGTTATGCCGAGCTACAAACAAGACCTGCAAAAAATAAAATTCTAACTCCATAAGAAAGGCATTAGGCTAGACAGAATTGAAAGACACATTCCCTACATCCTGAAATTGTTAAGATGCATGGATCAATAGTCAAGGACCCATTACCTATTGAATCGGCCTCGGACATGAAACAAAGACATATATCTTGGTTAGAGAGATTAAAACTATATTATTTTTTGGATTTCTTACAATGTGGATAGGTGGCCAACAGAATTGGTTTCCCACTTGGGCAAGTTGAGGCCACCTAGTCAATCTATGTGGTGTAAATTTTCCTATGATTGAACAGAAAATGAAAAAGTCCTCCCAAGCTTAACAAAAAAGATTAGTTTCATTATGTTTGACGAATGTTGAAGTGTGTTGATTGTCAAACATGACTCAACATAGTTAACCACATTACCAAATGCGGTTGACTACTTTTATAATGTCGCAATGTGACATTAGATAAATTGCAATGTCGTGGTGCATGTAATTGATATTATAAACCCTAATATTAAAATCCAAATTTAAACTTTAATACTATTTTAAACTTTAGTATTATGAATGTATGATAGATATTTGACATTAATATTAATATTAATAAATATATAATGATAATAATTAGGTTTTAGTATTATTATATTATAATTATATTTATAACAATTAATATTATTATACTAGCATTAATTTATATAATTATAATATTAGTATTAGGTTTTATTATTGGGTTTTAATATTGGGCTTTGGTATTAGGGTTTTAGTGTTTAGTTTTAATATTGAGTTTTAATATTAATGCCTTAATATAAGGATAAGTTAAGTACTTAAATAAGTGATTAAGTTTCAACTAAGCTTGAAATCCTAACAATAAACCCAAATAATATAAACCTTATATTAAAAACTCAATATTAAACCCTCGTAAATTATAAACCCTAATATTACAAACATTGTATATTAAACCTTATGTATCATAAACCCGATATTATTAAATACTAATATTAAACCTTGTATTATAAACCAAGTACTATAAACCCAATATTAAACTCTATATTATAAACCCTAATATTAAACTCAATATTATATGAACAAATTATAAAACCTATATCTCAAACCCTATTTAATAAAAACTAATATTATAGACACCAATATTAAATGCTAATGTTATAAAGCCTATATATTAAACACCCTATATTATAACCCCAACATTATAAAAACTAATATTAAACCCAATATTATAAACCATAATATTATAAACCCAAATATTAAATCGTATTGTTTTAAACCCTAATATTATAAATCCAAATGTTAAATATGGTGAATGAGGTTGATTATTATTAAATATGGTAAATATAGCATTGACCAAGTTTCATGATGGTCAACTACTCAAACATTGAATGTAAAGGGTGACATTGTTTTAAAATGTGGCTTAATATGTTTGATTATTAATATTAATTGATAATATTGATAGTTGATTACGTTTGAGTGATGTTGAAAAGCGTTGATTGTCAAACATGATTGAACATAGTCAACCACATTAGTAAGTGTGGTTAAATAACTTTGTAATGTCACAATATAATGTTGGATAAATTGAAATATGTATGTGCACGTGGTTGATATTATGAATTGTAATATTATAAACCCTAATAATAAAATCCAATATTTTAAACTTAATAATATAAAACAAATATTTTAAACCCAATATTATAAAACCTAATATTAAACCGTAACATTATAAACACTAAATTAAAATCCCAATATTAATCCATAATATTATAAACCCACAAACACACGCACGCACGCACACACACACACACAGATATATATATATATATATATATATATATATATATATATATATATCGTAATATTATAAACCCCAATATTAAAAACCATTTACATATTAAAGCCAATATTATAAGTCATAATATTAGAAACCCAAATGTTAAATATGGTGGATGAGGTTGACTATTATTAAATATGGCAAACATAGGGTTGATCAAGTTTCATCATGGTCATTTATTTAAACATTGACGATAGAGGGTAATGTTAATAGTTTAATACGTTTGACGAAAGTAGAAGCGTGTTTGTTGTCAAACATAATTGAACATAGTCAACCACATTAGTAAATGTGGTTGACTAATTTTGTAAATTCGTAATGTGATGTTGGATAAATTGCAATGTAATGTAACATTGTGACAATGATTGTCACATCGCAGCAAAGTTTGATCATGGTTAACAATTTAAACAATGAATATAAAGATTAAATTTGTTTGATTTTATTAAACAATGAATATAAATATTGAATTTCTTTTATTTTATTAACTAATGAGTTGAATATGCTTCATTATTAGTATTAATTAATAATAATAATATGAAATTATATTTGGCTGAAGTTGAAGAATGTTGGTTGTCAAACATAGTCAACAAACATAGTTGAACATAGTCGACCACATTAGTAAATGTGGTTGAAAAAATTGATGATGTCACAATGTAGCATTGGATAGATTGTAGTGTAGTGTAAAATTGCAACAATGATTATCACATTGTGAAAATATTTCTCACATTGAGACTTTGGATACATTTTTGTACCATTCAAATGTCACAACATGTTTGATTATGAATATTAATCAATAATATTAATAGAATCTTATGTTTGACCAAATAGATCATCATCAACTATTTAAATACTGACTATAAAGGTTGAATTTTTTTACTGTGTTTGTCAAACATAATCGAATATAATCAACCACATTAGTAAATTTCATTAACTAATTTTGTATATTTGTAATATGGCATTGAATAAATTATAATTTAATGTAACATTGCGATAATAATTGTCACATTGCTACAAAGTTTGATCATGGTCAAAAATTTAAACAATGACTATAAAGGTTGACTTTGTTTGAATTTGTTGACTAATGTGATTGACTATGTTCCACTATTAATATTGATTAATAATAATAATATGAAATTGTGTCTGACTGAAGTTGAAGAGTGTTTGATGTCAAACATGATCAAACATGTTCAATCACATTAGTAATGGTGGTTGACTAATTTTGTAATGTCATAATGTGATGTTGGATGAATTGCAATGTAATGTACAATTGTGACAATGATTGTCACATTGTGATAATGTTTGTAACAATGTTATGTTGGATAAATTTATGTACCATTCAAATGTCACAACGGGTTTGAATATGAATATTAATTAGTAATATTAATAGGATATTATGTTAGAATGAATTTGAATATTGTCATTAACTATATAAACATTGACTATAAGGTTGTACTTCTTTGACTATGTTTGGCTAATGTGGTTGACAATGTTTGACAATTGATATTCGTCAATAATAGTAATAGGTGATTACTTTTTACTAAAGTTGAAGAGTGTTTATTGTTAACCATAGTCAAGCATAGTAAACTGCATTAGTAAATGTGCTTAACTAATTTTGTAATGTCACATTGCAACGTTGGAGAATCTTCAATGTAATGTAGCATTGCAACAATGTTTGTCACATTGCAACGTTGGATAGATTTCACTACAATTATAACATCATAATACTACTATTATTATTACTTAACTTTATTAATATTGATATTATTAAACATTTTCAAATATTGATAGTCATTGACCATGGTTGACTATGATTTTTCATGTTCAACCCTTTTAAACATCATTGACTATGTCTTGGCTATGAAAGACTATGTTTAACAATTGTTTGATTATGGTTGACCATAGTTGGCTATAGTTTTCCATGTTCACCATGTCTAAACATCATTAACTATGTTTTAATGATGGTTAGCAATTTTATGTCTATGGTTGACCATGGTTTGACTATGGTTAACCATGATTTACTATGGTTGACCTGCATTTCCCATTGTTGAACATGACTTGTTCCCATTGTTCCAAATATTTGGCCATGGTTGACCATTCTTTTCTATGATAGATTATAGTTTACCATTTTGAAAATGGTTGATTAGATTCAATCATAGAGGCCCTAGTTAACCATGTTCGACCATTCTAAACTTGGTTGAATGTAGTTGGCCATTGGGAATGGGTAGAGAAAGGGGTTTTAGAGGTTGAGGGGGATATTGTTGTTTGACCAACATTGACTATGGTTGAATAAAATTTATCATGGTGGATTATGCCCAACTAAATTTAATATATCATAAACCCTAATATTAAACCCAATATTATAAATCCATATATATTAATCCCTAATATTATAAGCCCTTATATTAAACACCCTATACTATAAAATCATTATTATAAATCCTGATATTAAACCCAATATTGCAAACCCTGATATTAAAATGTATATTTTAAACTCCATATTAAAACTAATATTATAAACCCTATATTATAAACCATATTATTATAAACTCTAATATTATAAAACATATATATTAGATAATATATTAAAACCTAATATTAATGTTATATAACATAATATTATTATATTAAACTCAATATTATAAACACAATGTTATAAATCTAATACTAAACATTAATATTAAATCCAATATTATAAACCTAATATTACAAACCTTAATATTATAAATCCTTATATTAAACACCCTATATTATAAAGGTAATATTATAAACCCAAAATTATAAGCATAATATTAAACCTAATATTATAAGCCCAAAATATAAACCATAATTTTATAAAACTTAAATATTAAGTGATATATTGAACCCTAAGATTATAAATCTAAGATAAATATTTTAAAATTTAAGATTATAAACCCCAAGTTTATAAATCCTAAGATTAATATTAAACCCTAAGTGATACAGATTTATGGAAGAATGAAATGAAATACAAAATTAAATGGAAACGCAGATGCACAATGAAAATTGAACTTCAATTGATTAATAACCAATACTAAAAATTGTTTACATGCAAAATGGAAACAGACTAGCTAGAGTGATGGTAACTTATCTCTGAGAAGAGATGTGTTGATTGCATGTCTTCTGAACTGTGTTACAGTGATGCTCGTAGGCCTTTTTATTATTGAGAAAACAAGGGAAAACCACAAAAACCTAACCCTAGAAAATGAAGTGCCAAAATTTTGTGGGTCCCGTTGGGGTTAGTTGGTACATCAGCTTCTCTGGGTCGTAATATTGGCATATGATCTCCATAGGATGCATACGAAACCTCATTAGAAATATCTATTTGAGGACTACAAATTTTGACTGAAAACCTATATTATAAGATTTTACTTTTCTCCTTTTCCAAAAAAAATGTTGTTTAGGATTTCAAAGCAACGTTAGAAGTTCACAACCTAAAAAACTACCAAAAATAGTAAATTGTTCACAATTAAGGAAACTAAATGAAACTATGGTGGGGTTCCAAGTGGAATAGGAAGGTGGCCACCAATAACCACATTGACTACTCCACCCCCCTTATGAATCAATGGTCCCCATTGCATTGAGTGCCTCCATGATATGTGGAAACTTCTGTTGAACTTGGTCCCTCGTGAGCCACTTGCCATGGTGCAGGAGTTGGCTAGCTTTGACAACCCAATAAAATTGGATATTCTATTGGCAAGTGGCATTAATCTGTGTGTCAATGATTCGATCAATTGTGGCATCTTCCATGCGGTATAGGTTTAGATCTATTGGCATTAGTTGTTCGACAATTCCTGAGGTATCTAGCTGTGGTGGAAAGTGTGGCTAAAGGTGGTCCACATTGAACATTGGATGCATGCCAAGGAATGGGGGAATGTTAAGCTCTAAATCATTGTCTTCCATATCCGTAGTGATGGTGTAAGGCCCCTATTAGAGTGGTCAAAGCTTTAGATGGGATCTGGCAAAGCACTCTTTCTACAAATGCAGCCAAAATTTTTCACCCACTTGATTCTTATGTGGCATCTGATGTTGATCATACCGCCGCTTGTACTTAACATTGGTCTTATCCAAGACTTTGTGAACCTAGTGGTGGATGTGTAGGATGCATTCAATAAACTTGGGTGTTATATTAGCCTCAAATTGTACATGTGTGGATTCTGCCTATATAGTCACATGAGGCATGGAAACATCAATTTGAAACAATGATTGAGATCCCAAACCCACTTGAAAAGAACTATGTGTTGGGTGTGGAGCCTGATTATCTTCCTGATTGTTTAGAGTTTTTTTTTTTTTTTATTTTAGACGTGTTGGATCCCTATTCCTAACAGGGTGATAACACCTCTAATATGATTTTTGTTAAGGGGGTGATGGAAATTTCATGAGCCCCCCTAGCGAGAGTTTGGGGGAAGAACCCCCGAAGCTAAAAATAGATGAAAATTTACCTTGTAAAATATTGTAATTTTGTAGTCAATTTGGATCGTTCGTTAGGTGCATGATCTAAAAGTTGAATTTAAGTTAATTTAGGGTTTTTTTACCTAGAAGTAAACCCTAAATTTATATGAGGGAATTGTATTATAGTTGTGTATTATTATTCTGAACGAAAAAGAGAGAGGAGACTATGTGAGGGTGAAGATAAGTAAATTAGAAAAAATCTATTGTAGGTTATATCTCTTCATTTTGTTGGATAATATAAAAGGAAGTATTGTTTTTTTCTCCATGGATGTAGCCTAAATAAGGTATATTTGTGCCTCTTTGTTTTATGTGTTTCTGTGTTTGTCTTTCCACAATATTTTTATGTTTTTCATTGTTTCGTTAACTAATTTCTAACAACTGGTATTAGAGCTTAAGATGTATTTCATTGATAAGCTCGTAGGAGAGAAGGGTTCCTAGCTTGAGTGGAAGCAATGGAAAAAGATGGTAGGTTTAGGGTCGAGAAATTTAATGACCAAAACTACCAGTTGTGGAACATGCAGATGGAAGAATATTTATATCAAAAAAAATTATACCTATCATTGACCAGAAAATCAAAGAATTTGAGGAGTATGATGGACGAAGAATGGGATCTTCTAAACAAAAATTCACTGGGAACAATATGGTTGTGTATGGCAGCGTCAGTGGCATTCAACATTTCAAATGAAATGGAAACATAAGGTTTAATGGCAACATTGGCCAAACTATATTAAAATCCCTCGACCTCAAATAAGGTATTTCTTATGAAGCATTTATTTAATATGAATATGTTAAAAGGTGGATCTATTGATGATAATTTAAATGAATTTAGCGTAGTTACCAGGAATTTTAGTTTTGTAGGGTTAAATTTTGATGATGAATTTAGGACTCTATTGTTTCTGTGCTTATTTCCAAAAAGTTAGAATGGCATAGTCATGGATATTAGTAACTCTTTGTCTAGATCTATTACTTTAAATTTTGATGAGGTTTTTGGTGCTATCCTTAGTGAGGAAATGCAAAGTGAAATCTCAAGTGAGACAACTAGCAATTCTTTGATTGTAGATATTGGAGGAAGAAAACTAGAGAGAGGAAAGAGCCCAAGACATCACAGTAAGTCAAGGAAAGGAAGATCCAAACCCAAATCAGGGATAGTGTGCTATAAATGTGGAAAGAAAGGACACCTAAAGAAAGAATACAAATCTTGAATTGGGAAAAGATGTAGATGGGCAGTAAGAGAACAATCTTGAAGTGAATATGACAGGTGATGAATCACAATATGCTTTGATTCTTTCATTAAAGAATCTTATTGATGCATGGTTGGTTGATTTAGGGGCCTCATACCATGCAAAATCTAATAGAAAACATTTTTATGACTATGTTCAAGGATATTTTGGATAGGCTTGTCTGGGTGATTATAAACCCTATAAAATCATTAGAATGGGTAATGTTTTCTATAAAGAAACAGAATGGAAACCAATGGTTATTAAAGGATGTAAGGAATGTTCCAACTATAAAGAAAAATATATTTTCAACAGTGAAATTGGTAGGTGAGGGTTGTGTAATTATTTTTATAGACAAAACATGGAAGGTCACTAAAGGAGCACTGCTAATAGAAAAAGGAGAAAAAATTGGTACATTTTTTTTATGCAATGGTATTTCTAATTTTGTCACTGTTTTAACCTCCATGGGAGTAGATGCAACACTCTAGCATCATAGGCTCATCCACATGAGTAATAAGGGGATGTGGATTCTTCAATTAAGAAATTTGTTGCCAGGTTTAATGCATGTCGATTTGGATTTATGTGAATATTTTATTTATGGAAACCAAAAGAGAGTCATATTTCTTAGAGTTGGGAAGGAAAATAAGAGAAAAAAAAATTAGAGATTGTGTATACATATGTATGGGATCTTCTCAGGTATCATATTTTAGTGGCTCTTTCTATTATGTTACTTTTATTGATGATTCAATTAGAAAAACCTAGATTTATTGTCTTAAGAGTATTTTTGAGGTATTTGATACTTTCAAGAACTTGAAATATTTAATTGAGAATGAGACAGGAAAGAAGTTGAAGTGTCTCAGATCATACAATGGATGTGAATATTGCAACAAATAGTTTGATAACTATTGTTTAGAGCATGGAATTCGTAGAGAGAAGACAGTTCTAGGAACACCACAGGAAAATGGTGTGCCAGAAAGGATGAATAACACAATTATGGAGCGTGCAGTTGCATGAGATTGAATGTCAGATTTCCCTTACAATTTTGGGTAGATATTGTAGATATTGTTGTTTATCTAATAAATAAAGGGCCGTTAGGTTCCTTGGATGGTGGTATTTCTGAGGAGGCATGGACAGGTAAAAATGTAAATTACTCCTTTTTATAGACTTTCGATTGTGAAGCCTTTGTCCACATTAACAAAGAAAATAGAAAAAAAACTTGAGGCAAAATCAAAGAAATGTATCTTTATTGGATATGGCGTTAATGATTTGGGTTATCGCTTAAATGGTTATGAAAATAAAAAATGTAGTAGGAGGAGAGATGTCATATTCAATGAAAAGGACTTATATAAGGATTATATGAGGGGAAAGAAATAGGAAAAGGAAAACAAAGAATACACAATGCTTCATGAGATCATAAAAAATGTAAAGGTGCTTGAAAATCATAATGACCAGTAACCACAACAAAAACAAACACCTCAAACACCTAAAAGTGGTGTTATAACATCTATGAGGATATGTAGACCTTATGAATGATACTCTTCTTCATTATATTATGTATTGTTGACTAATTCTGGTGAACCAGAAAGATATGGAGAAGCAATGCAGGTATAAACTAGGAAGAAGTGGGAGAAATCCATGAAAGAATAGATGGACTCCTTGATGCATAACCAAACATGGGACTTGGTCAAGTTTCCTTCATGTAAAATAACATTGCAGAATAAATGGGTTTAAAGGTAGAAAGAAGAATATGGATGTAAATAGAGGTATAAGGCTAGACTTGTGATGAAGGTGTTTGCACAAAATAAAGGTAAAGACTTTGATGAAATTTTTTCTCCTCTTTTTAAAAGGACTTCAACTGAAACTATTTTAAGTCTAGTGTTAGTAGAAGATTTGAATCTTGAGCAGTTATATGTAAAGACAACCTTTCTCCATGGAGATTTATAGGAAGAAATATATATGCAACAAACACAAGGGTATGAGGAAGGATAAATTAGTGTGCAAATTGAAGAAGAGATTGTATGACTTAAAACACGATCCAAGGCAGTGGTATATAAAATTTTACAGGTTTGTGTCTGAACAACATTATACTAAATGTCACTGAGGCCATTTTGTTTATCTTAAAAATAAAAAATAATGGCAGTTATATTATATTGCTATTATCGCTAGATTACATGCTTGTTGCAGGGTCTAACATGTAGGAAATAAATTTGTTGAAAGGAAAATTGGCAAATTCATTTGCGATGAAGGATTTGGGTGTTTCAAAACAAATCCTTGGTATGAGAATAATTAGAGATGGGAAAACTCATAAATTAACATTGTGTCAGAGTGAGTACATAGAAAAGGTGTTGGAAAGATTTAGTACTCAGGAAGTGATGGATTATATGTGTAAATTTCCATACGCATCAACATTTGGAAGATTAATGTATGCAATGGTCTGCACAAACCCTGATATTACACATGTAGTAGGAGTTTTAAGCAAGTATATGAACAATCTAGGAAAGGAACATTGTATGGCAGTGAATGGGATTCTCAGGTATTTGAGAGGTACCACAAATCAAGCATTATTCTTTGGTGGTTCAAACATTTCTCTATAGGGATATGTTGATGTAGATATGTCAGGTGATAGAGATAACATGAAGAGCACAATAAGGTATGTGTTTACTGTAGGTGGAATAATTGTCAGTTGGGTTCCAAAATTGGAAAACATTGTTAAACTTTCAAAAACAGAAGCATAGTATGTTGTTGTTACACATGATAATAAAGAAATGATTTGGTTAAAAAGGTTTATGGATGAATTGGGCAAAAAAACAAGAGATGGAAAGGTTATGCAATGACAGCCAAAGTTCCATTCATCTTGCAAATAATTCATCATTTCATTCCAAGAGTAAACATATACAACTAATGCAAAATTTAATTGTTGGAATATGGATAGTTGAAGCTGAAAAAGATACACAGTAGCTAGAATCCTACAACTATCTTAACAAAAATTGTAACTAGGGAAAAACTAAGATTATTCTTAGTTCCAATTGATCTTCAAGTATGATGATGAAAGTGAGAAACAATCAAGTCCAAGTGGATTCAGTGTCCAACAAGTGAAGCAATGACATATTTTATATAATCAATCTCTAAGTGGGATATTTTTTAGTGTTGAGCTTGATTATCTCCCTGATCGTTCAGATGCTTTTTGTTTCATTCACGTTGGGTACTAATTCCTAATGAGGAAGAAACACTGCTCATGGGATTTTCATCAGGGGATTCCAAGGGTGTTATGTCCCTATAACACTAGTGATTACCCCATTACTATTGTAGTTGTATCCCTTATTAATATTGTTGTGCCCCTATTGTCCCCATATTGTTATTACTGTGCCCCTATTGTCCCCATATTGTTATTATTGTGCCCCATAGAATCCCTCTATTGTTATTTTTGTGCCTTTATATTATTATTGTTATGTCGACTAGGTTATATTGTGACTCGTTAGACTCCTATATATAGAAATGAGGTTTTGTCATTTATATCATCCCAGAATCATTCATTTGTGTAATGTAAAGGGGGTTTCCCCTTCAAAGAGGCTGAATTCTAAGGCGTTGATCTATCTTTTCTATCTTTTTGTGAGCTGGTTTCATAACATTTGGTATTAGAGCTTTGGATTCTAGGGTTTCGCTGCTCCAAATAGGTCATCGTAGCATTTTCGCTATAACTTTTTTCTACGAAGTTTCAAAAGCGAAAAAAAAAAAGTTTGAGAAGAAATCACACTGAACCTCGGGTCCAAATTTCAGAGCTTTTCGCACTATACTTGTGGAGATATGATCTGAGGAAGTTGGTCTTTTTGCAGACTCCTAAATTAGATTCCAAACAGGTGACCTAGGGAAAATCTTCATAAATTTCTCTCTGAGCATCAGATTGAAATTTCGTCAGAAGGTATAGAAAGAGGATGGACTGTAGTTTCTTGTATATATCTTTCAAAGCCAAAGGTCGAAACAGGGACACGTGGCACATCGTATAAGTTCGCTCTACTAAACTAGTCTATAATCAGGTCACTGTGGGAGATTTGGCATAACTCTTCCTTCAAGAATCAAATTTGGATCAGACTGGTGGCATTAGAAAGAGGACACACAAGGCTACTGCAAGTTGCAATTATAGAACTGGATGATGTGAAATTACAGAGATACATCAGAGGCAATATCGAGCTCCTACAAAGTGAAAAAAGGTGTGTAGATTTTTTTAAATTTTTGCTTAAGCTTGGTTTGAAAATTTATTTTGAAGGAATTAAAAGGGCATAGTAGAGCGTTATTATTGGTAATTGATGCCCCGAGGAAAGAAAATGCAAACACCTAGTAAGCAACTTGAAAGCTCTAGCATGACTCATGAAGAAGGGGAAGAATGCTACATGATATATCAAAATTACAAGACCAAGTGCAACAAATGTCACTCTCACAAAAGCTAATAGAAGGTAAGATAAATGGCATGGAATCTAAGATAAAGGGCATGGAAGCTAATATGAACAATTTGAAGATAGATTTTGAAGACAGATTTGAAGATAGGCATGGTAGATTTGAAGACAGATTTGACAAATTTTCTACAAGAAATACTTACTAATGGTGAAAGGGTAGTAAAGGGAACTCATGATGTGAACAAAAGAAATGTTAATCAAGATTTCATGGACTCTAATGTTCGATTGAAGACCCACTATATTCCAAAAATCGATATGAGGAAGTTTGATGGCAAGGATCCCGCAACATGGAAATTACAGATGGAGCAATTTTTCGATCTTAATAATGTACAAAACACACAAAAGGTACATATTGCAACTTTATATTTGGAACCAAATTAGTTTATATGGTATCAATGGCTTTTCTCTCGTAAAAAAATTATGACTTGGGCAATTTTTACAGAATAATTGACAGCACATTATGAGGATACAAAAAACAACAATTTTTTTAGCCAATTGACAAGTCTCAAACAAAAGGGTTCAATAATGGAGCACATTGAGGAGTTCCAAAAATTGAACATAAGGGTAAAAAATATTCCAGAGGAGCATAGGATTGATGTGTTCATAGAGGCTTTAAAGGATAATATTCAACAAGATTTTCGCCTTTGGGAACCTGATTCATTAGAGAAGGCATTCAGGTTAGCAAGAAAAATGGAAAGAAAAATTATGGCAACCAGGAAGCATACCACTCACAACTATAAAGATGGAAGTGTTGTTGCCCCTAGTCTTCCACAACCTATAAGGTTGACACCAAAAAAATTGGAAGAAAAAAGAGCAAAAGGGCTTTATCACAGTTTTGATAGCAAATACACTAAAGGTCATAAGTTTGCTGAGAAGAAATTATTCTACATAGATTGTGAAGAGGAAGAAGAAAATGAGCAAGAAAGGTCAAAAGAAGAGGATATACTCCAGGAACAAAGCCTAGATAAAGAATAAATGAATCCAACCATATCTTAGAATGCATTGGCTAGAATTACCACTCTTCAAACCATCAAGATAGAAGGACAAATGAAGAAGAAAAAGGTAATAGTGTTGATTGATTCAGGAAGTACCCACAATTTTATTCATCGTAAGGTAGTAAAAGAATTGAATTGCTTCCTATATCCGGCACCAGAGTGTCAAGTGATGGTTCAAAATGGAGGAATAGTAAATTGCTCTGGAAAGTGCCATAATATCAAGCTATCCATGGGAGAATATGTATTGACTAGCCCAATGCTTTCCATTCCAATGGGAGGTGCTGATGTTGTACTAGGAATCCAATGGCTACAATCCTTGGGTACAATATCTTTCAATTTTCAAGAACTTTTCATGAAATTTTCTGTAGAAGGAAAGGAAGTTGAATTAAGGGGTATTGCAGGGAAATCAGGAAAGATAATCAGCTCTAATGGTATGACAAAGCTTCTAAAAAAGGAAAAAGAGGTGTAATTGCACAATTATGTTCACTAGATGTTTCCACTTCGAAATCATCTATTTCTCCAGATCTCCAAAAAGTCTTGGACAATCATTCCAAGGTATTTGAGACTCCCAAAGGTCTCCCACCTATTCGTGATCATGATCATGCTATTCATCTGATTCCAGGAAGTGTTCTTCCAAACATCAGGCCGTACAGATATCCCTATGCCCAAAAGAGTGAAATTGAACGTATGGTTGCAGAAATGCTAGAGGCTAATAATTCAACCTAGTCAAAATTCTTTCTCTGCTCTAGTAGTATTGGTGCACAAGAAGGATGGATCATGGCGCATGTGTCCAGATTATAGCGAGCTCAACAGGCTCACTATTAAATATAAGTTTCCCATTCCTGTCATTGATGAATTACTAGATGAATTGCATGGATCAATTTACTTCACCAAGTTGGACCTTCGTCTAGGATATCATCAAATTAGAATGAAGACTGAAGACATTCTGAAAATAGCATTTAGAACTCATGAGGGTCATTATGAATTTTTGGTCATGCCTTTTGGCCTTACCAATGCACCTTCTACATTTCAAGGTTTGATGAATTCCATTTTTAAACCCTTCCTTAGAAAATTTGTGTTAGTGTTGTTTGATGATATACTAATCTACAGCAAGTCTTGGAAGGATCATGTTGAACATGTTGACAGGGTGCTACAACTATTGGAGGAGAAACAATTATATGCAAAAGGATCCAAATGTTTCTTTGGATTACAAGAGGTGGAATATCTGGGTCATATGGTATCTCATGAAGGATTTAAGGTAGACCCTAGCAAAATTAAACCAATTAAGGAATGGAAAATCCCCATATCCATAAAGCATCTGCGAGGATTTCTTGGGTTGACAGGGTATTATCGCAAGTTTGTTAAGAATTATGGAAGAATAACAGCACCTCTAACAACATTATTGAAGAAAGATGCATTTTCATGGACTCCAGAAGCAACGAAGGCCTTCGAACATCTTAAAGAGGCAATGTGCCAAGCATCGGTCTTAGCTACACCGAACTTCACAAAAACCTTTATTGTGGAATGTGATGCTTCAGGAAATGGAATTGGTGTTGTTTTAATGCAAGATGAAAGACCTATTGCTTTTGAAAGTCGTCCAATCAAGGGAAAGTTTTTACACAAAGCTATTAATGAGAAGGAAACGTTGGCAATACTACATGCACTTAAGAAATGGCAACCCTACCTAATGGGAAGACACTTCAAGGTAAAAATAGATCATGATAGCCTTAAATAATTTTTAGAACAAAGATTATCCTCTGAAGAGCAACAAAAGTGGGTCACAAAGATGTTGGGTTATGACTTTGAAATCATCTACAAAAAAGGGAAGCAAAATGTGGTGGCAGATGAACTCTCAGGAAAGGATGAGGATGTGGAAGCATTGTTGTGCGTCATTTCTATTATCCAACCAGTTTGGATAAATGAAGCAAGGGAGGAATGGAAGAATGATGAAGAAGTATGGGCACTTATTCGAAAGTTACAACAAGGTTCCAGTACATTTGATACATTTAGCTGGCAAAATGATTCATTATGGTACAAAGATTGATTATACCTTTGTAAGAATTCCCAACTCAAACAAAATATTCTTATGGAATTGCACACTTCTCCCTTAGGAGGGCACTCAAGATTTTTAAAAACTTACCACAAGGTTAAGAAGGGATTTTTTTGGGATGGTCTTAAATCAGATATTCAAAAGTTTGTGGTAGAATGTTTGGTTTGCCAACAAAATAAAGTTGAAACAATTAAGACCCCGAGTCTATTACAACCTTTATCCATGCCAAGCCAACGTTGGGAGGAGGTTTCAATGGATTTTATCACAGGTTTTCCCAAGTCTGAGGGAAAGAGTGTCATCATGGTGGTAGTTGACAGACTTACCATGTATGCACACTTTTGTGCATTATCACATCCATTTAAAGCCAATACAGTTTCTACTACATTTATGGAAACAATTCAAAAGCTACATGGAAACCCAAAGATTATTGTAAGTGACAGAGATCCCATTTTCACTGGAAATCTTTGGACTGAATTATTTTCTTGTCTCAGTACTCAGTTAGCTCATAGCTCATCTTATCATCCTCAATCTAATGGGCAAAATAAGATAGTAAACAAATGTTTGGAAGGATATCTTCGTTGCTTTGTATCTAATAAACAGACACAATGGGTCAAATGGTTGCCTCTGGCTAAATGGTGGTATAACACTTCCTTCCATACAGCAACAAAAATGACCCCATTTATGGCACTTTGTGGATATCAACCACCATCCATCACATCATATTTAAGAGAAAATTCTAAGGTTCAAGCAGTGGAACATCACATTGAGCATCAAAAACAAGTCCTCCAACTCTTAAAGGATAACCTCGTGTTGGTGCAGAATAGAATGAAACAACAAGCAGATCAACATCATAGTGAAAGAAGTTTTGATGTAGGTGATTGGGTATTTCTACGGCTACAACCATATAAACAAATGTCCTGCAAGCAAGCTAAGAAGGATAATAAATTATCACCAAAGTATTATGGTTCGTACAAGGTGTTGCAAAAGATTGGTACTATGGCATACAAATTGGAGCTTCCTACAGCTTCTCGAGTGCACCCAGTTTTCTATGTTTTATGTTTAAAGAAGGTTATAGGCAACAAGCTCCCTATTCAAACAATATTGCCAGAACTTGACGAGGAAGGAAAAATTATATTGGAACTGGAAGAAGTCACAGAAACAAGAACTCGACAACTACAAAATCGATAAATTTTGGAGTATCTCATCAAGTGGAAGAACTTATTCGCTAAAGATTCCAATAGGAGGATGAGATATTTATGCAGAAGCATCCAGAACTACTCAAGTGTTGAGGACAACATTTTTCTTGAAGGAGAGGGGCATGTTCACTCCTGGGAATTGATTGCGCTACTGATATAAACGAGGTAATCGATCTAAAGAAATGGAAGATGATCTTTGAGAAGAAATCATTAGGCATAATAATACCCCTGGATCCTGCTGAACGATCCGCTATATGAAACCAGTCCGCGACTATGAGAGTGAGGATGATTTTGACTGAATCTATAACATCATAGCATGAGACCAAGACTGGGTGAATCCCACCAGGGATGGACAGATTACATGGTAACATGAGAGTTCTTGCACTTCGGATTCCGACGAAGAAGTAGAATGATGGCAGAATCAGTCACATGAGGTAACTACGCTGAATTGCAATATGATGACCCATTCAATGTGCTGTGTGTCGACAAAAGAAAGAAATATGCCTACTTATGATGTTCTAAATGAGGTTGATACCTTCTTAGATGCATTTGAAAGGCAGGTGCGAAAAAAGCAACACTTCCAGGCCTTAGACTAGGTATTGTGCTATACTTGCAAGATGGTTGCATACACACAAAGGAAGCTTTGATGTTTTGCGCAAATGTAGGAGAATGATGCATGCACAATTTTGGAAGCCTAAGATGTGACTGATAGATAAGTATGATGGACAGGATAATCCACACGTGCATCTGGCCAAGTGAACACAGGCTTATGGAGAAAATCCCCAACCTGAGCAGGTGCACCTGTACTTCACGCTAAAGTACCTGGTCAATAAGCCTATGATTAGGGGGGGCGAATTTGCAGATGGATTTTATTGTTCTAGGAATATGATTTTGAAGTTGTTGTGAAGCCTGGACAATTGAACGTGGGACCAGACCACCTATCACGCATTGAGACAGGGGAGGAACCCACTAATTTGGAGGAAGGATTACCTAACGCGTAACTTTTTGTTGTGTGCGTCGCGGATGGACATTTTGAGGATATAATACACTTTCTAACAACTGGAACTGAGCCAGAAGGATACTTTGTCCAGCAAGAGAAGGAATTGGTGGTGCGCATGACAGATTTCTCTATCATTACTGGGCATCTATACAAGATGGGAATGATGAAATACTGGAAAGGTATGTACCTAAGTTTGAATGAAGCAGCATCCTCGCGGACACTCACGGGGGTGCCGCGGGAGGACATTATGCAAAAAGAGCAACCGCACAGAAGATTCTACGTGCAGGGTTGTGGTGGCCGACCCTCCATCAAGATTCAAAAGCATATTGCAAGGCATGTGATGTATGTCAAAGAATAGGTAAGCCATCGCGGAAGGATGAAATTCCTTTGAATCCACAAGTAACGTTGCAACCCTTTGAAAAGTGTGCAATATATTTTGTAGGACCTATTCAGCCTCAAGGAAAGACAGGCACGAGGTATATTATCACTGCGACGGAATATTTGACTCGTTGGGTAGAAGAGCAGCCATTGAAGGATTGCATGGGCGCGACTACCGCAAAGTTTCTCTTTGAACATGTACTGACATGATTTGGATGTCCAAAGGTCTTGATGAGCGATCGTGGTATGCACTTCCTGAATGAGACCATCAACGCACTAACGGAGGAATTTCAGTTGTATCATCAAAAGAGCACACCTTATCACCCACAGGGTAACGAGACAGTGGAGGCGTTCAAAACATTGCTTGGAAATGTGCTAACCAAAGTATGCAATGCTCAGCGAAGTGATTAGAACCTATGCATACATGTAGTGTTATGGGCTTATCACACAACATGCAAGAAGCTGACGGGACATACACCTTTTAGAATTATCTATGGAGCGGAAGCTGTAATGCCTATGGAATACATCGTGCCTAGTCTGCACATAGCAGGGCTCACAGGTATGATGGATCGTGGAGCCCTAGAAGAGAGGCTCACGTAGCTGGATGAGCTCGAAGAAGAACTATTTTTGGTTGGATTTCATCAATAGGTCCAAAAGTGGTGTGAAAAAGAATGGCACGACTGACACATCAAGCTATGCACATTCAAGGTAAACGATCTGGTTCTGTTGTATGATAGTAAGTTTGATAAATTCCCTAGAAATTTCAGGATGCACTTGTTAGGGTTGTATGTTATTAAGGAGATTACTGACGGAGGCGCAGTATAGTTGGTCAAGTTAAATGGAGAACCTTTCCCAAGAAAGGTGAATGGCAGTCACTTGAAGCCATATACTAGCAATCCGGCGATGTGACTATATGAAAGTGGCATAGTCTTAGCACTCTAGGTAGCTGAAAGGAGGTGTAGGACTATAAACTACACTGCCTGGGATCTGCATTATATCGACGAAACGATGAGGGATGTCACCGCAAAGGCATTCCAACAATTTGAAGAACAGTATCAGCTGGTATTGGGGGCTCTCCGTATAGAAATATAGGAGTTGCAGGTTTGCACTCCATCGGTTGGCATAGTGTCCACCAGCCTTGCAGTTGACACTTCAGCTTCCAAAGAGATGTTGCACACAAGGGTGACCAAAACGATAGTGCTACCAGATGGGGCACTTACTACAAAGCAGGAGGCCAACAGACGCATGGTGAGCAGCTTGAAAGGGGTAGGGTTGAACATGGTTGCACTCCCTTGGGAGACGCTCTACCTCTTACAGGATGGAGTCACCGTAGAAATTCGGGCCAGGAGAGTTGCGCTCTACAGGTAATGAGTGAGAAATGCATCAACATTGAACAGTTGAGCCTGCAGGGCAACAAGGCAGTGGAGAAGAATAAACAGATAATGCAGTTGTGGAGGAAGCCTGTCGAATGGTCCCGGGGTTGGCCATTCAGGTAGAGGAATTGGTGGAAGCGCACATCCGTAAGTTTGCCACAAGGGTGCGTAACGCAAGAGCAAGATGGACAGGGTTCAACTAGAGCTAAACCTTCAAATCACATAATTACAGTTGAGGACTCACCCTTCAACTCTGCCAGAGGTTAGAGAACAGTGTACCACCGTAGTCACAAAAGCAATAGTGGCGGTTGGTAGTGTAGTGGCAGACTGCATGCAGCTCTTTGAACAATTATTTGAGGTCCTAACCACCCTGCAGGAGGACCCGAATGTAGAGAAGTTAGAGACAGAGGCAATGAGCTCCAATAGATATATGATGAGGTAAAAGGGACCACGCAGATGGTTGCCTTTACACAAAGGCTTACATGGATGCAGCAGGCAAAGGTGCTCAAGGAATAGGTGGATGGCACTCGGCATAAAGAAACAGTCTTAAAAGTGCACCTACAACCATGGATCGATGAGGCTTATACAGTTACAACCTCCATTGAAGCAAAGCACGTGAAACTACAAGCAACTCATTAGAGGATTCAGGGCAGCAGTTCAGCAGCAATAGTTACTAAACAGCGTGTGGAAGAAGTTCAGTAGGTGGTCACTCAGTGCGCTACCAAAGTTGTAGCGATTCAAACAGAGCTAGGAGGTCTTCATGGTAAGATCTTCGCACCTGCAGAGTGACTCGAGGGCAAGTCACAACGTTTGTGTTGGGGGCCTGTTGGGCACGGGATCCCCCAAGGGAAGTTTTGGGGCTTAAAGCCCATATTTTGGTCTAATTTTGTAATATAAATGTAAAGACTCCACATTTTTGTGGGTGCGGAGCACATAGATATGAAATAATCATAGGGTTGTCCACCCTTATTTTGATAATGTAATGTCGGTTGTAAAAGATCTACCCATGGTCCGCAGACCATGGGATTGTATAAATAGAGATAAGCTCTAATTAGTAAGAGAAAGAAACAAATCAATGGAAGTGAAAAGAATTCAGAGATAGCTCAGAAGTAGAAGTCTAAGTTTTGGGTCATAGCATAGGTAGAGGCTCTGCAGCTGAGTGCGCAGAGCCTTGCAGCTGAGTGCGCAAGGAGATTCGAGTATATAATTATCTAGAAGTATCAATAAAGAAAAGTATTCTATCATTTCTGTGTCTTTATTTTCTGTTTATGTATCTGATTTATTGGGTATGAATTTCACTTCTAATGCTTACATGATACGTGAATGTGTATAATTGTATTGGTTAAATAAACACAAGTAAGTACATATGTTTACGCGAAGCTAACTAACATATGTTAATAAGATAAGTAAGATACTTAGCCCAGTTTGGGAGATATCATAATTCGCTTCCCTAGCAACGTAAAAGGACTTCAGCCCCTAGTTAGGGTTGTGCGATAACCAATTATAACATTTCGCGAAGGTACTTAAGGATAGAGCAGAGGGATAAGCAACCTGCACGAAGGCAGGTATAGTTGGAAAAAACCGACATCAAAACCATCTCAAGGGTGTGGAAACTTGGCTCCAACATCCCCCCATACTGCTTCGGGTGAGACTTCAGTCCGCACTCCGCGGGTTGATGCCGAAAGGGCCAGTAGTGTAGGGATTTGTTTGGCTAACTAACGCTAAACCTGGGTCAGGCCCCCTGAAGCCAATAGTATGATCATTTTCCTAGACCTTGTTCATCTCTTCAGATTTTACTGGTTCTATGGAAAGCCTTTGAATACCAGGGACAAGCTTCTGGCATTATGGGACACTCTCTTCTGTGATTCTTTGATTGGATTGAAAAACATTGTCATTTTTCATGACTCTAATGTTATTATTGATTGGGTCGACAATTGTTGAATTGAGGCTTCTGTGATCCATAACATTTATTAAGAAGAGTTTCGGTGTAAATCACATGTAGAAAATCTTTGTCAACGCATTTCGAACCAACTAGTGTGGTTCATCGTTAGGACAAGTTGAGTCAGATCATGGCTGCCAATTATATAGAGCAGATCATCCAAACGACTGTCTAAAAGAGCTAGACTAAAAATAATATTAAAATATTAATAAGTCAAAGGTAATAGAATAATTAACTATTTGTTATTCAATTTTATCACATTAATATATTTTTCTTAGGTTAATAAATTATTTAATTTAACTCATTTATAATTTTTTTAATCATATAACCACTAGGGATAAGTAAAAACGGGGGGTTTTTGTAGAATGTTATATTATTATATTTTATTTATATACTAAATTACCTAATTCTAATTTATTTAATCAATTGAATTTCTAGGGATGAGTAAAGGGGGTTTATATATTAGAAAATATAATTTTATTTATTTAATTATTTATTTATTATAATTATGATTAATGGAATAAATTATGAGTATTGGTTAAAATTGATTTATATTTTTATTTTTATTTTTATTTTATTTAAATGGTAAAGGTAGAAATTTAGTAACAAATAGGAATAATAATATTAATAAAAAAATTTATAAGGAATTAGTAATAAAAATTAAAACGAGCGTCAATTTTTTAATACAAGGAGGACAAGAACAGGACAATAGTTAAAAAACTTAACTAAAAGCAAAACCCTAGGAGGAAGGAAATGACAGCTCTAAGGATAAAGAACCGTGGAATAACGGGAAACCTCGTCAAGGCTAAGAAGAAAGGGTAGGGATCCAGCAACGACCGATCTTCCAGCCATCATCTCTATTGAGATTGTTAGGCCTTTTTCAATTTCAATCGCTTCCCTGAATTTACGGTGATGGAACTGCGCAACCTTGGTAATAACCTTGGCCTCCTCAATACAAACTTGATGCTTGGTCTTTTCCACGTGCTCTGCTAATGCTGAAGACTTAATTCTCCCATGTCTTAGGTCAGCTGCATGTTCATTTATCCTTTCATGGATGTAGCACCCAGTTTCCCCAATATAGGGGTCCCACAAGAACAGGGGATCAAGTAGACACCCTTCATGTCCTTAGGGTCAATGGGATCTTTCACCAATCAGATGGATTTACGAATGGTGTTGAGGGGCCTAAAGGTTGAGGGAATATTATACTTCTTAAGGATCCCAACAATCTTGTTTGTGGTTCCTTGGACATAGGGAAGATGGACACCAAGCAGTCATTATTTAGGTTCTTTTCTAATAACCGAATTTTTAGAGGCTTTAAGGAAAGCCTTCTGACCTAGGCGCCTACTATAGCCATTCTCCACAAAGACATTAAGGAGATGGGATTTTTCCTTATCGAAGCTCTTATTATCAGAAATCCTAAGGGCACGAGTAGCGAGGGTGTTAAGAACCCCCAATTTTTGAGTGGGGAAATGATGGGAATCGGCATGAAGATACTACTCAGTATGCGTTTTCTTCCGGAACACTGAGTGGGAGAGGGAACCGTCCTTATTCTTAGAAATAAGAATATCCAAGAAGGGGAGGCAACCATTGACTTCTTTTTCCATGGTGAATTTAATGGCAGAGGATTGACAGTTGAGGTGATTGAAGAAGAGATCTAACTTCTCTTGGCCATGGGACCAAATGACATTAGTGTCATCAACATACCTTTTCCAGAGCTTAGGTAGGAGACGGGCCAAGGCTAAAGCTTTGGCTTCGAAATCTTCCATAAAAAGATTCACAACAATAGGGGAAAGGGGTGAGCCCATGGCAACACCACAGGTCTGTTCAAAGAACTCACCCTCAAAACAGAAAAAAGTGGAAGTGAGACAAATCTCAACCAGCTGAGCGGTATCGGGATCTGTTAGGCGATAGATCACTTCCAAGGCCTCCTTTATAGGGATACAAGTGTAAAGGGAGACCACATCAAAGCTGACAAGGATGTCTTCAAGGTCAAGCTTAATGTCCTTAAGCTCATTAATGAAGGATGCAGAGTCTTTCACGAAGGACTTTGTACGGCCCACTAGGGGCTTAAGCTTAAGGGCAAGGAACTTAGCTAGAAGGTAGGTCAAACCACCAATGGTGTTGACAATAGGCCTCAGGGGGGGCCTTCTTTGTGAATCTTTGGCAACCCATAAATCCTAGGAGTAATGGGACTACTCTCATTGAGTTTATGGCAAAGGGAATTCACAGAGCTACTGGATTTGATGGCAAGAGCTACCACCTTAGAAATTTTCTCAAGAGGGTTCTTGGGCAGCTTTTTATAACTGTCACTATTGTGAAGATGATCTAACATCTTCTTGCGGTAATCATCCCTGTTAAGAATGACTACAACTCCTCCTTTATCAGCCTTCAGAACGACGATATCTTTGTTCTCGTTTAAGGTTTTAACGGCAATGAATTCCTCATTACTAAGGTTCTTCCGAGGGGTCTTAGCCTTTCTAAGGACGACAGCACAATAATAGTGCCCTTGATATTATCAGGAAGATCTTTAATCCCGTATTCCACGTCACAAATAATATCATCCACCGAGATTTTTTTAGGGGTTAGGGCAAAGTTTAAACCTTTGCCTAAAAGTCTAAAAACAAATGGGGAAAAAGAGAAACTAGACAAGTTAACAACTCTATTGTTCCAAGAGGGAGGGGGAAGAATATTCTTGTCCAAGTTCAAGACCTCATTATTTTTGCTAAAATAGTTATTATTCTCAAGCGATAAATTAATATCATTGTCATTGTTAATAGATTCATTATCAATATTATTAATAATAATAATATCATCATGGTTATTATTAACACACAACTTATTATTATTAAAATAAAAATAATAATAATAATAATTATTATTATTATTATTATTATTATAAAACATGATTATTATTATTAATATTATTATATAAAAAATTATTATTATTATTATTACCGTTACGTGAAATATTATAATAAAACTTCTACGAATGGCAACGCACAACACGACCACGGAGTAGTGAGATCATACAAATGCTCCGGCTGGCAGCATCAACACTGTGGGAGGCGGAAGGATCCGGCAACAAAGAGAGCTGAACACCACACTGCACAGGTAAACAGTTTCTCCGGCTGGAAGCATCAATGCTGTGGGAGGCGGAATGATCCAGAGACACAGAGAGCTGAGCGCCACGCTGCACATGCAAACCTGAAGGAGAGAACACCAGGATCGCCAGGAAAACCCGAGCATGAATCACAGTCTTTTAGGCATGTGGCTGAACCATTTGGATCAGGAAATGAAACAGTGAGGGGGGCCATACTTGCTGCAAATACTGATGATGGCTCACCTCCATAAAACGAAGTAGAGCTTAGTTTAATGCTTGGAGCAAGCTACCAGGAAGGGAGCGCTTGATCAGAGGAGCGCTGATCACTACGAACTTCTCGGGGAGCAGAATTAACCATAGCAACGGAGGAACAGTCTCCTTGAACGCAGGAACTAGAAACCGAAGAAACGCTGGCTTCTGAGTGCGAACTCACCGAGATCCCTCGAACTGCTAGCGGGGGCAAGGAGTCAGAACCATCTGCAGGAGCGGAAGATAACCACGAGCGGAGGGTCGATTTTCGATAAGCAGAAATGCGGCTATGGGAGAAACCATCCACTGAAATGCGGCTATGGGTCAACAACTGTTGTAATATTCAGACTCTGTCTCTTCTTTCCTATAAATAGAGAATTAGAACTCTGTCACAATCAATTCAACAGATCTCCTACACCCACATCTATCATGAGAAAAACAAGGAAGTTGATGTTTTGTCCAAATGTGGATGCTTTGTTGGTGCGAGCTCAATCCACTTCCAAGAATTCAATTCAGATTCCCTTCTATGTTGGGGTTAGATCACCTTCTAACTCTTCTTCTGATCTATTTTTGATCTGGGCCTCCTGTCTCTGGCTCTCAACATTACTAGTTTGATCGCGCTGCCTCTTTCTGCTACCCTCTGCCTCATGTTTCATGCCAGCTTTGTTTCTTCTTGAACGAATTTCTAATCTGAAGATTTTTTTGTATTGACACCTCATGTTTCATGCCAGCTTTGTTTCTTCTTGAACAAATTTCTAATGTGAAGATGTTTTTGTATTGACACCTCATGTTTCATGCCAGCTTTGTTTCTTCTTGAACGAATTTCTAATGTGAAGATGTTTTTGTATTGACACAATAGCCCTATTGTTTTGGATCTATTTTTACTTGCTCGTTTTCTTTTTGCTATAGCATTTTTTTTCTTATGGAATCTTTTTGCTACAACTTCATTCTGATGTAATCCTTAGTTCATCTTTCTGCGCTCTGTGATGTTCTAAAGAAATGCAAATTCTGCCTAAAAGAATAATCAAATGGCTCTGGGGTGCTCAACGACCGAATGGGGGTGCTCTGCAGATAACTACCAATCCGAGGAGCACTAGGTGGTAAGACTGACCACTCACAGGTGCGTATAGACTTGCATGCAACTTGACACCTGTTGCTCTCACTCCTCATCCAACTTGCAGCTAATTCATATACTTTTCTTCAGTTTCGAACTTCCTAATACTTCATAGCTTTAATATCTTCCATATACCTTCCTACATAGACGACACATGATACATTATTAGCTGCATGTTGCATTATTAGCCGCCACTCGACATAAGCTCTCATACTACCAGTCACTCTACGCTTAAGGCTTTCAGCTACATAACTCTTTCATCACTGTGTTGAGATAATTACTTTTTGTTCTTTCTTTTGTAATGCACCCCTTTTTCGGACCGTCGGCACTTCCAGGTATGCGCATCTGTCTTACAATATGCTTTCTATATAATTGTTTCGGGTTTTAGATATGGGGGAGTTTCTGTATTTTGGGATTAGATATCTAGGAGTACCGTATCATAATTGTTTCTGCACATATTGATATTTATCTAGACTGTATCTCTTATTCGAGGAAAGTTGTTTTCTTTCTATGTCATATGGACTTGTTTCATGTCTGAAAGAGTTGTTACTTGCTGGTCATGGATTAGGACTTTTAGTTTTCAGAGCTATTGCATTATATCAAAACCTTGTTCTGATTTTCGATGTAAACTGGGGCCATGGTGGTGTGTATGTGAGAAGTTTATCTGTTGTTGTATTGTATGTCAGGATGAGGCCTCATGAGTGATTTTCTGAGGCCATAGGCGATTTTCCTCTCCTGTATCTGTTTCTGGTAATTGCCCTGATACCTCTGGATCTGGTATCCGGTTTTTGATTACTGGTATATGGTTTCCGGTATGTTTTGAATATTACCACCTTGGGTAGGGCATTATAGATTCATATCTATTGCCTTAACTGCATTCAAACCATTTCAGGATGGGTGTAATTGCTGATAATTATTATCGTCGTCAATAGTTTTGAATGTATCCCATCTTGCACTGGAGGATATCTATCATATTTATATAAGGTGGACAGCTGGCTTGTTTTATATGTCCTTTCCTCATCGAGAATGTGCCTTTCTCATTCTGAGGCGTACTTTGCTGGTACTTTCAGCTGACTTCTTATAGCTGATCCTTCTCTCTCTAGGTCATTTGTTTTGACCATATCTTATCATATCTGTAGGCAGTGTACATCCTACACCTACATAGGACTCTCATCTGGTTTTTTGGGTCATGTATATGCTGTTTTGTTTATGACAGAATTTATGTCGGATTCATCTGCCATGGAGGCTATGGTCCACACGGCCATAGAGGTGGAATCCATCCATCGTAAAACCAGTTTTTCTAATGAGTTGCATGCCACACTGGATGAAATTCTGATTCACCCATCGATCCCTCCTCCTGTCTCTAATGTGGAAAATGAACATACTGGCATAGCTACTACAGGGGATCGAAATCTCAAAAGCCATAAACCTGTTAAATCTATTTCGCCTCCCGATGCCATTAGAATTGACAGTGTTCATTTGACTGAACGCATTGATAGCCTCCATGATAAAGCTTTGATTGGCCGGTGGCATTTCCTGGAGATGAAAGACCAGTAGATGAGAGAATGGCTTGAAGTGCAGTGGAAATCCATTATTGGGTATATCCCGATAATTGCCAGATTACTGAAAGAGTGGTTCTGTTTTCATTTTCTTAACGCAGAAGATTTGGAATCCATTCTGAACCATCAATGGGTGTATGGTCGTAGTTTTCTTGCATTACACAGGTGGTATTTGGGATTTAATCCCCTTAGAAACACAACTTCTAATAATCTTATTTGGTTGAAGCTTCTCGGTCTGCCGCTGGAGTTATGGTCGATAGAGACATTAACTGAAATTGGTAATGCAATTGGAAGGTGTGTATATGTTGACCCCTGGTGCCGAGGGGAGAAGGACAAGCGTATTGCTTGGATTTTGATTGAAAGATCCTACAGGGGAGGCTTTCCGACGCATATCGACATCAGCTGGAGATAACTGTCCATTAGACAGAGGTTAGATTTTTGGGGTGTGCCTTTTCAGTGCGATGCTTGCCATCACACGGGGCACCTTGTTAAACATTGTCCGAGGCGTCAATCTAAAGGCCGAAAGCATCACGGTCTCACAAAATTTGTGGAGTTGCCTCATAAGATGAATGTGCCTTCTATGGATTCGGAGAAATCGGCTTCTCCTAATCTCACTTCTCGGCTCTCCCGTGATGGTGAATTTGTAACTGATTATCAGCTATCTCCCTTACAACCGACTAACCCTGATCCTATGCACCGGATCTCACCGTCTATGCCTGTATTGGAAACAGCATCTGATCCCTCGTCCTCCTAATCCTCCAAAGGAACCTTTCATGGATCAAATTGTAACAAATTTGATCCCCATTCATCGGCCTCCAATTGGAAATGAATCTCTGCTCTTTTAGATTTCTTCTTCGCCCCTTAATAAATATTCTGCACCTGGGGAGCATGGTTTAGAAGCCCAGATTTCTCCCACTCCTACAAATTCCCCTATTTCATCGCCTATTAATTCTATTGGTAGCGATTTAGACTACCTGTTGTCCAAGAAATCTCTTGCCCTCATACCTCTCACTGTTCATAAACCTGCGACCCCTATATCGCCTAAGATCAGCCCTGCATCAGCTAGGAATATCACAGTGAGAAGAAAGAGCAATAAGGGCAGTATGCACTTCAGGGGGAGGGGGGTTGTATCTAACCATTGTATCAGAAATATTTCATTGGTTGACATTCCTATTACAGACATCTCTGATGACAGGCCTCTTAGAGTTGGAAAGGCCAGATTGCCTTCCAAATGAATTACATTTCATCTGTTAATATTAGAGGTCTGGGAGCATATTTGAAATCTTTGGCCTTAAAAAACTTTTTTTTATCAACGAGCCCTAAAATCATTTTGATACAAGAGACCATGCATGTTGTTTCTGTCACTGTATCCTACTTCAGGAAGATGTTTCCCCTATGGCACATCTCAGCAGTTGATGCCATAGGTTTATCTGGTGGTTTAGCGGTATTATGGGACCCACAATGGATATGTGCAAAAGCATACAGCTGCATTGCAGGCATTCTAATTTCTGCACAGATTAGAGGGTTTAAATGTCCTATAAATATATTGAACATATATGCTCCATACAAGAACAGATCAGCATTTTGGGATAGCCTTTTCGCATCGGAAGTGTTTGATATTGAATCATTATTGATTGCAGGTGACCTAAATATCACTTTCAACATGGATGAAATCTGGGGCATCAGTAAGAAGCAGGATCCTATTGCTGCCAGGATTAGGAATGAATTTCTAAATAAAAATTTTATTGACATTCTCCCTCCCAAAATTCTACCCACTTGGGACAATGGAAGGAATGAAAAGGCTTACATTGCTAAGAGAATCGACAGATTCATCTTACATGTCAGCTTGATAGAATCCCTCGGCATGCCTTTTTCTACTGTTGAAAATATCTTTATATCTGATCATCGGCCGATCATACTTGGATGGAGATCTATGGAAATCAGGAAAGGTTTCCCATTTAAATTCAATATAAAATGTCTGGAGGAGCCTGATTTCAATAACACTATAGTAAAGGCGTGGAAAGAGATGTCTTCAACAAAATCTGCTTCTTTTCATATGTCCTTCATTGATAAGATGAATGAAATCCGGAAAATTGTAAAAGAATGGCAGTATCAGAAAAGACAAGCAAATATAAAAGAGCTCCGAGAAATCCAAAAGGAACTTGACTTTGTTGTGGAAGATATGGCATATGATTCATTCTCTTATGATATGAGACATCGTATTAAGAGTCTACAAAAAAAGAAATTGCTAATCATGAAACAAGAAGAAACCTTCTGGCGGTTGAAAAGTAGGGCAATATGGATGAAAGAAGGCGATTGAAACTCAAAATTTTTCCATAGAT
Source organism: Pinus tabuliformis (assembly GCA_031772625.1). NCBI lineage: Eukaryota > Viridiplantae > Streptophyta > Pinopsida > Pinales > Pinaceae > Pinus > Pinus tabuliformis. The sequence goes on from CM062809.1 coordinate 519,361,822, forward strand.
TTTCCAATGCAAGAAGGGATAAAAGTACAATATGGAAAATCAGTGACAGTAATGGAGGCTTTCATTACTCCCAGCAGGATATTACAAATGAGGCGGTGGCATATTTCAAAAAGCAATATGAAAGAATGAATAATCACAGTTTTCAGGATATATTATGGGGAATAGAAGTTTTTCCGAGGATGTTTGATAATGAATTAAACGACCAGATTTATCAGCCTGTTACTGAGGAGGAATTACTGTCTATTATTAAATCATTCAAATGGGACAAGAGCCCCGGTCCAGATGGCTGGTCAATTGAGTTTCTCATACATTTCTATGATATCATCAAGGATGACCTGTTGAAGATGGTGCAAGATACTAGAATAAAGGGTAGAATTAGCAAGCATCTCTGCTCCACCAATATCGCTCTCATTCCCAAAAAGGGGGATGCCTAGACTTTCTAGGACTTTCGGCCGATATCATTGTGTAATATATCCTTCAAGATAGTTTCAAAGATCATAGCTGAGAGATTAAGGGAGTATTATCAGAATTTTTAACAAAAGAACAAAATGGGTTTCTAAAAGGGAGATATATTCATGATGCAGTCGCTGGTACACAAGAGGCATTATATGTGTTATAGACATTTTTGGGCACTACAACCCCAAGCATGAAATGTCCATAAACCAAGAGCTCCTAAGTCCCTAAAAGTTTTGTTCTAACCCCTAAAGGAACAAGGTCAACTGATTACAGCTTCTCCCAGAAGTTCTCCATGAAAAACTGCTCAGAACTGGTCAAAACAGGATCATTTCAGCTGCTCCATAGGCAAAGTGCATTGCATCTCACCTAAACACACTATGTGGGTGCATTTCATTTCAAAAAGCCCTTCTATGGGGTGCGATGGGCGAGAAGTGAAAAATGGCAGTGTCATTCCGCGAGGTGGAGAGGCATGGAAACTTCCAGAAACTTCTCCTGTGACACTTGCCTCTCTGAATTCGACCAAGGATGAGTAAGAGATCATCAATCTCCAAGTGGAAGCAAGAACTATTAGAGGGAAGACACTAATCAAATCACAAGCTGACTCATCTCCCTTACAGATATGTATATATGGATCCCTCATCCCAGAGATCCAGAGGCTGGAATTTTGCATATTGTAAGGAATTGTTGTTGGTTTCTTGAGACAACATCAGATTGTTGGGTGATCTAAGCTTTGTATGAGGTGAAGAGGGGCTTCCTTGCTGAGAGGATGATGTTGGGTCAGAACAACTGGTTGTAACTCCTCTTGGCTCTTTCTTGTTTATCAATAAAAGTTATTCAAGTTTTCCTCCATACTCTTGTGTCATTCATGTTTGCTACATTTGTATGGTTAATTTACATCTGATCCTAGATTGTTTATGATTATAGATCCATGTTCTTGTATAGTTCTATGCTACTGTGATCTTACAAGTACTTTGTGAAGTTGGGCGTGCAAGGGAACAAGTAGCGAAAGACTATCAAGAGAGAGAGGAATCGAACTAGGAGATTAGCACAAGAGAGAGGTTGGTCTTCTTTGTTCTTCTCTCATCTATACTTCATAAAGGAAAAACTAAAGTAGCTTTACTTTGTTTGTTTCTAAGGTAGCTATCACACCTCAGTGGGATAAGCAGTTCTGTGTAGACACTTTTCCCTGTAACAAAATGGCGACTCCGCTGGGGAGGAATTAGTTTGTTTGTTTATCTTCCTTGTTTTCTATTTTATAAACTTACAGACGGAGCCTGAAGTCGAGCCAGGTAGCTTTCGAACTGCATTTGCTATGCAAATGCAAAGTAGATAAATGCCGCTTCAGTCAATCTCAGGGATTTGTTTATAAATTAAACAACTGATTTACAAACTCTCTAATTGCCCTTGTGATAGCTCTTAGATCCTCTTTAGATCTACCCCTAATTGTCTCATTACTGATTACCATTTTCTCGGCCAAAACCCATGAACTGAACTGAAAACTGTGACCCGGAACCCAAGCCAAGTCTCATCTCTAGCCCAGCGTAGGTACTGTTATGTGAATCTGAAATTCAGCGCACTTCCCGAGTGTAGTAGGTGCGTTGCATTTCAAATTCCCTATGTTACAGGTGTGATGATCAGACTAGGAATTGTCCAGTTTTGGTTCCTGTGATTCATCCTTTCCAGTTCTATTCATGAATTTTGCTGCCTGTGATCAGTATATCTCTGTTTGAAACCCCTTTTCCTGTTGCTATTCCGCCTCCTTTGTACGAAAGAACTGTAAATGTTTTTGTGTATTTGTTGAGTCATTTTCAGTTCTCCTTTGCAAAAGTAACATAATCGTACTGTTGTCCTTTGATTTGAAAGCGTCGCAAGTGTCATTTTCAATCATAGGAAAGAGTTTGCTTGCTGTAGATAGTCGATTATCCTGTTACTATTGTATTTGGTCTGCATTTGTAATTTTTATAGTGTCGAAAGCAAGTATTCATTTCTAAATCGTAAAATGTTGTGATTGCCTCCATTTTTTATTTCGAAAATAAACTTGTTGATAATTGTCGCTTGAAAAGTAATTCAGATTTGTGCATTAGCTTTCTTTTCTCCATCCACAAACTAAGAAAGTCGAAAACAAATACATGCATGTGCATTTGCATTTAGAATGTTTGATTGGTTTGATTTAGGAAAGTGCATTTAGAGTGGGCTCTTTGTTTTTTGTGAAAGAATACTGTCTCTCTTTCCTTAGTAGCTAGGATTTTCATTGCACAAAGAAGATAAAAGACTGTTTATCATCTTAGATTGCATTTTAGGAATTACACATCTACATCTCGCGGTGAACATGAAAGGAAAACTTCATAAACAAGATCAACTATAAATAAATTCAATGAATCTAACAACACTTTGGAACCTAACACACAACATTTAGAAGTCTAGGCTAGAGACGTATTCCGGCGTCGTAAAGCCTGGTAACTATTGTTCTCACTGATGGTTGGGTAATTCCTCCACTTTGAGACGATAAGTGCCAGTACGGACTTGTGCTCCCACGTACCGTCGAGTATATTTTGGGAGACCACAATAGGCTTAATCCTTTATCCATAGGAAGCCGTGTCTGCCGCCCTATCGATTGCAATGCACTGAACACCGCATTCGGGAAGATTGACTGTCGTACCGTAAAAAGTATTCTGCAGTTTTGTGATTGGTTTGGTAACCCCTCTACCTATATTTCCAGAGCAGTCCCTTTCATTCCTTTTCAAACTCCTTAACGGAAAAGGTCCATCTAAGCACTTGTCACTTCATGCTCATTAAAAATCGAAGGCGACTAGAGTCATCTTTTGTTTTTTCTCGACTCTTAAAAATTTAAAAAACAAGTTGTGTCAAAGCGTCTAAAATTCATCTAATTCGGAAACATACTTCCCCTTTATTTTTTAGTTGATCGAGTAATTTGCAACCGTGGAAGAAAGTCAATTGAAACCCCGTCATTCGCAGAGGCTTACGAGTCAACCGTCTTTGTCTCCGGAATCGAAGCTAGTATGGACAAAGCGAACTCGTTTAACCAGTTCCAAATCTCCTGTTAAAGTTAGATTAAGTGTTCCAACAACATCAGAGATTTTGGTTACTCCAAACATTTCTGGTATCCCTGCCTTTACAGAAGAAGCTCAACGACCACAGAAGGAGAGTGGTACTAATCCTAGTCTGAGGGTAAACGCTTGTATCAATGAACCCATTCCATCTACAACCGGTTCGGAGAGTGTTGCCCCCCAAACATCTGTCACTGCAGATTCCATACCTTCTTCGGCACCAGAAATATTCTACGGACCTGACAGTCTACCCCTTCCACCTGGTTTGATTGCTATAGAAGAGATTGTGGAAGATCCTCCATCTAGTACTCCATCGCAATTTGGAGTCGGGATCACTCTTTATCCTTCTTCATCAGAAGTTAGTCTACCGCCAGTGGAAGCTCCTGTAGAAACGCTAGGTAATCTTTTGGATAGACTAGAAATGTCTGAACAACCGTCAACATCTAGGACTGTGTCATCTGACACAGCGACGGCAGAACTCCCTGCTATCACTCCAACAATGTTCGCCGGTATACCATCTGTCCCAACTAGCTCTCAATCGCTAGAAGGAGCCCACTCAGGGGCCATTTCGATGGTATGGTCTGTTCCTGTTTGTTCATCCGGAATAATATCCGGGAACTCTTATGTTGAGTCTCAACAAATTGATCCATTTGGAGGTCAATTTGGGCAGTCCAACCCTCAAGGGAAAACCATTCCCTTAAGTACAGTATTACCACTGTATGGGGGGCAATATGCCCTTTCATTATCTCCTCCGGGAGGACAGCCATATGGGAGTTCACAACAAAATTCGGGTTATGCTGGAATTACTTCAAGCGGTTGGGTACCGATACTACCTCAACAACCAAGAGTTGTATATTCGATGCAACAATGCTTACCTATGTCAAGTATACCAACTACGCCAGCTATTGTGATGGTGTCGCAAGTTCAAGCGCTGCCTATTGTATGCCAATCTCAGATTTCTCAGGTTGTAATGCAACAGCCCATTAACCCTGCAACTCAACCACAATCACCGACTGGTGGAATGACACAAGTTCAAACGGGTACAATTACCCCTCATCTTGGTCAAACAGTTAGTATCGGGCAACAGCACATGGCTTCACAACCATGGCTAGTGCAATACCAACAACCGCAGTTCCAACAAGTATACCAAGGTTCTGAACAACAAATCTTTGCGAATAGTGGACAGTTGTATATTCAAAACGGTCAAAATCAACCATTTTACAATAGTCATGCCCACCAACCTTACCAAAGTTACCAGCATCAAATGCATTATGCTGGTATGCAAAGACCAACTGCTCAGGCAATCCCATCTTATCATGGGTATGCTTCACCTAACCTGAATCAACAGTTACCCTTCATGGAAACTTTAGAGTTACCTGATTTAAATCGGTTAACAAATGATCCAATCGCTTACGCCCCTTGGTGGCCAGCAATTCCACATAAACTTCCATCAGATATTCCTAAATTTAATGGAAATCCAGGTGAAGATCCGTCAAATCATGTGATGACCTTTCATCTATGGTGTTCATCAAACACCCTAAATGATGATTCGATTGGGCTTCGCCTTTTTTAGAGGACGTTAACTGGTCCAGCAGAAAAATGGTATATCGAATTGCCTAGAGATTCATTCGACAACTTCAGTACCCTAGCCACAACCTTTTTAACCCATTTTCAGTTACCGATAAGGTACAAAACGGGAATGGAACTTCTCACTAACTTCAAACAAATGACGGCCACTCACATATCTGATCATATACATGAGTGGCGACGTCGTCGTAGAATGGTGAAAATGTATGTTCCCGATCAGCTCCTAGCTGAATGGTTTATCAAGTCATTACTGCCTTCCATCACGGAAGATGTGGCAAAAGGGGGAGTCGTCACTGAAGAGCAGGTTATCGCTCATGCGCAATATTTGGACTTGATTTACACTCAGTCCAGCACGCTCTACGATAAAATACCTGACACTCCTAGACCGGAATTCTCAATTCCTCCTCCTCCTAAATCAAACAATGACTCTCATGCCGGCAATGGTGTGATTGGCACAACAGACACGAAATCAAAAAAGGCTACATCTAAAAAGGCCCGTAAGATTTCCAGTCAAAATGCAAATGAGGAACTTCTTGCCTCGAAAGTAAATGCCGTATCGACATATAAGGGAAAAGAAACCAAGCAACCAGGGGGCAAGAAGAAAGGCAAAGGGAAGAAGAAGAAACAGGAAGAATCATCACCTGAAAAATCTTCTGCAAACTCTCCTGGAAATAGGAAACCAAAAAATCCATGCTTTATATGCGATGAGGATCATTGGACCGCAAATTTTCCACACAAAGCTGAGCTTAAAAAATTCTTCAAGAATTCAAAAACCTCGGCAGTATTAACTGATCCGTTTCCAAATCCAGGGACAAATCTGGTTGACAGTGAAAATGCTTCCCCATCTCAAGTGCTAATGTTGTCGATTTCCAAACAACAAAATGATGCTTTAATATCGACAAGAAACAAAGATTATGGGAATCCATAGATGTCTAACAACAAGGATAAAGATCAACCTAGTAGTTCGACAACAACTTCGACAGAAGTTGCGCCACCCATCATTCCCGAGTTGACAATAAAACTGCCAAAGGGAGTAGTACACAAGTCGATGTTTAATCCCCACGCTAGAGCGGCACAACATTATAATATAGTGGAAGATTTGGCCCAATCGCCATCCGCTATGTCGACTCTTGAGGTACTACAAAATTGCCCATCCCAAAAGCAGGCTTTATTATCAGCCATTGGTGGGATAGACCCAAAGGATTCCAATCTCGTATCCTTCGATCATAAAGGATATGATCCTCAATTACCAGCTCAACTAGCTTTCCTCGTTCAAGTGAAAGCCCTCAACAAAACTGTTCATCGAACAATTATTGATGAGGGGGCATCTACATGTATTATGTCGATGAGTTGCTAGAAAACTTTAGGATCTCCAACCTTGTCACAATCTTCGATGACATTAAAATCATTTGACGGACGAACATATACCCCATATGGTATCCTAAGTAACTTGAAGGTTGAACTAGGAGGAAAAACAGTAGAAATAGATGTTGAGGTAATCGACAGAAATCTCGATTACAACATCCTACTAGGAAGACCATGGATATATGCTATGGCTGTTGTTGTGTCGACCTATTTTAGGAAGATTGCATTTCCCTTTCAAGGAGGGATTACAATCTTCGATCAACAAAACTTCCTCCCAGATGGTTCTCAAGTTACGGGAAGCATTCCAATGATCCATGGAAGCCCCCATTCGCTTCAAAATATCGAAGTAGGCCTACTAAAAGATCCTATATTAATGGGGACTTTTGCCCTTCCACCTCCAATCAATTTGGCGGAAGTAGCGTCGGTAGGGACCTGCAATATGATATCTTCTAAAAAGATCTCAGAAAACGATATCGACATGGATCATGCGCAGGTTTTGCCTCTAAGCCCAGCAGAAATATTGTAGCAATCAATGTTCCTAGCATGGGAGGCAAACCCAAATCAACGCTCATCAAGCGTTTGGATAGATAGGTCTAAGGAATATGGTACCCCTTTAGATCCTTGGTCGTGAGTGCATGTCACCGACGAAGGAATTGTTCAATCAATGGTAATTGAAGGGGCACCATGGGATGACTACCACCATCGTTCCCTTCTTCTGGATTGTGAAGAAAATACTCCTGATGACCTTTATCATCCTTCAGTTTTTGATTTCCTATCAAATACTGTAAACATGGTGGATTCCAAATGAAACTTGTCCAACATTGAAGAGACTATCGCCATAAATATCTTGACCAAAACAGATGTTGTAGAGAATATTTATGTTGGCAAATGTTGTTCTCCTTCAGAACTGGAAATATATAACGCTCTTTTTCGTGAATTCAGAGATGTCTTTGCTTGGTCATATAGTGAAATGCCAGGCATTGACTCGAGTATCGTTGAACATGAAATCAAGATGTATCCAGACGTCAAACTAGTACGACAACGGCTACGGCAGGTGCACCCCAAGAAAGCCGCTGCCATTAAGGCAGAAGTTGAGAAAATTCTCCATGCTGGTTTCATTTACCCGATTGGGTATCGAATATTGTCCCTGTTATGAAAAAATAAGGAACAATTAGAGTGTGCGTCGATTATAGGGATGTAAATCAAGCTTGTCCAAAAGACAACTACCCTACACCCTTCATCGACTAGATAATTGATGAATGTGCCGGATGCGAAATCTTTTCATTCATGGATGGATTCTCCGGGTATAATCAGGTAAATATCCGCCCACAGGACCAGTCAAAGACTGCATTTATTTGTCCATGGGGCACATTCGCATATCGAAAATTACCCTTTGGTTTAAAGAACGCGAGGTCAACTTTTCAGAGGGCAATGAATTATGCCTTCCATGACATCAAAAACATCGTTCAACCATACCTCGACGACCTTCCAGATCATTCACGAAAGTGGACTGATCATCCGCAGCATTTAAGAGCGATATTTCTACGTTGCCAACACTACAAAATACAACTCAATCCACACAAATGTGTATTTTGTGTCAGTTCTGGTCGATTACTTGGCTTTGTAGTCTCGAAGGATGGGATTCGTCTCGACCCAGGTAAGGTTCAAGCAATCATAAATTTGCCTCCACCTTCAAATTTGCTTCAGATTCAGAAACTCCAAGGGAAAGCAAACTTTCTGAGGAGGTTCATTCCAAATTATGTTGAACTAGCTAAAGGTTATACGCGTCTTTTGAAAAAGGAAGTACCCTTTGTTTGGGATCAGGTTGCGCAAGCTTCCTTTGATGCTTTATAAGAATCCCTAATGAAAGCATCATTAATGTACACCCCTGATTATCAAAAAGAATTTAACCTGTATCTGGCTGCAGCGGATACAACCATCGCAATGGTTTTAGTTCAAGAAGATAACGGAATTGAACATCCGATATATTATTTAAGTAAGAACTTAAATGATACAGAAATCATATATTCTTATGTTGAGAAGCTAGCGATCGCAGCTGTTCAAGCAATACATAGATTTCGACACTATGTCCTCTTTCGAAAAACTACTATTCTGTCAGATTGCAACACCATGACTTATATATTGTCGCGACAGTTGTTGGGGAGCAAATATTCAAAATGAATAGCAATTCTACAAGAGTTTGATCTGGAATTTGTGAAATCCAAGTCAAAGAAAGCTTGGTTTTCGCAGAATTATTATGCGATCTCCCATCATCGTCCAACGATGAAACATCCGAAGAAACAATCGTGGACGAAATTTTGTTTCTGATATGTTCAAGCAATCTGTGGTATAGGGATATAATCATTTATCTCCAAACCCAAAAATATAGGCCAAAAACTTCTCGCTCCAAACAAAAACGTATTCGATACCAAGCAAAAGACTACATGATCGTCGGTGATACACTTTACCATCGTGGTATCGATACCGTTCTGAGGAGGTGCCTCACCCATGAGGAGGCCGAAAAAGTCCTGAATGATTGCCATTCAGGCGCGTGTGGGGGGAATCAATCCGGTTATGCTACAGCGCAAAAAATTTTACGAGCAGGATACTTGTGGCTAACAATGTTCAAAGATAGCATAACCGCAGTCAGAAGTTGCCATGCTTGTCAAATTTTCGATAGCAAAACCAGAAGACCACCCGCACCTCTGCAGCCAATAGTTGTTTTCGAGCCATTCGCCAAATGGGGCATTGATTTCATGACATGTAACCCCACCTCGACCGGGGGGCATGGGTATATCATAGTCGCAGTTGACTATTTTACCAAATGGGCCGAGGTGATGCCTACGTTAGATAATACTGGTGAAACAGCTGCCCTCTTCTTTTTCAATCATGTAATCACAAGATTCGGCGTCCCACAAGCTATAGTCACAGATCATGGATCACATTTTCGCATCACATGATGGTCGAATTAGCTACCAAACTAGGGTTGTCTCACGACAGCTCTACTCCATATTACCCGCAAGCCAATGGACAAGTTGAAGCAATCAACAAGGTCCTGAAGCGCATGCTGCAAAGGATGATTGGAGTTCACAAAAGAAGTTGGCACCTAATCATGTACTCAGCCTTGTGGGCTTACCAAACATCGGTAAGGAATGCAACTGGATTTACACCTTTCCAACTGGTATATGGCCTAGAAGCAGTCTTACCAATCCAGTGTGAAATCTCATCCCTCAAACTCGCAATTGACCTTCTCCCCGGGACTTCAAAAGAGGAGGCTCGTTTCTTGGAACTAATCCAATTGGATGAAACCCGTCGTGATGCCGCTTTGGCTAACGAAGCCCATAAGAAACGAGTCAAGGCGTAGTTCGACAAGAATGTCAAACCCCGTGTCTTCTCAAAAGGTGACTTGGTCTTGCTTTATGACCAAGAATTCGATAAATTTGGGGCAGGTAAATTCAAGTCTTTATGGATGGGCCCCTATATTGTTAAGCGAGTGTTAGCAAAGGAGCCTACGAGTTAATGGATTATGACGGGATTCCACTGGCACAACCTCGTAACGGGTTGTACCTCAAGCGTTACTATGCGTGATTCAGTATAGTAACCTATATGCTTTTGTTATGTTTTTGTTTTCGCTAAGGTGTTTGTTTTGGTTAAGTAATCCACTTTTTACATTTATTGCAGATGTCAAACCTATTGCAGTCATGTGTTGGATATGCCGACGGAGCAAGTCGTAGTTCGCGGAACCTATCTTCCGCGGCCTGGGCCATTTTTGATCCAAGCGACGAGTTAGTAAGTTTCAAAGGGGTATGTATTGGTCGATCAACGAATAACATCGCTGAATATAGCGCGTTGATATAACTTCTCTCTAATGCCATCACACATGGTATATGTCGACTGATTGTCAGGCTAGACTAACAACTCGTCATACTACAACTCACTGGTATCTACTCTGTCCGAAATCCAGCTATTTATCGCATGTTCCTAAGGGTTAGGATTTTGGAAAGGCAATTTGATTTTATTCAATATCAACATATTTCCAGAACCTTAAACACATTAACTGACTCATTGGCAAATTATGTGTTAGATAGACATTTGCAACATTTATAAAAAGAAGCATACCATCAATATTTTCATTTGGATCATGTAACTTAACCAAAATAAAACTTCGAAAATCAAAAATATATACAAAGTTATTTATGGTAAAGTCAAGAAATGACCGTTGCATCGAGCAGTTTTAGCACATAGTTCAAGCTCATTAAAAAATAAACATAAGTCATGAGCAAATGTTTCTCCCCGCATTTAAGCTCATTAAAAAATGAACTATTTCCCGGTAAATAACCATCGTGAATGTAGTACTTCAGCCTTTAAAAGCCTTGGTCGTGTTCTCATCATCACCTCCACTCTGTATTGGTCGATCATTCACCTCCATTTGATTGTTTACCCCTTTTGAGGAACAGCTGCGAAGAGTGATCTCACTAGCCATCCTTGTAACACTGCCGTGATTGGAAAATTCCAAACCTTACCTGGAATCAGCTGCTACCCAATTTTATCACTCGTTCCTCAAAAGACGAGTCTCCTTTAAGCTCTTTTCAACTGACTTGTAAAATATGAAAAGATTGCCAAGCCATTGGCCTCTCCAGCTCGTTAAAGGGACCGGAAGTGCTATCCCTCCTTTAGATTTTAATCTTTTTGTACCTGAGGGATTATTACACAAAAAGATCGAGCGCTTGTTTTGTTCGGCTCGTTAAAAGTATCGAAAATTCATCCCTTTTGTATTGTTTTATACATTTTCAGACTTAAGGGATTAGATGACGAAAAAGGAATTTTGGAGTTTCCTTTACGTTCCTTTTCAGACTCTCTAAAATTGAAAAGGACCGAGTTATCTTTGTTGTTAAACTCGTTAAAACTTAATAGCGACAAACTTGTCCATAACAGACAAGAACGAGTTTCACTATCGCTAGGCTCGTTAAAACATAGTGATGGGTTTGCCCGAAGGGAAAATTATAGAACTAGCATATGTTATCCTCCTCAAGCTTGACAAAAATAAAGAGGTATTGCTCAACAATGACTGGGGAAAATTGGGAAGAAAACTTGAAGAAACTTTGTTGGTAGTAAGTCGCTCTTGAACATGACACTTTCACTCCGCATCCAAGTCGGGTTGGGTTGTTTCATTCAGCGGTCACATCACCATGGTCCCATCACACCATCCACATTTGGGGTAATGCTACCAATCCATCATGTCAGTGTCGCCGATATGTTCAAGAGAAGTCATTCAAAGAATTCACCTGTGTCTCACCCGCTACAATACATTTACACTCCATTCTTTCATGACCGCCACCCTGAACCGTATGTCATCAAATCGTTTTCACCTCCATTAAAATCATTTGCTCTGTTCCGTGTCATTGATGTGGGATTCATTAAGGCTCTCCTGTGACAGATCGCTTCTTGTTGACATCAGCTCATTATCCAAGAAGTCAATCTAGGAACACCTCGTTCAGTACTTTGAAGCTGCATGCCTTAATGGCAAGTTTCTCACTTCTAGCGACAGGTTTACATCAATGGCCTTCGACCAAAAAATTTTGCGTGGTGTTCGACGCCAAGTCCTTTATTCACACCACGTGAATTGTACTGTAGTGCCTTGAGGGTCATTATCATTATCGGTGATTCCTCTCGCGCCTGTTAACAGCTTACATCATTGGCTGGTAATCAGGCGATGTCTTTCCATGTTCGACTCCAGAACATCTCTCACATGGATAGACTTGTACGTCGAGTGAAGATCGAATGAGATTGAAGACCCCGGATCTAGTTTCATCCATCCGGGCTGCGATATATATTCAAGGAAATAAAGACATCAAATGTACATCATTGCTGCACAGATAATAATCCAATCAAAGGGATGATGGCTCTACCAGAATCATCAGTCTACACTCAGACGATTCTTTGTCCTATGTACATGAAAATGAATTTATGAAGTTGAGCATGGGAATGCCCGCCTCAGCTAGATCATGAAAATATTATGAAGATAGTATATTGTATTGTATCTTATTACAGGTATCCTCCCAGCTTGAAAGAACTTCAGATCCTCATAATAAAGCATTTCACCCGACATCAAAAGATCAACGACCTCATGCTTTAAGGGGCAACTGTTATAGACATTTTTGGGCACTACAACCCCAACCATGAAATGTCCATAAACCAAGGGATCCTACGTCCCTAAAAGTGTTGTTCTAACCCCTAAAGGAACAAGGTCAACTGATTACAGCTTCTCCCAGAAGTTCTCCATGAAAAACTGCTCAGAACTGGTCAAAACAGGATCATTTCAGCTGCTCCATAGGAAAAGTGTGTTGCATCTCACATAAACACACTGTGTGGGTGCGTTTCATTTCAAAAAGCCCTTCTATGGGGTGCGATGGGCGAGAAGTGACAAATGGCAGTGTCATTCTGCGAGGTGGAGAGGCATGGAAACTTCCAGAAACTTCCCCTGTGACACTTGCCTCTCTGAATTCAACCAAGGATGAGTAAGAGATCATCAATCTCCAAGTGGAAGCAAGAACTATTAGAGGGAAGACACTAATCAAATCACAAGCTGACTTATCTCCCTTACAGATATCTATATATGGATCCCTCATCCTAGAGATCCAGAGGCTGGAATTTTGCATATTGTAAGGAATTGTTGTTGGCTTCTTGAGACAACATCAGATTGTTGGGTGATATAAGCTTTGTATAAGGTGAAGAGGGGCTTCCTTGCTGAGAGGATGATGCTGGGTCAGAACAACTGGTTGTAACTCCTCTTGGCTCTTTCTTGTTTATCAATAAAATCTATTCAAGTTTTCCTCCATACTCTTGTGTCATTCATGTTTGCTACATTTGTATGGTCAATTTACACCTGATCCTAGATTTTTTATGATTATAGATCCATATTCTTGTATAGTGCTATGCTACTGTGATCTTACAGGTACTTTGTGAAGCTGGGCGTGCAAGGGAACAAGTAGCGAAAGACTATCAAGAGAGAGAGGAATCGAACTAGGAGATTAGCGCAAGACAGAGGTTGGTCTTCTTTGTTCTTCTCTCATCTATACTTCATAAAGGAAAAACGAAAGTAGCTTTACTTTGTTTGTTTCTAAGGTAGCTATCACACCTTAGTGGGATAAGCAGTTCTGTGTAGACACTTTTCCCTATAACAATATGCTATTCATTCTAAGAAAAGTGAAGCGGTTATTATCAAAGTCGACCTCAGGAAGGCTTATGTCTGCCTAGATTGGGGCTACATTAGGTGTTTACTTGCAAGAATTGGGTTGAGATCCAATATGATCAACTAGATCGTGGCATGTGTTGAACCTGTGGAATATGCAATCATCGTCAACGGCATACCATCCCCATTATTCCGTGCGGAGAGGGGACTGCGGCAAGGATGCTCTCTCTCTACGCTATTATTTATTCTGGCGATGGATACTCTCAGCCTACATATCAGAAAGGCTGTAAATGGAAATTTGTGGCGCCCCCTCAAAATCTGCAGGAACATTTCTTTATCACATAACTTATTTGTTGATGATATAATATTTTTTGCCATATTTTGCAGGGTCTCTTGGTCGCGATTCTATGATATTATGGAAAATTTTCAAATGGCTACGGATTTACAAGTTAACCAGGAAAAGTATACTATCATTCTGATTTAAATCAGGAAGATGTTCTATGGTTATCAGAGCATTTTGGAATGAAAGCACAGTCTATCAGTTGTGGCATAAAGTACCTGGGTTTCCGGATTAAAGCTAATGGCTACTCGAAATCCGATTGGAGTTGGATTTTGGACAGATTCTATAGGAGAATTTCAGCATGGGAGTTCAGAGGCCTTTCCTTGGCGGGGAGAATAATTTTAGTGCAATCAATATTAAACCAACTTACTGTTTACTGGGTGCACCTATTTCTTCTACCGGTGAGTATCATTAATAGCATGAATAGATTATCAGCTAATTTTATATGGGGAGGTCAAGCTGAAAGGAGGAAATTTCATCTTATAAAACTCGCCAGTATTTCATTACCTAAGAATATGGGAGGCTAGGGCTTATCCAATTTGCGATCCTTTGGAAAAGCTCTACTGTGCAAGTCGCTATGGAGAGCTATTAAGGGTGAGGGTCCGTGGAGTCACATGATTCGGATGAAGTATTTAGGCAGGAAGAGCTTTCAGTTCTGGTACAAGAAAGGATCCATTGGTGTTTCATATGGATCTCCAATCTGGCTTAGTTTCCGCAGGATTGAATCATATTGCTTGAATAATTTAATCTGGTATTTACAAACTGGAAGTAAAATTCTTATTGGCAAAGACCGTTTCAAATGTGGTGCTGTAGATTTAAATATCCCTGTACCCTTACTGAATTATTTTCATAGAAAAGGCATATTTTACTGGGACAGTTTGATAGCTGAATGGCATGGTCCCATCCCGCGGTGGAAAGATGCTGGTGAGTTGCAAATGTCACAGGAGATCGCACAGCAATGGATTCGCATTAGGACGGGTCTTCGGAACTGCGGCATTTTCCGATCAAGGGATTCGGACTTCCTTTCTTGGAACATATCAAAAGAGATAAATGTTGTGACAGTAAAAGAGGTTTACCATCATATGATAATGCAGCAATCTCCCAGCTCCCCTATTTTTCCTCAGATTTTCTGGAAGGATGGCTGCCCATCGAAAATGATCCTATTTGCTTGGCTTGCTTTTCACAATAGAAATTTAACTTGGGAGAATTTAATGAAACATGGATGGCACGGCCCAAATATCTGTTCATTATGCAGATTAGACAGGGATACTAATGCACATATATTTTTGAAATGTAAAAAGACAAAGCAGATATGGCTAGCATTAGAAAAGGATTTTGGTTTTATGCATTGCACTCAGGACATAATTCATGAATGGATTCTATGGTGTGGTGGACAGAATGAACAATGGCGAAGGATCTGTATTCTTTTCTTGTGGAACATATGGAAATGGCGCAATCACAGCATCTTTAAAGACGCAATCTTATCTTATTCAGACATCATCGATAGGATTTCTGTAAATTTGGAAGCTCTCCCATAGAAGACTACCAAGCATAAGAGAATTATTCGCGATCTGCTATCATCAGAACACACATCTTTTCCTGTTGTGTTTTTCGACGGGGCCGCTCAGCTGGGTACATGCGGATGTGGGTTTATCATCATGATGAATGAATATACACATTTCTCCACATACTGGAACGGAGTTTTCAGCTCCAATAATAAGGAAGAAGCCATCGCTCTTGCTGGGCTCTTAAAATTATGTCTCTTCCTTGATATACAACAGGTATCAATTTTTGGATATTCGAAAGTATTGGTTGATTCGATAACAAGGAAAAATCATATTTTGGCGCCACACCTGGCTGGCTGGAGGGATAGGATCAACTATTACTGGGGCTGCATGGCTGGCAGTTCTATTGAGCACATCTGCAGGGACAAAAATTCCAAAGCTGATGCACTTTCTAAATTGGGGCTCCTATCTACTCCAGGTTTATGGTATTTAGAGATCTTCTCTGAGGGAGAAACCTTCCAGATCCATGATTTTACATTCCCGGACTTCTAGTCTCTGATGATCTACATATCAATCTACCTCAATCTGCATATGTTTTTTTATGTATTTACATATAGCCTCTCTATACTATGTGAACCGTGATAGTTTATAGGACATATGTTGTATTTAGTTTTTGATGGGCTGTGTACCATGATATTCCCCATGCAGATCTTAGGAGCTTAAGTCTATTTTGACATATGGCCATTTTTGGCCATCTCAGATGTATCTACTATTTGGACTCTTATATCTCTCATATAATATAAAGCTTTTTCGTTCTGAAAAGAAAAAAAAAAAATGCAAATTCTAAATTTTCGCAATGTAACCCTTCTCAATTTTATTAATATAAAATGGTGTGTTTTTTCTTCTTGAAAAGAAATTGTTGATAATGTTGATAATGGGAATAAGAAACATATTTACCTTCCCCGTATTCCTATCGTTGATTTTCCAATTGTATTTCTACCATTCCGCAGCCATGATGTACAATCCTAGATGATGTGCTATAATAGTGAGTGATATTGTAAAGTTGTAATTTAATGGGGTGCCATAAACTTGTATTTAATGACAACACGGGTGTTATGGTTATGAGTACTCCTTTTCCCACTCAATCGTAGTGAGATTCTTTGTGGCTTGCCCACGCAGAACGTTTGGATCACTTATTTCTAATCATATAGAATCATCCGCATAAAATTCAGCTCAACTTATCATCGGGTCCTCTAAAATCAGTATCTATTCATTTTACTTCTTAAAATTAAATGATCTCGAGTTTTTTCCTATGAAGTTTTCTCATATTCCATACCGGTTATAATGGTTTAGTAACAAAGGTTTGAAACTTTATTCATATTAATTTTATAAAAAAATTGAAAAAAAATACAAGATTGGTTAGTATTTGAGCATATGTTTTTAGCATAATAAGAACACACTAAATTATGCGAAAGAAAATGGAAGGCTTTTTACAAAATATGAAATAGATTGATTATTAAAATTTACAAAGTTATGTACATTTCATTTTATTTTTAATTTTAATGTGAGTTAGTTTATATTTCTTTATATATGTATTAAAATTATTGATAGTGTTTTTCAATTTTATTTTTTAATTTAAGTTAATTTATATATATATATATATATATATATATAGTTTTAGTGAATTTAATGGTTAAGATTGTGTTTCTTTTTAAGAGTTTATTGGTTCAAAATCAAAGAAGTAGAATATGTATGCTTTGGTAAATTTAGCAATCAAATTGCTGAATTATATGAAAGAAAATGTAAAACTTTTTACAAAATATGAAATAGATTGATTATTAAAATTTACAAAATTATACATATTTCGTTTTATTTTTAATTTAAGTTAGTTTATATTGATTTATATATATTAAAATTATTGATAGTGTTTTTCAATTTATCTATTTTAATTTAAGTTTGTGTATATATATATTTAATACAATTTGAGAGAGTTTAATGGTTAAGACTATGTTTCCTCTAACGAGCTCACTGGTTCAAAACCAGAGAGGTAGAATATGTATGCTTTCGTAAATTTAACAATCAAATCTCTACCCAGAAATGATCTCATAAACAAAAAAATCTTATATATCAATTTAGTACCTATCTTTATTGTGATGTTAAAATTAAATAATAATAATAATAATAATAAAATTCAATCTTATTAATTTTATTTATTAACCTCAATTAACCCTAAAAACAAAAATAATAAATAAATAAATAACGGGCTGCTTGTTACCATGTAATTTTAATATTTTATTATTATTTTAAATCAATTTAGATATATTTAGGCCGATAGGCCTTTCCTATGCATCAACTTTTCGTCAACACTTTTACCCTGATCCGTTCGATCAGGGAAGACACTTTCAACCGTTGATTCAAGAGTCCTTCCTCTTACCATATTTAACAACCAGATTATATGCAAGTTTTTTAACTTTTTCAAATCTGCTTGAAACCGTTAGGCTTTTAGCTTTTCGTAATTTTTATTTTTAGAAAGAGTCACCTGCTAACGATCTCATTAGTATATTTTTTATTCTCCTTATTAGTATATTTTTTATTTTTAGAAAGGATCACTTGCATGTTCTCTATTCTATGGCCGCTTTTCTCTGTTATCAATCTTTTTCGCAGCGTTTCTCTTAGTGGCCACATCCGCATGTGTACAACTGCCCATTTGCCTATAATGATCGCATTGTGGGTTACGCCATGCACTTTCCTTTCCTATCTAGACTCAATGGAGATAGGAAAGTCCATGAAGAGCAGGAAAGATGGAATTTTCAGCATGAAGAGCAGGAAAGTTGAAGAGAAACTCCTCGGGGCTTGCAAGACTTCACCAGTCGAGAAAACTGGGAAGAATTTTTCAAACTCCGCTTAGACAAGCCCTTCGAATGCTATGGCGACTAGAGGAATCTTGAGAAGCCCCTAGTTGAACACTGCGGCCTTGTTCCCTCTGAAGAAAAACCGGTGGATATCGTGTGGGAACTCAGAGCTATTGGAGAAGCTATATGATGCACTCCTCGGGCCCTTGCAAGACTTCACCAGTCGAGAAAACTAGGATGAATTTTTCAAACTCCACTCAGACGAGCCCTTCGAATGGTATGGCGATTGGAGGAATCTTGTGAAGCCCCTCGTTGAACACTGCGGCCTCGTTCCCTCAGAAGAAAAATTGGTGGATATCCTGGTTCCAGGCTGTGGGAACTCAGAGCTATCGGAGAAGCTATATGATGCAGGGTTTAAGCGCATAACAAATATTGATTTCTCTAAAGTGGTCACCGGGAATATGCTTCAAAAGCACCTTCGTGACCGTCCCGACATGCTCTGGAGAGTTATGGATATGACTAACATGCAGGTTTTTAACTTACCCTTTTTAAATTCTTTATTTTATAGCTATGATCTTTTTATGACTTCTAGTGGTTTTGTATGGCATTGGTGTGAATCGAACTCGAGGTAAGGTTTATGGTATATTAATTTGTTTACATCCATTACCATTGTAAGAGTTTTGGTCTGAGTATTATGTTATTGTGCAGCGATGGGCCCTATACGAAATTTAAATTGAACTCTGTTATGCTTGGCAATGATGTCAGCCCTTTCCGTATTGTCTAATTTTGGAAGAGTAGGATTATTAAGTTACTTTGGCACCACTAAACAACTTTTTTCCATTAAATGTGATGGGGAAGATAATCACCAAGATGCCAGTATTTAGAACCGTGTTTACAAAAGTTGAAATAAGTTACTATCTCACTAGCTAAACATAGATATGCCAAAATAACCTTACCCCCAGTACTTTCCCTTTGAAATAACAAGAATGGAAATGCTCTGGACAGCTCAATATAAATATATGTTTTTTTGTTGGGTTATACATATATATTCCCAAGTAATTTTCATTAGTTGGGATTTAATTTGGGAAATTTATTGATTTGATTTATTTGAATGATTGATTGGACTTTATCCATTTTTTTAACTTAAGGTAATTTTACTCTAAAAAGAGATGTAAATTCTTATAATTATTACATTCCATAATTTTGGACAGGGTTTAAGCCACGCCCGTATCATCATATTCATTGGTTTAGATCTGTTTATTTTGACTGTTGTGGTTAATTTATCGGTAATCAATTTCAAAAGAGTGTGAGCTTATACAAGCGTTTTAGTAGCCCCATATTTTAAGCATTGCCGAGTTTACAGGCAGTTGTTACACATTACAGGGATGATTGATTTCTAAGCGTGACGCTGTCAAAAGCCAACTACAAATGGATAAAGCTCGAAGATTTTTTAAGTTAAGGGAAGCTTTCTATTATTTTCAGTCTCACCTTATTTGATTCTTAAAATTTGTTGAAATGCTCTTCATGCTACAAAGCGAGAGGTTGTGAACCTGTTGACTTTATTCGTTTCTTAACTTAAGGTAAATTTAAACTCGGGGTGAACCTGTTGACTTTATTCGTTTTTTTAACTTAAGGTAAATTTAAACTTGAGGTCCTTTTATACTGCCTGATAATTCACTTGAACCAACATCTCTTCTAGATAAATTCAACAATTCTAATTTAATAATCTTATCGGTCTCTCTTTGTACCTTTTGGGACAATTGCTAGTTATAAAACAATGTTAATTTTGAGTCTCAATACAGCGTCTACGCAAAATATATCATCGCGACGAAAACGGTTTCTATTAAAATTAACCACCGCACGCTCTCACATCTCCCTCGACTTAACTAATTGGCATTAATATTGATAATTATGTGCTGATATGGATCTAGATGATTACGCAGGCAATATTATCTAGATTACAGCCTGGAAATTCATGCATAGTCCATTTTTTTCGATCCAAGCCCAAATAAAGCTTCGCAAAATCTTCTGGTGCAGATCAAGATGGATTAAAAAACTGAAAAGCCATCCTATTTGGGTTAATATATGAAAGGCAATAGCAAGATGAAAGCAAACATGTCAACAGAAACAGAATTTAGATTTCCGTGCAGGATTTCTCTCATGACATTTTAGCAGGGATGAGCGATTTGAAATATAATCTGAATGGTGTTTGGTGTTAAAATAAGTTAATTAGGGGTTGATTAAAGTTAAAGAGTGGATTAACGTTGAGTCAAGTCGAAATAATTTAGTCTAATTTATAGTGTGTGGTTGTATGTGAAGTTGTGTGGTATATTTTATTCAGTGCGTTGTAATAATCAAGTTTTGTGTGATTAATAGAAGAGCATTAGCTCTAGTCTAACCTATAGTGGATTGTATGAGAAGTTGTGTGGTATGTTTCACCCAGTTCATTGTAATAATCAAGTTTTGTGTGATCAATAGAAGAGCAGTAACTCTCGCGTTTTAAGCTCCTCTGCATTTCCTACAAATTAATATTAGAGCTAAAATTGAATAATTTTTTTTATAAATTTACGTTACAAATTTGTAAAACTGTTAAAAAACACTTAAATTTCACATTTAATTAATACAAAAAATCACTAAATGGGCAATTTTTATACCTTGGGGAGAGCGCAAGCCTTTAATAAATGGAGTCATCTACTGAGACGGAGGAATTGCCCAGACAACCAAAAGTGGCCAGAATCCTGACAAAAAAATTTCAAAAAATTTTGTAGAGGTAGTGTTTGAATTTTGTTTTTGATAGTGGAAATAGATTCAACGCCATCAAAAATATTTAAAACACCTGAAATTTTGAAATTTAACAATTATAATTCAAATTTACAAATTACCAAATTTTTCCTAAATATAACCAAAATACTTTCAGAGCAATTCCTCGGCTTGTTAGACTACGGCTTAATAAACGTCTTTGCTAGTTAGACTACGGCTTAACAAACGTACTGCCCACTCAATACGGGATCAACATTTTTTAATGAAAGTGAAAGTCACGAGGCGGAGTGACGTGGGCTTTTTGAAAGTCACGAATTTTTTTTCCCACTCATAAAAGTTAAGTGGGTTTTCATAAAAGTCTTTTATTTAAAAGGATTTGGGCTTTATGGTAACCGTGAAAATTTATTAGAAGGACCTTATTTATTATGAGTATTTTTATAAAGATGTTTTTTTTTTTTTTTTTTCCTAGGTGGAAAAATCTATCAACTCAGGTGTCAAAACCAACAGTGAGGACAGCCATCTCTGGCTGCTATCCGCGAATGTCAGTTTGACTCATCACAGATAGATAGGAAAACCACGCCACCTGAAATAACCCGCTCGTGGTCCGTAAGGGAGCAGACTCATCACTCCTGCCAGATGCCTCTGGGTCTTGGGCCGTTAACCTGTTTCCTTACGTCCGAGGAAGACGAGCTCTTAGCCAAGCAGAAGCAGTTTTACGGCATACTCCAGGCCGAATAAAGATGTTTTTTATATACATATTTTTTATATTAAAAATAATAATTAAGGGTTTATTTATAAGGAATTAAAAAAAAAAAAAAAAATTGCAAGTTTATAAAAAAATTTAGGGATTTTTTTAAGAGAAATTTTTCCAAGAAAAATGGTTTTTCCAAATTTGTAGTCCTAGTTTTGTTGTTCACACAGAAGGATTATGATGTGTGGACCATTAAGATGGCGACCACGTTACATGCACATGATGTTTGGAATTATGTCTAGTTTGAGTTTTTAGAATCTAAGAATGAAGCAGAAGAATGAGATCTCTTTTTTTTTTGGTAGGTAAGCACCCACAGGGGATTTGAACTAGTGACCTATCGCAAGGAGTGCCTTAACAATGCACCCATTCACCGTTAATCCAAAGCCACGTGTGGAAGAATGAGATCTCACTAATGCAGAGAGGGAACAATGGAAGAAGGACAAAAAGAAGAATGCACAAGCGTTGCAGCTTATACAACAGGGAGTGGACCAAGAAGTGTTACAGAAGATTATGTTTATGTCTTCAACAAAGGAAGCACATGATAGTTTGGCGACAAACTATAAAGGTATGGCCAAAGGCAATATTGTTAGGTTGCAGAATATTAGTAGAGATTTTGAAAGCCTATAGATGAAGGAGACAGAGGACATTGATTTTTCATGAATCAGGTCATAATTGTCGTAAATAGGTTAAAAATGTATGGTGAAGAAATTAAATATCAAACAGTGGTTGAGAAGGTCCTCAAATCTTTGTCTACCAAATTTGATGTTGTGGTTGCACCCATAGAAAAAGCCAAGGATTTGACATCATTATCAGTTGATGACTTGATGGGATCACTTCTATCGCATGAGGCAAGGATAGACAAAAATAAGGATTCCACTTTAGAGTCTGCCTTCAAAAGTCAGCTTTCTATTTGAAGAGATAGAGGTCGAGGCAGAGGTAGATCGAGAGGCAGAAGACGAGGTGGAAGATATGGTGGTCAGAGAGATGGCTAAAAAGAGCATGAACATGAAAGTGGAAGTAATTGCAGAAATTTCAGCAATAATCAAAGATTTGACAAATCAAAGGTGAGATGTTATTACTGCAATAAATTTAGTCACTATGCTCATGATTATAGGAAAAAAATAGCTGATCAAGGGAACCAGAGAGCTAATGTCACTACAGAGAGTGCTAACTCCATGTTCCTAGCCTGCCATACCATTCATGAACCTTCTGATAGTGTGTGGCTATTAGATAGTAGTTGCAATAACCACATGATAGGCAACAAGAATTTGGTTGCAAATTTGGATCAATCTGTGAAGGCAGAGGTAAATTTGGGAACTGAAAAGACAATGGATGTATATGGAAAAGGAGTGGTCAACATTCTGACCAAGCAGGGGGAATCAAAGACAATATCAAAGGTATATTATGTTCCTAGTCTCAAACATAGTTTGATAAGTGTTGGATAATTAACACAGAAATGATACAGAGTTATCTTTCAAGGACAAGAGTGTGTTATATATGACAAGCCCCCAAGCAAGTAGCTGATACAAAAGGTGCAGATGATGAGGAACAAACTATTTCCTCTAATTATGAATTACAGTAATCAGGTCAGTTCTTTTACAATTGCATGTTCTAATGATTATTGGTTATGTCACTTTCGATTTGGACACTTGCACTTTTCTAGTTTAAGATTGTTGTAGTAGAAATAGATGGTCAGAGGATTGCCTCCCATCAAAGAAAGAAATTGCTAGTACTTGTGAGTGTTGCACCTTGGGAAAGCAACACCGTGAAAATTTTCCAAAGGGAGTTGCATACAGAGCAAAGCAACCTCTTGATCTAGTGCATATAGGCTTGTGTGGACCTATAAGGATAGAGTCGATTGGTTGAAGTAGTTACTTCCTCACTTTCATTGATGGCTATAGCAGAAAGACTTGGGTTTACTTCTTGAAGCAAAAGTCTTAAACTTTTGCAAGGTTTAAAGAATTCAAAGCCTTAGTAGAGAACCAAAGTGATCATCAAATCAAGGTATGAGGTCAGATCGTGGTGGAGAATATGATTCAAAGGCATTCCATGATTACTGCAAACAACATGGAATCAAAAGACAACTTTTACAACCAGGTACACATCGCAGCAGAATGGTGTAGCCGAGAGAAAGAACGGGACAACTATGAACATGGCAAGAAGCATGTTGAAAGACATAACCTTGTCTAATGAGTTTTGGGTAGAAGCAGTTGCATGTGTTATTTATGTGATCAACAGATATCGTACAAAGATTGTGATGAACAAAGTACCAGAACAAGCATGGTCAAGTATGTCTTGTAGTGTATATCATCTCAGAGTATTTGGATGTGTATTTATGCACATGTGCTTAGACAACGAAGAGCAAAATTGGATGATAAAAGTGAAAAATGTGTATTTACTGGTTATAGTGAGAAATAAAAAGCCTACAAATTGTATAATCTTGTCACCAAAAATACCATAATTAGCAGAGATGTTGTGTTCAAAGAACAAGAATCATGGAATCAGATTGTAGACAAAACAGTTGATGCACAAGTGCCACTGATGGAAGACAATGAAGTAGTAGACAAGGAGCAGTAAGAATCACAGGTGAAGACACCAAACAGAGACACACCAAAAAGGACTCCAAGATTTTCAAAGAAGCATGGATCTTCAAGCAGATCAACATATTGAGTTTCTCTTAACAATCAATCAGGTGATGAATCAATTAACAGTAAGAGAAAGATGAGAATTATGAAATATATTTATGATGATTTGGATGTTAGTTCAAATTTGCATAGTTGTCATTCCAACCTTCTTCATTTGAAGAAGCAATCATAGATGAAAATTGGGTGCAAGCCATGAATGAAGAAATTGAAGCTATTGAAATGAATGATACATGGGATTTGATTGATTTACCAAAGGACAAAAATATCATTGGTGTAAAGTGGGTGTACAAGAAAAATTTGAAAGAGAAAGGTGAGATTGACAAATTTAAAGCAAGACTTGTACCAAAAGGATTCTCACAGCAACTAGGAATGGACTTTGGAGAAACGTTTGCTCCGGTATCTAGGTTGGATGTTGTAAACGAATTTCTATCTACAACAACTCAAAACAAGTTGAAAGTATAATAGATGGATGTGAAATTAGCGTTCTTGAATGGAATTCTAGAATAAGAAATTTATGTGCAGTAGCCTCCAGGTTATGAAGTTGAAGGTAATGAAGATAGATTTTACAAGCTGAAGAAAGAACTCTATGGACTGAAGCAGGCGCCTAGAGCTTGGTATAGCAGAATCGACAACTACATGATTAAGAATGGATTTTGCAAAAGCAACATTGAACCTACTTTGTACACAATGGTAAATGAGTATGGACATGTTCTGATTGTTTTATTATATGTTGATGACATGATTTTTATAGGTGATTTTGAGTTAGATGAATTTAAAGCAACCATGATGAAAGAATTTGAGATGACAGATCTTGGTCTCATGAAATATTTTCTTGGCATAGAAGTTGAGCAATCTGAAAAATGAATTTGTATTTGGAAAAATAAATATGCCAAAGATTTGTTGAAAAGATTCAGGATGGAAAATTGCAAATTTGTCCCTACACGAGTTGCAATAGGTATAAAGTTAAGCAAGGATGATGAAGGATCAGATGTCAATCCAACTCTATTCAAAATATTGGTTGGCATCCTCATTTATCTCACAACTACAAGATCGGATATCACGCAAGTAGTGAGTTTGATTTCTATATTTATGGAGACTCCAAAATACACACATTGGAGTGCAGGAAAAGGAATTATGAGATACATAGCAGGAACTAGAGATTGTAGCATAACGTATGAAAGCACAGAAAATAAGGATTTGATTGGATACACAGATAGTGATTTTGCAGGAAGTTTGGATGATAGGAAGAGAACTTCTAGTTTTGTGTTCCATATTGGTTCAGGTATGATTTCATGGGCATCTAAGAAGTAGCCCATTGTGACACTTTTGTCAACAGAAGCATAATATGTAGCAATAATATCAACAACATGTCAAGCAACCTAGTTAAGAAGAGTATTCGATGGACTCAAGAAGAAACAACAATACACTGTGACAACACCTCAGTGATTGCACTATCCAAGAATAGTGTGTTTCATCAAAAGAGAAAACATATTCATACTAGATATCACTTTATTATAGAACTTGTGAGCAATGGAGAAGTTCACTTGAAGCTTTGTAAATCTAGTGATCAATTGGATGATATATTTACCAAGTAATTAGCGAAAGAAGTGTTTGAGTTTCATAGAAGAAACTTGGGTGTTGTATGCCTTGCTGAGACATAGACCAGCTGGCATGTTTGAGTTGTTATGAGCCAGTCTTACTTTAACGATTATAATTAACGGGGAGTGTTAAAATAAGCTAATTACTCGTGCATGAGGGGTTCGCTAAAGTTAGCGAGTCAGTTAACTAAGCATTGAGTCAAGTCGAGATAATTCATATTCGAACGTATAGCGTGTGGTTGCATGTCAAGATATTTTAGGTGAGTCACTAGTTGGAAAAGGTTAAATACCTTTCACCGGGTTCATTGTAATAATCAATTTTTGTGTGATCAATAGAAGAGCCACAGCTCGTGCGTTTTGTGTAAATTTGTGTTTAAGATCCTCTGCCTTTCCAACATTTGGAGAAACTCTCAAACACACATAATCATATATAATCTTGAAACGTAATCTGAATCGTGTTTGGAGAAGCTCTCAAACATACATAATTTTAAAGCACAATCCCTCCTTACATGGCGAGTAGAATACTTTTATTTTGTTAACTCACTTATGTTGTTTATTTTATATGAGATGTGAGAACCAGTTCACTAACTACAAAATCGTGATTTTTCTACTCGAGGACAGTTATCTTTTTCTATTCTATTATGTTCAGCCACTATGCATCAATTGTAGTGTTTGGAGGTTTCTAGATCATCACAGTATTTGATCTTGACACCTACTGATGAATGGAGATGTGGATCCTGGAGTCAAAGTAGCAAGGGAGGCACCTTGTAGTACTTTCAGAGGGATCAATTGCTGCAGGAGGCCATAGGGCGATATCATTTTTATTCAAATGATGGGGACCAGGACAGAGAGAGAAGATATTCATCTGTGGTGGTATAGAGAGTGAAGCCACCCATAAGTGTTGTGTGGTCACTGGTTTGGAGATTCAGTGAACCTCAAATCTATAAGAAATTTTCCTGTAATTTCTTCCTACATGGGGATCTCAGGGTTGGCTACCTCATAGATGTTTGATTCGTTTCCAGACTCACAATGGCCTTCATTATTGAGAGAATGGATATTATGGATGAGGAGTGTCGTATTATGAGCTACAGTAACGTTGGGAGTGATACGAGGCTGAAGAATTATCAATCTATTGTCACTCTACACAAGAGGATTATAAATTGGGAACCTGGGACCATTGTGATCAAATCTTATGAGGTGGATGTGCCAGAGGTAAATACGAAAGATGGTATATGTTTGTTTTCTACTACCATTATTAATTGCAACAAACTTTTCTCTTTGGCTACTCTTGCACAGGACCTTAAAGGGAACCGCTAGTTGCTAAGTAATCACATGGGAAAGCATTTTTTTCATAGTTAATGTTTGGGAATATGTGCAGAGGGTGGCACACTGGAAGTTCCTTGTACAACATGTAAGGTATTGGTTTGAGAAATGCAGAGGGGCAGTTTCTTGGAGACACATACATACATTCAGAGTTAGGTACTACTTGGGTTTTGTGTAGTTTTTGGTACCATTTATTCAACTTGTTGTGTGGCAGTGAATAAGCAGGGGTTGTATATGCTCATAGTTATATTAAGTAAGTAGATAATCTAACAGTGAGCATATACAACCCCTTCTCATTAACTATGGTGCCACCAGCTAGATAACTTTTACTTAATTCCCGGTAGGTACATGCCTTCAAAGGGGTAGGTTTTACTTAATTCCCGGTAAGTACATGCCTTCAAAGGGGTAGGTACCATGCGGCTATTGAGTTGTGATGGCGGGAATTTTGTATTTTGCATCTAAGCCATTGAATTTAGTTTGCACCAACATAGACCCATCTTAAATACATATCTCACATGAGCTGAGAGGGATTCAATTTCTTCACGTGCGCATTTTTTTATGAGCCCACATTAGTTAAATGTTTTGTATAGTTATTTAATTTCTTTTTTTTTATTTTCAAATAAAATTTCAACTTTGATGATAGATGAGACCCATCTTAAATATGAATCTAACATGAGCCAAGAGGGTTTCAATTTCTTGACATTCACATTTTTTTATGAGTCCACATTATTTAAATATCTTGTATAGTTATTTAATTCCTTTTATTTTCAAATAAAATTTCAACTTTAATGACATATTGATAGGCTTACACATCATACTACGTTGTAGAATGAGCCTCTAACATCTAATCATATAAAAATAAATTTATAAATATTTACATTATTATAAATATTTAATTTTTAAAATAATTATTTTTTCTTGCATTAACAATAAAAGTGACATGTTTACATATATTCTAAAAACTTTATTTTTTTACATAATATTATAATATTTTATGAATTTTTTTATATAATCGTTTTAGTTTTAATTTTAATTTTGAAAATAAAATATATATTTTTGCTTATTAAATTTAGTTAAGTCATATTAATGAATGTATTGTTGTAATAATTTGTATTTAGAAAATTTATTATAAATTTGATTAGTATAAAACATATTAATTACGACATAAGGCAATCCCTCGTAATAAAAAATATTTGCATGCCATTATGTCTTATTTTGAGCTATTGATCTAAAAAAAATTTACATGATCTTATTTTGAGCTATTGATCTCATGTGTTAGACTATAGAATTATCTGAAATGTTTTCAGGGTAGATGTATGTGGAATTCCATGGTAAAAATGGGAATGGTTCCTTCATAAGATGATTGTTAAGGTCGATATGCCACATGTAAATAGAAAAATATTTAAAAATTACAGTAAATGATTATATTTAATAGTTTTCTAAATAATTTTGATTTAGAATAATTTGTTCAAAATTATTTTGATATAGATGTACAATATGTTGGGTTGATATGTAATGTCGTAATTTTTTTTTTTTTTTTTAATTTATTTCAGAAGATATTTATTTGAAAAATCATATTAATAACTAATGGTATATAACAAGAAATTCCGTGTCTAATGCCAAAGGATAACTTTTTATAATCATACTCTTTAATAATAACATTTTTTTTAATAATATAAACAACATTTTGTTGAAGAAATCTCTTTCTATATAGTTAAATCCTAAGCACTATATATCCTAAGCCATGCTCAGATATTATTGTTAAATTCTAAGCAATGCGTACATGTTCACATGTACATTAGATTGTTAAGGTATATTATAATCACTAATCTTGACATTTTGTGCTTCTTTATATTGAAACATCAAAATAGTGGGTAACTGTAAGTAGAGCGCATTGTTTTTCTCATGCATTGATGGTATGATAGGGTTGGAAAATGAATTTAATATTTCACTTTATTTTACCAATGGATTTCTCTAGCTTTTCCAACCACTTTATGCAACTTTGCCCATACGTTTTGGTGAATTCAAGTATTGCAAATAAGTTTGGCCACAACTCATTTTATAGTTATTTTTGTTGTATCAGTATTGGAAATAATATATTGTATTGGTGTCAAGAATACATAATATTAAAGAAAAATGGATGAAAGCGACAAAGAAGTTTTATATTGAATGAAATCTTAAAATCATAACATGAAAATAAGAAGGAATGGAAAAGAGCTTCACATGCATTTTAAGAAATTTAGGCAAAAGATATTATATTCTTTGGAATCAATGATCAAATTAGTATTTAATGAGGTATCTCTCTAAACTAAAGCTAAAAAAAAATGTTGCTTAATGATGCTAAGAATATTCCTCCCATGACATACACTTTTGCATCATTTCAGTGTTGATTACATTAAGATAGATATGCCCCCTAATTTTTGTACTTATAGTTATGTTTATTTGTTGGTTAATGATGGTAAGAATATTCCTCCTTGTAGTGTTGACTACACAAAGATAAAGATAATCCATAATTTTTGTACCTATATTTGAAATTTTTTATTGCTTAAAGATGATAGGAATATTCTTTCTAGTGCATACACTATAACATCATTAGAGTGTTGACTATACAAAAATAGAGATGCCACCTAAAATTTGTACCTATACATTTTTAGCATAACACAATAAGTATAATTTCAAAAAATAAAGCATTGTAGATAATGCAGAGAAAAATAAGATTAAATAATAAAATATATTTTGAAGCAAAGAAACACAACCAAATGGAGTCCAACAATAACTCAAGGATACTAAGAAGGTAGGCATCACCTGTATGCCTCCATTGATGATGGTTAAGTAGATCTATGAAATCATAATATCTATGTCAGGGTTGTGAATCCAAGTTCATTGCAAGTCAAATGTCATTCATTATCCATTGATAATGAATTTCCCATTTTCTACCTTGTTCTTCTTGTTCTTCTTGTACAAACTAGTCATTAGTCCAATGTTTGGAATGAGAATTTCATTTTACAGAATGTGTTCTTTCCAGTGACTAACTATAAACACATTTAATACAGGCCAACCATAAACACTACACGTAGTAAATAGAGGCCAAGCAAATGCAAGTGGAATGTATATTCACACGTATAACTGGTTAAACCAACCACGTGTCTTTGTAGATCATTTACAGAGAAATTAAATGTAGCTTAATGTAAAATCCAAAATTTGTTATCGGAATCGTTCCATCATAATTATCTTGAGAAAAAAATAAAAGTGTTACCTATCATTGTCACAATGATTTAATTCATCCCCTGAACCTGAGAACAATGTGGTGTTGATAGTAGCATTTATTGTTATTTTTAGGTTTTTTTAAATGGAAATTTAATTGAATTCAACATCTCAGTCAAGTGTTTCTAATAAAATAATATGAAAGAGTTTATTTTCGAAGACAAGTGTTTCATTATAATTAGTCAAGTGCGAATATTTCTTTATAACATCTATATTTTAATAAATGATTATAAGTATCACTAGTATATTTAATGAATATAATTTTAATAAAATTTCTTTCTCATTATCAATATAACTTGTTACTCATTCTTTCTAATTATGAAAATTTATTTTTAATTCAGCACCCTTCTAACCATTCTCATTGTTTATGATTTGCCATAACTTGTTTCTCATTCTTTCTAATTATGAGAATTTATTTCTAATTCAGCAACCTTATATCCATTCTCGTTGTTTATGATTTCTCATAAAATGTTACATTTCTCTGCATTTTTTATACATTGGGAACAACAAAATATTTGTATCTATCAACATAATTTAACATTAAAAATTCATTTATGGCCAATATATTTTCTCAGTAAAGATAATATTGAAAATACCTTAAAAATACCCTAGTCACATTTTTATCTAGCACATCTTTTAGCTTGATGGAAGCTTCCCATCCAAATTTTCAAGAGTAATTTTCTTTCAAATTAACGTTCAAATGTTACAATGTTTGGTTGTTGTTGTGGACTTTAAATATTGTATTCCCACACTTTTGAGATACTTTCAAGAGTAATTCTCTTTCAAATGTTCAGATGTGATTCAGGATAGAATATATTAAATTAATGTTCATATGTGAGATTATTCAGAACCTCTAGTAATAAATTTAGGATAAAATATATTAATTATTGGCATTGATGGTTTGGGATTGTCCCATTTTCTAAGTATTTGTCTTTACTTTTGATGTGTTTCTTCTATGTTATGGATAATGACATCTTACTTTTCATTATCATGTGATATTTTATTTTTGTTTTGATTCACCCCATGTGATGTGATTGTGGGGTCATCGACATTAACACATTTGATTAACAATTTTGAGGTTTGTTTATGAAACAATTATAGGGTTATCAATCATTATCACATATGATTAATAATTTTTGGGGTTGGTCACATTTTTATCTAGTGCATCTTTTAGCTTAATGGAAGCTTCCCATCTAGATTTTCTTTCAAATTAATGTTCGAATGTTACAATGTTTGGTTGTTGTTGTGGACTTTAAATATTGTATTCCCACACTTTTGAGATACTTACCCAACAACAACAACGATTTCTCTTTCACTCAAACTTGGTTACATTTACATTTAGATCACCTAGCAAATAACATTTCTCTTCATTTATGTTCTTCCTTGCAGTGTTTCCTTTGCAACATGATGTGGTACAATTTCTAGTTAGGTTATTATTTAGTTGTGGAGAAACTTCATAATGGTATGCTTGTAATATCAATTATTTAATTTGGTCATTGGTGATTTATGGAGTGTTTGAAAAAGTTGATTTCTTTGATTCATCTAATGGATTGAAAAAGATTAGATAAGGAGCAAGGGGAGTGACTTATTAGATAATTAATTTATTCCAACTTTCAGATTATCCAATTCCTCTAACTACCTAGTAGTTATTCTTAAATCATTGTAACACAACGTAGGAAAAATTGGGTGTTATCTTTAAATTTTGGATATTTTTTTATTCACCCCAATCACAGGATAGATTAGATTTGTCTATAATATAATTTGTGACTATGTTTGAGAGTAATTCCTAGAGTAGTTATCCTATATTGCTTTTTTATATTGATTTTGATTTATTTGATCAATCTTCAATCTATTTGTCCACTTATAGAGTAGTGAGATAGGTATTAGGGGTCCTTTCGGAAGTTTTGTGAAATTTTTTCCTCATAAATAAATTTACACACTTATTTCATTGAGTAACAAGCAAGTGTTTTTTCCATTATAACTAAAGTCACTCACTAATTGTTGGCATTATGACTAATGTGTTGTCCTTGATGGAAACCTACTTGAAAATGATGTCAACATGATGGTGGTAGAATGAGTATATAGGCTAGTACAAATGTGACAGAGATATTGGACAAAGGAATAATAGTTCAGAGACATAGATAGGCTAAAGGTGATGCTTTAAGAAGTATTTGCAGGTTCTATGAACAAAGGCAACGTACATACGTGGGTATGGTGAAGAAAAGTCGCATATAGTTTCCACACAATAGTATTCTCAATACTAAGGGTATTTATCATGGTATTGTCCCATAGTAATCAGCTTGACAAGAAATATTTGATCCCGTCAAAGAATACCATCGACATAACTATGGAATTGGCCGAAGGTATTGGCTAAGGCCTAAGATATGTAAGGAGATGGAGATCGAGGTGTTATGTGTGCATGTATTGGGTTATTGATGATTGATTTGATTTGAAATAGGTGTGCACCAACGAGTATGGTAATGGATTAAATATATTAGATCCTAAATGACTATATATTGAATAATTTACTTATGGTTTGATAGATTTATGATGTGTATATGTTATGGTATATGTCGAGATTTGGGTTTGATAGGTGTTCTGGTGTGCAATGAATGTTTGAATCTATAAATATAGATATTTAAGCAAGTTTGATTCAGAAAGTTTTCCTACACATGTGAATCTTCTTCTAGGTAGTTGTGTATATATTCTGTAGTACGAATAGATATGTACATACGTGGAAATACTTTATAAGGTTTGTGTACATCTGCTAGGGCTTTTCAGTATGAGCTTATGATAATGATAGATTTGTTTTATTATGTTTGTTGGTGTTTGTCGATGAATTCCTACATGATAATCTATGTTTAACAGTGTTGGTTGGGTTGAATTGATGAATAGTAATGGTGTTTCTATATGATGATCTATATGTGGATCAAAAATATGTGACAGGTTCAGTATGAGTTTCAGTGTTTGTTTCAATAAAGCAGTGATTTAGATTCAGGATTCAGTATTTGGAGATCTTTACGCATGACTGCTTAAGGGAAAGCTTGTATATACACGGATATTCTTCAGAACAATAGCATATATATTCTGATATGTTGTTTATCAGTGGCAACAGTTGGTTTTAGTGATGGGTAATAATGTATGGCTTAATATATTGATAAGTGGTTTTTCATTGAAGTTTTTGATATGTTCTGGTTTAGTTTGATCTAGTTGCATTGGATGCATTGTTTGATTGAAATTCAGTGATTGATTCAGTTAGTTCAATAATTAAGTGAATTCATTCAACATCTAGTTACGTATTTGGCTCAGTAATATGTGATGGTTTTAGAGTGTGATTGAGTGATTGATTTAGTGGTACAAAGATGCAGATTAAGTTTTCATTATATTGAGATATGTATGCAGGTATTCTTTAGGGAAAGTGCATACATATGCGGGTATGACTCACAACAGTAGCGTATACATTTTGACATATGATTGATCAGTGTTTGCAGTGACAGGATCTGGTTTCAGTGATGAACAATATGTGTTCTGGTATTCTTATGAATGAGTATACAATATATAAGTTGGTTTAGATGTTTGAGAATAAGTTATTTCAATGATTGATTTGGTGATTCATTTTTTCCAGTGATTAATTGATTTGATGCAGTGTTTGGTTTTAGTATTGTTATTTGGAATTGGACTTAAATGATAGTAGTGTGTCCAGTCTGAAATTTTGATGAAAATTGGCCTACAGGTTTGATTTTTTGGGTTAAGTGGATCCAGTATGAAATATTATGAAATGTGGTCCACAAAGGTGTTGAAAGTTGGAGCCTTCAATGAGGAAGTCAAAGCTTCCTTCCAGAGGGAGCTGGTAAATTTGATCAGGGGGTTGGAGCTCCCTTCTAGTGGGTGCTAGAGAACGACAGAAGGTTGTAGCCTTCTGCAGGTGGGTGCATGTGTGCTAGTATGAGTTTGTGTCAGTACAAGATTGTAAGAATTTTTTCATTATAATAAAAGATGAAGACAAAGATGACAATAGTAGTGGTTTTCTACCACATTGGGTTTCCACCTAAAAATCATAGTGTTCATTTGTGTTGATGTGTTGCTTATGTGTGATTGTTTATTAGGTTCTTACTGCACATGGTTATTATTTAATTAATGCCTAATGAATTACTAATACACTGGTTTAAGTTAAACAAATGGTGAATTAACTAAAAAGTTAGTTAACTGGATATACACTAGTTGTCTGCATAACATATACGTACATATGCAGGTTTACTTCATTATAGTCGCATATCAAAATCTAAATAAGAAAAGAAAAGTTTAACTGAGTTTTTCAAATACTAATTCACTCCCCCTGTTAATATTTTCCCAACAATTGGTATCAGAGTCGGTCCTTCAGAAGAAGATTGATCACTTGAAGGAGATCCATCAAGATGATGGGAAAGAAAAAGACAACTCAAAGTAGGGATAAAGAAAACTATGACAGTGATATATCAAATGCAGTGACAGTTAGAGATGTCAGCAAATATTTAGGTTTGGGAGCACCCTACTTTCTATTGATCAAGAATGAAGAAGATAGTAACAAAGAATTACCAAGTATGAGATTTTGTTCTAACTGTGGTCTATTTTCTTATCTATTCAATAATGATAATGATGATGACAATGAAATAACTCAACTTGCACTCATGGTTAAAAGTGAAAGTAAGCATTTTAAAGAGCAAACATATTAAAAAATTATGGTCCCAGAAGAAGAAGAAGAAGGCAAGTAAGAAACAATGGAAAATGAAGGGGAAACTATGCTAAGAAATGATAATTATCACCAATGGAAAGAAAAGATGTTCAGTCTAATCTAATTAACAATGATGTTTGGTATCTATTATGCAATGGCTACACCAAAATTCCTTCATCAGATGAGGAAGTACAAAATAATAGTAAGTCATTAAGTGACATCATTAATAGCATACTTGATTCAACATTAAATAGGGTTATGCATTATACAAGTTCAAAGAAATTCTAGGATAAGCTACAAGCAATCCATGAAGAAATCCCAAAGGAAGATTCCTCGTCAGGGGAACTATGAGGTAATCCTATCCCTAACAATGTGTCAAAAAATGAACATGATAACAAAACAATCGTTATTATGTTAAATGGAGTTGTTGATTCAAAAGAAGATAGGTTAGAATAAATTTTTGATCTTAGAACAAAACTTGATCTTCCTTTGAAAAAAATGTTAATATTACACATAAGTTGCAAGCATATGATAAGAAGGATCATATTAAATCAATAAATGATGATGTGGAATCTAAACAATATTGTGAAGGTATTGAAGCTGAGATCATCTCTATAAGAGCATATCTTGAAAAATCAGATAAGAAGAATGAAGAACTACTTCAAGTATTTAAAGAATAAGAAAATGGGTTGAAAGAAGAGATTCTCAAATTAAGGGAGAAAGTGGAAGAAGGAAGAAGGGTTGAGGAAGCTATGAAGAAGTAGTATCTAGAAAAGGAAAATCAATATCAAAGAATGGAGGTTGAGGTAAAAATTCTAAAAGATAAATTAGAAGAAAAACATTTGAGATTTCAAGATAGTACTAAGATTATGGATAATATTCTTAGTAGTCAAAGGTCTCCCACCATCAAATCTGATTGCGGTTTTCATTAAATTGTTGAAGTAGAATCTAGTTCCCAAGATGATGCAAGGAATTTAAAGGGTAATAATGGAAGACCTCAAATGCTCAACAAATAGATAAGAAGTCAATTTGATCAACAACCAAGGAAAGTGAATCTTCAAAGAAAACTATTTACTCCTAACTACAGAAATGTTAATCGATTCTCTCCTCTGATCAATAATGTTGAACGCTTTACATGTCATAATTATGGACATGTTGCAGCTAATTGTAGAAGCAGATTGTTTCAAGCAAGGAGTCATCTCACAAGAAGTACATCGTCTCCCAAGTACTCATGTTTATTCAAGGGATATTGTTTTACTCGCAACGTATTTGGTCACAAATCTATTGATTACAGTAGAAGGAATATGAGATAGAAATATTATGATTGATCTACTCCCTCTTCTAGTCATATAAGATGTTGTGCTTGTAGCAAATTTGTGCATGTAGAAAAAGAATGCAGGAACAAATCAATGAATCACCAAAGACTACATGGAAAGCAATCAAATGATGTCAAAAGACTTGAGAAAGATGGATATACTAATATTTTTCATAATAAGTAAAATGAAGAAGAACATATAAGGCGTGGTCTTGCTCTCTGATGATTTGAAAATGAAGATGAATGGTACATAGACATTAGATTCTCTCATCACATAACTGGAAATAAGACTAAAATGGAGTATCTCAAGTAAAACCAATATGGAAGGGTTATTCTTGGAAATAATTCTCTAACAAAAGTTATGGGAAAAGGTAGGGCCATAATTAATAAACATAGAGGAGTAAGCTAATAATTTATTAGTTTAAGGACTAAAGCATAATATTCTAAGTGTAGGTCAGATGGTAGATAAAGGAAACCTAATTGTGTTTACATCAACCAAGTGCAAGGTTATGGATAAAGAAACTAGAAAATTCATAGCAAGAAGATACATAATTCCAAAAAAATTATATGTGTTTAAATAACTGAATTCTCACATAAATGAGGAGGATTCAGGCTCAGATTAAAAGAAGATGATGCCTACTACAGTACATTATTCCTAAAAGAATACTTCTTACAATGACAACATAAGTGATGTGAGGTACATGACCTCATGAGGAGAAGAATATTATCGGGTCCTCAGAATCAGAGATATGTGATCTCAGGGGGAGTTATACATATGTATATCTTGATGATGATTCCCATATTGATTTGATATTCATGTTGGTTATATTACTGACATTGCATCCGATCTAGTAATAGTGAAACATGAACATATAGTATAGGCTCATGGGGAGTTGTGGCTATGAAATTTTAGCACTTTAATTTCTCTACGCGGATCTCATAAAGGACAGTTGCGTATATAAGTGAGTTTTGTTATAGATAGTCACATATGTTTATATAAGATGAAGAAAATATGGGACAGACTAACGGAGAAGTTTTGATATTCTTTAGTTAGTTATTATTTGGTTTTTTGGATTTGACATTGGTCGGTTATATTCTATTGATGCTTAGATACTACTTAGAAGAAGTGTTGGCTTATGATTTCTTATGAGTTGTTGCAATATGGAATTGTTACTTTGGTTCATTTGATGTCTTTACTGATTGATGAAGATGGATATGACCAGACCTAACATTGAATAGTCGGCACAGGTTCGAGGGAGCATTTTCTATGCTTCTAATAGTGCATTATTGGCATTATAATTTCTTGAGAATTCCTTGTTGCATGATGATGTTCAACATAGATATCATTGATGATGTGTAGTTGTTGTTGCTTAAGACACATATGATGTTGTTATTCTGTCATTAGTGATGATAAAGTTGTAGAGGATATGCATTCCATGGTCCTTATTGACATTAGTTAATGATGAGGATTTTCACTCACTACTTATAAGTTTCTATCATTATGTATTCAGTGATGCATATGTTAAATTTGGTGCAATTATGGATGATGCCTATAGTGTTTTCCTTAGTTCTCATATATGTTACATGGTGATGATACATGCACATGATATGTTACACATGGTATGTTGCTTGAGGATTATAGCTCTTCGTATATAGAGCATGTTGATATTGATAATACGAGGTCAAGAACATGGGTTACTAACAAATCTTGATTACATAATCTTATCCCTCGTTGATGATGATGAGACCATATTGCTATGTTATACATTATCAATGATGGATGGTTAACTGAGTTGCATATTAGTGAAGTTTATGGTGTGATAATTCTTCTTCCATGAAGATAATGGGCTAAGAGAATGGTATTGCTTCCTATGAGGAAGAGACAGGTTACATGAAGATAAGAGGATGGTTATTGATATACCACTGCTAAAACTACTGGGTAATGCTTGGAGACATTGCATATTTAGTCACATATTAATGTTTGAAACATTTGGACATGGTGATGTTGATTAATGCTACATTGTCCTATCTTACTTTATGATGATATTATTGGTTATCACTTATGTTGTTGATGCATGAAGAGATATGTTGTTGTGCATCAAATGATCTATATGTTTGATGTACGTGTTTTGAGGATATTTCTACAGAGGGAAATAGCAAGTTGACCTTGATGAGGTCAAGGGGATGAGTTGATAATAGATCTCTACAGAACAATCTTATGTTGTTGCTACAATTTGGTAACGTTTCATACTTGGTCACAGGTTGATGGTATTGTAGCTACATTGTCTTATCTTACATATTGATGATAAGGATGTGCATGTTGTTTTTCATATTGATGATATATATGTTGCAAGATCCTATGATGACTATTATGGTCTTACTACTGCATGGTTGAGGTCATTGTCTTTGGTTTTGATCATAAATAAAATATATGTCTCTTGATGTAAAGGTCATCTAAAGACCTATGTTATAAATCATTGTAAAATTCAGTCAGGTATGGACTATTGTTGTCAAGTCATGCAATCCCATCATTTTGGGCATGTGATGTAATTTTGAGTCAAATATGTTACCCCACTATGTTGGGTGATCAATTAAAGCATGAGTCATTGGTTATAGGAAAGGTCATGTCTAGTTGAGTCATAGAATCATGTACTTCTTTATATATCTTCGATAAACTCAGCGTGCGCTTAGGGGGAGCATGTTCAGTATTCAATTTTCATATTCAGCGGGTCAGATCCACAATGCTCATGTCAACAAAGCGAGAGAAGCCTTCATTCAGCATTGGTCATCCCTTTTCCCTTATGTTAAAGGGGGAGAGAAGCTTGTTTTTGAGAATGTTTGGTGATCTATTGTCAAACATTACTTTGGATGTGCTAATTTCAAATTCAGAATTAAAAACAATTGCTTATCATTTGCTTCATGTGCATAGGTTTCGTTTATGGTGTTTGTGAATGAATAGGAAAATTTTGTCAATTTTTATGCCAAATTCATGAGAAAAATAGCATGAAAGTAAAGTGTTGAACAACAACAAACAAGTGTACAACAAACCATCAAAATGAACACTTAACACAGTGCTTTGATGAAGGAGGTCACCCCTCCTGGGCTACATCTCCTTGGTCCAGGTTCCATGGCTTGGGCCTCTGTATTAGATAAAAATGGAAAAAAGTGATGCTTATCGTACTCTATTGCTCCCAAAACCTGCTTTAATGTGCCGACAATGTCAAAATCATATAGGGATGCCTTTTCCCGATCCCAATTTGGTCGAAATTTGCAAAAACTATGGCTTCTTCAATTTCTTCCTAGGAATTCTCCACTAAAACTGGAGGAACTCCAGTTAACTCCACTAAATCTGGAGTTAGCACCAAATTTAGGGGCTCCGCCAGTTTTTTTTGCCAACTTAACTCATATTTTAATTAAATGATAAACATGTATTAATTAGGAGTTAATCTGGATTAACATATTAAGCATGTTTAATGACGTGGTTATGCTAACCGTTAGCCTGTGGCTTGTGGTAGTGGTCACATATGAGTGGTAAATGACAACGATTATGATGTAGCACTAACCATCGGTTCTTTTGTAGAGGTCACATGGGAGGGGGTTGGCTCTCTCCTCGCCCTAAATCGCAACATATTAAACTTCAAATATAAGTTGTGACCGTAGTAGGTTAAGAACCAACACGGTGGTATAGTGGTAAGTCATGGGCACTCTATGGGTGAGGTCGCAGGTTTGACTCCACTGACTTGCCCATAAAGTTTTCTATTGCATGTCAATATGGCGGACCTTTGGGGTGGGACACGTGGCGGCCTTCGGGCTTGCCACTTGTCCCCTTTTTGTTGGTCCATCCTTTGACCAATAAAATGAATCCAACTCACCATATTGCAGACTAACCACAACATGCCACTTGGTGAATCCTTACTGGCCATTGACCAACCTTGACCTGCCCAGTCACCTACCACATCAATAGTACGGATTGCTAACTGTGCAATGATTGTAACTATTTTTTGCAAAAATTCTTCTATTTGACAAAGTGAATAGAACACAATAGCTTCCTCATATGAGCTATGTTTTGAGTGAAACAAGTTGTGTTGGGATCGTATCACCAAAATGGATGTGGTCATTCAAGTTTTGAGAGATTCTGAACACTTTTATTTTTGGGCTAAACACTAATCACCTGATCATTTCTCCCCACTAGAAGCCTTTTGGACCCCAAAAGATATTATCAATCATTCAGTAGGTGAGGGTACAACTCCCTCACCTTCTCGATCTGCATCCATTTGGACTTAGAAGGATTTGTCCCTTTAGTCCCACTCGAAGGTATTCGACATTCCCTCTCTTTGAAGTTCTGGTTCTTCTTTCAAATATGAGATCTTAATGAATTTCATCAAGATATTCTGGTGAGAAATCATCTATTGATGGAAGCTGAACATGATCTCCTTGATCATCAATCAAAGGAGGCTTAAACAATCTCAAATTCTCAACATTAACAACAGAGTATATTTTCATATAAGGTGGAAAATCTAGCTTAAATGTATTGTTACCAATCTTTTCCAGAACTTTAAAAGGACCATATAACAAAAATTCATCTCCAACTTGAAATTTATGATCGACACGGTGTTTGCCATGCCTTACCTGGTAGATGATTTGACTATTTTCAAGTTGTTCTTACACTGTGTGATGTATCAGCTGAATTTGCTCAATGAACTTCCTTGCCTCATCAATGTCTCTATGACCATCGATGGCAACATATTTCTCAAAGATGAAGTCCAATGGAAATCTTGGCAAGTACCCAAAATATGCCTCAAATGGAAATGTGTTTGTCGAAGGGTGCTTTGCCCTATTATATGCATGTTGTATGTAATGCAACTGGTCATCCCACAACTTGGGATGTTTGCTGCAATATCCTGTAAGAACATGAATAACTGTCCTGTTGACCACCTCAGTTTGTCCAACTATTTGTAGATGAAAGGTTGTACACTTATTAAACTTAGTGTCCATCATGTCACACAAATTTCACCAAAAATTCCCAACAAATCGAGAATATCGATCACTTACAATGGAAGTAGGAAGGCCAAAATGAACCAAAATATTTTGAAAGAAAAGATGAGTTGTTTCTTCAGCTGTAATTTGATTTTTACATGGTGTTAGAATACACATCTTCCTAAACCTGTCTACACCTACATACAAGTAATCATGAACTTTCCTTGACAATGGAAGACCTCCTATAAAATCCATTGAGATACTCTCCCATGGACATGGAGGTATCGGAAGTGGAGTGTACAATCCTAGTTTCCTATTGCTAGGCTTACTTATTGCACACAAAGAACATCCTCTAATGAAACACGATAGATTATCAAACATGCATGGCTAGTAACAATACCTTTGGATATTCACTATTGTCTTTCCTACACCAAAGTGTCCAACAATAAATGAAGTGTGCACCTCCCTTATGATATTGTTTCTTTCTCCATTTGGAATACATAACTTGCCCAACTGATACAACAAACTGTTATGTACATGGTAATCTAACTCTTCAATTTTGTTTCCTTGCCTCAAGCTTGCATACTCATCTTGAAAGTCATTATCATATGCGTATTGCTCAATGTAACTTTCATGTAAAACAGAATTGTGCTTGAGTATAATAGATGGATTTACAATAGGCCTAGTAAGCATATCAGATGCCTTATTGTAGATTCCCTTTTTGTATTTGATAACCAAATGAAACTGTCGTAGTAAACCCATCCATCTGAAGTCTCGTGATTGCTACAACTTTGACTGTTACTTAAGTACTACAATGGTTGATTTCCGGTATGGATATTGGTCTCCTTCCAAATCGAATAGTGTTTCCATTTTTTAACACTTTTTACCAGTGCATAAAGTTCTTTGTCATAAGTGAGATAGTTAGTCACAAAACCATTAAAAATTTCAGAATGAAATGAAATGGGCTTACCATGCTGCATAAGAACTACTCCCACGGTGTAATCACTAGCATCCATTTGAATCTCAAATGGTTGTCTAAGATCTGGAAGAGCCAATACCAGTACTGAATTGATATTTTGTCTTAAAGAATCAAATTATTTTTGTTGTACATCTCCCCAATGGAAGAAAAATTAGCAATAAATTTCCTCCAATATTGTGTTGCCCCTAGAAATCTTCTTACCTCTGTAACTGCATTGGGTTTGGGCTAATTCAAAATGACCTCAACCTTATAGGGGTCTATCTTTAGCTCACCTCCTCAAACAATGTGTCCCAAATACACTAAAGAAGTCTTGCCAAATTCACACTTTGACATCTTTAAAAACCACTGTTCTTCTGTCAAGACATCAAGTACTTTGTTCACATGCATGACATGCTCATCTCTGGATTTGTTAAATATGAGAATATCATTTAAGTAAACAATGAAAAAATCATCTATAAATGGTCTCAATACATCATTCATAACTCTCATGAAAGTATCTCAAGCATTTGTATGACTGAAAGGCATAACAAGCCACTCAAAAAATCCTCGTTTAGTTTTAAATGCAGTTTTCCAAATGTCTTATTCAACTATTCTAACTTGATGATAACCACTTCGTAAGTCTAACTTAGTGAAATACTTTTCATACCACAATTGATCAAGAAAATCATCAATTCTTGGGAGTGGATAACGATTCTTTACCATTATTTTATTTAGTGCACAGAAATCCACACACATGCACCAAGTCCCATCCTTCTTTGGCACCAAGACAATGGCTGAACCACATGGTGAAGTAGATGGGCGTATGATACCTTTGTTCAGAAATTCTTGAATTTTCTTCTTGATTTCCATACTCTCCATGATCGACATGCGATACATGCCAATGTTTGGAAGTGGAACATCCTTCTACAACTATATCTCATGCTGAATTCCCCTCTTGGGAGGCAACCCCTTTGGTTCCTGAAACATCTCACCATGCTCGCTTACCACATCAAACAAAACAGATTTTAACTTATCATCACAACCTTCAAAAGATTCATAATCAATATCATTATTTTTCTTGCATTTACTAGTCTCTTCATCTACCCTACACTAACCAAAGAAATGTTTAACTTTTTGTGATGGCCTCTCACAATATACTCCACTCCATCCTTGAACAATATATGTTTGTTCTCATGGCATTAAAATACTTCTTTCCTATCATACAAATATGGGCTTCCCAAAATGATTCCTGATATGTTAAGTGGAACTACATCTAATTCAACTTCATCAATGAATTTTTCAGTAATGGAAAACTTGAATAAGCATTTCCTTTTAACCTGTAAATTTTCATTATTGACTATCTAACCCAATGGATTTGACTTATGATGAGGTATAGTTTCAAGTTTAAGCTTTCTGACCAAGTCTTCTGAAATTAAGTTTGATTGTAACATTTTTGTGGTGGAAGTGGAAGATGATGTTGTTTCAGATGTTGAGGAAGATGATGAAGATGGT
This sequence comes from Pinus tabuliformis, assembly GCA_031772625.1. Taxonomy (NCBI): domain Eukaryota; kingdom Viridiplantae; phylum Streptophyta; class Pinopsida; order Pinales; family Pinaceae; genus Pinus; species Pinus tabuliformis. Next base: position 519,406,001 of record CM062809.1, read on the forward strand.
GGAGATGGAGGAGGATTTCCTCCATTACCCTTTGAATCCTTATTTTCATCTTTTTCATCTTCTGAGCTTCCCTCTCCATGTGGGGACTTATAACTCTCTCTAGCCATTCTAGTATTCCTCTCTTCATAGAGGACTCTAACCATGTCAGTTAAGTAGTAGAAAGCTTTCTTGAATGCTTCCTCTTCTGAAAGACCTCCAATCTCTCTTGCTTCAGACATGATAGCTTTGGATTCAAGCTTAGTTTTTGGTATTTCTTGTACCTCCTCAGTCTCAATTAAAAGTAAAACTTGAGGTGCTTCAAGTGCAAATGGGATTGAAACTTTGGATGGAGATTGTGGCCTTATGTCTCTCCTTCTTATGGGCATTACCTCAAGATTTGCAACCAATAGTTTCCCTTCTCCTTTCTACAACTTTAACCTTGTAAGCATCACAAACTTGCAACCATTAAAGCCCTAGCTATAAAAAACTCAAGCAATCAAGAAAATAACCTTTGCTTTGATGTGATAATTTTAACTTTAGAATTAAAAACAATTGCTTATCATTTTGCTTCATGTAAATAGGTTTCCTTTATGGTGTTTGTGAATGAACATGTAAATTTTGTCAACTTTTATGTCAAATTCATGAGAAAAATAGCATGAACGTAAAGTGTTGAAAAACAGTAAAGAAATGTACAACAAACCATGAAAATGAACACTTAAGATAGTGTTTTGATGAAGGAGTTCACCCCTTCTGGGCTACATCTCCTTGGTACATCTTCCATGGCTTGGGCCTCTGCATTAGCTCAAAATGGAAACAAAATGTTGTTGAAAATGCTCTACTACTCCTAAAAACTACTTTAATGTGCTCAGAACATCAAAATCATCTAGGAATGCCTTTTCTTGATCCCAATTTGGTCGAAATTTGCAAAAGTTTTGGCTTCTTCAATTTCTTCCTAGGAATTCTCCACTAAAACTGGAGGAACTCTAGTTAACTCCACTAAATCTAGAGTTAACGCCAAATTTAGGGGCTCCGCTAATTTTTCCGCCAACTTAACTCACAGTTTAATCAAATGATAAACATGTATTAATTAGGAGTTAATCTAGATTAGCGCATCTAATGGTAAGATTATACTATCCATTACCTTGTGGTTTGTGGTGGTGGTCACATATGAGCGGTAAATGCCAATGGTTATGTCTGGTCGCTGATTCTTTGGTAGAGGTCACATGGGAGGGAGCTGGCCCATGGAGCCAGCTCTCTCCTCCCCCCAAACTGCAATGCATTAAACTTCAAATATAATATGTGATCGTAGTAGGTTAAGAACCAACACAGTGGTATAGTGGTAAGTTGTGGGCACTGTGTGGGCAAGGTCGCGGGTTTGCTCCACCAACTTTCCCATAAATTATACTACTTCATGCCGATATGTCGGACCTTTAGGGAGGGACACGTGTCGGAATCCTGGCTTGCCACTTGTCCCCTCTTCATTGGTCCATCCTTTGACCAATAAAATGAAGCCAACTCACCATACTGCAAACCAACCACAATGCGCCACTTGGAGAAACCTTACTCACCATGGACCAACCTTGACCTACCTAGTCACCTGCCACGTCAGCAGTATGGACTACTGACTGTGCAGTGACTATACATTTTTTTTGCAAAAATTCTTCTGGTTGGAAAAGTGGACAGAACATGATATTGTCCTCATGTAAGCTCTGTTTTGAGTGAAACAAGTTGTGTTGGGATTGTATCACCCGAGACGGACGCGGTCGTTCCGGTTTTGAGTGATTCTGAGCACTTTGATTTTTGAGGTAAATACTGATCACTTGGTGACTTGGGAATGCTTGGTGACTTGGGAGAGAAACTTGGTATATCTATAGATGTGTTTACAGGTATCTACAAGTGGTGGTGACCAAACACCAAAGTGGTTTTCATCAAGTCCAAAGGGGGATATTATTAGAATTATGACTAATGTGTTGTCCTTGATGATAACCTACTTGATAAAAATGTCAACATGATGGTAGAAAAATGAGTATACAGGCTAATATAGATGTGACAAAGGAATAGTAGTTCAAAGACAGGGGTAGGCTAAAGGTGATTTTTTAAGAAGTATGTGCAGGTCCTATGAACAAAGGCTGTGTACATACATGGGTATGGTGACGAAAAGTTGCATACAGTTTCTGCACCGTAGTATTCTCAATATCATGGGTCTTTACCATGGTATTGGCCCATATTAATGAGCGCGACAATGAATATTTGATCCCATCAAAGAATACCATCATCATAGAAATGGAATTCACCTAGGGTATTGGCTAAGGCCTAAGCTGTATAAGGATATGGATATCAAAGTGATATGTGTGCATGTATTGGGTTATTGATGATTGGTTTGATATGGAATAAGTGTGCAAAAAGGAGTATGATAATGGATATGATCTATTAGATCTAAAATGACTATCTATTAAATAATTTGCTTATGGTTTGATAGATTTGTGATGACGATTTTATGATGTGTATATGTTATGGTGTATGCCAAGATTTGGGTTTGATAGGTGTTCTAGTGTGCAGCGAAGGTTTGACTCAGCAATTACATATATGTACATAGGTTTTCTTCATAAAGGTCACATACACACATGAATCTTCTTTGGGGTAGTCACATATATATTCTGCAGTATGAACATATCTGTACATGCATGTCAAGTTTGAAAGGCACACACATATGCGGAAATACTTTATAAGGGTCATGTGATTCTGCTAAGGTTTTCTGTATGAGATGATGATAATGATCGATTTGTTTTATTATGTTTGTTGTTGTCCATCGATGAAGTCTTACATGATAATCTATGTTTAATAGTCTTTGTTGGGTTGAACTGATGAATAGTAATGGTGTTGATATACGATGGGGTTAGTATGAATTTCAGTGTTTATTTTAGTAGTACATTGATTCAGATTTAGGGTTTAGTCTTTTAAGAACTATACGCAGGACTTCTTAAGGGAAAGCACATATATGCGTGGATATTCTTTAGAACAATATCGTATATATTCTAATGTGTTGTTGATCAGTGGAAGCAATTGGTTTTAGTGGTGGGTAACAATGTATGGCTTGGTATATTGATAAGTGGTTGTGCATTGAATTTTTTGATATGTTCTAGTCCATTTTAACCTAGTTGCATCGGTTGATTGAAATTTAGTGATTGATTTAGTTAGTTCAATATGTTAATCAAGGTTGTCATTGATGTCAATATGGAATTGACTGAGATGGAAAATATTCTTGAGATGCCTGGTTCCAGATAATGATGTCATGACTCTAGTTTGACAAGGATGCCATCAATTAATATGTCAAGCCACTAATGGAGAAGTCTTAATAAGTGTCAAGTGCCAAATGCCAATCATGTGTCTTATTTGATGATCTAGACTTTAACCCTTGATGAAATATAGAGGACTAAACTTGATGAATGACCACACTTGATGATGGCACTTGATGTGGTCTTGATAACATTATTGGAAGACTAGATGATGAAGTGGAAGATCTCATTTGATGGTTGGAAGAGTACCTTGGAACTTTCCTAACGATGTTGCACTATGACTACACTAGTATATGATGACATTGTTGATGTGTCATGCTACATGGATGTTGCACTCCTACATAATGACTCTATGATCCTATTATGGCATTGATAACAATGAAGAAGCCAAAGAATGAAGAAGCCACACTGTCCCAAACATTCCTGATGTTGTCCCAAACATTTTATTCATAAAATTTAAGGACAGTCACAAAGAAAAATTATTTTGGACACCTTGGAGACATCCTTTCAAAATGGATCCTAGACCATATTAAATAATATTTTTTATTCTTTCTAACGAGCCTTTATTTTCCCCGAAACTTCAAATAGTTCGTGAGATATTGAATTTTTAAGTTAAAGAAATTATTCCTAATAGTGAACTGAACTACACTCAGTCATACAAGTCAACCTCACTTCAAATAGACATGTCCCTTCAGTTATAAATGAAATCTCTATAAATAGGCACCTAAACAATTCATTTTGATTAGTAATTCAGGCAACAATTATGAGATACGAAGTACACAAGTAGAAAGAAGGCCGAGGAGAACAAGAAGACTATTGTTTAGGATGAAAAAAAATGATAATTCTGTTTGGGCATAAAATCTTTGTCGAAGTTGCTATAGTTTTTGTGGTAAAATTTGCCATAATTTCCATGGTTGAATCTGTCATAGTTTCTATGCTCGAAGCTTCCATAGTTTTCGTGGTCGAAGCTGTCGTAGTTTTGTGGTTGAAGCTATCATAGTTGCCGTGGTCGAAGCTATCATAGTTTCCATGGTCGAATCTGTCGTAGTTGTCGTGGTCGAAGCTATCGTAGTTTCTGTGATTGAAGATTTCATGGTTGAAGTTGTCATAGTTGCCATAGTCGAAGCTGTTGTAGTTTCCATGGTTGCAGCTCCATAGTTTTCGTGGTCAAAGCTGTCATAGTTTTCGTGGTCGAAGCTACCATAGTTTTTGTGGTTGAAACTACTATGGTCGAAGTTGTCATAGTTGTCATGGTCGAAGTTTTGATTTATTGGTATTGGAAAAATAGAGCTTGTTGAAGTCTTCTCTTGAGAACAGAATAGGGAAGAGTTGGAGAACTTTGTGAAGCAACATATTGAATATTTGTGGAGATCAATGAAGACCATGATGCATTGAAGCCATCATGAGGTGACCTTGAAGAAGTTTTGTTTGGGTAACATCAAGAGCAATGGTGACACCTTCATGTGAAGAACAAGGTTGTCATTGATGATGTGATATGGAGACTAAGTGAAGGCATAGATGAAGATTGATAAGTCTTGTTAAAGAAGACATTCAAAGTCGAGAAGTATAACCAAACATATCTTGATGAATTAAAGCTTAGAGTTGGAGCCCAAGAGGTTGAGATAAGGTTGGTGCCTTGGAAGATAGGGTTAGATCCCTAGAGGTTGGAGCCTCAAAGAGATAAGGTTGGTGCCTTGGAAGATTGTAGGTTTTAACCCTGTACAGAAATTACCTGCATACGAATTCTTAAACAAAGAAAATAAACAATGCGAGAGCATAACCAATAAAACACATATGCACAGAGATTTTTCCCTGGATCCCAAAACCGGGACTACCAGCTTGATTTTTCATTATGTTCCTTTCAATGTTACAATACATATTTATACATGCCAAAGCATCCAATACCATGGACTGAAAATCATCACGTCCAATACCATGGACCGAAAAACCATCGCGTCCAAAAAACATGTGCGAAAATCATGCACAAAACCATAGGTGGGTCCGCCCAACCTAACATATGGTCCAAAACCAAAATTTTCCGGGGCGCTGCCCCGGACCCCATAAAGTGGGGTTACGGGTGCCCTTCAAACCCCCTATTAACTACGTGGAAAGAATATAAAACAACCCAACAATCTCCCACTTGTTGTTTTCTTTCCACAGGGGGCCACAGGAGAGCTTAGTCATTTTTTTCAGCCCTGAGATTCCCATTGCTTCTCTACACCAAGAGAACTTCTTAGAGCTCACAGATTTTTTCAATGCATCTGCAGTATTCTTCAAAGTGTCCACCTTTACCAGCAACACCTTTCTGTCTTCTATCATATCCCTCACAAAGTGATACTGAACATCAATGTGCTTTGTCTTTGAATGATAAGTAGGGTTCTTTGCCAAGAAAATTGCACTTTGGCTGTCACAGTCTATTCTTATAGCTCCCTGTACTAACCCCATACTTGAACACAATCTCTGCAACCAAACTGCTTCCTTGCTTGCATGAGTGGCTGCCATGTATTCTGCCTCTGTAGTTGATAGTGCCACTACAGATTGTTTCTTACTCATCCAACTGACTGCACCTCCAAATAGGTTAAACACATACCCACTTGTAGATCTTCTCTGATCCAGATCTCCAGCCCAGTCTGCATCAACAAAGCCATGAATATCCAACACTTTGTCCAATCCTAGTCTTCCTTGGTAGCACAAACCATAATCACTAGTGCCACGCAAATACCTGAAAACCCGCTTCACTGCTGTTCAGTGCTCCTTCCCAGGTTTTGACATAAACCTGCTCAATACTCCCACTGCATGTGCAATGTCTGGTCTAGTACAGACCATTGCATACATCAGGCTACCCACTGCACTTGCATATGGAACACGGGACATGTCCTCTTCCTCTTCTTGTGTCTTGGGACACTGTTCAGCAGATAACCTCACACCTACAGGAATAGGAACCTTCACCGGTTTATTATCCTGCATATTAAACCTCTGGAGTATTGTCTCGACATACTTCCTCTGGTTTAACCAGAGCTTCCTCTTTGACCGATCTCTTTTAATTTCGATGCCCAAAATATAGTTTGCAGCACCAAGATCTTTCATGTCGAATTTGGAGGACAATTGAGTCTTCAAATCCTAGATAATTTCTTTGTCATTTCCAACCAGCAACATATCATCCACATACAAGACCAGATAAATAATACGGTCACCAATTAATTTAAAATACACACAATGATCTGCTTTGCTTCTGGTGAAGCCAAGTCCCCGTATAAATGTATCAAATTTCTGATACCACATCCTTGGTGACTGTTTTAACCCATACAGAGACTTCTTTAACTTGCATACTAGTTCTTTCTTACCCTTCACCGCAAAGCCTTCAGGTTGCTTCATGTAGATTTCCTCTTCCAAATCCCCGTGAAGAAATGTTGTCTTCACATCCATCTGTTCTACCTCAAAATCAAAAGCAGCAGCAACAGATAAAAGTAATCTAATAGAAGTTACCTTGGCAAAAGGAGAAAAAATATCACCAAAATCAATTCCCGGCACCTGGGAATAACCTTTTTCTACCAACCGAGCTTTGTATTTCTCCACCTTTCCTTCTACATTTGTCTTCTTCTTGAACACCCATTTGCTGCCAATGGGTTTCCTTCCAGCCGACAACTCCACTAGATCCCAAGCCTCATTTTTGTGCAAAGATGCCATTTCATCGACCATGGCCTCTTTCCAGAGTTTTCCATCCTCTGAATCCACTGCTTCCTTCACAGTTCTGGAATCATTATCAGTAACAGACAAAGCAAAATTTGAACTGAAAGCAGATGGACTATACCTTTCTTGCTGCCTTCTTTCTCGAACTGGTCTTCTCACAGCCGGAGTTTGTGGCTCTTCATCTTCTAATTCCTCCTCTGCTGCAGAATCTGATTCTTCCTCCTTTGGCTCAAACTCTATCTTCTCAGGTTCCTTTGGTTGGACTTCATGTTGAATAACATCTTTTACCTCTCTGAACAACACATCTCGGATGTACACAACCTTCCGTGTGACTGGGTTCCAAAGCTTATAACCCTTTAAACCATCCTTATACCCAATAAAGATGCACTTTTCAAATTTACTATCCAACTTGGTTCGTTTCTCCTTTGGAACATGTACATATGCATCACATCCAAATACCCTTAGATGTGAAAGAGAGGGTTTCTTACCAGTCCATACTTCTTGTGGAGTCATATCCTCCAACGCTGATGAAGGTGATCTGTTGATCAGGTAACATGCAGTATCCACCGCCTCTGCCCAGAATTCCTGTCCTACCCCGGCACCACTGAGCATGCTTCTTGCCCTTTCCATCAACGTCTTGTTCATTCTTTCTGCGACTCCATTTTGCTGAGGTGTATATGGAGTAGTCTTCTACCGTGCTATACCACACTTCTTAAAAAATTCTTCAAATTCCTTGCTGCAAAATTCTCCACCATTATCTATCCTCGGCACCTTTATCTTCTTCTCTGTCTAATTTTGCACCAGAGCCTTAAATTCTTTAAACCTGTCAAAGACTTCAGATTTCTTCTTAAGAAAATATATCCATGTATTCCTTGAGAAGTCATCTATGAATGATACATAGTACACAGACTTACCCAGTGATGGAACCTTCACAGGTCCAAACACATCACTGTGCACAAGCTCTAATATCTGTTTCGTCCTCTTACCACCAGAGGGGAAACTCACCCGATTCTGCTTCCCATATACACAATTTTCACAGAAATAAAAATCCAGAGAGCTATTATTCATACCTTCTACCATACCTTTACCATGAAGTATTCGAAGGCCCTTCTCTCCAATATGTCCAAGCCTTTGATGCCACAACATGGTCTTCTCTCCAGAGACCACTAGATTCTCTACTCCATTTTCAGGAACCATAGAACTATTGCACCCATCAACAACAGTGCTACCTTGCAGCTTGTACAGAGTTCCAATCCGAACTCCCTGCATTAATATCAGTGCTCCTCGAACCATCTTGCAGGTATCTTTCTCGATCACCATCTTTACACCTGCATCATCCAACTTGCTTACAGAAATAAGATTTCTGGCCAATGTAGGAATATGTAGAACACCCGGAAGTGTTCTAACCCTTCCACCTTGCAACTTCAACTTTACTTTTCCCCGACCAATGATTCTAGCCTTCCTATCATCTCCTAAGAAGACATCACCACCATCGTATTTCTCATACTCGCAGAACCACTCTCTATGGGGAGTGAAGTGAAAGGATGCACCTGAGTCAATCAACCATGCCTCATGATCTACATGTGTACTTGAAGAAGCCAAGTACACATCCCCACCTTCATCTGAGGTGGTTTTCGCCTCTACAGAAGGAGCATCATCAGATCCCTTTCCTTTATCAGGAGCTTTAGATTTACAATCCCTTCTGAAGTGCCCTTCCTTTCCGCATTTCCAGCACACCACCTTTGTAGGTTTTCCTGGAGATTTAGATCTCCCTCTAGATTTAGATCTCCCACTCGATGACTTATTTTTGTTTCTGTTCTGGGACCGTCCTCGTACAGACAAGGCATCACCATTCTGGTTGTCCATATTTTTCCGTCTCATCTCCTCCGTCAGCAAGGCTGAGACTATTTCATCAAACTGCAAAGCAGTTGCATTGCTACCTATTGCAATAACCAGACTATCCCACAAATCTAGTAGAGAACACAACAGACTGATGCACTTATCTTCATCTGAAATTTTAATATCAACAGATAATAACTGACTTACCACAGTATTAAACGCATTCATATGCTCTGTCACCGAGTCTCCATCTTTCATCCTCAGGTTATACAGCTTTTTCCGTAGGAACATTTTATTCACCAGAGACTTAGATTGGTACAAAGTCCCCAACTTGACCCACAAAGCCTTTGCCGTAGCTTCCCCTGATACATTCAACAATACTGAATCCGAGACACACAATCGTATTGTGCTCTTTGCCTTTCGATCCAACTTCTTCCATTCTTCATCGGTCACTCCCGATGGTTTAGTACCCGAATCTACCGCGATCCACTAATCTTTATCCACCAACAGATCCTCCATCTTGAGTTTCCACAACTCAAAATTCTGACCATTGAACTTCTCAATCTCTATCTTTCCACTGCTCGCCATCTTCTTTCACCACCAGAATCGATCTCGCAGATCTCCCACTGAACAGGGTCTACCACAGGCCCGAGAGAAACCCCTCAGCAACAAAGGCGTCCCCTTGAAGCCAAAACAGCTCTGATACCAAATGTAGGTTTTAACCCTGTACAGAAATTACCTGCATACGAATTCTTAAACAAAGAAAATAAACAATGCGAGAGCATAACCCATAAAACACATATGCATAGAGATTTTTCCCTGGATCCCAAAACAGGGACTACCAGCTTGATTTTTCATTATGTTCCTTTCAATGTTACAATACATATTTATACATGCCGAAGCATCCAATACCATGGACCGAAAAACATCGCGTCCAATACCATCGACCGAAAAACCATCGCGTCCAAAAAACATGTGCGAAAATCATGCACAAAACCATAGGTGGGTCCGCCCAACCTAACATATGGTCCAAAACCAAAATTTTCTAGGGCGCTGCCCCAGACCCCATAAAGTGGGGTTACGGGTGTCCTTCAAACCCCCTATTAACTGCGTGGAAAGAATATAACACAACCCAACAAAGATATGGCTGGAGCCCTAGGGTTGGTGCCTTGGAAGATAGAGTTGGAGCCCTAAAGGATAGGAGTCCTCAAGAGACCAGGTTGGTGCCTGTACCATAGATAGGGTTGGAGCCCTAGAGGTTGGTGCCTCAACGTGACAAGGTTGGAACCATATGAAGTCCAAGTCGATGCTTGGAAAAATACAAGTTGGAGCCTGGGAGATTCAAGATTGGTGTCTTCATCTAGGGTTGGATCCCTACATAAATATTGTACTTGATTTATTGAGATTAGTAAAATTATTTATTCTTATTGTTCATTTTGTGTTCTAATTATAAGTGATATAACTAGTAAAAGTAACAATTGAATAGGAATATTGATCCCCCCCAGTATTTCCAACAATTGGAATCAGAGCCAAGTTCCTTCACTCAAAGCCTAACAACTTGAAGGTTGATCATTATAACATAAATGGTGAAGCCAAGGACGAATGTCTCCAATCCTCCTAAAGATGTGTCTCCCTCAACCACTGAAAGTGATGTCAATCAGTTTGTGAAGGCTCCATTGTTCAATGGAAACTTTGATATATGGGAGGTAAGAATGAGGAAAATATTAAATACTCAAGGAATTGAAGTCTAGAAATAGGTGATTGCTAATAGCATGATGGATGGAGAGTCCAAGAAGCATAATAGAAGATAAATGAAAGCAATATTCAATGGGCTACCTGATACTATGAAGGCCAATTTTGAAAAATGTTCGTCAGGAAAAGGCATATGGGATAAAATTCATGATCTTCACTCAAAAGGAGCATTGACAATGATCTCTAGTCAAGAAAATGATGGAAAACAGAAGGAAATCCAGAGCCCATCAAGGAAGGTGAAGATAAGAGTGATAAAATCAAGGCTAAAGAAGACCTAGAAGATGAAGAGAATAAAAAATATTTTAAAGAAGATCTCCTCAATAAACTTATGGCTACCATGGAAGAGATTAATAATTTGAAAAAGGAAAATGAGTAACTTAAGAAGAAAGTGCAAGTTGGTAACCAAGACAAGACAAGGAAGGAAGTTGACCTTGTCAAGCTTCAAGTACAAGAAATAGATGAGGATATCACCAAGATTAAGGAGGAATTTCATGAAAACAAAAGAAAGCATCATGAATAAGTCATATCCATGACAAATCGATTAGATAAGGCAAAGAAAAGGGAAGAAACTTTGTCAAGCCACCTTGAACAAAGACTCAAGAGTTTAAACAAAATTAAAGCAGAGATTGGTCAATAAAAGGAAGAGGTCTCCTCTCTTAGATCTTAAGTATAAGAAGCAAGGAATCAAGCACAAGGATCTGAGAAGGTGATGGAAGAGTTGGCATTCATAGAAGGAAATTTGATGAAGCAAACAAGGAGAGAAACACCATGATGTGACAACTCAAAGAAAAGGATGATGACATCACCAAGTTAAGATTATAAATCACTTCTCTTAAGACCCAATCATGTGAAGCAGCCAATATGAAGGAAGAAATGGAGATCATTCTATCAAAGAGGGATGAAGAATGCAAGAAAATGAAGGAAGAAATTGTCTTTCTTAAAAATGAAGTTGACTTGCTAAATAAGAACTTGAACAGTTCTCAAACCCTAGATGACATCCTAAGTCATCAGAGGTCTCCCCTTGATAAGTTAGGTCTCGGCTATACAGGTGAATCCTTAAGCAAGAATGATGCAAACCATAATGCTTCAAACAACAAGGATGTGAGGAAGGCAAGAAGAAATTTTGATGCTCCCAGTTCCAGCAAATGGAAGGAGAAGGGTCAAGACAATAATGGAAGAAATCCTATTCCAAGGAGACTTGCAGATGGTGTCAAGAATACAAAAGGTAATGAATATCATCAAAGAATCCCAAGGAAAAAAGACTTCAAAAGTAAATAAAGGAAATCTTCATCTCATAGGTATCAAAGTATATTTCTTACTTATTTATATTCTTGTACAAACTTTGGGCACATGGCAAAATATTGTAGGGTATATCACAAAGACAAATATAATGGTCCCCGTCAATCTCCTAGAAGCAATTTTGAAAGAACAAGTCATGATTTATTATTCATGAACAATATGGAGTGCTTCAATTTCCATAACATTGGACATATGGCACATGACTGTAACTTGATTTGGATCCCTCAACAAGCTAAAACTATGTTAACCAAGCCCATGAAGAAAGTTACACAAGTATGGAGAAGGAATAAAATTGGATCCAGAAGTCTCTTGATCAGTCCAGCCAACGATACATGTTGTTGATTTGATGAAGTCATCATTGATATTCCAAATATTTGATGGTCAGACTCTGCCAAAAAGGAGACCATGCATATAGTTAGGGGGATTTTGTGATTCTTGAGCATTCTTGGAGAAGTTTGTGGTACATCCATGAAGAAATGCAACTTGGACCATAGTGCCAGATGAAAGAGCACCATGACAGGGGTAGTAACATACCTATTGATGAAGAAAATATGATGAAAATAAGCAGATTAACATGAGGAGTATTTGGGCACCCCATTTTCCAATGATTTCAAGGGGGGGGGGGGTGAATGTTGGAAGGGCAAGAATATTTCCATCAATGACAAAGGGGGAGATTGTTAATCATGGTTTTCATTGATATCAATATGGCATTGGTCAAGATAGAAAATATTCTTGAGATGCCTGGTTCCAGATGATGATGTCATGAATCTTGTTTGACAAGGATGCCATCAATTAATATGTCAAGCCACTAATGAAGAAGTCTTACGAAGTTCCAAGTGCCAAATGCCAATCATGCACCTTATTTGATCATCTAGACCTTAACCCTTGATGACATATGGAGGACTACACTTGATGAATGACCACTCTTGATGATGGCACTTGATGAGGTCTTGATAACATGGTTGGAAGACTAGATGATCAAGTGGAAGATCTCATTTGATGGTTGGAAGAGTACCTTGGAAATTTCCTAATGATGTTGCACTATGAATGCATTAGTATATCATCACCTTGTTGATGTGTCATACTACATGGATGTTGCACTCCTACATAATGATTCTATAATTCTATGATGACATTGACAACAATGAAGAAGCCAAAGAATGAAGAAGCCAAGTTGTCCCAAACATTCCTCATGATGTCCCAAACATTTTATGCATAAAATTTAAGGACAATCACAAATAAAAAATATTTTTGACACCTTGGAGGCATCCTTTGAAAATGGATCCTAGACCATCTTAAAGAGTATTTTTTCCTCTTCCTAACGAGCCTTTAGTTGCCCTGAAGCCCCCAATAGTTTGTGAGATATTGAATTTTTAAGTTAAGGAAATTATTCCTAATAGTGAACCAACCTACACTCAGTCATACAAGCTAGCCTCACTTCAAATAGGCGTGTCCCTTCAATTATAAATGAAATATCTATACATAGTGTTAGCGGGAAATCTAATGTCTATTTAGAACTGCTAGTCCCACTAAGACTGGTAACTATCTTAGAAACAAACAAACTAAAGTTTCTTTATTTTCCTTTACGAGAGATAGATGAGAAAGAAGTAGAGAGTACCAACCTCAGTCTTTCGCTTGGCTCCTTGCTTGTTTCCTTTTCCCTTTGACAGAATCTCGCCACTGCTTCCTTACTTGTCCCACTTCAAAGAGCACCTGTAGAATCACAACAACATAATACCATCAAAGCATAGAGATCTATCACTGTAAACAATATAGGATCAGATATATATTGACCATACAAATGCATATATCAACACAATATTCAGAGATACACAAGAATATGGAGGAAAACTCAAATAGCTTTATTGATAAAAGTAGTAGAAGAGAGGATTACAACCACTTGGTCTGACCCAGTGCCATCCTCCCAGCTTGAAAGCCCTCTTCACCTCATACAAAACAAGATCACCCAACAATGTCTTCAAAGAGAAACCAACATCACTTCTTTACAAATTATCCCATTCCAACCTCTGGATCTCTTGGATGAGGAATCCATATATAGATATTTGCAGGAGAGTGAGTCAGCTTCTGGGATTTTGATTAGTGTCATCTCTCTGATAATTCTTGGTTCCACTTGGATATTTCATGATCTCTTACTTATCCTTGGGCGAATTCAGGGAGGCAAGTGTCAAATGAACAATTTCTAGAAGATTCTCAGGGTCTCCACCTAGCAAATTGCTTGTGCCATTTGTCTGCTCTCACTCATTACACCCTACATAAGGGCTTTCCAGTATGCATCGTACTTTTTGCATGTGGCAGGTGAGATGCATCGCACCCTTTGCTTTGGGCAGTCTGTATGCTCCTGTTTTGACCAGTTCTGAGTGGTTTTTCATGGAGAACTTCTAGGAGATGATGTAATCAGCTGACCTTGCTCCTTTAGGGTATGAAACAACACTTTTAGGGACTTAGAAGCCCTTGGTTTATGGACATATGTGATTGGGGTTGCAGTGCCCAAATATGTCTATAATAGTTGCCCCTTAAAGCATGAGGTCATAAATCTTTTGATGTCAGGTGAAATGCTTTATAATGAGGATCCGAGGTTTTTCGACCTAGAAGGTGACCTCTACTAAGATACAATACAGTACATAATATTTTCATGATCTGGCTGAGGCAGGCATTCCCATGCTCAGCTTGATAAATTTATTTTCATGTACATAGGACAGACAACCGTCTATGTGCAGACTGATGATTTTGGTAGAGCCATCATCCTTTAGTTTGGATGATTATCTGTGCAGCAATGACATACATTTGATGCCTTTATTTTCCTGAATATATCACAGCCCGGATGGATGAAACTAGATCTGAGGTCTTCAAAAATCGTTCAATATTCACCCAAAAGTACAAGTCGATCCATGTGAAAAGATGTCCTGATGTCGAACATGGAAGGACATCGCCTGATTACCAGCCAATGATGTAAGCTGTTAACAGGCGCGAGAGGAATCACCGATGATGATGATGACCCTCAAGGTACTGCAGTAAAATTCACGTGGTGTGAATGCAGGAGTCGATGTCGAACACCACACAAAATCTTTTGGTCAAAGGCTATTAATGTAAACCTGTCGCCAAAAGTGAGAAACTTGCCATTGAGGCATGCAAGCTTCAAAGTACTGAAAGGGTTGTTCCTAGGTCAGCTTCTTGGATAATGAGTTGATGTCGACGAGAGTTGACCCATCATAGGAGGGTGTTAATGGATCCCACATCTACGACATGGAACAGAGCAAATGATTTTGTAGAGGTGAAAACGATCTGATGATACAAGGTTCAGGGTGGCGGTCATGAAAGAATGAAGCGTGAAGGTATTGTAGCAGATGGGACACAAGCTAGGTAGGTGAATTCTCTGAGCAACTTCTCTTGAACATATTGGTCACATTGAAATGGATTGGTAGCGTTAACCCAAAAAGTGGATGGTACAGTGGACCAATGGTGATATGACCGGTGAACGAAATAACCCAACCTGACTCAATCATGGTGATGGAGTGAAAGTGTCATGTTCAAGAGCGACCTGCTACCAATAAAGCTTCTTCAAGTTTTCTTCCCAATTTTCCCCAATCACTTCTGACCAGTACCTCTTTATTTTTGTCAAGCTTGAGGAGGATAACATATGTTTGTTCTATAATTTTCCCTTCGGGAAAACCCGTCGCTATGTTTTAACGAGCCTAGCGATAGTGAAAATTGCTCTTGTCTAAATGGACAAGTTTGTTGCAATTGTTTTAACGAGTTTAATGACAAGGGTAACTTGATCCTTTTCAATTTTAGAGAGTCTGAAAAGAGACAGAAAGGAAACTCCAATATTCCTTTTTTGTAGTATAATCCCTTAAGTCTGAAAAATTATAAAACAATGCGAAAGGGATGACTTTTCGATAGTTTTAATGAGCCGAACAAGAAAAACGCTCGATATTTTTGTGCAATAACCCTCAAGTCCAAAAATATTAAAATCTAGAGGAGGGATGGCACTTCCAATCACTTTAACGAGCTAGAGAGGCCAATCACTCGGCAATCTTTTCATATTTTACGAGTCAAATGAAAAGAGCTTAAAAGAGACTCGTTTTTTAGGAATGAGTGATATTTCGGGCAACAGATGGTTCCAGGTGAGGGTTGAAACTTTCCAATCATGGAAATGTTAAGAAGATGGCTAACAAAATCACTCGTTGCAGCTGTTCCTCAAAAGGGGGGTAAACAATCAAATGGAGGCAAATGATCGGCTAAAACAGAGTGGAGGTGATAGTAAGAACACAACCAAGGATTAAAAGATGATGATAATGCATTCAGAATGGTTACTTCCTGAAGGTGGGTTCATATTTTAACGAGCTTAAACTCTGGTGGAACATATGCTCCTTGCTAGGTTTAATTTTTAACGAGCTTGAACTTTGCGTAAAATTGCTTGTGATAATGGTCATTGATATTTGATTCACGTTAACACTTTGTTCTTCTGACAGTCATACTACCTATTCAATTGCTCCATCAAACTAATTAGAAATGAGGACATAGGCTTAGAAAATGAGTTAAAAAAACTAATACCCTACTTAAATTACGTGAAAGGTAACTTAAAAATAGTTTTTTACCCCTCATTTTACCATTTCATTTGGAGTTGTGACTGTTGGAGCTCTGGAGGTGTTTTCCCCCTTCATTTTCATCAGCTGATTCTGGGAGATTATGTGGAAAAAATTTAGCGTTGTCTGGACCAGGCAGGAGCTAAACCTGAGCTCTTCAGTTGCATTCTTTCCTTTTTGAATTCTAAGCATGTTTTCCTGCTTCTCTGGGCCCCTAGGGTTTGAACATTTCGTTCTACCCCCATCACACCTAGTATGCATCGAAAGGTGCGATGCATCTTAGGCTAGCCACTGGCCAGTCAAGATGAATCCCACCTAGTACACATCTAGGGTGCGATGGGCACAAGGAGGAAAATTTTTGCACTGATTTTGCATGGAAATTTTGCCTGTTTTTTGCCAAATCAAGATCCTAATTCTTCCCTTGTTTGCTTTTCAAAGATTCATCGGAGCAAAAATGGTTGTTACATGGTGTGAACATGAGCATGATGTAGAGGACATGGTTGCCCTACATGTTCGGGGTACAGTAACTGCATTGCGGAACTGTGGCTTGCTCAACTTCTTTCGCATGTCTGGCATGAGGCAACAAATCAACTTGTTCCAATATTTCCTCGATGCATGGGATCCTACTAACCAAGTGTTCTAGATAAGAAGCAAATCCATCCCCATGACTGTTGAGGACATCTACTTTTTGACCTATTTATAAAGGCGTGGTGCCCCTCTTTCATTATCAGGTTTTGCCCATGGGGGTGAATCTGTGAGGGATTATATTCGTCGATACTGTAGAGAAGGATCTCAGCCGAGCAGGGACAACAAGATCAAGATCCGAGATGTCACAGACCGGTCCTTGAGGACTATTTTATTCACCTTTGCTAGATTGGTTGGTAGCATGGCCCTTCACTTGGCCAACAGGTCCTATATGCAGTACGCCTTGGAATGCCTCAAACCCAAGGTATTCAACTGGTGTGATGTAGTACTTCCAGTGATCAAAGAACAGCTTACCAAGGTGAAAAATGAAAGATCTAAAAACTTTCGCTATGGTTCTATTATGACTGCTTTTTCCTTGGAGAGGATACCACTGATGCAACCCCATTACATCTCACTTGGCCTACCACCACCGACTGAGCCACGGATGCAGAGATGGGTCGACCTTATGGCCATACATGCTAGTCAGTCAAAAGTTTCATTCTCTAATGCTTTCTTCGAGTGGTTCAACCATCAGCAGATGGTTTATGCCAAGTATCCATATGCTGGGATGCATTTCTGGGGTGACCTAGATTTGGTGCTGTCGGTTGGCGAGCAGTGGGGCGTCATAGGTGAAAATCTCTGACCATATCTCTGTTTATTGCTTTTATAATGTTCTTGTGTTTTTTAAATATTTATCAAGATTAATCAAAACTCATGTGCTTATGCAGATATCGGGCTAGTGCGACCAACAGTGCGCCCAAGAGCAGCAGCTATCGTTCCAGTGGGAGAGGCTGTAGGGAGGGCCATTCTTCACGACCTGGATTTATCCAAGACCTTTGCAGTGTTGCAGGATCAGATCGAGGGTCTCACTCTTGGTATTCTAGACATGAGGACCGATGAGCTGCCTCTGAGATTACAGCGCCATACCACTAACGTGCCGAGCCACATGATTACACAGGCGGTGACTAGTTATCACCAACACCATTAGATTAGGGCGCCCCCTTTGCATTTTGAGCTTTTGGGTCATATGACTGATTTTGTCCCCGACATAGAACATTATGTACAAACTATAAACAGTTATATATATATTTTTTATTTTCGGAGCTTTATTTTTGTTAAGTTATCTGATCCCAATGCAGTTATTGATAAAATGCTTTTCTTTTACAAATGTTGCAAATGTATACCTAACACATAATTTGCTAATGAATCGGTTATGGTGTTTAAGCTTTTGGAAATATGTTGATATTGAATAGAATCAAACTGTCTTTCCAAATCTTGACCCTTAGGAACATGCAATAGATATCTGGATTCTGAACAGAATAGATGTCTGTAAGTTGTAGAATGACGAGCTGTGAGTCTAGCCTGAAGACAAGTCGGCGTATGCCATACGCGATGGCATCAGAGAGGAGTTCTATCAATGTGCTATATTCAACGATGTTGTTCGTTGATTTACCGATACACACCCCTCTGAAACTCACTAACTCACCACTTGGATTAAAAATGGCCCAAGCTGCAGAAGATAGTTTCTGCATACTATGACTTGCCCCATCGACGTATCCAACAAATGATTCCAATGGGTCCGACACCTGCAACAAAATGCAAAAGTGGATTACTTAACCAAAACTATCATTCTTAATGAAAACAAAAATGTAACAAAAGCATATGAAGAGGTTACCATGCCGAGTTAAGCATAGTAATGCTTAAGATACAACCTGTTTCGAGGTCGCGATAGTGGAATCCCGTCATAATCTACTAGCTCGTAGGCTCCTTTTGATAATGCACACTTAACAATGTAGGGACCCATCCACAAAGACTGGAACTTACCTGCTCCCAATTTATCAGATTCCTGATCGTAAAGTAAGACCAGGTCACCTTCTGAGAGAACTCGAAGTTTGACATTCTTGTAAAATTGTGCTTTGACCTGTTTCTTATGTGATTCGTTAGCTAAGGTAGCGTCACGATAGGTTTCATCCAGTTGGATTAACTCTAAGAAACAAGCCTCTTCCTCTGAAGTTCCGGGGAGGAGGTCAACTGCGAGCGTGAGAGATGAAATTTCGCACTGAACTGGTAAGATCGCTTCCAGGCCATACACCAACTGAAAGGGTGTAAATCCGGTCGCATTTCTTACCAATGTCTGGTATGCCCACAAAACTGAGTACATGATTAGGTGCCAACTCCGTGTATGGACTCCAATCATCCTTTGTAGCATGCACCTTAGGACTTTGTTGATCACCTCAACTTGCCCATTTGCTTGAGGATAATATGGAGTAGAGCTATAGTGGGATAGTCCTAATTTGGCCGCCAATTCTACCGTCATGTGATTGCGGAAATGCGATCCATGATCCGTGACTATATCTTGTGGAACGCCAAACTTGGAGACTACATGATTGAATAATAAAAGAGCGGCCATTTTGCCGTTGTTGTTTAATGTAGGCATCGCCTCGGCCCATTTCTTAAAATAGTCAACTACGACTATGATATACCCATGCCCCCCGGCTGACATGGGGTTACATTGCATGAAATCTATGCCCCATTTGGCGAATGGCCCAATAGCAACTAGTGGCTTCAGAGGTGCGGCTGGTGTTCTAGTTTTGCGGTCAAAGATTTAACAAGCATGGAAAATTCTAACTGCGGTTATGCAATCTTTGAACATTGTTGGCCAGAAGTATCCTACCCGTAAAACCTTTTATGCCGTAGCATAACTAGATTGATGCCCCCCACATGCACCTAAATGACAATCATTCAGGACTTTTTCGGCCTCCTCATGGGTGAGGCACCTTCACAGAACTGTATTGACACCACGACGGTAAAGCATATCACCGACAATCATGTAGTCTTTTGCTTGGTATCGACTATGTCATTGTTTTGAGCGAGAGGTATTAGAAATATACATTTGGCTTTGGAGATAAATGATTATATCTCCATACCACGGATCGCTTGAAGATATTAGAAACAATGATTCATCCATGATTCTTGCTCTAGATGTTGAATCGTTGGACGATGATGGGAAATCACATAGTAACTCCACGAAAACTAGAGCTTTCTTTGATTTCGATTTTACAAATTCCAGATCAAACTCTTGCAAAATTGCTATCCACTTTGAATATTTGCCCCCAATTAACTGTCGCAACAAGATGTAAGTCATGGGGTTGCAATTTAACAAAATAGTAGTTTTTCAAAAGAGAACATAGTGTCGAAATCTCTGTATTGCTTGAACAGCTGCGAGAGCTAGCTTTTCAACATAGGAGTACTTGCTTTCTGTATCATTTAAGTTTTGACTTAAATAATAAATAGGGTGCTCGATTCCATTGTCTTCTTGAACTAAAACCATTGTGATGGTTGTATCTACTGCAGCCAGATACAAATTAAAGTCTCTTTGATAATCAGGAGCATACATTAATGATGATTTTATTAGGGATTCCTTTAGAACATCAAAGGAAGATTGCACAACCTAATCACAGTTGAAGGGTACTTCTTTTTTCAACAGACACGTATATCCTTTACCAAGTTTGGCGTAATTTGGAATGAACCTCCTCAGAAAGTTTTCTTTCCCTTGGAGTTTCTGAATCTGAAGCAAATTTGAAGGTGGAGGCAAATCGATGATTGCCTGAACCTTGCACGGGTTGAGACAAATTCCATCCTTTGAAACTACAAAGCCAAGTAAACGACCAGAACTGACGCAAAACTCACACTTGTGCAAATTGAGTCTTATTTTCTAGTGTCGACAATGTAGAAATACTGCTCTCAAATGTTGTGGATGATCGGTCCGCTTTCACGAGTGAACTGGAAGATCGTTGAGGTATGGTTGAACGATGTTCTTGATGTCATGGAAGGCACAATTCATTGCCCTCTGAAAAGTTGCCCCTGCGTTCTTTAAAACGAAAGGTAGCTTACGATACGCGAATGTGCCTCACGGAAAGATAAATGCAGCCTTTGACTAGTCCTGTGGGCGGATATTTATTTGATTATACCTGGAAAATCCATCCATAAACGAAAATATTTCGAATCCGGCACATTCATCAATTACTTGGTCGATGAAGGGTGTAGGGTAGTTGTCCGATTGATTTACATCCCTGTAATCGACGCACACTCTAATTGTTCCTTGCTTTTTCATTACAGGTATTAGCACCTAAATCTGCCCTAGGCTAAAGGAAGGAAAAATTTAGGGTAACCTCAAACCACGCTCAGTCTGGTAGCTAGCCCTACCAGAACAGGAGAGGGCTCTGTTACACTAAAAAATGTCACCATGACTATTTACAGTTAGTATGGCTCTATCAACAGTCATGCTATCCTCTTAGGCAAGTCTTATACCTCTGCTCTCCATGTCAAACTCCAAAAAAGAGAGAAAGTCTTTATAAATGTATTTATCTCTGGGTACGCAGGTTCTCTCAACCTTACCTGCGGGGACGCACCCAATGTTCACAAAATCTGCGTCTTTGGACGCTCTGTAAGTAAAGGGGCAGGTGCGTCCCCCTGTAAAAGTTAAAATGCGCAAGTTTCATCTTTAAAAAGTTACTTGTGGTCATTTCTAGAGCATTCTAGAAGGTTGTTCGACGTGTATTGAGCGCCTCCAGATGGTTCATGCACCCCTACCAAAGAGGAACTTATCCCATCAATAAGGGAGCTATCCCATCCAAAGAGGGGATTATCCCATTGATGGTGGACCTGATTAACCTCCTCTTGAACACTATAAATACAGGCATTGGGTCAGAAGGAAGAGAGGTTGGAAGCTATACATTTCTAAGGGTAAATGCTGCAGGAATTAGGACTCCCATTTAGAAGCTTGTGAGGAGAGATTACCATCTTTGCTTGTTCTATTTGGAAGTGGGTGAGCTTTGTCAAAGTAAAGGAGAACTCTTGATGGACCCTGGGAGGGATTTGCACAACACCAAGGCTCAGGTTGTATTTGTTCCTTTTGTTACCTATTAATGCAAATGAGTCCATTCTTCTCAATAACTTGTTATTTATGAGTTGTTTCATGTACTCCTTGGTCTATGTGTTAAATATGTTTTATTCTATGAGATTATCAAGTGCTATTTAATCGTTTGATTGTTAGTGTATGCAGGTTTCAAAGTGAAGGAGGAGCTCATCCGGATCAGCGGAGCTGGACTGCTACAACAGCGTTGGATTACAGGTAGGATCTAAACACTTGATTTCCCATATAGTAAATGCATGTTTAGAGAAGGATTGCTCTTGTTTGTCTTGTTTGTCACTAGAGAGTCTTAGGCTCCTAGGGAGGTTGATTTGTGTCCGCACTATCGACTCTTTCCGCCTGACAAATTGGCGACTCCGCTGGGGACTCCATTGATGTGAAAGTCTTTTCCTTTGTATGAACTTTGCTCTGAGAAAATTGGTTTATTTTTCTGGTTTTTGGCTCTGTGACTTTGTCTTTGGGTGGGTTAGCTTAGGGTTATATTCATTTTGGTTTTTATTGAATTTTCTAGTAGGACGCACCCTCTGAGTATTGCACAGTGCGTCCCTGGACGCACTGTCGCTGTGTGCACAGAGCGGGCCCGCACCTGTCTTAACGGGTCGCCTGCGTCCCCTGCTAAAATTTGAAAAAATTCCATTTTTTGCATTTTTTCTCTTAGATTTTGCTTTTTCTTAGTTTTTACTGCCCAGATTCATTAGTCTCTTGTCAAAGATCTTCACCTGAACTTGTTTCGATAGCATTGAGTGTTTTAGTGGTTTTCATAGAAGTTTAAGCCCTAGGGTTTGATTTTTGAGTAGGTCTTGTAGTGACTTTGGCGGTAGAAGTTGTCAAGCCTTAGATATCTCTGGTTTTGTCAGCATTCTTAGAAGTCAGACTTGTCATAAAGTCTACCTGTGAGAGCACCTTACCATTGAGTTGTTTCTTTGGGCAAATTTCGAAGTGCTTGTTGATTGAGTCTTGAATTCCATTTTACAAAAGAACAAAAAGATTTGAGTTTTGTTTTGACTAGTCTTTTGATTCTGCATTAGCTGGTCCTTGATTTGATTTTGGTCAAGTAAAACAACCTAGAATCATCTTTGTGAGCTTTTGCCTTGTTAGGTTTGCTTAGAGTAATTTCCTTTTTTCATTTGCTTGTGAGTCAAGTTTTCATAGACTTTATAGTTTTTGAGATTGATTTTCGTTAAAATAGATTTATATGCTTTATTAAAAAGAGAAAATACAAAAACATCTCCTTTGGAAAGTTTTGTTTCAAGTAGCTTTGAAAAGTTTTGAAAGAAAAAGAGTTTTTCGTGCACGTAAAGAGTGGTCATGTTTGTATGCTTGAAAAGATAAAGAGAATTGTTTCTTTGATTGTCTTTATTAAGAAAGTTGTTTTCTATAAAATTTGCATCTCTCAACTCTCTTAGTTAAGAATTTCATTGAAAAAGGAAAGTAGCGTAAATCATCTTAGGTGCATCTTTGTAGTGGTTTGAGTCGAGTCTACACACCATTGGTTTCACTTCCGCTACCTTTTGTCTTTAAGGAAAACCATAAAATTAACGCTTAAAGTAAAATCGACGTAGTAACTTTTATTTTCTAGGGCTCTGAAACACCAATTTAGATCAGGCTAGTGTCTTGGAGTAGGTGAGTAATTAACTCTCCAAGACAACAAAACCAAACAAGTAGCTTATCTTGTGATAGAATAAATCCAATTGTCTCATTTGTACTCTGGGAAAGCTCCTCTTAAAGGAGAAGCACGAGCTCGTGTCCGAACCAGTGAGGGGATCAATCCCCCCTCGTTGGGAACGACGCCAGACACGCACGTATTACAAACAGTAAACCTCGGATTAACCATTGTCGAGGAGCCAGGGGTCACTTGTCGGTAAACCTTGGATTATTGTCAAGGAGCCGGCAAGGGGATTGAGCTTGATACTCTACCCTTGCGTGCTGTCGGAGTTTAGACTGTTCCCCCAGGTGCATTTGTTGCGGTTGGTAACCTT
The DNA here is from genome assembly GCA_031772625.1 of Pinus tabuliformis. Lineage (NCBI taxonomy): Eukaryota > Viridiplantae > Streptophyta > Pinopsida > Pinales > Pinaceae > Pinus > Pinus tabuliformis. The sequence goes on from CM062809.1 coordinate 519,430,059, forward strand.
AGTGACCATTATCTTTAGGATTCTACCGAGGTGACGGTGGAGGGAAGATCCCACTGTACCTGGAGCAGACGTCGGCTAGACTCACTTGGATTTTCTGGGGGGTTCGCTTCACTCGAGACGATTAAAGTGGAGGAACTTGGTCCAGTCTATTCATTAAGCAGGTTGCTGGGGTAACTGTTCCACCCGCCACTTCTGTACTGAATCCAGCGATGTTGGGCTTCATCACCAACTAGCGCTTTCGGTCTGGAAGGCTACTGTTTGTGTTTGGTTTGACGCTCTAGATTCTTTAGGCGTGTGATTCAAATTTGTTTGGTTCTTTAGAGACTTTAGGTGGTTTGATTTGAAATTTTATTTTGTTTTCGTGTGTAGTAGTTAAAAGTTTTTAGCTGTGGCGGAATTACCGAGACAGTCCCGTAGACTTCGGGGCAAGTCACCTGAGATTGTTACCGGAACTGATTTGTTGAGGAAACTCCGTAGATCACGGGGTTGATCTCCTGAAGACGTCCCGAGTCAGTACGAAGGATTGAAGGTCCTTGTAACTCCTCCTAGTGGCAGTAAAGTAGGTTCACCTGAAGAAGGAGAATCTTCCTTGGTAGTCCATCCAGATTACCAAAGTCTCGAGACAGGTTATAATCCCGAAGCTGTTACAGTTTCTGAGCTTGTTGGTAGTTTTTCGTCTGCTAGTGATACAGGCGAAGAACCTGAAATATCTGAACCTGTTACTCCAACTTCTAGTGTTCCAGATTCAACGAGAATAGAACGAATTATCACCGAAAATCTTCCGACTGGTTTGATTGCTATCGAAGAACTTGCTCCAGAGGAAGAAATAGGCGTTTCTCACCTTGAAGATCAACTTACTATTGAGCTCAGGGAGCGTGAATCTATCTTTTACAGTCCTCCTAGAAGTACTACTTGGTACCTTTCCTTAACTAATTATTTAGACAACTCAGGGATAGGTTTTTCTCCACCTCGTACTCCTTTTCCACCTGGAGGTATTCATACTCCTGTAAATATGTCTGGTCAGTCGTCCGTGTTTACTCAAAGTCCTGAATCTTTCTTACACGACGGTCCTTCTGTTCCCACTGGGTATCAAGCACTTTCTGGTACCTTTGCGGGGGCATCTCCTCAACCCGTTGATCATGGGTTATTAACTGGAAACAGTGGTAATATACCATTGGGTGTAGGAGACATTTACATGATGTCAGGTTCAGTTCCCGTTTCCCAACCTCAAGGTGGCCAATTACCGCCTGGGGGGCAGCCTCAGTTAACACCTGGGGGGCAACCTCAAGGTACACAAATCGTGTCTGGGGGGCAACCTCAAGGTCAGTATGCACCTATGGTACAATACATGCCTCAAGGTCAACCCCAGCCTCAATATGTACCCCAGGGTCAACCTCAGTATCAATATCAACCTCAAGGATGGCAACCTCAAGGATGGCAACCCCAAGGGTATCAACCCCAAGGGTATCAACCTCAAGGGTACCAACCTCAAGGTCAAGGTCAACCCCAGTATCAGTATTTACCCAAGGTTATCAACCTCAAGGTCAATACTCGAGTCAAGGTTATCAACCACCTCAAGGTCAGTCATATGGTCAAGGTGTGGGAACTGCACCTTTCAATTATCAATCCTATCCTCAATCCGGTTATGGACCTCAGTATTCTCAACCTGTTACGGGTCAATACCCTGGAATGTTAGTGTGGGATCCATCACAGGGTCAACAGGTGTTGCAGCCAAGTATACAGTTGGTACCTCAAGCTGGACAACCCGTAGTTTCTGGTTCACCCCAGCAACCACAACCTGCCCAGTCAAATGTTCAAACTTCTATAACTTCGGTAGTTACTCAGCCGCCAATTGCACCTAGTACTCCATCTCAAATGGCTGCGGCAACTACCGCTGCATCTACCGCACTTACTTCTGGAGTATCGACAGCTCCGGTTTCTACTGTCTCTGCAACCACTCCTCAGGCATCTTTACCGTTGTCTGGACCTACGATTCAAACCACGGTCCAGATGCCTATGGGTTAGCCTGGTATAAGTACAGTTGTCACTTCTCAACCTCAATTTGTTCAACAACTGTACCAGGGACAGTACCAACAAAGGCAAGCTGTCCAGCAGCCAGTTTACCAGTATCAACCGTATCCTGGGTACACTTATCAACAACCTCAACAACCCCAGTACGGTCTGGTTAATCCTGGTTTTCCAGGAGGATATAATATCCCTAATGCGATTCCTGTTCCTAGTTATCCTGGATATCCTCCTCCTGGGGCTGGTGTCATGACTCAAAGTTTTAGAGATCCTAATCGGCAGTTACCGTTTATCGCAACTTTGGATTTACCAGATTTGACACGCCTAACGAATGATCCAATTCAATATCTTCAGTTCTGGCTGCCAATGCCAAATAAGTTGCCCAGTGATATACCCAAGTTCGAAGGTAAGCTTGGAAAGGATCCGTCCAATCATGTGATGACTTACCACCTCTGGTGCGCTTCAAATTCTATCTCGGATGATTTGATCCGCTTACGTCTTTTTCAGCGTACACTCATTGGTCTCGTGGCCAAGTGGTACATTGAGTTACCACGGGCCTCTTTTTACAATTTTAGCCAGTTAGCTACCTCGTTCTTAACTCACTTTCAGTTGCCGGTCAGATACGATAACGGCACGGAGTTATTAACTTCACTAAAACAATCGACGTCCACGTATATTTCCGATCACATTCATGAGTGGAGACGTCGAAGAAGGTTGGTGAAAGTTTTTATTCCGGACCAAATCTTAGCTGAATGGTTTGTTAAATCATTGTTACTGAAGATTACTGAAGATGTAGCTAAGGCCGGAGTAGTTACTGAGGAGCAAGTCATTGCTCAGGCGCAGTACCTTGACTTAGTTTATACTCAGTCGGGTACCTTACACGAGAAGATTCCGGATCTTCCAAAATCGAATCAAATCGCTGCTGCTCCTTCGGGATCTCATGCCGCTGATGGTATGATTGGTACGGTGAACACTAAGAGCAAGAAGAAGTCTTCCAAGAATTCTACTACTCCTATAATCACCTTGCCTGATTCCCCGACAGGAGAGTCTTCTCCTGAACTTTCCGCCGATATTCACGCTGTAGAGTCATCTACGGCCAAATCAAAAAATGGTGGAAAGAAGAAAGGAAAGAAGAAGGCTAGAGCAGACAAGGCTTCGAAGGAGAAAACAGAAAAGTCGGAAACCAATGACGAAAAGCGCAAACCTCGATATCCTTGTCTTATTTGTGAAGAGGATCATTTTACAAGAGATTGCCCTCATCGGGCCGAGGTTGTGAAAATAGTCAAAGGTTCTCCCCCTCCTGCTGTGTTGAAAGATCCATTTCCAAAGCAGGAAAGTAAGATGATAGGTTCTTCCTCGACTGCCAGTGAAGAACCCATTTTGATGATGTCTCATGTGAGGATTGCGACTCGATCGCAAGATTATGGTAGTAAGAATCCTGTTGATGGTAAGGAAGCAGAATCTTCTCACTCTAACCCATCAACCTCAGCTCCTGGTTCCGATCCACTACAAATCGAGAAACCTAACCCGGACTTAGTAATCAAACCGCCCGCCAAGGGTGTACTTCGAAGGTCTGCTTTCAATCCACATGCGAGAGCAGCCCAGAATTACAACATTGTTGAGGACTTAGCTGTTTCACCCTCAGCAATGTCGGCGTTAGAAGTGCTGCAATCATGCCCAGCACAACGAAAATTACTTTTGTCGGCTATCGGAGCTGTTGATGTTCAGGACCTGAACCTGATGATCTTCGATCTAGAAAATAGTACACCGCATCTACCCATCAAATGGCTTTCCAAATCCCAGTGATAGTCAAAAACAGGCCTATTCATCGGTCTGTGATTGATGAGGGAGCTTGTACGTGTATTATATCGATTCAATGTTGGAGATCTCTTGGTTCTCCTTCGTTGAACCAATCCCCCACCATCCTTAAGGCCTTTGATGGCCGTGGGTTCCGTCCGTTTGGTATTCTACAGGAATTACCTATAGGGGTAGAAGGTAAAACCGTTAGTCTGGATGTGGAAGTGGTTGATGCCCCTCTAGACTACAACCTTCTTTTGGGTCGAAGTTGGTCATATGCAATGACGGCGGTCATTTCATCGGTCTTCAGAGTAATTAAGTTTCCATATAACGGTAAGATCGTGACTATTGATCAGCTGACATACTTTTCATCCGACCCAGCCTCTTCAGAGAGTATCCAGCATGTCGGTAAGACGACAATCCCTTATAGGGACGTTGGCGTAGGTTTAGTTAAAGATTCCCGTTTACTGGGAACTTTTCCTTTCCCTCCAATCAACGCAGACCCTTCATTTGCATCAATTCATATGATTACATCAGAAAACATTATTTATGATGATCCTTGGATCGTCCCATCTGAATCTGAGATAGACTCATTCGGTGATGCTATGCCTTTGAGTCCATATGAGATTGCTTATGAAGCTGTCGTGTCTTTTACCGACTCGCGTTCAACCCAAATCGACCAAATGAATGTGGTCAGTGAAGAATCACTTTTCACATCATCTTTAGAACGGATAGTGTTTCCCGAAGTCGTGTCATCTGATGAACAACTTCGCGAAATCCTAAGTGTAGACGATCTACCATGGGAAGATCTCCATCACAGATCTTCGTTTTTACCTGAAGATGATGTTCTTGAAAATGATTTTTCATCTATCTTTACCGCTGAATATGTCAAAGATGCTCAGAATCCAATGAAACATCCTGATTCAGAGTTGAATTTAGGGAGTATTTCTCATACTATTCCCATTGATATTTCAGTGAAGCCCGGAATTGAGGAGAACATTCATATAGGTGCCGCATGTACAGAAGATGAAATCCAAACTTACAAGGCCCTATTCCAAGAATTCCGCGACGTGTTTGCCTGGTCTTACGAGGAAATGCCAGGAATCGATCCTGCCATTGTTGTTCATGAAATAAAAACCTACCCGGATGCTAAACCCGTCCGGCAACGGTTGCGTCAGATTCACCCTCGAAAAGCGGCTGCGATTAAAGCAGAAGTCGAGAAGCTGTTGAAAGCAGGTTTCATTTATCCGATCCCGTTAACGGATTGGGTATCGAATATTGTTCCGGTCAACAAGAAACAAGGAACAATAAGAATCTGTATCGACTATAGGGATATAAATCGAGCTTGTCCAAAAGACAACTATCCTACGCCTTATATCGATCAAATTATTGATGATTGTGCCGGAAGTGAAATGTTTTCCTTTATGGATGGTTTTTCGGGCTATAATCAAATCAATATTCTACCTGCCGACCAACCAAAAACGGCATTCATTTGTCCATGGGGGACATTTGCTTATTGCAAATTACCTTTTGGGCTTAAGAATGTCGGGGCCACTTTTCAACGGGCGATGTCTTATGCATTTCATGACATCAAGCACATTGTGCAACCGTACCTCGATGATTTGCCTGCTCATTCTTTACATCGAGCTGATCACCTTGTCCACTTACGAGCAATATTTATGAGGTGTAGGCATTATCGAATTCGGTTGAATCCCCACAAGTGTGTTTTCTGTATAGAAACAGGTCGATTGCTAGGCTTTGTTGTTTCAAAAGCCAGCATTCGCGTCGATCCCTCAAAGGTCGAAGCTATCATCAAATTGCCTCCTCCTTCGAGTTTGCGCCAACTCCAAAGTTTGCAAGGGAAAGCGAACTTTTTACGCCGATTCATCCCAAACTACGCCGAGGTCACTAAAGGTTTTACACGGTTGTTGAAACAGAACGCTCAATTCTTTTGGGACAAGATTGCCCAACAATCTTTTGATGCACTTAAACACGCGTTAACCCATGCACCGTTGTTGCATCCTCCCAACTACAACCAGGACTACTTCTTATACCTCGCAGCTTCGCATTCCACCATTGGAATGGTGTTAGTTCAAGAAGATGAATTCGGAGCGGAACATGTGATATATTATCTCAGTCGGACCTTAAATCCCACTGAGCTAAAATATTCGCATGTGGAGAAATTGGCCCTGGCAGCCGTTCAAGCTGTCCAGCATTTTCGTCACTACATTCTTCTCCGTAAAACTACAGTTATTTCGGATTGCAACCCTATGATTTACATTTTGACAAAACAATTGCTAGGGGGCAAGTACTCTAAATGGATCGTTATCCTGCAAGAGTTCGACTTGGAATTCCAGAAGTCCAAGTCTAAGAAATCTTTGGTTTTTGCGGAATTGATGTGTGATTTCCCTCGTGCTGACACAGAGACTGTGGCAGAGGAGTCCATTGCGGACGAATCTTTGTTTCTTATCAGTACTTTAGATCCGTGGTACGGGGATATAATCATCTATCTCCAAACCCAAACCTTTCGGCCTGAAGCTTCAAAGGCAGAACCTCGAAAAATTCGGTTTCAATCCCAGCAATACAAAATTATTGGAGATACACTTTATCGCCGGGGGGCAGACTTAGTTTTTCGACGTTGTTTAACTCACGAAGAGGCTGAGAGGGTTTTGAATGATTGTCACTCTGGAGCATGTGGCGGTCATATGTCTGGGTATGCCACAGCTCAGAAGGTGTTGCGCGCTGGCTATTTTTGGCCGTCTATGTTTAAAGATTGTATCATTGCAGTCCGGAAGTGCCACAACTATCAAGTGTTTGATCGCAAGATGTGCGCACCACCTGCTCCTCTCCACCCTATAATTTCCGTTGGTCCATTCGCCAAATGGGGTATCGACTTTATTACTTGTAACCCTCACTCGGCCGGGGGGCATGCGTATATCATCCTCGCGGTTGATTATTTCACTAAATGGGCCGAGGCGATGCCTACATTCGACGCAAGCGGCAAAACAGCTGCAGTTTTCGTATTCAATCATATTATAACTAGGTTTGGTGTCCCACAAGCAATCATTACTGACCATGGGAGCCATTTTCGAAACATCATGATGACTGAGCTTACAAGCCAGCTTGGTTTGCGCCACGATAGCTCTACTCCTTATTATCCGCAAGCCAACGGTTTGGTTGAGTCTATCAACAAAGTTCTGGTTATCATGATCCGACAAACCATTGGTATTCATCGGTCGAATTGGCACAACATGTTATTTTCAGCGCTATGGGCATACCGAACCTCAGTGAAAACATCAACAGGGTTCACTCCTTTCCAGCTAGTTTATGGCTTGGAAGCTGTGTTACCCATTGAATGTGAAATCCCATCACTTCAAATGGCTGTCGAATTACTTCCAGCTACTTCCGAAGAGGAGAAACGTTTATTGTACTTAGCTAAATTAGATGAGACTCGACGTGACGCTGCATTGGCAATCGAGACTCACGCGAAACGAATGAAAGCTCAGTATGATAGAAATGTGACCCCTCGAAGTTTTTCGGAGGGAGACCTAGTGCTATTATATGATCAAGCTAACGATAAGCTAGGTGCTGGAAAATTCGTTCCTATGTGGCATGGACCCTACATTGTAAAGCAAAAGCTAGCAAAAGGGGCTTATGAGCTGGTAGATTTTGATGGGGACTCTTTGGGTAAACCCAGAAATGGACTTTACCTAAAGAGGTATTATGCTTAAGTGGTGGGTATGGAGAATTTTTTAGGTTAGGTTTTCTTTCTAGCTAGTATGTTTGTTAGTTTAGTCAGTGTGCTTAGCTTAGAGAGTGTGTTTTTCGTCGTTATTCTGGCTTATCTTGGTTTTACTCTTGATATTGCAGATGTCGACGCCTCTCCAAACATACATTGGATTTGCTGATGGTGCTTGTCGTAGTACACGGAATATCTCTTCCGCAGCTTGGGTTATCTATTCACCCTCTGACGAGTTAGTTTCTATGCATGGGGTAAGCCTTGGTCAAACAACGAACAACATTGCAGAATACAGTGCAGTGGTTGAATTATTATCCGAATCTATTTCATTTGGAATTCGACGTTTGATAGTGAGGTTAGATTCTGAACTTGTTGTATTACAGCTTAATAGAGTTTATGCCATTAGAAATCATGTGTTATTAAGGTTGTTTTTGAGAGTGCGTCTCTTGGAACGTGAATTTGATTACATTGAATATCAGCATATTCCAAGGTCTTTAAATACATTAGCAGATGCAATTGCTTCTCGAATGTTGGACAGACATTTACAATAATCATGCAAGTAAATTTAAAAACTTTTCATCACATATGTTAAACAAGATAAGCCGGTAATAGTGATATATATATAGATAAGAGTGTGTCAAAAAATATACATCGTCTTCGATCATAGGTTGAAAAACACCTTATGATCGGCAAAAATGATAAAGTACAAAAAGTCAAAAATGTCACATGTGTCTACAAAGTGACTAGCCAATCACTGGTGGTGCTCCCTATACGACACCACTGCATGGGCTACCTTACACAAAAATCTCCTAAACGGTCTAGGGACTGCGACTACATAGCGTTGAAGCCTGATAGGAATATCATCTATGGTAGTCTCAGGTATATCCACCGTCAGACGCTCTAGATCCTGCTCCAACTCAGCTAGTGACTCTGCAGCCGCGTCCTGTGGGGCCGGTACCGGTGCAACTGGATGTCTCCTCTCAAAAGGCCGGAGGTTGGCTGGGCGCTGTGGACCAACATCTACATTTTAAAAAATTTTTACTGTCAGTTTTGAGACGATATATATAAAAAAAAAAAACAAAAAAAAAATACATAATTTGAAAACTTGTGAAAAATAAAGTACCTCTCTCATCCCATTGTTCTCCCTGTGGAAGAACCATGTCCGGATCACCTCGAAAATCTACTCTGGCATACGGAAAGTCCTGGATCGAAAAAACCTGGTCCTCTAACCAGTGAAAATAACTATCAGAGAATCAAACAACTGCCGCGCCCTCGTCAGGATGCCGGGCCATCACCGTAACCCATCGTATCAGCTTTGGCTCCCGAGGACCCAAGATATCAACAGTGAGTTGCTGAGGGATCAGCATCGGAACTCTCTCTAAGGTAAAGCTCACAACTAGAGGCCCATATCCAAAGGTCTTCAGTCGTCCGTCCTTTGCCCTAGTCAGTTGGCTCTTCATATTAGCCGACACAGCATCACACCAGTTGAAAATGGTGCCTTGGTAACAGTCAATCGCCATCCACATTTGGGACCCGGAGGCAATATGTAAAGCGGCCGCGCCGCAAATTCTGGTAACCGTGAAAGCTATAACTTTGAGTTCACGCAGAGAGATGTGTTTGATTTCCACGCCTTTCGCATGGTGTGCATTGGGTGTGCACCAATCTGCCCGAAGACTAGCAAGGGATTGGCCACCCGGCCTAGTCCCGGCTAGATTGAGTTGCTCACCTCTATTTGGCAAGCCAGTGAGAAAGTATACATCAGAGGGCTCTATCTCGAGCTGGTGCCCTCCTATGTAAAAGCATTGTTCTTGAACGTTCCATCTCTCAACCAGCCATTCTAAGAATCTCACCTGAGCCCTCATGCCAGGTATGGCCCAGTATTTATATAGCCCGCATGCTTTTAGGGCATCAATGGAAGGTTGATGTTCAATTGCGGCTAAATCAACGTCCTCGTGCTCTCTTTCTCTCCAATCCAACATGGTGAGTGCCCTACACACCAAGAAACAATGATTAGAATTAATTTGGAGAAATTTGAATGGTTGTTTGTGAGGATTGGGGTTTCAAATTCCGCATTCCACAGAGGACGCACCCCGCGTTTAGAACACAGGGCGTCCGGACGCAGCTGGCCTGAAGGTGAGCTGCGTCCCCCGACCATTTTCCTGTATAGGAAAAAGTCGGGGGACGCAGGTCACCCGAAGGGCACCTGCGTCCACCGCAGAGCGCATTTTGAAACCTAAACCCCCCCAAAAAACAAAACTAAAACCTAAAATACAATTTTAATCGGATGAAATTGAAGAGTAGGATGTTGTAAAATACCTGGAAGAGACGGCGTTCGATTCTGACGGTCGGATTTTCCGCAGCGACCACGGAAAGTTTCTTGCCAAAAGCCCTTTTTTCAACCTCAACAGTAAAATGGTAAAATGACATGGTAAAAAGTCTTTTTATAGGTTTTTTGGATGAATTTGTTCATTTTTCACCATGGAAGGATGTTTTTCGGTGTATTTTTGCCTATCTTAAACAGGTATGAGTAATGTGTTGTTTTTGTGCAGGACAAAGGGACTTAGAGGGAAAATTGTCATTTTTCACAAACCAAAATATCAGAGTCATCTTTTAAGCCCTTTTCTGACTCCTAAAAAATGAAAAGATTGCCGAGCGTTTCTTTTACACTCGTTAAAACGGAATTAAAAGACGGTCCCCTTATAGCTCTTTTCTGACTGTAAAATCAGGAAAAGATTGCCGGGTTTTTGTCGTTTCAAACTCGATACGGAAATAAAACGACGTGTCCTTGATCGCTTTTTACTTTTCAGGTCAATGGCACTAGCTATGAAAGTACTCCTTGGTCGCGAGATCAAGCGGTTCCCCCAGGTATTATTTTATACTTTTTCGGGCTTGAGGGACACAAATCTACGAAAAAGTTCAACTTGGAGTCTTCTTAAGTTTTTCAGACTCTCTAAAATTGAAAAACACCGAGTTTCTCCTATACTGGGCTCGTTAAAATTTCACAGTAAAGGACCTGTTCAATTACAAACAGGAACGAACCGCTCCTTCCTAGGGTTCGAATCAAAACTAGGTTGGACTCATCCGAAGGATGAGCTTATAATCAAGCATATGTTATCCTCCTCAAGCTTGTAAAAAATAAAGAGGTACTTGCCAGAAATGGTGGGGGAAAAGAGAAAAGAATGAGCCCATTTGTTACCTTTTGTCTCGGAAGAAACTTTATTACCACTCTTGAACACGACACTTTTCATTCACCTGGGTTGGGAAATCCTTTACCTCACAGTTGATCAAACCACTTTGAAAGTCTTCAGTCGGGTTCCGGGGATTAAATTTGAGTCGTTTATCACCAAGCCATCTGTTGTGTCGTTATGTGTTCAAGAGGTCTGCAAACAAAACTTTCATCTGCAAAATACTTATCATCCATTTGACCATCCCTGAGTCAGTCCTTACAGCAACATTTCTTCAACTTGAACAATGATTTCGTGTTGCGGGCTTGCCTGCAACGAGTCGCTTTCTATCGACATCAGCACATTATCTAGAGAGATGACTTAGAAATCGTCAGTACCTTGAAGTCTGCATGCATCAATGGCAGGTTTCTCGCCTTTGACGTCAGTTTACATCATTGACTTTCGATCGAAGGATTCCGTGAAATGTTCGACATCAACTCATTCATTCACATCTCATGGATTGTACTGGGTACTTTGAGAACCATTGACATTACTGGTGGTCTCTCTCATGCTTGTTAACAGTTTTCATCATCGACTGGTAATCAAGTGGTTTCTACCATGTTCGACATCAACACGTTTATTCGCATGGCTAGAATCGTACCAATTCGGAAGTAGAAATGAAGACCCTGGATCTAGTTTCCACCATCCAGGCTGCGAGGAGTTTTGTATTCATTATCTAAGTAGACTAATCATAAACAGATGGCTGCGCCCATACTGTGTCTACAAAAGTCTATGATTATGATGTACTGCAAGATCATTCCTGTATCAGAGTAGTTAGTCTGTTAGTTAAAGTTTTAATCTGAGTATGGGAATGCCTACCTCAGTGATGATATAATCTTATACATGTATTTTGTGTTGAAAATTGCAGGTTCTGACCAGGCTCTCCGCGAGATAATCCTTGAAATGATAAAGCGCTTCACCCTTCCTAGATAATACAAAACCCTAATCTATTACAGGCTTCGCACTTTAGGGGGCAATCTGTTACACTAAAAAATGTCACCATGACTATTTACAGTTAGTATGGCTCTATCAACAGTCATGCTATCCTCTTAGGCAAGTCTTATACCTCTGCTCTCCATGTCAAACTCCAAAAAAGAGAGAAAGTCTTTATAAATGTATTTATCTCTGGGTACGCAGGTTCTCTCAACCTTACCTGCGGGGACGCACCCAATGTTCACAAAATCTGCGTCTTTGGACGCTCTGTAAGTAAAGGGGCAGGTGCGTCCCCCTGTAAAAGTTAAAATGCGCAAGTTTCATCTTTAAAAAGTTACTTGTGGTCATTTCTAGAGCATTCTAGAAGGTTGTTCGACGTGTATTGAGCGCCTCCAGATGGTTCATGCACCCCTACCAAAGAGGAACTTATCCCATCAATAAGGGAGCTATCCCATCCAAAGAGGGGATTATCCCATTGATGGTGGACCTGATTAACCTCCTCTTGAACACTATAAATACAGGCATTGGGTCAGAAGGAAGAGAGGTTGGAAGCTATACATTTCTAAGGGTAAATGTTGCAGGAATTAGGACTCCCATTTAGAAGCTTGTGAGGAGAGATTACCATCTTTGCTTGTTCTATTTGGAAGTGGGTGAGCTTTGTCAAAGTAAAGGAGAACTCTTGATGGACCCTGGGAGGGACTTGCACAACACCAAGGCTCAGGTTGTATTTGTTCCTTTTGTTACCTATTAATGCAAATGAGTCCATTCTTCTCAATAACTTGTTATTTATGAGTTGTTTCATGTACTCCTTGGTCTATGTGTTAAATATGTTTTATTCTATGAGATTATCAAGTGCTATTTAATCGTTTGATTGTTAGTGTATGCAGGTTTCAAAGTGAAGGAGGAGCTCATCCGGATCAGCGGAGCTGGACTGCTACAACAGGGTTGGATTACAGGTAGGATCTAAACACTTGATTTCCCATATAGTAAATGCATGTTTAGAGAAGGATTGCTCTTGTTTGTCTTGTTTGTCACTAGAGAGTCTTAGGCTCCTAGGGAGGTTGATTTGTGTCCGCACTATCGACTCTTTCCGCCTGACAGGCTCTCTCCGAGTCACGCTCAGTGAATAGATAAGAAAAAAATGGTCTGAGATGAGTTACAATGAAATATTGATCTTAGGCTAGTAAGTGAATATGGATACAAGAAACAATTTTTATGAATGACCGAGCTTCTGGGATGGTATGGGACCAATAGTCAGCAAAGAACAGAGAATTTAATACAAAGGCACAGATTACTTCGTGAGGCAAAGAAAGCGGAAAGTGTAGCAATTTAGTTTGGAATAACGCAGAATGGAGATATTGTTGAGGATTGTGAAAAGGGCATAGGAACATGAATCCTTTTCAACAAAAGAAGAACACTGAACATGAAATTTTCCCACAGGCAGAGCAATAAAATTGAATTCTACCTAATCTCACTTAGAAAATTTCACTGGAAATGAACATGAATTGAATTATGAAACATAACGAAATACATATGAAAACATAAGAGACACATTTTCTACACTCACAACCACAATAATCTCATGAAACAGAGCCGCTGCCTTTCATTAATTCTCTGTCAAAAATACACAGTGAAGAAACAGATTTTCTTTCCCACAGTCTCCCAGAAGTTACAAACTAACCAACCCTTTGCAAATAGTTTACATACAATATATATAATGTGCCATGAAGAGATAGAATGCCCAAGGGTTGGGGAGTTACTCGAATCATTACAAAATGGAGATGAAAAGCTAACCATCAGCTACAGGTGCAACGCTACAAACATGACATTTGGCTTGGGTGACTGTTTGCCTTCCTTCACCACTTGTATAGAAGTCCATCTAGAAATAAAATGCTTTAAATGCCACCTTTGGTGCCAAAAAACTGAAGTGTAGATGAGCGGGCCCACTTGGAAAAAGTCGTGAATCGAAATTTCGTGAAACGTAAGCAAATTTGGCAATTTTTCCTCTGTGCGTCGTGCTACTTTGGGGCCTATTTTGGGGCACTTTCAGGTGTCCAAAATATGCCCAAGTCGGCTTGTTGGAAAGCCTATCCTATATACTTTCTAACCCAACTAGAATTTCTGAATTTGGTGCTCATTTTACCCTCCAAATCTTCATTCTCCCAAGACTGCTTCCTGTGTGTCAAAAAAGGGGTAGAGAGGCCATTTTTTTGGGTGTTTTTGACCTCCTGGAGACTCAGATCTTGCCCAAATTTCTTGTCCGGGCACCAGTAATCGTGATTTTCCATGCTGAATCTAAAAATGCAAACCATTCCTCATTTGGAGCTCTAGATTTTTAGCGCTGCGCTAGTGGCACGACGCACAGGGAGAAAAACCCTGTGTATTGCCCAAAAATTTGTCATGTAACAAAAAATTCCCCAAATTTCTTCAAATTTGGGCTGGAGGTCCTCTATGAAGTGCTATGCCGTGCAAAGGAAGCTTCAACCAAGATTCAAAGCCGATCTTGCTCTTTTGCCTCTTTTGTTGCTTTGCTCAATTTTGCCTTCAAGCTCCTTATCCGGGTCTTTGCACTCATACCTCACAACTGAAGTACTTCATGATCAATTTCATGAGTGGATCATACTCATCTTTCAAATATCTGAATGGAAAGACTCTTGTGAGCTGACTCAAGAATCTGGCCTTAATGTAAGGCTCATAGTGTTGCCTATCCACCTTCTTCTTCTTATGCCATTGTTCTCCAACATTTGGTATGCCTGTTGCCACTAAGATAGTTTCGGGTGTCAATGTGAAGGTGACCCGGCCAAGATAGATTAACCTCCATGTAGGTGAAGCACAAAAATATGGGCCAACTCATGATGAACTCTAACATTAGCAACCCTTTGACAAAATTCAAAACATGCTAGGTGTTGGAAACATGACATGGCAAGAGAGCATGCTTGTAATTCAGTGAGGGTAATGGGCTCATCCCTAACATGTTTTCCACTCTTGTGATGTCTCCTGGGAGCCTGCTCTTCCGAGGATGAGTCACTTTGTGCTTCCATCTCATACTCTGATGAATGTTGTGATGCCATGACTTCTGTGTACTGTACTTGGGCTGCCCTTTTGGTGATGGTGTGAAACTAGGTGTTATTGTGATATCTGCCACCAAGGGGAACAATGAAAAAGGGAGTATTAGGAGGGGATTAATGTGATGGAAATAGGGGTTATGGGGAGAAGTTTTTTTAGGGATATGTAGGGGGTTTTGTTATTTGATAGGGTAGGGTTTTGGGGCGTTATGTTGACAAATAAGAGGAGGGATAGGGGATAGGGTTTGGTAGTATTTTAGGGTAGGGATAATAGGAAAAATGAGAAAGGGAGGATAGGGAAAAATGGTAGGAGAGGGAAAAATGGTAGGAAAACAGAACCTTGGCCTCAATACCTCAATTATGCAACCCTAGCCACCATGGTTTTGATGTTTTTTGAGTGGTTGGTCTTATGAGTTTTGTGGCAATTGAACATAGCCAAGAACCACCATATCATCCATAAAATTTGATGAGCAAGCCATGATTTAGACCCTACCTGGAAATTTGGAGGCAAATTTCAATGAAATTCAGGCCTTTTAGCCCTGTGCGCCGCGCCTCCCATGTGCGTCGTGCCAGTGTAAATTTACACTGGAAAATTTCTCCCAGTGCGTCGCGCTCTCTATGTGCGTCGCGCTCTCTATGTGCGTCGCGCCCTTTTCTAGGAGACTTTTGGAGGCCTTTCCGGTGTCCAAATTGGGTGAAGGATAGCTCTTTGGAAAGGTATTTGAGCATAGTTTCCAACCCAACCAGAATTTTTCAATTTGGAGTTCATTTGCCCTATCAAAAACCAAATCTTCCAAGACTGGTCAAAATGTGCCAAATGAGGCTTTCTAAAGGAAGAGTGCTGTTACAGTCAACTTTTTAATGCCTTACTCAACTCCACATTGAGCTCATGAGATCTCATTGGAAAGATATTTGTGTCCAATTATCATTTGACTCATCAAGCAAGTCATTTGGCCAACTGAGCTAGGAGAAAATTTGATTTTCCCATGGTCACTTCAGAGGTGCATCAATTCTCACGAGGCAACTATATTTTTGACATTTCTCCAAAACCATGACACCTGTGTAAAACATGAAGGAGTTTTTTCTTCCTTGGCATGTTGTGGACAAAAACCTCTCTCAGTTTTCCCAAATTCATCTTTTATTGCTCATAAACATCATTTGAGTGAAACCCATCCCGATGTGTGGAACAAGGGATTTGTTGAAATGAAGCGAAATGAAGGGTATAGGGAGCTTCTAAATTCTTGAGGAAATTTTTGGAAGTAGGGAGAGATGTTAGGAAGTAGGGGAAAGTGAAATCTCAAAGATTGAGTGAGGGGAAGGGGTCAAAAAGGGCAAAACATTGGTCCAACCTAGAAAATTATCAGGTTGTAGCAAGAAACTAGGGTTTGTGCGAAAATGAGGAATTTGGGGGACTTCAGTGATGGGAAGTGTTTGATAAGGCACTTTAAGGATAGGGGAAGGTGTATGAACATTAGGATACAAGTTTTTCCGATGATTTGACCATACAAGAGGAATTTCCTTCAAAACCCTAAGAGAGGGAAATGACCTTACATAGACGCAACTAAAGCATGAACAAGGTGTAAAATGACCAAGTGGAACCTGAAATGATGATAAAAATCCTCTGAATGATGGTAGAATCAGCTGAATAGTGACATAGACTGACATTTGGACAAATTTTAAAGGAGTGAAGGCAAACCCTAGACCTAATTCCTAGTGACCAAATTTTACTTGAAGACTCACTGAAATGATAGAATTTGACCTTGACACCTTAAAATCACTTTGTAAGAGGATGTTTGATCACTGGAGGAAGGCTGCAAAGGCTGACACTAACATTGGCTCCAATGGGGGATCGTAGCTCCTTGGAGGTGCGAAGAACAACATATCTCTGGAAGAGCTAGACAGTGCCTTCGTCCATTGGGCTATGGAGTCATTATTTCGACAAACAACATGACTCAATTATGGAACCAACATGACTGAAAAAACTAACTCAATGCAAAAGGAAATGACTCATGACTGACTTAGCTAAAACAAGAACTTACAAAACTTGTTCAATGGCAACAGTCCATCAAGATTCGAGGGTTTCAAATCATGATGACAGCCACCTACGTACTAATGTAATATGTACAATCATGTGTAATGTGTTTTCCAATGTAACCAATCAAGTAGATGCCTCCTTGATTGATTCTCCGGATCAGATCTTCTGGTCAACAATTGATACTGGTAACTGGGCCTCCAAAAACATAATTGACCATGATCTCCTTCATCACTGAATACTGCAATAATGACCTTCACTGCTAACTGCAATAGATTTGCCATTGGATCATGAAAAACATGAAGATTTACCTCCTGCTGAGGAAACAAGATGTCTTTTTCTTTTGATTCTAATCTTCCTTTATAATGTACTTCAGAAAAAGTATGTTCCTGGTCCTCAAAAAATTCTGAACAAGCAGATGAGCAGATTTCCTCTTCAAAGAACACTTCAAAACATGAAACATATGAGGAAGAGTCTGAAATACAATCCTGAATGTTTTGCTCTTCGGTAGCCTGAATGTATTGTAGGTCACCTTCATATGATATGACAACCAGATTGTCTTTGCATTCATCAATCATGAGAAAAGAAACTTCGAATGATTCTTGAAACACAAGCATGACATTTCTATCATCTACCAACGATTCATCCAAGGAACCTTTTTCACTTACTTGAACAAAATTCTCATCTTGCTGTTCATGAGCTGACTGGATTACCTCTTCATGAAGATTGTGTACTGATGACATAAGAAGATTTGGATCCAAAACTATGTCTTCTTCATCCCATATGATTTCAGCAGCAGTGTTCTCTTTCATGGGACTTAGTACAAGGTTTTCTTGGTCACCATAATCCGAATCTCGATCTAAAAGGGTTGACTTAAAGTTATCACATTCTGAAAGTAGAACTGGACTTCCCTGCATGTTGTCTTCTTCTATGGACAGATCCGAAACGACATTTTTTATTTCATCACTTTCAGCCATATGGAATTCTTCAACCTACTAATCTATAAAGTTGTTCACCGGACTGTCATCCTTTTCAAAATAGGAAGAAGTTTCACCAACACTTTCTTGACCATGTGTGCACTGCAAATCCGCTTTAGCTTGAGCTGGAACATAACCGTGCAAGAGTTGACCTATCTCGTCTTCAGACAAAGGAGATAATACCTTTTGTTTCCTTTCGCTCAAATAATGATTGTCTTCATTAATTTCAAGTGAAGGTGTATATAAATATTCCTCATATTGCTGATCCATTTCATGTAATTCCTATTGACTGTCAAGATGCAAAATTCTTTCCTCTTCCACTGTACTACAATCTTGATCATGCTGCAAATTTTCATGATCGTCTTTACGCTGCTGAAAGGGATTTTCATCCAGGGCTTCCATGATCTCATCATCCATAAAATTATCATCCTCATAGTATTTTTCAAGGCTTTCAATAAAAGTAGAAGCATGTTTGTAACAGTCATGAACTAGATTTAATGATGGATAAAAGTCTTTATATCTTTCAACGAACATGGCATGAAAATCCTTTAAACAATAAATACAAGCAAGCGGAAAACTTTCATGCCAAGATTGGGCTTCACCTTCTAGAGTGGCCAGGAATATCTTCATTAAGCAGTCTTCAGGAAAATCAACCTTCAACTTGTGAATATGCATGTGAAATTGAACTAGATGTAAAGCAGCGTCCTTCTTACTATCATCTTTAAACGTAGGAAAATTCCTTGACCAATATACCTTTGGAATTTTATTTGGAAAACCTAGGATGTGATCTCGGCTTATGGGAGCATATCTTCTTGCAACTCGCTCCATTTTGAAAATCTCAAAGCTACTGATCTCTCTGCAGTGGAGTCACCATGAAGCACCGATTGCTGGATTCTTCATTGAATGGAGTCGCCAGGTGAATGATTTCAGCCGTCTTCTTATGTCTGATCGTTGTTCACCATCAACCATCAGATTTGAGATTGATAGATGTACTGGGGCAAAACAATCTTCAAGAAAACCATTTTCATCCCCAGTGTTAGTTGCCACTATGTTAGCACCTAAATCTGCCCTAGGCTGAAGGAAGGAAAAATTCAGGGTAACCACAAACCACGCTCATTCTGGTAGCTAGCCCTACCAGAATAGGAGAGGGTTCTCTCCGAGTCACACTCAGTGAATAGATAAGAAAAAAATGGTCTGAGATGACTTACAATGAAATATTGATCTTAGGCTAGTAAGTGAATATGGATACAAGAAACAATTTTTATGAATGACTGAGCTTCTGGGATGGTATGGGACCAACGGTTAGCAAAGAACAGAGAATTTAATACAAAGGCACAGATTACTTCGTGAGGCAAGGCACGCGGAAAGTGTAGAAATTTAGTTTGGAATAACGCGTAACGGAGATATTACTGAGGAGTGTGAAAAGGGCATAGGAACATGAATCCTTTTCAACAGAAGAAGAACACTGAACATGAAATTTTCCCACAGGTAGAGCAATAAAATTGAATTCTACCTAATCTCACTTAGAAAATTTCACTGGAAATGAACATGAATTGAATTATGAAACATAACGAAATACATATGAAAACATAAGAGACACATTTGCTACACTCACAACCACAAGAATCTCATGAAGCAGAGTCGCTGCCCTTCATTAATTCTCTGTAAAAATTACACAGTGAAGAAATAGAGTTTCTTTCCCATAGTCTCCCAGAAGTTACAAACTAACCAACCCTTCGCAAATAGCTTACATACAATATATAGAATGTTCCATGAAGAGATAGAACGCCCAAGGGTTGGGGAGTTACTCGAATCATTACAAAATGGAGATGAAGAGCCAACCATCAGCGACAGGTGTAGCGCTACAAACATGACATTTGGCTTGGGTGACCATTTGCCTTCCTTCGCCACTTGGATAGAAGTCCATCTGGAAAGAAAATTCTTTAAATGCCACCTTTTGTTCCAAAAAACCAAAGTGTAGATGAGTTGGCCCACTTGGAGAAGTCGCGAAACGGAAGCAAATTTGGCAATTTTTCCTCTATGCACCGTGATACTTTGGGGCCTATTTTGGGGAACTTCCAGTGTCCAAAATGTGCCCAAGTAGGCTTGTTGGAAATCCTGTCCTGTCTACTTTCTAACCCAACTAGAATTTCTGAATTTGGTGCTCATTTGCCCCTCCAAATCTTCATTCTCCCAAGACTACTTCCTGTGTGTGAAAAAAGGGGCAAAGAGGTCATTTTTTGGGTGTTTTTGACCTCCTGGAGACTCCGATCTTGCCAAAATTTCCTGTCCAGGCACCAGTAATCGTGATTTTCCATGCTAAATCCAAAAATGCAAACCATTCCTCATTTGGAGCTCTAGATTTTTAGCGTCGCGCCACACAGGGAGAAAAACCCTGTGTTTTGCCCAAAAATTTTTCATGTCACCAAAAATTCCCCAAATTTCTTGAAATTTAGGTTGGAGGCCCTCTATGAAGTGCTATGCTGTGCTAAGGAAGCTTCAGCCAAGATTCAAAGCCGATCTTTCTCGTTTGCCTCTTTTGCCTCTTTTGTTGCTTTGCTCAATTTTGCCTTCAAGCTCCTTATCCAGGTTTTTGCACTCATACCTCACAACTGAAGTACTTCATGATCAATTTCATGAGTGGAGCATACTCATCTTTCAAATATATGAATGGAAAGACTCTTGTGAGCTAACTCAAGAATCTGGCCTTAATGTAAGGCTCATAGTGTTGCCTATCCACCTTCTTCATCTTATGCCACTGTTCTCCAACATTTGGTATGCCTGTTGCCATTGAGATAGTTTCAAGTGTCAATGTGAAGGTGACCCTGGCCAAGATAGACTGAACTCCATGTAGGTGAAGCACAAAAATATGGGCCAACTAATGATGAGCTCTAACATTAGCCACCCTTTGACAAAATTCGAAACATGCTAGATGCTGGAAACATGACATGGCAAGAGGGCATGCTTGTAATTCAGTGAGGGTAGTGGGCTCATCCCTAACATGTTTGCCACTCTCGTGATGTCTCCTGGGAGCCTGATCTTCCAAGTATGAGTCACTTTGTGCCTCCATCTCATACTCTAATGAATGTTGTGATGCCATGACTGCTGTGTGTACTGTACTTGGGCTGCCCTTTTGGTGATGGTGTGAAACTAGGTGTTATTGTGATATCTGCCACCAAGGGGAACAATGAAAAAGGGAGTATTAGGAGGGGAGTAATGTGATGGGAATAGGGGTTATGGGGAGAAGTTTTTTTAGGTATATGTAGGGTGTTTGGGTATTTGATAGGGTAGGGTTTTGGGGTTTTGACAAGGTAGGGTTTTGGGGTGTTATGTTGACAAATAAGAGGAGGGATAGGGGATAGGGTTTGGTAGTATTTTAGGGTAGGGATAATAGGAAAAATGAGAAAGGGAGGATAGGGAAAATGGTAGGAGAGGGAAAAATGGTAGGAAAACAGAAGCTTGGCTTCAATACCTCAATTATGCGACCCTAGCCACCATGGTTTTGATGTTTTTTGAGTGGTTGGTCTTATGAGTTTTGTGGCAATTGAACATAGCCAAAAACCACCATATCATCCATAAAATTTGATGAGCAAGCCATTATTTAGACCCTACCTGCAAATTTGGAGGAAAATTTCAATGAAATTTAGGCCTTTTAGCCCTATGCACCACGCCTCCCATGTGCACCGCGCCAGTGTAAATTTACACTGGAAAATTTCTCCCAGTGCGCCACACTCTCTATGTGTGTCGTGCCCTTTTCTAGGTGATGTTTGGAGGCCTTCCCGGTGTCCAAATTGGATTCAAGATAGCTTTTTGGAAAGATATTTGAGTCTAATTTCCAACCCAACTAGAATTTTCCAATTTGGAGTTCAGTTTCCCTATCAAAAATCAAATCTCCCAAGACTAGTAAAAATGTTCCAAATGAGGCTTCCTAAAGGCAGAGTGCTGTTACAGTCAACTTTTGAATGCCTTCCTCAACTGCAAATTGAGCTCATGATAGCTCATTGGATATATCTTTTTGTCCAGTTATCATTTGACTCATCAAGAAAGTCATTTGGCCAACTGATCTAGGAGAAAATTTGATTTTCCCAAGGTCACTTCAGAGGTGCATCAATTCTCCCGAGGCAACTATATTTTTGACATTTCTCCAAAATCATGATACCTGTGTAAAAAGTGAAGGATATTTGTCTTCCTCGGCATGTTTTGGACAAAAACCTCTCTCATTTTTCCCAAATTCATCTTTTATTTCTTAGAAACACCATTTGAGTGAAACCCATCCCGATGTGTGGAACAAGGGATTTGTCGAAATGAAGCGAAATGAAGGGGATAGGGAGCTTCTAAATTCTTGAGGAAATTTTGGGAAGTAGGGAGGGATGTTAGGAAGTAGAGGAAAGTGAAATCTCAGAGATTGAGTGAGGGGAAGGGGTCCAAAAAGGCAAAACACAGGTCCAACCTGGAAAATTGCCAAGTTGTAGCAAGAAACTAGGGTTTGTGGGAAAATGAGGAATTTGGGGGACCTCAGTGATGGAAAGTGTTTGATAAGGCACTTTAAGGATACGGGAAGGTGTATGAACATCAGGATACAAGTTTTGCCGATGATTTGACCGTCCAAGAGGAATTGCCTTCAAAACCCTAGGAGAGGGAAATGACCTTACCTAGATGCAATTGAAGCATGAACAAGGTGTAAAATGACCCAGTGGAACTTGACATGATGATGACAACCATCTGAATGATGGTAGACTCAGCTGAGTAGTGACATAGACCGACATTTGGACAAATTTGAAAGGAGTGAAGGCAAACCCTAGCCTAATGCCTAGTGACCAAATTTTACTTGAAGACTCACTGAAATGATAAAATTTGACCTTGACACCTTAAAATCACTTTGTAAGAGGATGTTTGATCACTAGAGGAAGACTGAAAAGACTGAAACTAACAACAGGAAAAATGTTTGATACCCAATCAGTTAGAGGAACTGGGTAAATGAAACCAGCATGGAGAAGTTTCTCAACTTCTACCTTGATGGCAATGTCTTTCTTTGGGTGCACCTGCCGAAGCCGTTGTCTTACTGGTTTGACATCTGAGTACATCTTAATTTTGTGTTCAACTATGCTCAAGTCAATGCCTAGAATTTCTTCATATTACCATGCAAAGACATCTCTGAACTCATGAAAGAGAGCGTAATATACTTCTAGTTCTGAAGAAGAACAAGATTTGCCGACATGAATATTTTCTACAACATCTGGTTTGGTCGAGATATTTATGGCGATGGTTTCTTCAATATTGGATAGATTTCTCTTGAAATCCACAGTATTTATAGTATTTGATAGAAAATCAAAAACTGATGGATGATTAAGGTCGTCAGAGTAATCTTTGTTGTAATCTAGAAGATGGGAACGATGGTGGTAATCTTCCCATGGTGCCCCCTCTATGTTCATTGACTGAACAATTCCTTCATCCGTAGAATGTACATGCGACCAAGGATCTGAAGAGGTACCATACTCCTTAGACCTATCTACCCAAACGCTTGATGAACGTTCATTTGGGTTTGCCTCCCATGCCGAGAACATTGCTTGATACAATACTTCTATTAGGCTTGGAGGAAATACCTGGTGATGATCCATGCTAACATCATGTTCAGATACCTTCTGAATGGAAGACACAATATTGCAGGTTCCCACTGTGGCCACTTCCGCCAAGTTGTCTGGAGGCGGTAGGGCAAAAGTACCCATCAATGTACAGTCTTTTAGCAGGCCTACTCCGATATTTTGAAGCAACTAAGAGATTCCATGGATCATCGAGATGCTTCCCGTAACTTGTGAATTGTTTGGGAGAAAGATTTGTTGGTCGATGATTCTAATTCCTCCCTGAAAAGGAAATGAAATCTTTCTAAAATATGTTGACACAATAGCGGCCATAGCATAAATCCAAGGCCTTCCCAGTAGGATGTTATAATTAAGATTCCCATCGATAACTTCAACATCAATTTCTACTGTTTTGCCCCTCAGTTCAACTTGTAAGTTACTAAAAATCCCGTATGGAGTGTATGTTCGTCCAGCGAATGCCTTTAACGTCGTTGACGATCTCGACAAGGGTGGCGATCCTAAAGTTTTCCAGCAACTCATTGACATAATACATATAGATGCCACCTCATCAATAATTGTTCTATGAATAGTTTTGTTGAGAACTTTCACTTGAATGAGGAAAGTGAGTTGAGCTGGTAACTGAGGTTCATATCCTTTATGATTAAAGGCCACAAGATTGGAATCCGCTGGGTCAATCCCACCTATTGCTGATAATAGAGCCTGCTTTTGGGAGGGGCAATTTTGCAGTACTTCAAGTGTCAACATAGCGGACGGTGATTGGGCCAGGTCCTCTACTATATTATAATTCTGTGCTGCTCTGGCACGAGGATTAAATGTCAATTTGTGTACTACTTTTGGTGGCTTTACCATTAGCTCAGGAATGATGGGTGGCATAACTTCGGTCGAAGTTGTTGTCGAACTACTAGGTTGATCAGTAGCCTTGTTGTTCGACAGCTGTGGATTCCCGTAATCTTTACTCCTTGTCGATATCAAAGCATCATTCTGTTGTTTTGAAATGGAAAACATAAGCACTTGGGATGAGGAAGCATTGTCACTAGTAAGCAGATTGGTTCCTGGGTTAGGAAATGGGTCAGTCAATACTGCTGAAGTTCTTGAATTCTTAAAGATTTTCTTAACTTCAGCTTTATATGGACAATCTCTCGTCCAATGATCCTCATCGCATATGAGGCATGGATGAGTAGGTTTATTTTGCCCATAAGGGTTTGCAAAATATTTTTCAGGAGACGAATCATCATATTTCTTCTTTTTGCTCTTCCCTTTCTTCTTGCCCCCTTGTTGCTTTGGTTCTTTGCCTTTGTCAGTCGACACGGCATTAACCTTCGAGGCGAGAAGTTCTTCATTTGCATTTTGATCAGAAATCTTATGGGCTTTCTTGGATGCAGCCTTTGTCGATTTCATGCTTGTCGTACATATCACGCCATCGCTGGCATGAGAGTCCTTGTTTGATTTAGGAGGAGGAGGAACGAAAAATTATGGTCTTGGAACATCAGAGATTTTGTCATAGAGCGTGCTAGACTAAGTATAGATCAAGTCTAGATATTGCGCACGAGAAATGACCTACTCTTCAGTGACGACTCCTCCCTTTGCCACATCTTCTGTAATAGAAGGTAACAAATACTTAATCAACCATTCAACTAGTAGCTGATCAGGTACATATGTTTTTACCATTCTATGACAACGTCGCCAATCATGAATATGATCAGATATGTGAGTGGCCATCGTCTGTTTGAAATTGGTAAGAATCTCTGTTCCTGTTTCATACCTTATTGGTAACTGAAAATGGGTTAAAAAGGTGGTGGCAAGGGCGCTGAAGTTATAAAATGAAGCTATCGGCAATTCGATGTACCATTTTGCTGTTGGACCAGTTAACGTTCGTTAAAAAAGGCGAAGCCTAATTGAATCATCATTTAGAGTGTTGGAGGAACACCACAGATGGAAGGTAATCACATGATTCGACGGATCTTCACCCGAATTTCCATTGAATTTGGGAATATCTGACGAAAGTTTATGAGGAATTGCCAGCCACCAAGGGGCATAAGCTACTGGATCGTTTGTTAGCCGATTTAGATCTGGTAACTCTAAAGTCACCACGAAGGGAAACTTTTGATTCAGGTTTGGCGAAGCGTACCCAGGATAAGATGGGATCGCCTGAGTAGTGGGTCTTTGCATACCAGCATAATGCATTTGATGCTGATAACTTTAGTAAGGTTGTTGGGCATAACAAATTTGGGATGATTGGTGATAACTGTTTTGAATATATGGCTGTCCATTACCTGCAAAGCTTTGTTTCTCAGGTCCTTGGTAAGCTTGTTGGAATTGCGGTTGCTGATTTTGCACTAGCCATGGTTGCGAAACCATTTGTTGTTGCCCAATACTGGATGTTTGACCAAGATGAGAGGTAATAGTACCCATTTGAACCTGAGTCGTTCCAGTCAAGGAGCCACTAATTGGTGATTGCGGTTGTGTTGTGGAGACAAGAGGCTGTTATACTATGACCTGAGAATGAGGTTGGCATACAACAGGCAATGCTTGTACTTGTGACACCGTCACAATAGCCGGTGTAGTGGGGATACTCGACACAGGTAGACTCGGTTGCATTGAGTATATAACTCTAGTTTGTTGAGGCAGTATTGGCACCCAACCGTTGGATGTGATTCCAATTTGACCTAAATTCGATTGTGAACTCTCATATGGTTGTTCTCCCGAAGGGAACAATGAAAGGGTATGGCGCCCCCCATACAGCAGCAATCCAGTGCTCAAAGGAATGATTGTTCTTTGGAGATCAAACTGCCCAAACTGATACTATTGTGAAGGATCAGTTTGCTGAGATTCAACATAAGAAATTCCAGATATTATTTTAGACGAATAAACGAGAACATACCATACTGTCAAAACAGTCCCTGGGTGGACTCCCTCTAGCGGTTGAGAGCTAGTTGGGACAGATGGTATACCAGCGAACATTGTTGGAGTGGTGGTAGGAGGTTCTGCTATCGCTGTATCGGATGACACAGTCCTAGATGTCGACATTTGTCCAGACATATCGAGTCTATCCAAAAACCTTCCTAGCAATTCTACTGGAACTTGCAATGAAGGGGTATTAGCTTCTGAAGTAGAAGGATATAGGTGGATCCCAATCCCAAAATGCGATGGGGTATTGGATGGAAGATCCTCCGTAATCTCTTCTATAGAAATCAATCTGGGTGGAAGAGGCATACCGTCAAGTTCGTAAAATATTTCTGGTGCCGAAGAAGGTATAGATTCTGCAGTGATAGATGTTGGAGGGGTAACACCTTCCGAATCAACTCTAGATGGAGCTAGTTCAGGAATCGAAGTGTTTACTATTACACTAAGATTAGTTCCAATGTCCTCTTGTAACTGCAGAACTTATTCTGTAGAGACAGGGATACCAGAAATGGTTGGAGTAACTAGAGTCTCAGAGGACATTGAAACATAAGTTTCAAACAAACCAGGATACTTTGACCCAGTTGAACGAGTTCGCTTGGCACGGAATGGTTTCATTTCGGGAGTCAAAGACGGTTGACTCGTCAATCTCTACTAACGATGGGGTTTTGATTTAATTTCTTCCACAATTGCAGATTATTTGATCAACTCAAAATAATAGGGGAAAATGTTATTCTGAATTAAATGAATTTTAGATGCTTTGACACAACTTGCTTTTTCAATTTTTAAGAGTCGAGAAAAAGCTAAAGATGACTCTAGTCGCCTTTGATTTTTAATGAGCCTGAAGTGACAAGTGCTCAGATGGACCTTTTCCTTTGAGTCTAAAAAGGAATGAAAGAGACTACTCTAGAAATCTAGACAAAGGGATTACCAAACCAATTGCAAAACCGCAGAATACTTTTTATGGTACGGCAGTCAATCTTCCCCAATGTTGTGTTCAGTGCATTGCGATTGATAGGGCGGCAGACATGGCTTCCTAAGGATAAAGGATATAGCCTATTGTGGTCTCCCAATATATACTCGACGGTATGTGGGAGTACAAGTCTGTACTAACACTTGTCGTCTCAAAGAGGAGGAATCACCCAACCTACAATGAAAGCGACAGTTACCAGGCTTTACGACGCCGGAATACGTCTCTAGCCTAGACTTCTAGATGTTGTGCGTTAGGTTCCAAAGTGTTTTTATGTTCATTGAATTTATTTTACAGTTGACCTTTCTTAAGAAGTTTGCCTTTAAGATTCACCACGTGATGTAGATATACAACTCCTAAATATGCAATCTAAGATGATAAACAGTCGTTTACTCTTCTTTTTGCAATGAAAATCCTAGCTACTAAGGAAAGAGAAACGAAATCCTTCCAACATAGAGCAGAGAGCACACACTAGATGCACTGTCCTAAATCAAAATCAACAAGTAGTCTAAATGCAAATGCACATGCATGTATTTGTTTTCCGCTTTATTAATGTGTGAATGAAAAAAGAATGCTAAGTACAAATCTGAATTATTCCTTCTTTCAAAGCGACAGTACTAACAATTTTCTTTTCAAAAAACGAAAAGGAGACAAGATGACACTTTACGATTTTGAATTGAAAACAGCTTTTGACACTTGAAATACTATTAATTTAGATCAAATACAAGAGTAACCATGTAATCAACTATCAAAAAGAGAAGGATTCTTTTCTTTGACTGAAAACTACACTTGCGACACTTTCAAATCAAAAGACGACAGTTCGATTAAGCTACTATTTTGTAAATGAGAACTATGAATGGCGAAAAATACATAAAAACGTTCACAAATATTTGTACAATGGAGGTTGGATGATGCAAAGGAAGGGGGTTTCAACAGTGGTCTACTGATCACAGACAGCAAAACTCCTGAATAAAGATGAAGACAGTGAGGAAAAAACAAAAATTTGGAGGCAAAAACAGTCTTATCTGATCATCGCACCTGTAACACAAGGAAACAGGGATGAATCTCACCTACTACACATGAGAGGTGCAATGCATCCAGATTGCCAAGAAGAGAAGGTGCGATGGTCCAGGGATGATACTTTAACTTGGTTTTTTGTCACAGTTTGTAGCTTAGTTCAGGGATTTAGGCCGAGTTAATGATAGTCAGTAAATACAAAGTATAGGGGCTGATCTAATGAGGTTACTTGAGCTACCTCTAGGGCACTTAGGATGTTTGCAAGTTAATTGTTCAGTTCATAAACAAACCCAGAGATTGACTAAAGCAGCGTTGATCTACTTTGCACTTACATAGCAAATGCAGTTTGAAGGATAGATAGCTTAAATTTAGGCTCCATCTGTGGTTTATGAATCAAACAAATAGAGACAAGCAATCAAACTAATCGCTCCCTAGCGGAGTTGCCATTTTGTTACAGGGAAATCTAGTGTCTATTCAGAACTGCTAGTCCCACTAAGATGGGTAGCTATCTTATAAAAAAACAAACAAAAGTTACTTGTATTTTCCTTTACGAGAGATAGATGAGAAAGAAGTAGAGAGTACCAACCTCAGTCTTTCACTTGGCTCCTTACTTGTTTCCTTTCCCCTTTGACAGAATCTTGCCACTCCTTCCTTACTTGTCTCACTTCAAAGAGCACCTATAGAATCACAGCAACATAATACCATCAAAGCATAGAGATCTATCACTGTAAACAATATAGGATCAGATATATATTGACCATACAAATGCATATATCAACACAATATTCAGAGATACACAAGAATATGGAGGAAAAATGAAATAGCTTTATTGATAAAAGTAGTAGAAGAGAGGATTACAACCACTCGGTCTAACCCAGCGCCATCCTCCCTGCTTAAAATCCCTCTTCACCTCATACAAAGCAAGATCACCCAACAATGTCTTCAAAGAGAAACCAACAACACTTCTTTGAAAATTACCCCATTCCAACCTCTGGATCTCTGGGATGAGGGATCCATATATAGATATTTGTAGGGGGATGAGTCAGCTTCTAGGATTTTTATTAGTGTCATCTCTCTGATAGTTCTTGGTTCCACTTGGAGATTTCAAGATCTCTTACTCATCCTTGGGCGAATTCAGGGAGGAAAGTGTCAAATGAACAGTTTCTAGAAGATTCTTAGGGTCTCCACCTAGCAAACTACTTGTGCCATTTGTCTGCTCTCGCTCATCGCACCCTATAGAAGAGCTTTCCAGTATGCACTGCAATTTTTGCATGTGGCAGGTGAGATGCATCGCACCCTTTGCTCTGGGCAGTCTGTATGCTCCTGTTTTGACCAGTTCTTAGTGGTTTTTCATGGAGAACTTCTGGGAGATGATGTAATCAGCTAACCTTGCTCCTTTAGGGTATGAACAACACTTTTAGGGACTTAGAATCCCTTGGTTTATGGACATATGTGATTGGGGTTACAGTGCCCAAATATCTCTATAACACATAGACATCTAAACACTTCATTTTGATCATTAGTTCAGGTAAGAATTCAGAGATACGAAGTAGAGAAGGAGACACAAGGTTGAGGAGAACAAGGAGACTATTTTTTAGAGAGGAAAAAAGGATAATTCTATTTGGGCATAAAATCTTGGTCAAAGTTGTCATATTTTCCATGGTCGAAGTTGCTGTAGTTGTCATGGTTGTCACAATTTCCATGGTCGAAGTTGTCATAGTTTCCGTGGCTGAAGCTGTCGTATTTTCTGTGGTCGAATCTACCATAGTTTCTATGGTTGAAGCTATTGTAGTTGTCGTGGTTGAAGCTATCGTAGTTTCCATTGTCAAAGTTGTCATAGTTTCCATGGTCAAAGATGCCATAGTTGTCATGGTTGAATCTGTCATGGTTGAGGTTATCATAGTTGTCATCATCAAAGTGTTGATTTATTGGGAATGGACAAATAAATCTTGTTGAAGTATTCTCTTGAGAACAGAATAGGTCAGAGTTGGAGAACTTTGTGAAGCAATATATTGGAGATTTGTGGAGATCATTGAAGACCATTATGCATTGAAGCCATCATGAGGTGGCCTTGAAGAAGTTTTGTTTGGGTAACATGAAGATCAGTGGTGACACCTTCAAGTGAAAAACAAGGTTTTCATTGATGATGTGATGTGGTGACTAAGTGAAGGCGTAGCTAAAGATTGATAGGGCTTCTTGAAGAAGACATTGGAAGTTGTGAAGTATAACCAAACATATCTTGATGAAGTAAAGCCAAGGGTTGGAGTCCAAGAGGTTGGAGTCTCAAAGTGACAAGGTTAGTGCCTTGGAAGACAGGGTTGAATCCGTAGATTTTGGAGCCTCAAAGAGACAATGTTGGTTCCTTAGAATATAGGGTTGGAGCTCTATAGGATAGGAGTCCTCAAGACACTAGGTTGGTGCCTGTACCATAGATACGTTTGGAGCCCTAGAGGTTCTTGCCTCAAAGTGACAAGGTTGGAGCCTTGGGAATTCCAAGTTGGTGCTTGGAAAAATACAGGTTGGAGCCTGAGAGATTGAAGATTGGAGGAATACACTTGATGAATGACCACACTTGATGATGGCACTTGATGAGGTCTTGATAACATGGTTGGAAGACTAGATGATGAAGTGGGAGATCTCATTTGATGGTTGGAAGACTATCTTGTAACTTTCCTAATTATGCTTCACTATGACTACACTATTATATGATGACATTGTTGATGCATCATGCTACATGTATGTTCCACTCCTACATAATGACTCTATGATCCTATGATGACATTGATAATAACGAAGAAGCCAAAGAATGAAGAATACATGTTGTCCCAAATGTTTTATGCATAAAATTTAATTACAGTCACAAAGAAAATTTAAAGAGGACTTTTTCCTCTTTCTAATGAGCCTTTATTTTCCCTGAAACTCCAAATAGTTTGTGAGATATTGAATTTTTAAGTTAATGTAAATATTCATAACAGTGAGCTGACCTACACTCAATCATATAAGTTGGCCTCACTTCAAATAGATGTGTCCCTTCAGTTATAAACAAAATATCTATAAATAAACATCTAAACACTTCATTTTGATCGGTAATTCAGGAAAGAATTCAAAGATACGAAGTACAGAAGAAGACATAAGGCTGAGGAGAACAAGGAGACTATTGTTTAGGGAGAGAAAAAAGGGTAATTTTGTTTGGGCATAAAATATTTGTCGAAGTTGTTGTAGTTTCCATGGTTGAAGTTGTTGTAGTTTCCATGGTCAAAGATTTTGCAGTTGCCATCGTTGAAGTTGTCGTAGTTGTTATGGTCGAAGTTGTCGTAGTTTGGTCGAAGCTATCATAGTGTCCATGGTTGAAGTTGTTGTAGTTTTCATGGTCGAAGCTATTATAGTTGCCATGGTCAAAGCTGTCGTAGTTTCCATGGTTGAAGCTTCTATAGTTTCCATTGTTGAAAATTCCATGGTCAAAGTGGTGATATTTGTCCTTGTAGAAGTGTTAATTTATTGGGATTGGAAAAACAGAGCTTGTTTAAGGCTTCTATTGAGAACAAAACAGGGCAGAGTTGGAGAAATTTGTGAAGAATCATATTGAAGATTTGTGGATATCATTGAAGACCATTATGCGTTGAAGCCATCATGAGGTGACCTTGAAGAATTTTTGTTTGGGTAACATAAAGAGCAATGGTGACACCCTCATGTGAAGAACAAGGTTGTCATTGATGATGTGACATGGAGACTAAGTGAAGGTGTAGCTAAAGATTGATAGGGGTTGTTGAAGAAGACATTGGAAGTCATGAAGTATAACCAAACATATCTTGATGAAGTAAAGCTAAGGGTTGGAGCCTCAAAGAGACAAGTTTGGTGCCTTGGAAGATAGGTTTGGAGCCTCAAAGAGATAAGGTTGCTACCTTGGAAGAGAGGGTTGGAGCCCTAGAGGATAGGATTCCTCAAGAGACCAGGTTCGTTCCTGTACTAGAGATAGGTTTGGAGCCCTAGAGGTTGGTGCTTCAAAGTGACAAGGTTGGAGCCTTGGGAAGTCCAAGTTGCTGCTTGAAAATTACAGGTTAGAGCTTGGGAGATCGAAGATTGTTGTCTTCATATAGGGTTGGAGCCCTACAAAAATATTGTACTTGATTTATTAAGATTAATAAAAGTATTTATTCTTATTGTTCATTTTGTGTTCTAATTATAAGTGATCTAACTAAAATTGAAAAGGAATATTGATTCCCCCCCCCCCCCCCTCGCTCTCAATATTTCCAACACAATAAGGAAGTGAATTGATTCATAATCTGGTTATGTATCTGGCTCAATAATATGTGATGGTTTCAGAGTGTGATTGAGTGATTGATTCAGTGGTATAGAGATGCAAATTCAGTTTTCAGTGTATTGGCATATGTACGCAGGTATTCTTCAGGGAAAGCGTGTACATACATAAGTGTGACTCACAACAGTACCATATACATTCTAACATATGATTGATCAGGGTTTGTAGTGAGAGGATCTAGTTTCAGTGATGAACAGTATGTGGTTTGGTATTTTGATGAATGGTTATACAGTGATATAAGTTGGTTTGGTTGTTTGAGAATAAATTAGTTCAATAATTGATTTGGTGATTTAGTTTCTTAATTGATTAAGTGATTTGATAGTGTTTGGTTTATTAATTGTTATTTAGAATTGGGCTTAAATGATGGTAGTGGGTCTAGTCTGAAATTTTGATTAAAAGTGGCCTACATGTTTGTTTTTTGGGTTAAGTGGATCTAGTATGAAATATTATGAAACGTGGTCCACAGAGGTGTTGAGGGTTGGAACCTTCAGTGAGGAAGTCGAAGCTTGCTTCCAATGGTAGATGGTAAATCTGATAAGGGGATTGGATCTCCCTTCCGGTGGGTGTCGATAAATGAAATTAGGGGGTTAGAGCTCCCTTCCAGTGGGTGTTGGAGAATGAGGCAAGGTTGTAACCTTCTGCATGTAGGTTCCTATGTGCTAGTATGAGTCTGCGCCTGTACAATATTTATAAGAATTTTTTCGTTATAATAAAAGATGAAGACAGAGAAGACAATAACAGTGGTTTTCTCCCAAATTGGGTTTCCACCTAAAAATCTCGGTGTTCACGTGTGTTTATGTGTTTTCTATGTGTGATGGTTTATTCTGTTCTTATTGCACATGGTTACTATTTAATTAATGCCTAATGAAGTACTAATACAATGGTTCAAGTTAAATAGATGATAAATTAATTGAAAAGTTAGTTAACTAGATATATGTTAGTTGTCTGCATAATAGTTGTGTACATACATAGGTTTACTTCATTATAATCACATACATAAATCTGAATAAGAAAAGAGAATTTTAAGTGAGTTTTTAAAATGTTGATTCAACCCCCCCCCCCCCCCCAACCCCCCTCTCAATATTTTTCACAACACTTATTTCATTGATTAATAAGAAAGTAGTTAGTTGTTGCACTTGCGAAGGGTGCAAGTGCTTGCACATTGCCTTCTCAACGGAGCAAATAATTTATGGGAAACAAATTTTCTCACCTTCAACCCTACGTGAGAAAATCCTTTCTTACGTTCATTTTGTAGTTATCTTCTCAAAAAATAAAACAACACTCTAGGTTTTAATCTTTTCATTACGGGTGCATTTTTGAAGACTTCTTGAATTGTTTATAATTTAGATTAGTTGTTAAGTTGGGAATTCATTATAAGATCCTAAGAAAGGATAAATAATAGCATTTAAGCTTTCTTATATTGCATCAAAATCACATTTTTAAAAGTTGTTCACAATTTCAATAAAAAATCATTGAAGAAATTGTATATCTTCAAACTACCAATGTTCTTAGAATTTTATTTCTATAAGAATTAATAACATCAATAGTCACATGACCATAACCTATGAGTGATCAATATTTGCTAAAATAAATTCTTAACTTAAAATCAATTTGATTTTTTATTTCTAGATAATCAATATAATCTAGATTGTAGGGCTATGGAATAAGGTTGGAGAATACCACCTCCAAGGTCACAAAACTAAAAATTGAATTGATTAAAGAGTGTAAATATAGTAGAAGCAAGAAGAAATTGTTACAAAAACACCACTAACACAAGTGTTAAGCACAAGTTTTCATCAAGGTATGTGGAGGTGATAACCCCCCTTTCACTTCTCTTATTGTTTGTTGAGTTACTACATGTATGGGGACTTCTTAAAGTGTCAAGTCCTCTATGGAAAATCACTTTTCAAGGTCTTGGACATTAGTTCCCTACCCATATGTGTGGTTTTGACCTATGAATGTTTGACTCCATCATAAAATGGAAATTTTTATCCATAGTGGTTATTCTTAGGTTTTCTAATGGGTGATTGTGAGTGGGAAGCTCTCATGATACCAATGATAGATGAATAAATTAATTTTCAAGTTCCTCTAGAGGGTTCCCATGTCTATGAAGCTACTCGAACTTTGGTTGGGTTATGTGTGCAAGCTGTAGTAAGTGCCTATGGAATCTTCATTGGTTGGAATTCATCTCTCATCATCCAAGTTTGATCACTAGAAGGCCCTTGATCAGTGTTCCACTATTTTAGATCAAGTCCTAGTCACTCAAGGATAAGCTTTGGGAATTTTTTTTCATGTTGATTGTTCATGGGATTTTTATAGTTTCATGCTTTATTTTATTTATTGGGTCTTGCTTGAGTGGCTCTAGTTTTACTAATTTCAATTCCTTGCCTCAAAGTGACTGACCAATTGCTTCACTAATATTGATGGACCAAGGTCTTTAACCTAAATAATCCACCTCCTTAAAGGCATAGGTTGAACACCATTGTTTTATATAAATAATTGGAGCAGACTCCTATTGACAAGAAAATCCCCCAAAGGAAGAAAATGCTACTAATATCTTTCAAGTAGGGTATTCATGAGGGATTTGGATAGCCGAATTCAAATCTTATGGAGGATTCAACATCTTCCTACTCAAGAAAATCTTGGCCTTATCGAGATCGAAAATATAAGTAATAAAAAATATCAATAATCTTCATCCCCAATTGGATTGAAAATGCTTGTAGACCATTTGTAAGGGCTGGGATAATGATGTAATCACTCCCTCTATAGTGGGAGACATCCTCTATATTCTAGAACATCTACCAAGTGTATGGTGCAAGTGTGGAGCCAACTAGGCATGGTGAACTATGTGCATCATCCTCAACCAAAAAGGTGGAACACGAGTAATCAGTGATCAATGTTGGAGATCCATGAAGTAATATATGCTATGGTGGAGGCCCATGGCTCAACGCTCACCCTACAAGTGCCAATGTGGCCCTGTCGAGGGCTAGGACCCTATATAGGGATACTAAGCCCCAAATGAAGATCGGCCTGTAATCATGCATAAAATCCAATGTGTCCCCTTTCCCTCCAATACAACAAGTCATTATAATACTCAAGTAATAAAGCTTACAAGTCATGGGATCAATGGGGAACTTCAGGGTAGCATGCCCTTCCATAGTGGGCTTTTGCATGTACAAGTGTCTCCAAGCTCAATAGGGGGTTAACTAAGGACCCTATTAGGTGATTTCAACCTCTAAATGGGTTCACATGTTCATGGTACATCCTTTAAGTGGTAGGTGTAAAATGATATGCTAATGGAATGAAGCGGGTATTATGGGAATCATCGAGACCACATGTCAAATTTCATGGGTAGATATAATAAGGGAAGCCCAAACTTGGGTATGTGAGTGTAGGAGGGAGAAAATCATGCTACATGAGTTAAGCGAGCCTTTTTTTCCCACCCTTCTTCATATTCCTCTTGCCTTTTATTGATTTTTCTTTGTAAGTTCTTGTGGCTCTAGGGGATGAGAACATGATGTGTAATATGTAGCGGTGGATACCCCCTTAAGGTGGGGTGGTTCATTTCCCATTAGGGGTTGGGACAATCATGGGTTCCTTAATCATAAAGGGTGCTCATCTAGGGCCCATAGAAACTAGGGTGATGACCATGGATAAGGGGTAGAGCTCATGTTTGGATTTTTCCCATGCGCCAAATTTTTATTTCCCAACCATCTTTTGCATTTTGTGGTACATTTCCTATTGAGAGTGGCCAAATTATAAATTTTTGTTTGTACTTTTTAGCTGCATCAACCTCTGGGGCATTTTTCCAAGCCTGAACCATGGTGAGGACAAGGGGAGGGGGAGGCTAACCCTAAGTGGACCTAGTGGACACATGTTGACCCAGATGGAAAAATTGATGAATAGGGATAAAATGAGTCGAATAGGAGTGATGTAGATGGTAGCAGGAAGTGGGACCATGCAACAAAAATCAAGATTTCCCATGTAGTTCCAACCCAAAATCCAAATGGTCAGTAAAGGAGATCCCACAGGCCTAAGATACAAGGGTAACCATGAAATTGAGCAGTAGAGACAAGAATACAAGCCTAACCCTCTCTTTCTGCCAAAATCTCCCACCAATTAATTCCCATAAGTGCCCGTCACAAGTAAGGAAAATTACTCAACTATAACAATGAAAAGCCATACATTTGGGGTCGAAAGGCCCACCTTCAAACATACATTCATAAAAGATGTGTGAGGGACCACATGGATGGCTCAAATGGCAGAGAAAATGGCACATCGAGCTATCTAGGGGCTACAAGGGGCTACTAGCTATCGGTTGAGGACCATCTAGAAAAATAAATTCTCCTATATACATTACCCACAGGTGGTGGGTAACATAAGGCTCCAACTGGGACATGATCTCTCAGGAAGTGTGTGAAGTTGCTCGACCGAGAGGTCATGTGAGCACGAACAATCTCTTGGTACTATAGACCTGTTACATGCACATATCAAATACCAAGCACATAGGGAAGCATGTTTTTGTGGTGTCTTATGATCACCCATGCTTAGTATTAGGCCACAAAAATCAACAAGAAATTAAAGTGAAATTTTAATCTAGATGCAACTAATCTATCATGAAAATGTCATATAATGTTAGTTCTAATACAAAAATCAACATGAAATGCATCCTACCCTAACATGCATATAGTAAGGCTAATACTAAGTGTAATCATAAAGCCAGTGCAACCAACATATCATCATATCAATATGCATATGTCTTCCAGTATGATTACTCATGTTACAAATCCCAAAGCGAATGTGAACATAATCATATGGAGGATGAGGTGAGTGGGAGGTGGCAAAGTACAATCTCCACTCGAGGTAAGAGGAATACCTAAGAGAAGGAACATAAGTCAATATAGAAGTATGGGGCCTTCCCTATAAGTACACAATGGTGGAATAAATGATTACCCCTAAGAACTTGTTATCACAATCATTGCTCATAATATTATGCTCTGCAGATGCCACAACGTCGCGATGAGAGGGAGATGAAGGGTGAGGGAAAGAAGGAGTGAAATGAATGGTTTTATCAAGGTGATGGTCACATCGGAGAGGGGAGGTCATGGAGTGATCATAATCCTGAGGGTGTGTCCAATGAGATAAAGTATATTCAATGAGGGGCTCTTCCTTGACACTATACTTAGAAGGGGAAAAGGGTTCATGGCAACTTGAGATCAGATGACAAGGGGTGAGGGAATCACTTATGGATGACTTAAAATAATTAACAAGGAGGAAAGTTGATGGTGAAGATGAGGTATTGAATTCAATGGGGCTCTGTTGTAGTGGCTACAACCACCATCCAAAATTTTTCCCTACCCTGTTTTGGAGCCTCCCTACCAACCTTTCATAGCACTTTGTCTTGCTATGTCAACTACTCAAGCTTCATGTACTTTCATCACACAAAGGCAGCCTGTCGATCACAATTGATCCATTCCCCTCACAGTCTACTTACCCAGACTTGGTCCAACTATAGGCTGAGCAGCTTCCCCTTGAAAATTTCACATTTCTGGAGGGCAACTAGCCTTCCCTCTAGGAATTGCGCAATCCTCTCTGACAACCTCCTGGGCTCTAGGATTATGCAATCCTGCCAGCCAACCCTCCCAATATTATTTGTGCAAATTTTCCCAGTAGCAAGCTAGATAGCCCAAGATTTATGCAAATATAGACAGCAGTCAGCTTCTCTACCCATAAATTGCACAAACCTCCTGGGAATTCATCCCAGCTCCCAGCCAAGAATGTGCATTATTCCCAAGTAGTTGAGCAGCTGCATGCATGAATAGTTTGGTTGACCAGTTCCACCCAGGATCGACGAAAATTGACTCACATGCATGCATGACTTGAACTTCTCAGAATATCAAGAGACATCATGCAAAAGGCATCCCATGAATTAGGTAACTATTTTTAGAAGCTGGAGGTTACATGCAAAGTTGTTTTAGAACTTTCCCTCCAAGTGTCGCTTTTTCCTAGATTTGTGGCATCCATGTCATGAGACCAAACTTATTTATTTGATGCACCAGAGCTCATTCATTCAAATTGATCTTGTAGATATACATCCCACAGCACATCCAGGACTCTTCGACACATCCGGCTCATCTATTCATGGGTAAGTGGCCTCAACCTGTCTTTTTCAACATTTCTGTCCCTTTTTGTGTATTCGCTTATGTGAGTGTTGTTTGCTTAATTTCTTTGAATTTTTGTTGTCATTTACATGTATTCTAGCTTGTCCTAACCTTGTTTTAGTTTTCGTTGCTATCTCACTATTGTCGCATGCATGAAATTGTTTTGCACAAACTTTCACCCAACCGGCGAACTACCTCACCCACATGCATGTTGATCTATCTATTGAATATTTCATTCATGTTTATCATGCACTGTTAATCACTTCTACTATCACTTAGTGTTGCCATGCATTTTACTATCTTAGTTGTTTTCAGTTGCCCATCAACGAGTCGAGCCAACCTTGGTCCGGGCTCTTCCTTCACCAAGGTCGCATTGCGCAATATGGGGAAGGAAGGCTCACCTTCCTCTCCAGATTTGTGCATTCTTGCTCAACACTAGCCTCCAGGACTATTTTTCACATTTATGGAGGACAGTGGCTGCTTGGCCCAAGAAATTGTGCAAATATGTCCCTAGGCTAGCAGTCCTTCCCAGTTGGAATTGTGCATTGCACAATCCCAGCAGCCAGCTGCCTAACAAGATTACACATTTCACAGATTGAGCAGCCAGTCCAGCATCCTAGATAGCCTAGACTACCTTTTTCATAGTTTTAACAGCCAGTCACCCAACCTCCCAATGAAATTTGCACAATATTTCTCATCAGTTCCCTAGGTATGTGTTGTGTCCTTCCTCAGATTTGTTTTGTTTTCACTAAAATGTTCCTTGCCATGCATACTGCCTGTTTCTAGATCTTTTAGGTGTTCATCTATCTCAATGGATTCCAAGAGAATAGGAACTTAGGACACTAATGGTTTTGCAGCTGGAGCAGCAGTTCAACAGGTGTCCTCTAGTCTACCGATATATGAAGATACGAAGTTGTATCTAGACAAGGACATCAAACTGAAGTGGAAAGAGGTGAATGAAACATTTGTGGGTACTTTTAGGGAAGACCTTGAAGGCCGTTAGATGTATGTGAACATTCATAAGTCTGATTTGTACCGGATTGCATGTAGATACCCCACATTCCCATGCACGGACATGATTCACTGGATCATTTCTCACACTGACCCCGAGATGATGTCCTTGAGTAGTGTCAGTGGGACGAAGCTTGCAACCTTCTGGGCACATGATTACAATGAGATGTATCAGATGACGAAGCCCATGACTCTCATGACTCCTCCATTCAGCTTCCCCAACAGCAGAGCTCACTCCAAAGACATTCTAAAGGGTTGGGTAGAGGAGCCATCTTGTTTTAGGATGACACCCAACCATATCTATAAGACAAACATATTGAGGAAGGCATACCAATACTTGGTCATATTCACATGTTGACTGAGTGGCCAAGCAAGCATTGAGACCTTCCCTCAAACTTGGGTGATTGCATTGGACCAACTTGCTAGAGAAGGAAGACCATGCAACTGGTCCGACATACTGGCTCACCAGCTGAAGGAACAAGTCACGAAGGCTCGACAGTCACCTGAGGGTATGCATGCAGAGATTTATATGTCCGCTTAGATTCTAGATGCAGTCTGTGCTCAACATGAGTTCTCAAGCTTGGAGTGGGCATGGTCACTGGCGGAGACTGTTGTGAACACCTATTTCAAGTTGTTGGCTGAATGCAGCTTCAGAGGAGTGATCATACTGTTTTCTGACCATTTTTTCACCACATTGTACAGGATTATATTTGAACAGGATCCACCTTGCATGTCAGAGGAAGCGATGAAGGAATTACTATGCATTGCAGACTAGTATGCCTTCACCGTCTGTCATGTTCATCCGAGTGTTCAGTGTGGAGAAGCCTCCGCATGTTCTGCAAACTTCGCCTTGGATGTACTTGTCATGCAGGAAGTAGTGTATCATATCTCAACAGGATTGATAGCTAGACTGAAGTGGAAGAAGAAGGCACCTTGGCCCTCTCTTCCATTGCAGATTGGGTTATATGAGATCCGGAGCATTAAGCAAGTGGATGTTGAAGTAGAATAGATGAAGAAGTACCCGTTCGACCTCCAAAGCTTCAATCCATATGATCCACATTGCATTGTGAAGGATCATTGTGTGAGATTTTAGTTCAACTAGATCCATGGGGCATGTCGTTGGGTCGAGGAAGACTCATGGAGGAACTGCTACAATTCCTCCAGACCCAATGAATAGGTCGGATTTCCCGTAGAGTGGCTAGCATAGCAGCATGAAATGGCATCACAGAGAGCAACAACAGTAGCAGTAGTAGCAACAAGAGTAGAGCCAAGCATACCTGTGTGTGACAAAGGGAAGAGGAAGATTGTCAACCGCATGGAGGAGGAGAAAACCTACAAGTGTTGAGTAGATCCACTTGTAGAAAAACTAGCCAAGGCTATTCAAGAAAATAGGAAGCAACGTGACAAGCGAATCACGTGAAGGTAGAGGGATAAGAAGAGAATGGAAGAAGCAGAGAAGGAGTTGCATGAGCTGAGGGAGAAACTCCAAAAAGAACAAGAGCTACACCAACAAGAGAAGGAAGCACAACAGCAATAGATTTAGTAGGGGGATGCATCACGTGCAGACAAATGAAGCAACACCCGTACAAGTAGTTGATTCATTTGAATAGCTGGCATCACACGAACAGGGTGAACCATCACAAGGGCAAGAATTTGTTCATGAGATAGAACAACCACTTGAACAGTTGGATGCAGACATGGAGCAACAGGAGTTGGAACAGGATACTGACCTCATGCCTCACCACAAAGAGGTTGACTCATCCACTTCATTGCATCCTAATGATGATAAAGTCTCGAATGACCAAGGAGGCATTGAGATCCTTGGTGGTCAACCAGAAGTAGAGATGCACAACATCTCCTTTGATGAACCTCATCACAGAGTTGTGTAGTCCCAAAGAGTACTAACTCCGGAGGACTAAAAATCCCCTGTGCAATTTAAAGGGCAAGTGATCGTGACTGATGTGCACAAGCATCAAACTACTTTGGTTGATGCAACTAGAGTGTATGCTGAAGCCACTAGCTCAACTGTTCGTTTTCTCATAACTGAGAATGAGTGAATGGCGAAGGAAATACAGGTGGACAAGTAGGGAGGAGACTTGGTGACAATGTCTGCCTGAGCTAAACTAAAGGCAATAATAGATGAATTATTGTCCTTGGACTTAGTTATGCGAGCATTGTACTCCAAGTTTGGTACCATGCATCAAGCAGTCATTCATCTCCACGAATGGCAGCAATGTTGTGAAAGAAGAGGACGCATCTTGAAGAACATACACACTGTCGTTGATAACATGAAAGAATGTATGATGAAGTACAAGGGAGCCCCACTTCACTTGTCGAAGGTGATGAAGGCCAATGTGGTCGAGCTGCAAGCACGTATCTGGAGTCAGATTTGGAACTATGAAGACCTACCGCAACTCATCACTAGCACACAAGCTTCCCATGCATGAGTATTCAAGAGAATGGATGTTATAGTGCACACTCATGCGATGACATCACTTGGGACTCTCACCTAGGCAAAGACAAAGAAGCAGGTCCAATAGGAGCTTGAATCGTACTTTGACGAGTTGATGTGCACCGCCACCAGCCCAAACTTGCATATCGGTGTAGAAATCATATGAAAGTGCATTGCTAGTTGAGCCACACTGAAGACAATGATGTGCATGCTTAAAGATGAGTTGGACAGAGGAGCCCAAGCAGTGTACCTAGATGATATGGAGGAAAGGTTCACATTTTAGATGAATGTCACTGCAGAACACATAGACACTATCAAGGACTACCAATCTTGGCACCAATATGTCACTGTTGATCAACATGAGGATGTCGAGTAGTTGGACTTCTATGGTTGTATAAGTCAGAATGATGTCTAGTTTGGCTTGTCCAAGCCATTGTTCACATGGGTACATGTGTATTGTAATCTTGAGTCATGTCAACTGTAATTCAAGTGTCAAGAGTGGATGTAACAGTCATAGAGTAGGTGAAGAGTCATGAGGGTAGTTGAATGATCACAAAGGGGAATGTCAAGGATCACCCCACCCTTTGCTATAAATAGTCCCTCATAACTCTTTGTATAGGCTTTTGGTCATCCAAGCTTCTACTAAGACTATCTTGAAGAAGGCTTGGACAGTATGTAATGTGCCTCGAATTCTCCACTACACTGATCTAGTACATCTCTTTGGAGGAGCAAGCGGAGGTGGTTGTAATGTTCCATTGTTGGGGTTAGCAAGTTTACATGGATGTATTGTATGATTGTGACTTACTCTTCTTTATATAATAAGAGCTAGCACATTTTCATGCATATGTTTTTATTGTAGTTGGACTACTCCAGTTGCCTTAATGATATATGTTGTTTATGTACTTGTGTATCAACTAATTTGTATGCAATTATATGAATCTTATTGTTAATGTGTTTCATATGTTGTTAATGTTGTCATCGTTTGTGTCGACTGCTCTGCCAGACATCAGACA
Organism: Pinus tabuliformis; assembly: GCA_031772625.1. NCBI lineage: Eukaryota > Viridiplantae > Streptophyta > Pinopsida > Pinales > Pinaceae > Pinus > Pinus tabuliformis. The sequence goes on from CM062809.1 coordinate 519,473,294, forward strand.
GACCTTTCACTTGAACCTTTCTATAACAATAGTCGCACTTGTCTTGGACTGATCCATGAGTGTTGTACGTGTTATCTTACCTTGTATGATGTGACTGCCGCATCCGAGTGGACTGCTCTACCGGAAGTTGTGCATGTACTTTTGTGTTGTGTGTTCCTAGTCGAGTTGGGATTAATCCCTTTCAACCTAGAACTCACCTTCACCTCCTTCGCCCTTCGAAGTTTTGGAACCTCTCATACACCTTCCTTGACTCACTGCATCAGTCACACCCTTGCTACTGATAGAGTTATCCTACTTTCCTTTATGCGACATTGCGGTCAAGGCATTACCTTACGACCCACTGCTAGGACTCCTACACCAAACGGTCTGAGGTCTAATTGGGACTTCTTACCGGGGAGATCCCCTTGACATGTTGGCGGGTCCAACACTATCAACATTTATGGTGCTATAGGGAGGGGTTGATGACAAGAAGTGTCCTCTCATCCAGTTTCGAACCTTTGCATTTCTTTCATGGAGTCTTGTACTCTGCTTCCCCCGAGGTGTTTTTCAAATCGTGAAGATGTCTCCATCTCGGGGAAGATTTTCAATCTCTTGTCCACTCACATGTATGACGGTGAAGGCGAAGTGGCCTAGCCTGAGCACTTACATAACTTTATTTCCATGATTCATGAGGAAGAGTAGGTTTCTGATGAACAGGTCAGTTTGATGCTTGCATACACACTTCACAAATCTCCCATTCGTTGGGTGCTCAGCCTACTAGCTGACACTGTGCACTCATTTGAGAACTTCTATGATCTTGTTAAAGACATGTTCTGTCATTTTCATCCAAACCATATTGACCGAAAACTATTACAGTGACGGAGGGCTTCACATGAATCCGTTATTTATTTTTGGCAGCACTTCCGTGACTTACAGTTTCAAGCTCCGAGGAGCCAGATGAAATTTGCTTATCTTTGGGACTGGTTTGAGTATTTTCTTAAGAAATTTACCCATCCCAAGAGGAAGCTTGATATCAAGCCTCGCTCAACATTCTTCATTGATGGTGTTATATCTCTGAGATGATAATGGTTAGCTATCATGCCATGGCATCTAAGATATTTGTTTTGGGGGGTTTTGTTTTAATTTTGGAGGACCAATGTATGAAACAGATTTAAAATAGTCATGCCTAACCTTTTTGAATAGTATTAATATTTAAACAGAGGGCTGTTATTAAAATCCACACAGTGATATAGCTTGTTTGGTGATGAGCATACACTGAAAGATGATATGACTATTACAATTTTCAAATAGAAAATTAAATAACCATAAGTAAGAAAACCTTCAAACAATGTTTAGAAAGTTTAACAGAATGTGCTTAAGATTACAAAATATGCTGATGATTTTTTTATTTAGAGGGAATGAATTAAAAAGGTAGTTTATATAATTCATTCTCTTTAGATAGGATCACTTCAGAAGCTTATAGGAGTAAATTGAAACACAACTATTTCTACCTGTTTATCTTTGTAAAACTTAAGAATATGAAGAAAGAACACAGTGAATGAAGACTGGAAAACTAACAGGGAACACAAAACTGTATGAATGAAAACTCAGAATCCTTTGCTTTTGTATTATTGTTTCAAAAAAATCCAAGTATGTTTAATACTTACAAATGCTTCTTCAAGGGTGCAACCCTTAATGACTCGTGGAAGGGAGTTACTTATACAATCTTAGAGCTAAGAAAATATCTTAAAGAAATTTACAAAAATTGATTAATACAAAATTAGGAATATAAACTAATAGTCGATCTGTCACTATTTTGGTGTTGAGTTATTGATGATTGTTCCTAGAAAAGCTGAAAAATGTTGGCGCTAGAAGGAGGGCCGAGGAGTAATGTAGGCTGTCAGATCTCGGGGGAGTGTGTGGGATGAAAAATATGTGAATGAGTTTTAATGTGACAGGGGGGGAATTTATGGTGGGGTCTAGAGTTATGGTAGATGTGACATGCATGGGGTATGGGGTATGGTGAATGAATGAATAAAGTTTGAGTATCACAAATAACATTGATATTTACAATTTATGGTTAATAAAAACCAATCACCATACACACATGTATCCAATGTTCTGACTTAGGATAAAAATATTATCATGCTCCAATTTCATTTCTCTACCTACCCTTACTTTCCTAACATTTTTCAGTATTAGTCATCCGATTGCATTTACACTAGCAACTCAACATTTTCCTTTTCATGTTCAATCTACTTCTATCCCTTATTTCTTCCATTGGCTCAGATTAAATTGTTGAGCCAATTTTATTTGCTACCTATTGACAAACAATTTAAATCAAATCCCATCATCATTAAATTGTACAATTGGATTTTATAAACTAGTGTGGCATTTAAACAATCTACACACAACTCTTATTTGCAAAAATAAACTTTGACTAAGAGTAGTGGCATTTGGATTTGCAACACTTTCAGAATTTATTATTTTTTCTTTTCTTTCTAATCTAACATTTTTTATTTTTTCCTTCCTTTTTTAGGGTAGTTATTCTAACATTTTATTTGATATGGACTTATTCATCAAAATATCCATAACATTTTTTGATTCAATATTATTTTTGTCCATATCCTAACTTAACATTTTTTGAAATGATTTTCATTTTTTGACTAATTGATGCTAACTTACGAAAACAAAAAAATGCTACAATAGATGGAACTGCGCAATATCATGTGGGAGCAAACACTGTCTCAACTGAATGTTCGCCTCCCTCTCATTCAGTAACTCCACCACTGCCTAGTGATGTTGAGGATCATGCTCACACACCTGCTCATCCTTCACACTCTCCCAACATCACTCCACTCAATTTTCGTGTAGAATTGGTTTTGAGTCCTTTGAGTTCCCATATGCATTCTTTTCTTCAACCTCCATCTTCACACTCAGGTGTTTCTTCGGATGATGTTACCATGCTTTCATCCATTTTGGACTCTTCACTTGTTCTAAATGAGGAACAACCCACTTACGGAGTTGGCGTTGCACAACCAACATGCATTGGCATTCATGAAGAGTATGAGTGGGAGCTTGAACATTAACACTCGGCAAAGGATGACCCCCTTCTGTCCAAGCCCCCTCCATTCTTTCCTAATCTCTTTGGTGAACTTGCCATCCATGATTTTGCATGTGTGTCTTCATCCATGGATGCACCCATTATTGATCACTCCCACGACTCACCGAATGTTAGTTTATCATTCGACAATGGATAGGGTAAGTTATTCGTTGAAAATCCACTTGATCCTTCATCTATCTTTTCCAGAAACACAGTGGATGACTTTGTTCACCTTTCATCTACCCCTTTGTTCGATTCATCTGATCATGAGGATGCTAAAGAATTAATTGATTTTTCTAATCGTGGCAGTCATCATCCATTTGCTTCCATCTTTTATCATGAACATGAATCTTTCGTAGTTGATATTTCGAATCCACTGGTGTATGATGATCTACCTGATGATGAAGTTGAGACACCCAAGACTGTTGAGGCACTTTAGACCAAGTTGATGGTTATGTCAGGTCCTCGCTCTCCTGGGGTTAGTCTCACTTCTGATCATGAAACTTTTCAATCACCCAAGGCTCCTCATCACTCATTTGTATGTATTAAATATCCATCTTACTCATAGATCACACTTCCTCCACTCAAACTGCACGATCCCATTACTCATGCATTGGAGGAGTCTTACATTGCAACCACTTATTCACGACACATATTATCTTTGTTTCTTTCGTTTGCTATCATGTCATAGTCAAGACTATGCTTTTGCTTCAAAGCTACACATAGTGTCACACAACACCATGAGAAGTCCACAGACTATCTGCCATGCACTTGCACTCACTTATGTCACGCGGGCACTTTGAAACATGAAGTTTGGTTGTCTTCATTGTTATATCTTTCTTTCTTGCTGGTTCGCACCACTGGGTTGCTCGTGGACCAAGCCTTCACCAACATGGGTCTACCAATGTGCCAGTGGCTGCATTGGAAGTATCACTTCACATGATTAGGCCCATGCATTGTTAGTCTAGGAGTAGGAGTAGTGTTTGTGATATAAAAATCACTCTTGAGTGACCTCAGTTAATTAATTAATGAATGAAGGTATTACAGACTCATGTGCTGGTGCATGTATATGCTATTTTAGGCAACAGATCGATAAAATTGCAAAATACACAGACACTAGAAAATGGAAAACAGTAAGAGAAACACAGTAAGAAAATGAAAGAACACAACAATTAATAAGGAGTTGACCCTATCCTCTAGGGCTACATCTCTGGTCCAGCTTTCACTAGTGGCCTTCTTTTATTGTGTCTTTAAAACAGAGATTTACAATGAGGAGCTCAATTTGAGTCTCCTCAAATAAATAATTCTTGGTAGGGTGGTTCTTGGATGTGCACAGACTCTTTTCCTTACCAGATCTTGACCTCTCTAGTCTTTAATGGGAAGAGCCTAATGTGGTGCTCAATTCCCAACAGATCCTCTCAGTGATTGCTTGAAGCTCTCAAGCTTTCTATCTGCTCGATGTTGCCTAGGGTCAGCTCGGCTCTCTGTTTTTTGCTTCTTCATTCACTGTCTTTTCTTTACTCTCGCTCTCTCTGTTTTCATTCTATTCTTCCTTGCTGTCTTGCTCTCTACCTGTTCATGGCTTAAAGCCAATTTGTCTGTGACTGTTCGCTTCCTCTTCTGCCCCTTCAGATTTCCTGTTGCTGTTCGTTTGGAGTTCCCTGCCTCTGCGTCATCACTGACATCTCACAGGGAGTGGCCACTTGTCCTCTCACTAACTGAGCCAACTCGTCCTCAATGGTTCGGTAGTTCAATTACACTGTGGAATGACTCATCCATCAACTCAGCAGTCAAATCAGACATCAAACTTCTCTATGCCACGGCTTAATTCCCTATCAAATCCAGTTCTCCATCAGGTGCAATCTCCGCTGCCAGATCTGGAGCCCCTAGATCCTACGACATTCCCTCATTTCGTGCGGTTGACTTGCTCGACCGTTAGCGCGTAATGAGAGGTGGTTTTCTCTCTCATCCACCTGACATGCGTCATGCATTGAATGGAATCGCTCACTTTCAGCCAAATCCACTTACCGCCCAAGGAATCCCCCGATATACCATCGATTTTGGAGCGCAGTCTCCATGGGCCTCAGTCAGCGTGCTTTGACTGAGGTCCTCGTCGTTCCTTTCTAGATGCCAACTGCCACTATCCAGAGGTCTTCCTAATCGCTCTATGTTCATAAATTCGAAGTCTGTCTTGTTTTGATACACTCATGGAATTTTGATAATCTTCATGGATCCAATTTAGATCATGGCCTTTCCATTGAAAAAGATTTTGGACCACCAAAAGTTAGTTTTTAGGCATCGACTAAGTGAGGGTACAATTGTCTCACTTGTCCAATCTCTATCCACTTTGCACTGCTTGGCTTTGAACCCTTGAGCCCAACACTGAGGTATTCAACATCTCCTCTATGCATCGTCTTCACCTTCCTATCCAGAACTGTGTCTTCCTACAATTCATTAAGATATTCAGGTAGCAGGTCATCAATAGAAGGTAATTGACTCTGCTCTTCGTGATCCTCAATTAGTGAAGGTTCAAATAGTCTCAAGCAATCTGCATTTACGACTAAGTAGATGTGCATGTAAGCTGGTAGATCAAGGCGAAAAGCATTCTCACCAATCTTCTCAAGTATCTTGAAGGGTTCGTACCTAACAAGCTTTAGCTTCTTACCTTCACCTTGCATCCTGTCCTTGCTGATATTGTCACACGGAATAAGTCGATCTTGCAGACAAGATAGACCTTCCTAGAATCTAAAGAAGACCTAATGACAAGCAAACCAACCAGACACTATCTTTCTCTAAATATGCTTTAATTAACAAAGGCAAACAAGTGTTTTTAGGGCCTACCTTAGGTCCAACGCAAGTTTGTGGATGCCCTCGCTCCTTTGATCCAAATGAGCTCCTTTGTCGCAAATCTGCAAACACAAACAAGCAAACAAATTAAATAGCACCTGAAAATCCAATATCATAAAACATATTTAACATGAAAGTCAAGGAGTTCATGAAACAAATAACATGAGATACTTGTTGAGAAAAATGAGTTTGATTGTATTAATTCAAAAGAAGAAGAACTTTGCAACCTGTGCCTTGACGCTGTACAAGCTCCTCCCAGGGTCCAGCAAGAAGTCTCCTCTACTTTAAAAAGTTTCACTCACTCCCCAATGAAGCCAAAAAGGTATGTGATCTCTCCTCTTAAGCTCAACTAGGAAGTCTTAATTTCACCAGCATTTACCCTCAAAATTTTTTAGCTTCTAACCTCCCCAGCAACCAGCCCAATGCCTGAATTTATAGTGCAATGGAGGGAGGTTACTAGGTCCTCCTTCAAAGGGATAAAGACCTCCTTCAAAGGGATAGCTTCTCTCATCAAGGGATTAGCTCCTTCTCTTTTGGGATGCATGAACCACCTAAGAGCGGCAAATCCATGTCAAAATTACTTCTAGAATCATCTAGAATTAACCCAAAGTGAGTTTTTTAGAATAAACTTGCGCCTTTTTGACTTTCACAGGGGTCCGCACCCACACCTTTAGGGACAGAGCGGGCAGGTCCACAGTTTTTGTAAACAGAAGGTGCAAGACCGCAGGTAACAGTGAGAGAAAGTGCAGAACCAGAGTTTCATTGATTTTTAATGTCTTTCTCTTATTTTCAAAGCTTGACTTGAAGAGCTGAGGTATGATACTTGCCTAGGAGGACAATACAAGTGATGATAGACCCATACTGACTGCGAATAATCATGGTGACGATATTTTTTTGTAACAGATATACAGCCAAGCTTCGTCACCAACTTGAAAACTATGCTCCATCTGATGCTTGTCATGCCTTGCCTTGTATTTGGCTTGGCTCTTTTCCATTTGTTCCTGTACTTCCTGGTGGATATCTTGGATGTTTTCAATGAACCTAGTTGCCCTGTCCACATCACTGTGTCCCTTAACTGTGATTTCTTTACCAAAGACAAAATCCAAAGGAGACCTTGGTGTGAAACCAAAACAGGTCTCAAAAGGAGATCTCTGTGTAGAAGAATGTTTTTCTTTGTTGTAAGCATGCTGCACATAACACAAATGTTCATCCCAAAGCTTAGGATGTTTGCTGCAATAGCCTCTGAGTAACTGGATCACTATCCTGTTAACTACTTCTATCTGGCCATCAGTTTGTGGATGAAAAGTTGTGCTTTTCTTTAGTTTGTTGTCCATCAGTTCCCACAGACTTGACCAAAAATTCCCCACAAATCGGGTGTCTCGATCGGATAAAATGAAAGTGGGTAGTCCAAAATGAACCCATACATGTTCAAAGAACAGTTTTGTAGTTTGTTTAGCTGTAATCTATTTATTACAAGGTATCAAAATACACATTTTGCTGAACCTATCCACAACAAAATATAGATAATCACGACCTTTCCTAGATTTAGGTAGTCCTCCAACAAAATCCATGGAAACACTTTCCCAAGGGTGGGAAGGGACTGGTAATGGAGTGTACAAGCCTAGTTTTCTATTCTTGGGCTTGCTTTTAGCACACATAGTACACCCTCTTACATATCTAGAAACTGCCTCAATCATTTTTGGCCAATAACAAAATCTTTGCAGCTGTGCAACTGTTTTACTTACCCTAAAGTGACCTGATATTAGAGAAGTGTGTGCTTCTCGAATTATCTTTACTCTTTCAGTTTGGGGAATGCATAACTTCCCACAATGGTATAATAGTCGGTCCTTTACATGATAATCCAATTCTTCTACTTGTTTGCCTTGACTTAAAGTTGCATATACATCTTTGAAATCTATATCTTGAGCATATTGTTCAAGGTAACTCTCATGTAACACAAAATTATGCTTAAGTATAGTAGATGCATTTATAATAGGTCTAGGTAACACGTCTACAACTTTATTATGTATCCCTTCTTATATCTAATGACTAAATGAAACTATTGTAGAAAACCCATCCATATGTAGTGTCTTGATTGTCGCAACTTAGTTTGGGAGTGTAGATATTGAAGTGGTTGATGATCAGTATGTATTACTGTCTCTTTTCCCATTAAGTAATGTTTCCATTTTTTCACACTCTGTACTAATGCATACAATTCTTTATCATATGTAGGATAGTTAACTACTGCAAGATTAAAAGTCTCAGAATGATAATATATGAGCTTACCATGATGTGTCAACACTGCTCCCATGGCATAGTCACTGGCATCTATTTGGATCTCAAGTGGTCTTTGAAGATCAGGAAATACTAGTATAGGTGTTGTACTAATATTTTCTTTCAAGGTGTCGAACGCTTCTATTGTTTGCCTCCCCACTGAAACACCTTATTAAATCCTGTTAAAGCATGTAAGGGAGCTGCAATTGAGGAAAAGTTAGAAATGAACTTCCTCCAATATTGTGCTACTCCTAAGAAGCTGCTAACTTATGTAGCAGATTTGGGTTTAGGCTAGTTTACAATGACTACCACCTTAGAGGGATCTATCTTCAATTCACCACCCCCTACTATATGACCCAAATAATTTAGAGATGTTTTTCCAAATTCACATTTTGAGAGTTTAACATGAATTTTTTCTCTTTTCAAAACATCTAGTGTCTGCTTAACATGCTTTAAGTGTTCTTCCCATGTTTTGATAAAAATTAGAATGTTATCTAGATACACAATAACAAAATCATCAAGAAAAGGTCTGAGTACATCATTCATTAATCTCATGAAAGTAGCAAGAACATTAGTTAAGCCAAAAGGCATAACCAGCCACTCATACAATCCCTGCTTTTTTTTGAAAGCAGTCTTCCATGCATCTTCTTCTGCAACTCTGATCTGATGGTATCCACTATGCAAGTCTAGCTTGGAGAAATAAACAGCTTCTTTCAATTGATCTAAAAGATCATCTATGCGAGGAAGGGGATAACAATTTTTTATTGTTATATTATTCAGTGCTTGGTAATCAATGCGCATTCTCCACAAGCCATCTTTCTTTCTCACCAAAAAGATTAGTGTCCCAAATGGTGATGTGTTAGGTTTGATGAACCCTTTCTCGGGAAACTCCTGCACCTGCTTCTTGATATCAGGATTCTCTAAAGCAGACAACCTCTTGTACCTGTGGCTGTAATGGTTGTTTCATCTCCTGAGTCTGACCCCAAATCTTTGTGAATAGCTACAACAGTCTTCCTCTTCTTGCCCTCAAACTTCTTAGGTCCCAGCTCTGGATGCAGAATCCAACAGTGCTCATCATCATGCCCATCCCTTTTACAATGAGTGCAAGAAGATTTTCTTTTTTGTGCAGTGTTAGCCTTCCTTGCTTTCCATTTCTACTTTATTTTCTCCTTATTCTTGCTTGCAGTGGGTTGGGATGGTCCCCTAAATTCTGGACTTCCATTCTTTCCTCTAGCTTCTAGATGAGTAGCTTGTACAAATACCTCATCTATACTAGTGGGATTAAACATGAGGATGGTGTGCCTCATGTAGCTATGTAGACCACAAATATACTTCAATAGAGTCTTTGGTGAGTCTAATGAGATTCCTAGAATCAATGCTCTCTTTCCAAATTCTTGATTTTACCCTTGCACACTTTGCCCTTTCAACTGTCAAAGAGTTTTCCAACTCATCATGGCTTGCTGCATATAGGCTAATGGATAGAACTATTTTTTGATTGCAGAAAGAAATTCACTCCAGACAGAGATAGTCTTACCATGTCTATTCATGTCAGCTTGGGTTCTGCCTTCCCACAAAACGAAGGCAGTGCCTCCTAGGAATAGGCTTGCCAGCTGAATCTTACTCTTGTTTGAATCAATATTTTGCACTCTACAATAAACATCCATTTGTCTAATCCAATTGTCCAATTTTTTTGCATTTAACTCTCCATCATATATAGGTAAATCAAATTTAACATCTAGCTTGATCAAAGATGATTTCTTTTTGTGTTCAGGGCTATTAGGAGGTGTGAGAAATCCTTCCTCTTCCCCTTTTCCTTTTGAGTGGTCATGGAAGTGAGATTCATATTCTCCTTTGTCTTGTTTAGAGCCTGATGGATCTTCATCCTTGTGTTTTCTAAAGTCCTTATACATTTCTTCTACCATGGACTTTATAGCTAGGAAACTATCTACGAATTGAGGATCTGGCCCCATAGAACCTTCCTCTGACATTGTCTTTCGAAGATAGACTCTCCCAATTTCAGGATTAGTTTCAACCAACTCTCCTTCTCCTAATTTGAGCGTTGATCTAGTTAACATTCAACAACTAAACCAACACAATCTTGTCTAACCTTAATAGCCTAAAGCTCTGATACCACTTGATCTGAAAATCACTTTTGAGTGACCTCAGTTAATTAATTAATGAATGAAGGTATTACAGACTCATGTGCTAGCGTGTCTATGCTATTTTAGGCAATGGATCGATCAGATTGCAAAATACACAGACACTGGAAAATGGAAAACAGTAAGAGAAACACAGTAAGAAAATGCAAGAACACAAAAATTAATAAGGAGTTTACCCTAACCTCCAGGGTTATGTCTCTGGTCTAGCTTTCAATGGTGGCCTTATTTTATTGTGTCCTTAAAGCAGAGATTTACAATGAGGAGCTCAATTTGAGTCTCCTGAAATAGATAATTCTTGGTAGGGTGATTCTTGGATACCCCAACCCACTAGAGTGCACAGACTCTTTTCCTTACCGGATCTTGACCTCTTTGGTCTTTAATGGGAGGAGCCCAATGTGTTGCTCAATTCCTAACGGATCCTCTTAGGGATTTCTTGAATCTCTCAAGCTTTCAGTCTACTTGATGTTGCCTAGGGTCAGCTCAGCTCTCTATTTTCTGCTTCTTGCTTCAGTTTCTTTTCTTTTCTCTCGCTCTCTTTGTCTTCGTTCTATTATTCCTTGTTGTCTTATTCTCTACCTGTTCATGGCTTAGAGCCAATTTTTCTGTGACTGTTCGCTTCGTCTTCTGCACCTTCAAATCGCTTACTGTTGTTCGTTTGGAGTTCCCTGCCTCTACGTCATCGCCAACGTCTCATAGGGAGTGGCCACTTGTCCTCTCACGAACTGTGCCAGCTCATCCTCAATGGTTCGGCAGTTCAGTTACACTGTGGAATGACTTATCTGCCAACTCAGTGGCCAAATTGGATGCCAAACTTCTCTATGCTACAATTTAATTCCCTGTCAAATATGGTTCCTCCATCGGGCACAATCTCCGTCGTCAAATCTAGATCCCCCAGATCCTATGACATTCACTCATTTCACACAGTTGACTTTCTCGACTGTTAGCGCACAATGAGAGGTGGTTTCCTCTCTCATCCACCTGACATGCATCGTGCGCTAAATGGAATCGCTCACTTTTAGCCAAATCCGCTTACTACGCAAGGATGCCCCCGATATACCACCGGTTTTGGAGTGCGGTCTCCATGGGCCTCGGTCAGCGTGCTTTGACTGAGGTCCTCGTCATTCCTTACTGGCTGCCAACTACCACTGTCCAGAGGTCTTCCTGATTGCTCTGTGTTCATAAATTCGAAGTTTGTCCTATTTTGATACAGTCATGGCATTTTGATAATCTTCATGGATCCAATTCGGATCAGTTTTCTTTCAATTGTTTGCTTGCATGCTTGTTTACTTATATTCTTTGTTTTATTGCTTGTTTTCTTGCTTGTTTGCTTACCTTCTTTGCTTTCACTTTCGCTTCCGCTTTTGCTTTTCTCTAATGTTTGTTAGTTCATTTGTTATATCCATAGATTAGTCTTGCATGAAACCATGTATGACTCTTGAAGCAAGCTGGGTAAAGTACAAGAGGGCTTTAACAACTATTACTACTTGGTTGTCTGTCATCTTTCCTCTGTGTGATGAGCTTGTTGCTTTTAGTCTATGATATTTTGGAGGAAAATACATACTATTCGAAGTGAACCTTAGTGAAAACACAATGCTTGCGTGCTAACTAGTGTCACCTTCTCTAAACAGTTTTTTTTGGGTTAACCCTTGTCAATTCAGTCTAGTAGAGTAAGGTGAGGGGGAAAACCTTAACATGCATGTCAGAGATAGAATAAACTACTTCTCTACTGGAACAACCTCTTCTGCTCTTAATAAGTCGAGATCCCTCTTCCGCCTCTGAGATGAATAAGTGCTATGCACAGTGAAAATGAAAATGAAAAAAATTGAAAACTAAAAAAATTCAAAATGAAAAATGAATAAGGCGAAAGAAGAGAAAGGCTTCTTGCATATGGAGGTGATGCAAGCAACTCTGCTGAGGTACTGAACAGGCTCGCTAGCAGCAGAACCATGCTTGTGTTCCTATGTGACTCCACCGAGGTACTGTCCAGGCCTACTGGCAGTGGAGCAACACCAGAGATGAAACTAAGACTCTGATGACTATACTGCTTGTGCACCTATATACCACTCAACCCCAATCAAAACAACTGTGTTGCCTTGGCTTAGAATGTGTGTCAATCGACCAAGAGTCTGGCGAATGCTACATCTTACAATCAAGCTAGTGTGAAGCCAAGATGAGTTGCGAGTTGAACAATACTTCTGGAGGTGTTAGACTTGCTTTTCACGAACAAGGTCCATTCGGAGAGTTGGAGTTCTACCAGTGTGTCATCAAGTATTGTAGCGGATACAACCACCCTCCAAAATTTTTCCTTGCCCTGTTTTGGAGCCTCCCTACCAACCTTTCACAGCACTTTCTCTTGCTACGTCAAGTACTCAAGCTTCATGTACTTTCCTCGCACAAACGCAGCCTGTCGATCACATTTGATCCATTCCCTTCATAGGCTTCTTACCTGGACTTGGTACATCTACACGCTAAGTAGCTTCCCCTTGAAAATTGCGCATTTTTGGAGGGAAACTAGTCTTCCCTCCAGGAATTGTGCAATCCTCTCTGACAGCCGGTTGGGCTATAGGATTGCACAATCCTGCCAACCAACCCTCCCAATAGGATTTGCGCAAATTTTCCCACCAGCAGGCTATTCAACCTAGCATTTGTGCAAATCTGGGTAGTAGTCAGCTGCTCTGCCCAGAAATTGCACAAACCTCCTAGGAAGTCAGCCCAACTCCCAGCCAGGAATGCACATTCTTCCCAAGCAGTTGAGCAGCTGCATGCATGAACAGTCTGGTTGACTAGTTCCACCTAGGACCAAGGAAACTTGACTCGCATGCATGCATGACTTGATCTTCCTAAAATAGCAAGAGACAACATGAAAAATGCATCCCATAATTTAGGGATCTATTTTTAGTAGTCAGAGGTTACATTCAAAGTTGTTTTAGAGGTTTCCCTCTAAGTGTTGCTTTTCCCTAGATTTGTGGCATGTGCATCATGAGACCAAACATATTTATCCAATGCATCAGATATCATTCATTCACATCGATCTTGGAGCTCTAACATCCCACATCACATCCAGGACTCTTCAACATATCTGACTCAGCTATTCATGGGTAAGTGGCCTCAACTTGTCTTTTTTAGCATTTCTGTCGCTTTTTGTGTATTCGTTTGTGTGAGTGTTGTTTGCTTGATTTCTTTGAGCACCTGTTGTCATTTACATGTATTCTAGCTTGTCCAAGACCTGTTTCCATTTTCATTGCTATCTCAATGTTGTTGCATGCATGAAATTGTTTTGCACAGAGGTTCGCCCAACCCGCGAACTGCCTCACCCACATGCATGTTGATCTGTCTGTTGAACCTTTCATTCATGTTTTTCATGCACTATGTTATAGACATATTTGGGAACTCCAACCCTAATCTTACATGTTGATAAAATAGGGCTCTTTAACCCCTAAAATTTTTGTTTCATACCCTAAAGGATCATAGTCAACTGATTACATCATTCCCCATAAGTTCCACCTGAAAAACCACTCAGAACTGGCCAAAACTGGACCATACTGACTGCTCCACTGTCAGGGTGTGATGCATACTGACTTCTACACTAGCCAGGTGCAATGCATACTAAAGAGGCCTTCTGTGGGGTGCGATGAGTGAGAATGGACAAATGTCCGAGACAGTTTGCTAAGTCGATGCTCATGGAATCTTCTATAAACTTCTCCTATGACACTTGCCTCTCTGAATTCACCCAGGGATGGGTAAGAGATCCAAGAAATCTCCAAGTGGAACCAAAAACAACAAGTGGAATGACACTAATAAAAAATCTAGAGATGACTCACACCCTTGCAGACATCTATAAATGGATCCTTCATCTGAGAGATCTCGAGGTTGGAATTTTGTAATTTGTAAGGAAGTGCTGATAGTTTGTCTTTGAGAAGGAGCATTGTATTATTGGGTGATCTCACTTTTCATGAGGTGAAGAGGGCTTTGATGCTGGATCAGACAGTTGGGTTGTAATTCTCCCTTCATATTTAATAAAGTTCTTTGAGTTTTCCTCCATACAATTGTGTATTTGTGAATGTTGTTATTTGTAGATGCCATTGCATGTTCATTGTGTTTCTGATTCTGCAATGCTTACGATATAATAGATCAAGATGCTTTGATGGTGTTCTGTTAATTTGTTTCTACAGGTATTCTCTAAGTAGGACAAGTAGGAGAGGAGTTGCAAGCTCTATCAAGGGAGAGAGAAATCAAGCAAGGAGTCAAGCAGAAGATCCAAGTTGTTTCCTTTGCTTCTCTCTTATCTATCATACATAGAGGAAATCCAAAATTGCTTTGATTGTTTGTTTGCTAAGATAGCTACCAATCCTAGAGGGCTAGCAAATCGAAAAGACACTAGTTTTCCTAGAAACATACTGTCAATCACTTCTGCTATTAATTAGTGTCGCCATGCATTTTATTGTCTTAGTTTCTTTCAGTTGCCCGTTAGCGAGTTAGGCCAACCTTGGCCCGGGCTCTACTTTCACCAAGGCTGCATTGCGCAATCTGGGGAAGGAAGGCTCACCTTCCTCTCTAGATTTGTGCATTCTTTCCCAACACTAGCCTCCAAGACTATTTTATGCATTTCTGGAGGACAGTGGCTACTTGGCCCAAGAAATTGTGCAAATTTTTCCATGGGCCAACAGTCCTTCGCAACTGGGATTGCGCATTGTGCAATCCTAGCAGCCTAATGTCTAACTGGATTACGCATTTCGTAGATCTAGCAGCTAGTCTAGCCTCCCAGAAAACCTAGACTACCTTTTGCACAGTTCTGGTAGCCAGTCACCCAGCCCCCAGTGAAATTTGTGCAATCTTGTTCATCAATTCCCTAGGTATGTGTTGTGTCCTTCCCCAGATTTGCTTTATTTTCACTGACATATTCCTTGCCATGCATACTGGTTGTTTCCATATCTTTTAGGTGTTCATGCGTCTCAATGGATTCCAAGAGAATATGATCTCAGGACACTAATGGTATTACAGTCGGAGCAGCAGTTGAGCAGGTGTCCTCTAATCTGTCGATATACGAAGATACGAAGCGATATCCAGACAAGGACATCAAACTGAAGTGGAAAGAGGTGAATAAAGAATTCATAGGTACTTTTGTGGAAGACCTTAAAGACCGTCAAGTGCACGTGAAAATTCATAAGTCAGGCTTGTACTGGATTGCATGCAGATACCCCATGTTCCCATGCATAGACATGATTCACTGGATCATTTCTCACACTAACCACGAGATGATGACCTTGAGCAGTGTCAGTGGGACAAAGATTGCAACCTTCTGGGCATGAAATTATGGTGAGATGTATTAGATGATTGAGCCCATGACTGTCATGACTCCTCCATTCAGCTTGCCCAATAGCAAAGCTCACTCCAAAGACATTCTTAAGGATTGGGTAAAGTAGCTAGCTCGTTTCAGGATGACACCCAACCAAATCTATAAGACAAACATATTAAGGAAGGCATACCAATACTTGGTCATATTCACATGCCAACCGAGTGTCCAAGAAAGCACTAATACCTTCCCTCAGAGTTGGGTGGTCGTATTGTACCAACTGATTAGAGAATGAAGACCATGCAACTAGTCCGACATGTTCTGCAAAGTTCACCTTGGGTGTAATTGTCATGCAGGATGTAGCATATCATATCTCAATAGGATTGACAGCTAGACTGCAGTGGAAGAAGAAGGCACCTTGGCCCGCTCTTCCATTCCGGATTGGGTTATATGAGATTCAGAGCATCAAGCAAGTGGATGTTGAAGTAGAACAAATGAAGAAGCACCTGTTCGACCTCCGAAGCTTCAATCCATATGACAGACATTGCATTGTGAAGGCTCACTACGTGAGATTTCAGTTCAATTGGATCCATGGGCATTTCATTGGGTTGAAGAAGACTCATGGAGGTACTGCTACAATTGCTCCAGAGCCAATGGATAGGTCAGCTTCATCGTGGAGTGGTTAGCACAACAGCATGAAGAGGCATCAAGGAGAGAACTAGCAATAGGAGCAGTAGTAGCAACAACAGAGGCAACAGAGCCAAGCATACCTATGTGCGACAAAGGGAAGAGGAATATTGTCAACCGCACGGAGGAGGAGCAAAGTTAAAAGTTTCTAGTAGATCCACTTGTAGAACAAGCATCTATGGCTATTCAGGAAAAGAGGAAGTAGCGTGAAAAGAAAATCACGTGAAGGAAGAGGGATAAGAAGAGAATGGAAGAAGCAGAGAAGGAGTTGCATGAGCTGAGGGAGAAACTCTAGAAATAACAAGAGCTACGCCAACAGGAGAAGGAACTATAGCAGCAGTAGATTTCACAGGGGGCACATCACATGCAAACAAATGAAGTAGTTCCTGTACAAGTAGTTGGTTCATCTCAACAGCTGGCATCAAGCAAACAAGGTGAACCATCATAGGGGAAAGACTTTGCTCATGAGATAGAACAACCACTTGAACAATTGGATGCAGACATGGAACAACAGGAGTTGGAATAGGATACAGACCTCATTCCTCACCACAAAGAGGTCGACTCACTCGCTTCTTTGCATCTTGATGATGAGAAAGTCTTAAATGACCAAGGAGGCACTAAGATCCTTGGTGGTCAAGCAGAAGTAGAGAAGCACAACATCTCCTTTGAAGAATCTCATCACAGAGTTGTGTAGTCTCAAAGAGTACCGACTCAGGAGGACCAAACATCCCCTGCGCAATTTGAAGGGAAAGTGTTCATGACTGATGTGCACAAGAATCTAGCTGCTTTGGTCGATGCAACTAGAGTGTATTTCGAAGCCACTAGCTCAAATGTTCATTTTCTCATAGCTGATAATGAGCGAATGGCGAAGGAACTACAAGTGGCCAAGTAGGGAGGATGCTTAGTGACAATGGCCACCCAAGCTAAACTGAAGAAGGAAATACTAGATGAAGTATTGTCCTTGCACACAGTTATGTGAGCATTGTTCTCCAAGTTTGGTATAATGCATCAAGCAGTTGTTCATCTTCACGGATTGCAGCAACATTGTACGAGAAGAGAACACATCTATAAGAACATACACACTTTCATTGATAACATGCAAGCATGGAAAATGAAGTACAAGGGATACCCACTTCACTTTCCAAAGATGATGAAGGATAATGCAGTCAAGATGCAAGAATGTATCCAAAGTCAGATCCAAAACTATGAATACCTACTGCAACTCATCACTAGCATACAGGCTTCCCTTGCACGAGTATTCAAGAGCATGGATGTTATAGTGCACACTCATGTGATCCCATCACTTGCGACTCTCACCTAGGTGAAGACAAAGAAGCGAGTCCAACAGGAGCTTGACTCATACTTCGAAAAGTTGATGCACACCACCACCAGCCCAGACTTGCCTATCAGTTCAGACATCATATGCAACTATGTTGCTAGTCTGGCCACACTGAAGATAATGATGTGCATGTTCACAGATGAGTTGGATAGAGGAGCCTCAGCAGTGTACCCAGATGCTATGGAGGCAAGTTTCAAGTTTCAGATGGATGTCATAGCAGAACGCATGGACACTCAAGGACTACTAATCTTGGCACCAATATGTCACTATTGATCAGCATGAGGATGTTGAGCAATTGGACTTCTATGGTTGTCTAAGTCTGAATGATGTCTACTTTCGCTTCTCCAAGCCATTGTTCACATGGGTACATGTGCATTGTAATTTTGAGTCATGTCAAGTGTAAGTCAAGTGTCAAGAGTGGATGTAACAGTCATAGAGTAGGTAAAGAGTCATGAGGGTAGTTGAATGGTCACAAAGGGGAATGTCAAGGGTCACCCCACCCTTTTCTATAAATAGTCCCTCATAACTCATTGCATAGGCTTTTGGTTAGCCAAGCTTCTACTAATACTATCTTGAAGAAGGCTTGGACAATATTGTAACATGCCTTGGCTTCTCCACTACACGGAGCTAGTACATCTCTTTAGAGGAGCAGGCGGATGTGGTTGTAACGTTCCACTATTGGGGCTAGTAGGTTTACATGGATGTATTGTATGATTTTGACTTACACTTCTTTATATAAAAAGAGCTAGCACATTTTCATGCATATGTTGTTATTGTAGTTGGATTGCTTTGTTTTCCTTAATGATATATCATGTTTAAATTACATACTTGTGTATCAACTGATTTGTATGCAATTATATGAACCTTGTTGTTAATGGGTTGCATATGTTGTTAATGTTGTCACCGTTTGTGTAGACTGCTTTGTCAGACATCAGAAAGGCCTTTCCATTGAACCTTGCTATAAAAACCATCGCACTCATGTCAGATTGATCCATGAGTACTGTATGTGTCATCTTACCTTGTATCATGTAACTGTCGCATCCGAGTGGACTGCTCCATCGGAATTTGTGCATGTCCTTTTGTGTTGTGTGTTCCTAGCCAATCTAGGACTGATCACTTTCAACCTGGAACTCACCTTCACCTCCTTCCCCCTTCGAATTCTTGGAACCTCTCATACACCTTCCTTGACTCACTGCATCAGTCGCACCCTTGTTGCTGACAAAGTTATCCTACTTGCCTCTATGCAACATCACGGTCAAGGCATTATCTTACAACCCATTGTTGGGACTCCTACACCAAATTACCTGAGGTATAATTGGGACTTCTTGCCGGGAGATCCCCTTAACATGTTGATGGGTCTAGCACCATCAATAGGATCCTTTCCTAAAAATGATATTTTAAAGGCTCAAGTGATTTGGATACCCACCAAGAATCACAAGGGAGGGAGGTAGGAACAAGGGCCTCACCATTAGTGTCAAAGATAGGATTTTTCCAAAAATGAGAATCTATTACTTCCAACTTCCCTTTTCATGTAGGGGAAAATAATGATCCTTCTTATCAATTTTATCGAGGGATATGTCATCATAAATAATGCTTGATAGAAAGAGGAAACCACTCACAACCTCATCCTCCTTGTCAGCGTCATAAATGGGAGCACAATCAAATTGATGACCAACAATTTCCCATCTCTCCTTTTCAATGTGGAAGTAATATCCAATGTCATCTTCCAAGGGGATGGTGGGATCACATTACTCAAGGTTCTCAAAAGGAGAATCATTGGGACTAATATCCCTTGGAAAGGTAAGGTTAATCTCAAATTTACTCTCCATAGATTCATCCTTCATAGATTCATCCTTCTCACCACATCTGTTCTCAAAATCATCCTTTTCACCATGTGCACCCAACAATGACTCATCTTCCTACTCACCACTTAGGTCCTCAAGGTTATCTCCAACCTCTTCATCTTTACTAATGATACCTTCCCTTTGAAGGGCTACCTCTAGGCTCTCATAAGAAACTTCATTAGATTCGACATTTGGTCCCTTATACTTCACAAATTTGTTGATCAACTGAATAAAAGATGAAATTCTCTCAAGCTCACATGAGTCAAGACAACCTCAGTGCTTGAATTAGATAAAGGAGATAAGTAACTCCATGAGGTTTTCTATATGAAACACGTTAACCTTGGAAGCATGCTTGATAAGCTTTTCTATATGGTCAATTGTTGAGGATGGATCACCCTGACATTGTGGCATATCTCACATGAACTTCCAATCAAGGCCATTTGGGTATCTTGGAACCCATGTGATATCCAAAGCAAGAAACCACTCATGAAGTATTTTAAAATCCATTGATCTTTATATATTTATATCATGGGATTTGACAACGTGAACCAAAATTCCCTTCAAAAATGCTTGCATCACCCTACAAGCATTGACTTTGAGGTTAAATGAAGAACTAAGGGTTTTTCTTCCTATGGAGTCACCAAAATGATATGTCAATAATGTCGTATGAGGAAAAAGACACACATGTGATGTACTCGACAACGACGCCAAAAATTTTATCGCTCAAACTAGCAAGGGTCCTAGGAGGGGATCTTTTAAATCAACTACGAGTTCAAGGGAAACAATGGAGCAATAGCCCACTATCACCTCAGCTAAATCTCCCTTCTCTTTACGAACTTTCACTGATGGGAAGAGACTCGATATAATAATGACCATTATAATGAATATATTAATGAGAGGACGAAAGTTAATCCAAAAACCGTATTCACAAGAGAGTCTCCAATATATGGCTTTCTTTATTTGGAAACAAGGTGAAAGGATCTTTTGGAAGGGATGGGAGGAATTTAAGAGCTAGGGTTTGATGGTATGACTTGCAAAAGAGATTCCTAGACCTCAAAATCCTTGTGGAAAATTGGTTTCTAAATGGTCTTTGAAGGATTAGCTTTGATAAGAAGTAGGACCACACAGGACGAAGCGAACCCAAAATTAGGTCAACGGTATGGAGTTGATCACCCAATGAGGGACTTGAACTAATTAGGGAGGAGAAGAGGATCAAAGGACAATTTTTTTAAATTTTTGAATTCAATGATCATAAGGAGGACACTAGCCGAGGGGAAACTAAGGGAAACAAAATGGTCCTTGAGCTAGGGCTTGCTATCTCTCAAGATCCCACCATCAGATTTTCTTCAAATTTGGAAAGCCTCTAGAGAAAACCTTAGTGCGTTTTGGACAAAAACCAAAGTGTTTGGATGGCTAGATTGTCAGATAATTGATGCCCTAGGCTACCTATGTAGGCTAGGCTTAGAAAAAGAGGGAGGTGAAAAGAATAAGAATTGAAAGTGATCGCCTATGGAGGATTAATACCTTGTCCTTTAGGAGAGATGGTGTTAAGGAGAATTTTTGGTTTGGAAAAAGTTTACCCAATCAAGGAGGCCTCAAAACAACTCTGCATGGCATTAGGGAATGACAGAAGTTGTTTCAAGGACTTTATACTTAGATTTGCAAGAATTGATGACTTACCAAGATGTATTTATCACAAATTATCTCTAGGAACATTCACCCATTCATACATGGCCCATGACATAATGCAACACTATAAAAGATCACAATTTCCACTAATTCATGTATAGAAGTGATAAATTTTAGATTTGTATAGCGAAAATCATAGCAACATTCATGTGACAAAGTAAATAATAAGAATAAGGATGCAAAGAGAACTTACATGTACAAGAGTATATCCAAACATCGAATTATGTGAATAATGAAGCTCCAAGACAAGAGAGAGATATATCCAAACATCAAAATTCATCCATAACATCCAAATTCATCCTCCAAAAGGGATAACAAAAATATCACAAGAGAAAATAACTCAATCCAAGTCATGATGATCAAAATGAATCATGTCACTTATATTTATACACTCACGAATGAATTTGATTTAGCTAAATTGGCCTAATTGAGCCCCTAAAATAAAATAATGTGCATAAAAACAATACTTTTGGTGACAAGCCTACCAGGTAGCTCAATAATACATGAATAAGCATCTCAAGAGGGCCAAGTGATCAATAAACTAAGTTGTTGGGAATTTGAGGAGGCCTAATGAATTCCATGATGTAGAAATGGACTCCCAACATAGTGGACAAGGGGTTGGCCACTTTTTTTCCAAGCAATAACTTGTGGTGCTCCCAAGTGGGTGTGTAGTAATGCATCGAAAATTCTTGTAGATGATCTATAAGGGATAGGATGGTGATGTAAGCCCTCCCTTTATAGTGGGAGACATACTATAGACCCTAAGAAAACTACCAAGTGTATGATGTAAGTGTGGAGTTGGTTGGGCATGGTGAACCAGGTGCATCATCCTCATCCAAAAAGGTGGAAAAGGAGAAATCAATGATCGATGTTGAGGATCCATGAAGTAATATATGTTGTGGTGGAGGCCCACGACTCTCAACGCTCACCCTACAAGTGCCAATTTGGCCCTCTTGAGGGCTAGGACCCCATATAGGGATACCAAGCCCCAAATGAAGAGCTAACTGCAATCCTGCATAAAATCCAATGCTTCCCCTTTCCCTCCAATACAACAAGTCATTAGAATCAAGTAATAAAGCTTACAAGTTATGGGATCATTAGGGAAATTTATGGTGGCATGCCCTTCCATATTGGGATTTGGTATGTCAAAGTGTCTCCAAGCTCAATGGAGGGTTACATGTTCATGGTACATCCTTTAAGTGGTAGGTGGAAAATTATATAATAATGGAATAAAGTGGGGATCGCAGGAATCAACCAGACCACATGTCAAGGTTCATGGGTAGCTATAATAATGGAAGCCCACACCTGGGTATGTGAGTATAGGAGGGAAAAAATAATAGTACATGATTTACCCCAGCCTTTGTTTTTCTACCCTTCTTCATATGCCTCTTTCCTTTTATTGATTTGTTTTCATAATTTCTCGGGGCTCTAGGGGATGAGAGCATGATGCGTAATATATAGCAATGGATACCCCCTTAAGCTGGGGAGGTTCATTGCCTACCAGGGGTTGGGACAATCTTGTGTTGCTTAATGATAGAGGGGGCTCATCTAGGGCCCATAGAAACTAGGGTGATGGCCATGGATAAGGGGTAGAGCTCATGTTTGGTTTTTTTCCCATGCGCTAAATTTCTATGCCCCAGCTATGTTTTACATTTTTTTGTACATTTCTTGTTGAGAGTGTCCAAATTATTCCTCTTATTTTCTTTTTCGCTGCATCAACCTCTGGGGGCTCGATTCTGGGATTCCATCGAGCCCCCGCCCCCCGGCCACCCGTGGTGGCGCGGCTGTGGGCGGAGGGGCCTGCAGTTTATTCTTCCAGAAGCACATACATAGTCCATAAGCTGGACAGCTATATTACTGCATGCAACAGTCTCAGACTTAATCACAATCAATTCAAAAGTCACAGTTTGTTTGACAAGTTTAATAATTTCAACAGAAACTTAAACAAAAGGGATGGTCTCGCCTTCTAAAATTGATTTGATGCAGTCCCATAGAATTCATAATCTATGTAACAGCCGCTGAAATCATCAACTTCTATCTATTGAACAGTTTAGTGAAATTTAAGTTATATTGTGTACACAGGATAGAAGTCATACCTGATCAAGTTGCAAGTCTACAGCTGCACGGGCAAAACTAGAAGTGAGATGATTCAAATAGGATATGGGACTTAATAGAGCAGCAGCCGCAACCATATTTACCACCTCTGGTTGAGTAAAAGCAGCAAATGCCATAATAGTACCCTGCAATAAGAAATTGACATCACCTGTTTGAATGTACTCAATATGTCTGAAATGAAAAATAGTATAAAAGTTTAAAACAAAGCAGACACATTATAATATGAACAGAGAATGGCAATCTAAACACAGACCTGTGAATGTCCCACATAAAATACTTTCGACTCTGTCACAGAATATATAAACTCAATCATAACTGGAAGATCATAACCTGCCAATTCTTCCCAACTCCAATCCCAGAAGGCCTGCATCAGACCAAGAAGAATGAAGCTACAAATGGGAATTTTGAGAGAGATGTACTCCCCTTAGCATCATAGCATACAACTTAAGTAGCAGCTGTTTTTTAGAAAAATACATCCAATGATGACAAATTTACCTTGCTATGTTCTGAAAGAGAGACATGACCATGACTCCAACGTGTACCACGTACATTTCCAACCCAAACGTCAAATCCAGAATCTGCTAATATGAATCCTAGAGACTGTTCTCTGGAATTCTGAAACCAAACGTCCCCGCCCTGTTCATACATCAAAAGGTCATTTAAGGAATAAGAAGCATCATTGAAAAAGGAAAGAAACAGCAACACAATAAAAGAACAAAATCACATTCAGCTCAGTTACATTTTATGTCATTTTCCCTAGTTTCCCTTATCACCTACCACAATGAAAATGATTGAACTTCCAATAGCTGTATAGGATATTCTTCTCAAAATGGTTCTATTGTATGTCTTTGATAAAAAGTTATAATAGAGTTACTTTTTGAATGTTCATGTACTAAATGCAGCCGTCGTGCCTAATTTCAAGCCTCCAAGTTAGACAAGTCTAATTATTCATACTATATAATTGAAATTTAATAAAAAGTTTCACTCACAAATATTGACCTGGACAGAGTCCACGATTGATCATTTCTGTGATTGTGGTATTGAGGATCACCTGAAATAGTCCATGTTGTAAAAACACTGGAGGCCTTGAGCGAACTTTTACAATGCCCCTATCACGGATCCCATAAGGAATATTATTTAGCTAACCAAGGAGAAAGGCAAGTTGTTAACAAGGAGTAATTTAACAAAAATTAAAAAGCAAACTTCTCATCTAGTACGTAATCCACTTAGGTGACGAGGCTACCAACTTTTCCCTTGCTTGAGACTTTTTGGGCACGGTATTCATTGTAGAATCATTAGAGATTTTAGGCAGGATGTGTACAAAAGGAACGCTGACTTGTCGAAAGGCACACCATGATTTTAAAGTGAGTGTCCAAGGTTATTGAAAATTATAGTTATTTTCCCATGTTAAGTTCCAATTTTAAAACAGGTTGGTTTTTAGTTTAGTCTTTCTTTTTAGTTAGGGTCCTCTTTAATTTTCTCACACTAACGCTTTAAAAAAAGTGATTATGTAATTTTCACCTTAAAAAAGACTTAAAAAAAAAAAAAAACAGCAACAACAATGAGTAGATATGATTTTTTACACTCTTGTCAAATCCTAGAAAAAATTAAAAAATATGAACTTAATACCAAAAATCTATAAATGGTTTTAGGAAGTCTGAACTCTTCCTCCCTTCGCTCTATGTGACAAATGACCTTGCTATCCTATTAGAAACATAAACCATAAAACAATCCATTAAAAAATTCATAAAATAAAACAACGAATGTTAGTGGAAAGGACTCATGTCGATAAGGGTGAGCGATCGGAGGTGGATGGGCAAGGGTATTTAATCCCCTTCTCTACATGCATAAGACTTAGTAAATCACAGGGGAAGGTCCCCAACCTTCACTATTGGTAACAATAATCCCCATAGAATAAAACGGAGAATGATTATACAAATTAAATATTTGAAATATTTAATTTCTGAATATTAAACCTTTTTTTTAATTTTTTTTTGGTTTTTTAAATTTAATATATTTTGATGGTTTTTTAAGGAAAAAATAATAATTTGAGTTTTAAAATTAATTAAATTATTTAATAGTGAAAATATTATTGAATATATTTCTGGGGTAGTTTAATTGCTAATTGAAGTAATGTAAAATCAATGAAAATTTAGATAGCTAAGGATTAAATTTTCTTATTTGAAACTGGGTTTATAGAGAGGAGAACTTTTATTTTTTATTTTTTTATTTTTCTATTTTTTTTAAATCTAGTTTGTTTTTAATTTTTTTTTCGTTTTTCTTAATTTTTTTTTTTTTTTTTTTCTATTTTTACCTACTTAATTTTTAGTTTTTTTTAAATGTTTTTTTTTTTTTTTTTTTTTCTTTTCCATATTTTTTTTTCTTTTGCCAATTTTTTGATGGTTTACAAGATAATTTTTATTTTTTTATTTTTTATTTTCACTATTTATTTGTTTATAATTTATTATTTTTTTTAGTTTTTTAATTTTTACCATTAATTTTTTTTTTTTACATTTTTATGATTGATATATATTTTTTTTTTATATTTGATTTTTTTTAAGTTTTATATTTTTATTTTGTGTTTTGTTTTTAGTATATATCTTAATTTATGTTTTGTTAATTTTTTAAACTTTTTTTTGTTTTGTGTTTTTCATTGTTTTAATTTTTTTTATTTTATGTTTTCATTATTTTTTTAAATTTAATGTTTTTCAGGGTCATGATAAAATATTTTACGCTATTATTTCGAAATGTTGAAATTTTACGTTCGAAAAAAAAAAGTGTTCTTCCAGAATTAACACTATTCGTTTTGAGGGTGTTTTTTGGATAATTTTTCTGCAAAAAATTGGTTTTCACTGCCATTTTTAAAACATGTTGAAAATTTACCCAAGAAAAAAAAATGTGTTATTCCAGCATCAACACTTTTCATTTTTAGCACTGTTTTTGATGTTTTTTTGGGGTTTTTTGGCCAGAGTTCCCTTTTTGAGTTTATAGTTCCCGTTTCAAAGTTTACATTGTTGAACGTCAATTGAGATTTGGAGTTGTTGTGTGTTGAAAATTGCATACTTGAGGTATTGAGAATTTAATTGCAGAAAAGGAATTGTCTCGATAAGCATATTAGTGTGGGAGAAGTTGTAATTGAGTGGAACTTCAATTGAATCAGAGAATCAGAGGAAGAAAGGTCATTGTAGAGAAAAGATCAAAGAAGATAAGAATATACAAGAATTAACATTTGTGTCCGTGTGATATTTTAATTAAATACCTTCATATGTGAGTTTATAAATTTATGAAAATGGGATATGATAGGAAAAGAAAGTTGGTGCTCGTAAATCACAAGATTGGTTGGTGCCTATAGACATCAGGGACTTGGTGCTTCTGGCAAGTGGATGCTTGTAGATAGAAGGGGGTTGATGCCTCCTATAGGTTGGTGCCTACATAATATGATGTAAATTGAATTTGGTGCTTTCATTTTCATTACAATCAAAAGAAGATTTGTTGTTTTCTCTCATATGGGTTTCAACATCACAACATCTCGTGTTCAATATTTATGTGTTTAGTGCACTTTGTAATGTTGAATGTGTTTAATTGGCTAAATAATTGTTCAAAGTCCCTCTCAGTATTTTCTTGGTTTTCAACAATTGGCATCATAGCGGGTTCCTTTAGCAGTAGTATAACAATTGGAAAGTAGATATGAAAATGGCCAATCAGGATGGAAATTTCACAAACAAAGCTCCTATATTCACTAGAATGAATCATGCATTTTGGAAGGTAAGAATGATGATTTACATAATGTCTCTTGGTGCAAATGTCTCGGATGCATTGTTGAATGGCTATAAAAAACCATTTGTATTGGTTTACAAAGATGATAAGCTAGATTTTTCTTATAATGCTAAATAAATGAATGCAACCCTAAGTGGATTGCTTGAATATAATATTGCTAAAGTCATTCAGTGTGACACATCCAAAGAGATATGGGACAGGATGATGAATTTCTATGAGGGTGATAGCAAGGTAAAGAAGGTGTGTTACATAGTAATTTGTCACTGACCCCGCATTCCCTTATCTTGGATACTGCCAGTCCATATTAATAATATCTATTCTATGTCATGTTGCCAATAATGTGTCAATACCTTCCTTGTAATCTCCGGAAGAATGTCTCAGTTCAATATCCCTGAAGCAGACCCCTTTTTACCTTAGTTTCTGGGTCATTATGGGTCATCAGTTGTCTTACCCATGAAGATGGTCAAGTTTTCACTAGCCCTAGCGAAGTTGTCACTCTGTCCCTATGTTTCGCTCACGAAGATCTACTTTTGGCAAGTTTTTCAACAACTCGATGAAGCTTCGAGATGAAACTACTTCATGGGCGATCCCAGGGCTGGTTGCTGGGTCAGATGAGCTCACCTCTCTCCTTTGGGATAGCTATTCCACCTTTTGTGCAACCTCCCTAAGAGATAAACTCTTCCTCCAA
The DNA here is from genome assembly GCA_031772625.1 of Pinus tabuliformis. Classification (NCBI taxonomy): domain Eukaryota; kingdom Viridiplantae; phylum Streptophyta; class Pinopsida; order Pinales; family Pinaceae; genus Pinus; species Pinus tabuliformis. The sequence goes on from CM062809.1 coordinate 519,501,088, forward strand.
TATCTTATGGAACCTCTCCCTCCTATAAATGTCTCCTCCATGAATGAGATCAGCTAACCTAGATGTAACTGGATGATAGCTAGATTTAATTTGGTAGCTTCAGGTTTCTAAGAGAGGAGTAGAGGTAGAGAGTGTTATTGGAATGTGGAAGTAGCCTCACATGTAATTTGGCTTGAGATATGTTTGAGTAGAGTTGGTTTGAGAAATTTCTAGCATCAATCTTTTGAATGAAAGGGAGAGTCATTTGTTCCCTTGGGAGATGGTTCAAAAGTAAATGCTTACGGAGACATGCCGACGGGACCCTTCGAGGAGACTTACAACATCAAGCTTTAGTTGTAAGTTCTACTTTGATTTATATTAATACAAATCAATAGCTTGTTTCCTATATCGTATGTTGAACTTTTATGCCTATAGCTTGAGGTTCCTTGACTCTTCAAGTAGATTGTTTAGTCATTTTCTATTGCATTTGTGGTGTTTCTCTACATGTTATTTTCAGGTATAAGTGACTAGAAGAACAAGAGCTAGAGAAACACGACGAGGACTTCATCAAACAATGAACTAAAGGTAGGCCTTCATAACACCAACTTTCTAAGGAAATTTGCTTTGGTATTGTCTTTGCGGTGACTAGACCCACTCTAGGGCTAGAGGGGTTTCCTCTATCCACAGAGGGAACTTGCATGGGTCACAAGTTTGCGACCATACTAGGGACAGGAAATTTCCCTCTACGGATAGAGGCAACCCCTCTAGCCCTAGAGTGGGTCTAGTCACCGCAAAGACAATACCAAAGCAAATTTCCTTAGAAAATTGGTGTTATGAAGGCCTACCTTCAACTCGTCATTCTATGAATTCCTCGTTGTGTTGCTCTAGCTCTTGTTCTTCTAGTCACTTATACCTGAAAACAACATGTAGAGAAACACCACAAACGCAATAGAAAATGACCAAACAATCTACAATCTACTTGAAGAGTCAAGGAACCTCAAGCTATCGACATACAATTTCAACATACGATATACGAAACAAGCTATTGATTTGTATTAATATAAATCAAAGTATAACTTACAACCAAGCCTTGACATCGTAAGTCTTCTCAAAGGGTCCCATCGGCATGTCTCCGTAAGCATTTACTTGTGAACCATCTCCTAAGGGAACAAATGACTCTCTCTTTCGTTATAAATATTGATGCTAGAAAGTTATCAAACCAACTCTCCTCAAACATATCTCAAGCCAAATTACATGTGAGGCTACTTCCACATTCCAATAACACTCTCTACCTCTACTCCTCTCTTAGAAACCTAAAGCTACCAAATTACATCTAGCTATCATCCAATTACATCCAAGCTAGCTGATCTCATTCATGGAGGAGACATTTATAGGAGGGAGAGGTTCCATAAGAGATGGGAGGAAGAGTTTATCTCTTAGGGAGGTTGCACAAAAGGTGGAACAACTATCCCAAAGGAGAGAGGCGAGCTCATCTGACCCAAAAACCAGCCCTAGGACCACCCATGAAGCAGTTTCATCTCAAAGCTTCGTTGAGTTGTTGAAAAACTTGCCAAAAGTAGATCTTCGTGGGTGAAACACAGGGACAGAGCGACGACTTCACTAGGGCTAGTGAAAACTTGACCATCTTCATGGGTAAGACAACTGATGACCCGTGACGACCCAGAAACTTAGGTAAAAAGGGGTCTGCTTCAGGGATAATGAACTGAGACATTCTTCCTGAGATTACAAGGTATTGACACATAATTGGAAACATGACATAGAATAGATATTAGTAATATGAACTAGCAGTATCCAGGATCAGGGAATGCGGGGTCAGTGACAAATTACTATGTAACATATGCCCCCTAAAGCATGAAGGCTGAGAGAGTGGGAGGGGTGAAATGCTTTACGAATCCATAATTGAAACAGAACATCCTTGCAGAGAACCTGTAGACGCAAGTACAACTGATATATCTGATACATGAGTACATAGTGAAAGGAAATACATGTTTATAAGGCATAGACGCAACCATACAGAAGATAAACATAAATGGTCTGTGGTATGGATGCATCCAAAGTAGAAAGACCATAAAAAAAGACTCAAGTATGGTCGCAGCCATCCAATCAAAAGAGTCATGTATGAATCAATCCATGCAACCTCAACTTGTGTAATCTAAGCCCAGGGTCTTGAATCCCAACCTGACCATGGTATAATTTCTAATATGCAAATAGATGTGTTGAAGTCGATCATACTATAAAATCACTTGATTACCGACCAATGATGTAAACCATTAACAAGCGTGAGAGAGACCACCAATAATGTCAATGGTTCTCAAGGTACTGCTAGTACAATCCACAAAGTGTGAAGAATGATCTGAATTCGAACACTTGTGAAATCAGTCGATCGAAGACCAATTATGCAAGCTTGTCGTCAAATGTGAAGAAATTTCCATTCAGGCATGCAAGCTCTAAGGTACTGGAAAAGTGTCTCTAGATGAACTTCCTGGATAATGAGCTGAAATCGACAGGAAGCAATCAGTCGAAGGAGGGCCATAATGTTTCCCACATCATCGACTCAAAACAAAGGAACAAGATGAATGCGGATGAGACAGAGAACCTGAGGAAGGTGTGTAAGGCTACAAACTGCAAAAGGATTAAGCTCTTGAACGCATCGATGACACGACTCCGGAATTTGGCAACATTGTGGTACCAAGGGATCAAAGGTCATGATGATGGAGCGAGGATCAGATGGAATGAGGAAAAATGAATAACCCAAAACCCAGAAGGCCAATGATAGAATGAGGATATCCTAACCCGACACAAAGTAGAAAGAGTGTTGATATTCAAGAGCAACAAGTTGCCGTAATCACTAACACAACCAACAGAATGTTTCCAAATTTCTCCCCACCATTTCTGGTGAGTACCCCAATTATTTTTGAAACACAAGCTTGAATGGGATAGCATATGCTTGTAGTGTAATTTCATCCTTCGGATGAATCCAACCTAGTGATTTTAATGAGCCCTAGGAAGGAGAAGCTCAATCTCATCATGATGACAAGTCCAATGTCATCAGGGTTTAATGAGTTTGACATAGGTAAAACTCAAAGTCTTTTTCATGTTTAGAGAGTTTTAAAAAGACACGGAAAACAAAACTCCAAAGGTCCCTTTTCGTAAATTTGTCCCTTGAACCCAAAAAGGTAGAAAACAATATCCAAGGGAACTTATTGACCATGATAGATCAACATATACCTTTTTCATAAGTAATCTATCTTATCCCATAAAAGGGGTAAACTTATACTGGGTAGATGACACCTCGCAGCCTTTAACGAGTTTAAAGTGACAAGAGCTTGGTAATCTTTTCATTTTTAAAAGGTTGAAAAAGAGCTAAAAGAAAACCTCCTCTCACGAGTCAAAAAGGAAAAATACTCGGTGAGATTTTCATTTTTTATGATTCAGAAAAGAGCTTGAAGGTGACTCGTCCTAGAGGAACGAGTGGTATAAAAGGTAGCAACTGGTTCCAACAATGGAGGAACTCCTGAAAACATGTAATGGTCAATAGGTTGGCTAATAAAACCACACTTCACTGCAGTCCCTCAGGAAAGGAAAAACAACCAAGTGAAAGCATATGATCGGCCAAAAAGATGGTGGCAATGGAATGAAACAAAAAAGGCTCATCTAGTAGAAATTAGTTGATTAAAATGGCAATCACGAGATGTGAATCGTGCATGGTTTCATATTTACACAAGCTTGAACCATGGAGAACTCTGCTTGGATTCAATTTCATGTTTACACAAGCTTGAAATGAAAAAGTATGCTTGCTATAATTTCGCATGCCCTCAACATAATGACTCAAATCGAGGTACATGCCCCCCAAGCTTCATTTCATTCAACTAGGTGGATGGAATGAAGATTCACTTTCAAGATCTTGGAAAGACTCGACTAGGATTTTACGAGATCTTAATCAAAGACTCGATTTGGAAAAGGGAGTTGTTTCATTTGTTAATGAGGTTGCCACAATAAAAGAACTATCCTCATAGCTTGATTCAATTTTTAACATGGAGGTCGACACAAGACCAGGAATTATCCCCATAGCATCTGTTTCACTTTTTAACGACGTTGACACAAGACCAAGAACTCTCTTCATCTCTCCTCAGTTTCATTTTTTAATGAGGTTGACACAAGAAAAGAACTGTCCTCATCTCTCCTCAGTTTCATTTTTTAATGAGGTTGACACAAGAAAAGAACTATCCTCATAACCCTTATTTCATTTTTTAACGAGCTTGACACAAGACAAACAACTATGCTCCAGACTCCTTGTTTCATTTTTTTTAATGAGGTTGACACAAGACTGGGAACTATCCTCATATCCGTGGTTTCATTTTTTAACGAGGTTGACACATGAAAAAACTATCCTCAGACATCTGTTCATGGACCATATGAGAACATGGCTCCCAAGAGGTCTTCACTAGATGGAAGGACCATGCTTTAGGAGGAATACTTGTCATTTGGTACTGAGGACAGATTGGGTTCCAATGCCCCTAGTACATAATGTACTATACCATCTGTGTGATCATCAACAGATGTGGAGATGGAACGGGTAGCCACATAATTGACCTGTGGCGGGAAGGTACTGCTTGCAAACAAGGGATGATAGGGGATCATGGTTGTAAAGGAGGTGCCTAGTGACCAATGAACGACATTTGATCAATAGTCATAATTCTTCCTTCGTGCAGAAAACAAACCACACAGAAAAGCGAAGAAACGAGAGCTCCTAGGACATAAATATAGTCGCGTCCAAAGAGAAGATTGAAATCTAGCGAACCTTGGTCGACCATCACGTCTATATAGACTGTCTTTCCTCTCAAAGTAATAGGGAACTTTGGAAGGATCCCTAAGGGTTGACTGGTTCCTCCGTTGAAAGCCAACAGATTCTGAGTGACAGGCACAAGCTCTGGGGAACCCAAAGCTTTCCAAGTGGTAGAAGACATGATGCTAACAGATGCACCTTCATCTAATAGAGTGACAGGTACTACCATATTATAGGCTTGTACTGTGATCTAGAAAGGAACATAAGATTGGAGGCATAAAACAGTCAAGTCACTCCAATCGAAAGAAACGACAGAACTACTTGGTGGGGGGATCATATGATTGCCCCCATGCCCTGCAAGAATAGAAGAAGGACTCTCCTAAATAGCCTGGATGGGAAGGTCACTCTTCGATTCATGAGAATTTAAGGAGATGAGAAGAACATGAGTAGTATGATCATCACTCTCTTTTGGAACAAAGTGAGAAAATAGCGGTAAAACCAAGTCGACACTCTTTCTGACCAATGGTTGGTCGAGAATAGACACAAGAGAGTCAGGTTCAAGAAGAGAAGAATGGGCAAGAGATGAATCCAAGTCAATCCCTTTGCCAAGTGGGGGAGGGTTAGAAGAAAGCTTCTGATGACCAACAGGAAGCTGGGGTTGAGGAGCTGTAAGGTTTTCCAAAACTTTGGAAGCTTTATCCATAAGCGAACAAAGGTGAAGAAGATGGTCCCCTTCACATAACCTACAGGGAAATATAACCTTCCCTTTCTTCTTACCATCGCTAGCCAAGAGTGCAACATCGACATGATCTCCAAAGGTTGATGGGGATGGTCAATCCAGACTTTGATACCATACCTCTAAGACTCTGGGAATGCCAGGATAGTCTCAGAGGAGATGGTCACCCTTACACAACCTGTAAGGGAATTTGACCTTCCGTGGAGGATCAGAGGGTTTGCTAATAGGAGGTGCATTTGAAGTAACAATCGCACGATTGGCCCCTTGCTTTGCTGAATTCTTCTTCTTTGTCTTCTTCTTCTTCTTCTTAACCTCCTGGTTACAAGATTTGAAACTTTCACCAGGCGAATTAGAAGAGGAAGGTGAAGAAACAGGGGAAGAAGCGAGGGGTCAACCTTAGAATCATCATGTCGTGATGAAAATGAAGGAGACGACGGGTTAGGAATTAAGACATTCGAGATCACTGAGGTTGAAAATAACCAAATAGGTAAACCAATGGTTAACCCAGGGAGGGACAACATTGCCATATAAGGAGCACCATCGTTTCCAAAGGAAGGAAAAGGACCAAGATTCCCTTCAGAGGGGAACCATTGACTAGGAGATTCTGGAAATGTTCCCATTGGAATTAACTCTAAAGAATTACTAAGGAAGTCAACTTTTACCAAGAATATTTCGTGGGAAGTTAATTTTAGAACATTGAAACAAAATGTTGCCCTTTCATGTTTTAAGAGTTGAGAAAAGGACGAAAGGTGACTCTATCGCTTTCGATTGGAAATGAGCTTGAAAGGACAAGTGCTTGGATGATCCTTTTACTTTTAAAGAGTTGAAAAGGAATGAAAGTGACTGCTCTGGAATTCTAGGAAAAAGGTTTACCAGAAAAATCCTAAAACTACATATACACCTTGGTAATAAAATGAAATAGAAATTTCCAAGGACTTCCCTTATGGCAGTCAATCTTCCCGAATGTTATGTTCGGTGCGTTACGATTCGTAAGGCGATAGACTCGGCTCCCTATGGATAATAGGATGATAATCTAGTGGGGTCTCCCAACATATATGCGATGGTACAGGGAGCACAAATCTGTACTACTATCTATTGAATCACAAAAGGAGGAATCACCCAACCTTAGTGAAAATAATAGCAACTAGACGTAAAGACGCTGGAACACGTCTCTAGCCTAGACCTCTAGATATGTGAGCGTTAGGTTCCAATGCGTTTTTAGGTTAATTCAATATATTTTAACAGTTTATCTTGAATTAGATCTTAGTTCCAAGGCCCTACCGAATGTATCTTCAAAAACTCGTAGTGATCCAAAATGGATCTTTGATAGAATCCTAAGTCTAAGTGTTCCTCACAGAGGAAAATGAAAGTCCAAGGAAGTTCCTAGAAATAGTCCCATGGCAAAGATCTTTTCATTTTGAATCTACTGCAAGTTGAATGGGCTAAAATGGACTTAAGGTGCAGAAGTTATCATAGAAAGAAGATACCCTGTTTCTTTGTAAAAAGAGGCAAAATCCCCTAAAAATGGCAAAAAAAACCCTTAAAGAGGGAAATCGCATCAGAAAAAGGTAAAGGCCAGACTTAAGCAGAGGTGGAAGAAAACTCACTCGGCTAATCTGATCAATCAAGTCAGAGACAGGCCCGCATTCGATATCAGGACCCTGGACTTGGTGATTGTGATCATGCGATACGCCGATTGCCAATGATCAGATCAACGAATTGGTATCGGCGATGGATAATACCCCTGGGCCGTATGCAATGCGAGATGCGATAAAAATCGTGACGTGCAATCTTAGCCGTCAAATCGTGAGAAGAATGGATGGCCAGGATTAAATCAGCGATCGGTGATTACCGGACCCGACAGATTTCATAAGCACAATTTATAAAATTTGAAATCCGGTAAAAGGGATTTTTTTTCTATTAACGTTTTTCAGTGTAAAAACTAAAATACAAAGGAACAATGCCCAAAGTGATAAAGTCGGACCCGAAGGGATTTAAAAGCCCGATTCCATAGAATTTGAGTTCCGTAACTGTGGAATTTCATATAGGCCTTAGGCGAAAAACGGTCTAGACTGGCTCCGCCCGATCCCACAGACTAATCGACATGTGGCTAGCATAGGAAAGATGAAAACCACCTTTTCGGGTGGGTAACATTCATACTCCTAATCTGCCTGAAAATGCATGATGACCGTTGGATCGGAGATCACCCAGATCGACAATGGGGATTGCGATAGCAGCCAAAGGGGGACCCAATGCAATATTAAGGTGGACGCAAGAATAATTTGAAGTCCGATAAAACGGATGTGATATAACGCCTAAATGGCAGACTCGATAGGGATTTTAGGGGCGATTGAAGGGAATTTCACGTTCGAGAATCGCACCCAATAGTGTGTTTTCCAGGAAAATCTCTATGTAATGGATTTTGTCTATTTTCAGCTTATTACCTGGAAAATGGCCCTGATCGCTTGTAACAGCTCCTAATCATCATTACACGCTACAAGTAGGCATTTTTGGCAGACGATAAGGAATTTGAAAGCCACAGAGCTGCATAGCCAGATGGCTAGTCAAACAAACAGGTAGAGAAGCCACAGAGCCGCAAGGGAATGATTGAATGCAAGGAAATGGCTGGGGAAGCTGAAAAGTTGGGAAAATGCCTCAAAGGAGCCCAGAGAGCTCAATTGAGGGTAGAGGGTGAGCAAAGGAAGAAGCCGGAGAGCGAAAAGCTACTGCGTAGAGCAGCTAAGGGAGTCTTTGGGGTCACTTGCAGGTCAAGTGAAAAGCCAGAGAACTGAAGGTTGTAGAGAGCCAAAGAAGCCAAAGCCACGAGCCAGAGCCAGAGCCAGAGCCAAGAGCCAAAGCCACGAGCCAGAGCCACAGCCAGAGCTGAGAGCCACAGCCAGAAAGCCGAGAGCTTCAAATCCAGGGAATAAGAAGGTGTTCTAAACCCATTTTGTTCTATGTAAACGAGTGGAGTTCAGCCAGGGAGCTTGTAAAAGAACATAGACCATAATCCCAGAGAGCCTAGTTGAGTTGACTAAAGCTCAACGAGATTTACCCCAAGAGTTTTGGGTGAACTCCATGTTAAATTGTTGTTATGTGTGTTTGTCATTTGCTGCATTGTTTCACTGTTATATGTATTATATCAGTTTAAGAAAATCAATTTTACAACACATAAACAGTTTAAAACAACCATAAGAATTCACCTTATTTTCAAGCACATATTTAATTCCGCATTGGTTAATCATTTGTGACTTGGGAATATTTAAGTTTTGGGAGTGGGAGAGGTTCTTGTAAATTAGACAAGAAGCCTAAGTGTCCCATTTTCAGATTAGGTGGTATCATAGCCTGAGATTGATTAACCGCACCTTCAAGAAGGTTATATCAAAATGATTGATTGACAGAGCAAATATTGCTTGTCTGAAAGGTGTTTAAACAATCAGAGGTTGATTGTATGCTTGTTGCAGACTGACTATTGTTTGAGTTTGCAGAGGTGAAGGGAAAGCTATTGATAGCTTAGTCCAGGAAGGACAAGAAGGAAGAAGGGATGAAGGCATTCTTTCTATCCCAAAGGACCTCAAGGAAACCTTTGAAGCACAAGAGGTTTGTTGCAAAAGGTTGCTGAATAAGCTCTTTATTAATCTTGTTTGAAGTTCTTTTGCTCATTGGCTTAATGACAACTTCTACAAGTGAGTCCTCAAATTCTTCTTTCTTCATCACAAGACTCTTTGATGAAGACATGAAGCAAGATTTGTCCACCATGATGGATATGGTGAAATGTATGAGGATGGAAGAAAGAGCAGCATACTTAAAGAGCAATTGAATTCCATGAAGGAAGAGAAGAAGTTTCTTTCTGACAAATTGTATGAAATGGAGTGTTATGAAACCAGCTCAAGAAAAGATAGAAAAGATAGATCAACGCCTTAGAATTCAGCGTCTTCGAAGGGGCAACCTCCTTTACATTACATAAATGAACAATTCTTGGATGATACAAATGAATAGACCTCCTTTCTATATATAGGAGTCTAAGGGTTCATAACATAATCAGAGTCGACATAACAATAATAAAGTAAGGGCACAATAATAACAATAGTGGGCTTCTATGGGGCACAATAGTAACAATATGGGCACTACATGGGTACATCAATATAATAAGTGGGTTATACTAATAACAATAAGGGGTTACACTAGCAGTATAGGGGCCTAACATGGAGAGGCAACTTCATATTGCAAATATTAACTTGAGAAGGATGCATGAGTTGGAGACCCAGCTCTTTGTTGCCCAAGAAGCCTTAATCAAGTATTAGCTTGAAGAAGAGGTAAACCATTCCAGTTTGTCTTCAAATTCCTCTAAGAATTATTATATTGGTTCTTTTGAAAATCATACCAAAGGCATAGGTTCCAAGCTAATGTCAAAGATGGGCTATGAAGGAAGAGGCTTGGGAAAGCATGCACAACGTATTTTTGAACCAATAATGGTTGAGGAAAGGCCTAAGTATTTGGGTCTTGGCTATGGACAGTCTTATGGAAAGTGTTCCAAAGTTGCCATGAAGGCCATTGAAACATCTCCAAGAAGGGGTTCCATTGCAGAGTGTGAAGGTTGTATTCAAGAAGAATGAAATGGCTTGAAACATCATTTTAGTGATGTAGGTGTTCAGAAGCACACACTTGAACCAGAGATTTGTGGAGACTCTGACAGCCTTGAAGAGATTGATGGTGTTCCAAAGGGAGCCACTTCTTCATTTACTTCACCTCCTCATGAAGGCAATAAAGGTGAAAGAGGCAGGTATAAATTGGGTTCTAAACATTTTCCTTTTGATTGTGCAACGCATGATAAATTTCCACATAAATATGGGAAAATAACTGCATGTTCCTTTTGTGGTTTGGATAACCATAATGTTTCTAGATGTTGGAAGAGGATGGCCACATATAGGAAACTTTCGAAGGAAAAGAAGCAAGAAGCCAAAGGTCCATTGGACAAAGTAAATCATGCTGTCAAGAGGATGCTCATGCAGTGCACTTACTGCCATAAGCAAGGGCATCTTGCTGAAAAGTGTTGGACTCTGAATCCAACAATGCTTCCACAAACACTGAAGAAAGAGGAAACAAAAGATGGCAGAAATGGAAAGGAAGATTCCATGGATGATGTTTCTCAGGATGATTCACATGATGATACTGATGTGGAGACAAAGGTAGTACCTTTGAAAGGGATTGGTAAGAAACAGTTAGAGTTCTTATCCGATTAAGATTGCATGTCTATTGATGCATCTATTTGCATTTCTTTGTTAATGGAATGCAAGTTGTAGGATTTTACTTTGTTGCTACAACATTATATTTCATTTCAGCTTCGAAAGTACAGTGTGCTTAAGTGAAAGTTGAAGGATGAAATGCATGCATGAGCATGAGATGCATGAACACAGGGATGTTGATGATTTCCTTGTATTGAACATGTATGTGTAATTAACTTGCAGGGTTGATTGCTTTGACATGCATGTGATGCCATGTTGACTTGGTAGAAGTTAACTTGGTCTCCAAATGGAGATAATGATGAAGTGTTTCGTCTTTTGAAAAAGAATCCTAATGGTCTTTTTCTACATGCTTGAATTGAAGGGTCATTTGTTTTAAATGCATTTTTTGTGGGCTTGGTATCTAGTCCATCATTTGTATGCAGATGTAAGACATGGAGGTGTAGCACAAGATGTGAAATCTGTTTTTTTGTTGAAGCAGGAGTTTAGGCCATCCAGTTGTTGTCTATATTTATGTTGTTGTTAATAGTTGTTGTTGACAGCTTGTCAAATAGGTACAAATGAAATTTTTGTGGAGCAGATGTACTTCACATCGGTTTGAGCCACCTTGGATCAATGATCAAGGCATAAAATTTCAAACTACCTTCTATGACCATTTCAGTAGGAGTTCTGCAGGAAGGCAAGGAGGAAGGGAGTTCTTCCTAAGAGGACCAACACATCTAGAAAGGAGAGTGATATAAGGCTTTGGTTCAGAGTCACTATGCAAAGCAAGTGTATGGAGGCTGAAAGAAGAGGGTGTTGTTACTCTCATATCAGTATGTCAATCTTTTGGCGACCAAAAGTTCTTTTAGTGGGAAGGCGTGATCCAAAATGGATTTTTGATAGACTCCTAAGTCTAAGTATTCCTCACAGAGGAAAGTTAAAGTCCAAGGAATTTCATGGAAATAGCCCCATGGCAAAGATCTTTTCATTCTAAATCTACTGCAAGTTGAATGGGATAAAATGGACTTAGGGTGCAGAAGTTATCACAGCAAGAAGATGCCCTCTTTCTTTCGAAAAAGAGGCAAAATCCCCAAAAAAGGAAAAAAAACCCTTAAAAATGGAAATCGCATCGGAAAAAGGAAAAGGCTGGACTTAAGCAGAGGCAGAAGAAACCTCGAACAATCGATCTGATCAATCAGGTTAGAGACAGGCCCGCATGCAATATCGGTACCTTGGGCTCAGCAATTGCGATCATGCGATACACTGATTGCCGACGATCGGATCAGTGAATCGGTATCGGTGATGGACAAAACCCATGGGCCGTATGTGACGTGAGATGTGATAGTGATCACGACATGCAATCTCAGCCATCGGATCGCGAGAAGAATGGATGGCCATGATTAAATCGGCGATTGCCGAACCCAATTGATTTCATAAGTGCAATTTATAGAATTTGAAATCCGGTAAAAGGGATTTTCTATGTATTTAGAAAGGAATGACACTTGAAGTGATAAAGCCAGACCCGAAGGGATTTAAAAGCCTGATTCCATAGAATTTGAGTTCCGTAAAGGCGAAATTTTGGGCGAGCCTTAGGCGGAAATAAGTTTAGGCTGGCTCTGCCCGATCCCACAGACTGATCGACAAGTGGCTAGCAAAGGAGACAGGAAAACCACCATTTCGTGCGGGTAACCTCCATACTCCTAAGCCACCTGAAAATGCATGATGATAGTTGGATCAAAGATCACCCAAATCGATGGTGGGGATTGCAATAGCAGCAAAAGGTGGGCCTGATGTGATATTAGGGTGAATGAAATAAAAATTTGAAGTCCGATAAAAGGATTTTGATAGGATTTTCACATATTTCCCATGTATTTGGGATTTTTCCCAAAATGATTCTGTGATGCGATATAACACCTAAATGGTAGACCCAATAGGGATTTTAGGGTTGATTGAAGGGAATTTCATGTCTGAGAATCGCGCCCGATAGTGTATTTTCAAGGAAAATTTCTGTGTAATGGATTTTGTCTATTTTCGGCTTATTTCCTGGAAAACGGCCTCGATCCCTTGTAACAACTCCTAATCGTTATTCCACTCTACAAGCGGACATTTTTGGTAGACAATGAGGCATTTGAAAGCCACAGAGTCGTAGAGCCAGATGGCCAGTCAAACAGACAGCACAGAGAAGCCACAGAGCTACAAGGGAATGATTGAACATAGGGAAACGACTGGGGAAGTTGAAAAGCTGGGAAAATTCCTCAAAGGAGCCCAGAGAGCTCAATTGAGGGTAGAGGGTGAGCAAAGGTAGAAGCCGGAGAGCGAAAAGCTACTGTGCAGAGCAGCTGAGGGAGTCTTTGGGGTCACTTGGAGGTCAAGTGAAAAGCCAGAGAACTGAAGGTTTTAGAGAGCCAAAGAAGCCAAAGCCGAAGAGCCAGATCCGCAAGCTAGAGCCAAAGCTAGAGCCAAGAGCCTAAGCCATGAGCTAGAGCCAGAGCCAGAGCTAGAGCTGAGAGCCAAAGCCAGAGCCTAGAGCCAGAAAGCCGAGAGCTTCAGATCCAAGGGATAAGATGGTGTTCTGAACCCATTGTGTTCTGTATAAACTAGTGGAGTTGAGCCAGGGAGCTTGTAAAAGAACATAGACCATAATCCCAGAGAGCCTAGTTGAGTTGACTAGAGATCAACGAGATGTATCCCAAGAGTTTTGGGTGAACTCCATGTTAAATTGTTGTTATGTGTGTTTTTCATTTTCTACATTGTTTCACTGTTATATGTATTATATCAATTTATGAAAATCAATATTACAGCACATAAACAGTTTAAAACAACCATAAGCATTCACCTTATTTTCAAGCACATATTTAATTCCGCATTGGTTAATCATTTGTGACTTGGGAATATTTAAGCTTTGGGAGTGGGAGAGGTTCTTGTAAATTAGACAAGAATCCTAAGTGCCCCATTTTTAGATCACCTAGAATGCAACTATATGAGAAAAGAAACCATTTCTTTTCAATGAACAACTAACTAAAGAAAAGTGAGGGGTCCATTTCAAAGCAAAGAAAAGCAACAAGCAAGAAAATGCAAGAATGATACTTTTCATCATTTCTCAAGAAAACTAATTAGGAGGAGAGAGATATTCTTCTATCTTTCATTAACTTTCAAGCAATCTAATTAAGAAAATGAAAAACACACTTTTTTCTTTTCAATGTCTTAATCTCAAGAATCTACTAATGCAAAAATCGTCTTTCAAATCTTAATACAATATGAATGCAATTTTTGATTTTTCAAATAAATGTTAAACAAGTAAATGTAAAATGAATGAAAGACTCAAAACTAAGGAGATATTTCTTTTTGCAAAACTGGAAAGCTGTCTCACTGACTGGGAAGCAATGTGATCTATGCCAAGTGAAGGAAGGAAACCACACAAACAAAACATGAAAGTTTAGTAACCGAATGTCACATACCAATCAGGAAGATGACAAACAATGAATAGGAAGAAGCCTCAAAAAAAGTCAAATATTATGCCAAGCAGAGTCTAAAGATCCCAATGAATGAGCAACCCAAGAATCATTCAAGAAACCCTAAGGTATTTAGGTCACACGGTTCAAGAGGAAGGATTTAAAAATACTTGAAACTCGGAATCGAAAACCCTAACAACCAACACTTCTGATACAATAAAGAGGCAAAAACAAGCTCAGAGGATAGAACACATTGGCCAATAAACCAATAAACTACAATATCTGAAACTTATAGGAATCATCATGAGTATAAAACTAACAACATGCACCAACAATAAATCATCGCACCCCTCTAACTAAGCACTTTGCGACGTCATCGTGAAAGTACACTAGTTAGCTGCACCGAGCCGATTTCAGGATTCGTCGCGACTGTTAGACAATTTAATCGTGCCAGACAGTAAAAAAAATGCAACCCAAGAAATAGTGCAGGCACGACTACTTCGCGACTGTTAGAAAATAAGCTGTGACGACTGTTTAGTCAATTTAGTATCTTAAATTGACTAAACATTTTGGCACCGTTGTTTCTTCATCCACTATAGGGAATCCAAAAGAATTATCTATTTCCCTATTTCCTCTGCCTCCTCCATTATTTCCTCTACCTCTTCCTCTACCCCCTCCTCCAAACAGTGTGAATTCTCCATCCTCTCCTTCTTCTGCCATTATAGTTTCTTCAGGGTCAGTATAGGGTTCAACCTGCAAGGTTACTTTCTCCTCCTTTGGTTCTTCTATTAATGGGATATGGGAGAGAGGTTATACTTCTTCTTCCTCACCAGGTATTCCTAATTCTTCAACTAAAATGTGCTCCCCTGTAGAGTTGAAAAAGGATACTCCTGCTGTTTGAGATCCAAGATTTTTCTCCTCTAGGACTGACTTGGTAGATGAAGTAGGAGATTCTTTAGATTGGATTTCTGCTCTTGGAATTTCAAGATTTCTATGGTTGGGAGTATGAGTTTGGGATGGAGGTGTATCTCTTCTTGTTCTTGGTGGAGTAGGTGGTGTTGTAGGAATTGAACTCCTATCTCTAGCTATTAATCTACCCCTAGAGTCTCTTTCTCTATGCATATCATTTTTTTTAATGTAAGAGATAAGGTTACCTAGTTACACTTCCCTGGTAATGGTGCCAAAATCTCTAGTCAATTTAGTTTCCTAAATTTCTTTGCATAATGTATTGACTGAGGCTCGTAAGTTGATGAAGTGTAGTGCAATGTATGTGCTAGTTAACCCTTCTTACTTCGTTGTTTTGTATTTTATATTGTTTTGGGGGTTTCTGTTCTTTGATCCCTAATGATGTACAATTTGAACTATGAGAAACCGAATCTAAATTTCTTAAAGGTGAACCAAGAGCTCAAAAGCTAATCAAAATCTAAGTTAAAAGAAGGAAAAAATAGAGCATCTATTTGATTTTGTCATTGATCCTAAGTCAAGAATTAAAAGGTGAAATTTGTAAGGCCAATCGAAATAATTATAGAGAATGAAACTGACTAAAGCACTTTTAGTTGTCCAAGCCTTCAATTTTGAAAGATAACTTTCTTGAGATGGCATACAAGCAACTTACTGTACTTTATAGTCCAAAGAACTAAATCAAATATGTAGAGACTAACTAATTGATTTCAATCCTCATGTGAAGTGAGTGTTTAAACATTTAGTTTAGGATGGATATCAGCTTGAAATGGTTACCAAAAACATTTATTCACACAGTGAATTGGCAATCTAAACTAGGAAATAAATATTAGAGGAAACAAACAGTAAGTAAACTAATCAACAATGCATCCTTATTACTTTCCAACCTTACCCCGTTTAAGAACAAAGTTGTTTCCTTTATGAAATAGATTGAAGAAACAAGACTGCACCATCGAATCTTAACATTATGCTATTAATCATAACTAAAAGAAAACAAACTACAGGGAATCAACCTAAACTACAAATACTGCTAAAAGTAAATAATGAAATTAAACTGAACAATAAACAAAATAAAAAGAAAAACCTCCTTCAGTGCAGGGGCCCTCTACAACTGACTGAGTTGAGCTGCTAATTAGCTGAAGATATTCTTTCAAATGATCACTTGGTCAAACACGGCTTCATATTATTAACAGGAAAACAAGTTCCAAAATTACAAAGCTATAACTCTGAGCTTAATACATCCAAAAATTAGAAATCCTTCTCAGTTTTGTACAACTGATATTTAAAGAAACATTCCTAATTGTCTTTTGAGAGAATTTAGCTACATGTAGTCTACACATTTACAACAGTTATGTGTAAGTGGTTGATCAGCTACAGGTGACTTTAAGTCAGCAAGATGGTTGCATGAAACCATTATCACTGGTGGTTGGTTCGAGTTATTGCTGCAACAAAACTGTCAGGTTTTATTAATTAACCATGAAGAGTGGACAAAGTGTCATATTTCTCTTAGGTTTCTTCGTTTGACTCCTCCTTTGACTGTGGTCTTGAGCTGGCTTTTTTGTCGATCTGGGCTGGGTGACTAGGATATGATCCATGTCGAGACAATTCCATAGATGCCCATGTGGCTGGTTTCTTTGTTTGACACATGTAACCTATTCAACCATGGAGGTAGCTACGAAACACATGGTTAGCTACAGAATAGGCTTCATTCTGTAGCTAATTTGCAAAAGCTTATTTCAAATAGAAAAAACATAAAAGTATAACATGTTAATCATTGAATGTCTCCTTTAATACAAAATCTATCATTTATCATTGATGAGGACATGTATTCTTACGGAATAACAAGGGAAAGAAGTGAGAAAAGTTGTCTAGGAGAAGGAAATTCTGAGGTTCAACATACCCCCACTACAAAATCATTGCATATCCCCATGCAATTTTTCCAAAAATGTAAATTCTTCTTCTTATTACATCTACTCTATCACCTCTGCTAATACATCCAATTTTTTTCTCTTGTTCCTCTTTGAAGTGACTGCCATTCTGGGTTTCTTCATGAGAAGTCTATATTTAAGGTTGACGATTGCTCTGTTCAAGTTTCTGTTCTTCCTTTTCAACTTCCTATTCTTCTTGTACCACAGCACTAGGTGCAGTGTAGTATTATCATGAATAGCTTTATCGAGTTTACTTTGTTCCCTCAGGGTTTCATTTTCTTTCTTGCTATGCCTGTTCAATATCTCTAACCCATAGATTTCCTGTTTGAGAGAGTTAGCTAGAGGTTCTTGTGGATTAACAGGGAGTTCTAGATTGCTTGAGGATTCTGGATCCATTGAGGCACTTTTCTTCTCCAGTGATTCTATATAATCATAAATTTTTTGTTTCACCAGGTCTATGCCTGGAGATCTTCTACTGGGGATGCCTTCGAAGCACTGTTTAGGAGAACTTTGAGGACTGTGTGTTGTAAATGAAATATTATCAGGAGATGGTGCTAGGGTTTCTTCTTCCAAATTTATGAACTTCGTTCCTTTTGATGATATCTTCTTTACCTTACCTCGAAATCTAGAGCTCCTTCTAAGTTGGATAGGGCTTATGTTTTCCTTTCTTGCACCCTCTTTCTCCTTCCCTACTTTTCCTTCTTGATTTGTTTCTTAATCTCTGTCAACCTTTCAGAGATTAATTGTTCATGATCTTGCTGCAACAAAGATTTGGGTTTGTTCCTAGTAATTCCACCAATTTCCTTTTTCATCTTTCTCTCCTTCTTGATTTGCTCCCTGGTCTCTGTCAATTTTTCAGAGATTGGTTCTTCATCATTTTTCTGTATTGAGGGCTCTGGGTTGCTTTGAATGGATAGATTAGTCTTCTTTCTCCTACTCTTTCTAATATTATCTTCTTCAGGAGATTTTGGTGCCTCTTGGAAATGATTTCTTATCAGAAAATTTTCCTAGGGATCTCCTATGTTTTTCAAATGAAACTCAATTAGTATTTTGACCAACCCATGATGGTACATGGTTGTCTCCAGGGATTCTATTTTCTTCTGTACATTTGAAGCCATCCTTCTTAAACTGTTTAGTAGGAAGAAAGGAATATTGATTTCTCCATTTTTTAGAAAATTCATCAACAATTGTATATGGTAGACATACACGCACCCGAATCTCCACTAACTGGTGATAAATTTTTGTAATATCAACAACATATTTCCCCATTTAATTTTAAGAGCTGTAATATGAATTCCTTTTCTAAACACAGTGACATCCACACCTGGGTTCCTAAGGATTACCTTTCATGATTCACTGTGAAATTCTTTGTTTTTAAACCATCTCTCACCAAGTCTTGGCAGTTTTGTAGCCTCTACTATGTAAGATTCTATTACTGCAAACTTAATGTATCCAATCTCTACTTATGTACCATCGAATGATCTAGCAAAATATTTTGTGATCTCCTTGTGATATCCATCAAATTTTTCAATGAAATTGAGCCATCCAATCTTCTGCAACATCTCCTTGAGTTGTGGGTACCCTTCCATAAAATTTGCCCCTACGGGCTCTGCCCTGACAATGAGTCCCATGGGCTCTGTTTCGTAGAATTTTCTAACCTTCAAAATTACTCTCCTAGTCTATGAAATGGACTGACTGCAGGTATGGTGAAAATTAACTATGGGTTTGCATGGAATAAGTAGACGGTGAGGGTTTGGAGAGACGTGAATACGTTGTTCACATCATAGTTTTGATCGTTAATAGATGGAGTTATTAGAGACCGTTTAAGTATAGAGTAACGGAGGTGTGGTATGATGAAATCATTATAGACCATTTGGTATCGAATGTGGAAGATGTCGAGGAGATGTGGTATCATGAAGTGACAGTCCAATCAAATGATGACTTGTTAAGGAGACATGTGATCATTCATATTATACATGACTTATGTTTATGACTTATTGTTTGAAATAAATTTGAATTTTAGCTTTATAAGTTAACCTTTTTCTTGATAATTCTTTTGGTGTTGATCCGTAGGTACTTTGAGCATGGTTGATCTCCAAAACTTGATTCTTCAATTTCCCTGCATTCATGATTTATTTGTAAGCTGTACAATTGTGCCAGAGTTGATAAGTAAGTTGTAGCTGCAGAATTAGATTAGTTGTGGAATGGAATCAGCGACAAAATGTGAAAAGAAGGAAAAGTGAAATATGGCTTATGAAATATGGATGTAAAAATAAAATGGAAATGAGTTATGACAGTGAGATGGAATGAGATGTAAGATAAAATGAAAAATAGGGTGAAATGGGGTAAAACTGTAAGAAGATAAAATGTAAATGAAATATGACAGTGAGATGAAGTGGAACTATAAAAAAATGAAGACAAAATGAGATGGAATGAGATGATGAATTTGCAGACTCTAAACTGTAAATGAATGTAGCTTTTTGTCACTACTTATTACATAAAGGAAATGGAAAATATAGGATGTCAGAAATCTCTGATTTTCACCCTGTATTTTCTGTATAAGGATGCCAATCAATGATTGGTTTTCAACCTCATACAATTTTATTATTATTATTATTATTATTATTTATTTTTATTTATTTATTTTATCAAGAAAAATAAAGACTAAGTTAGTGGAGAAGAAGAATTCTTCTTCACTAGCTTCATTTCAGAGTTATCCTGGAAAATCTTAATGAACTCCTCTCTTGAAACTGGTTTTTGATATATCTTCAACTGATGACCATTCACAAGAAGAGGTATTTTTCTTCCATCTATTGTCCTTATATTTACTGCTCCGTTATTAAAGACTTCTTCAATCTCATATGGCCCAAGCTAATGAGTTTAAAACTTCCCTTGAAAATATTTGAACTTTGAATCGAACAACGGTGCCCAATCTCCTCCTTGAAACTTCTTCTCCTTAATATATTTATCATGCCATTTAGCCCTCTACTGTTGGACTATACTGGTTCTTTGGACTGCATTTTGCCTGATTTCATCAAGTTCATTGAGTTGCTCCAATCTATGTTTCTGTGCCTCTAATAAATCCAATCCCAATTGGACTTCCATCTTGAAGGTTTTAATCTAAAACTCTATAGGGAACAAGACTTGTTTCCCATAAAGAAGTTCATAGGGTGTACATCCCGTTGTGTTCGTCCATGTAGTTCTATAAGCCCATAAGGCTTCAGGGAGCCTTTCTTCCCAATATCTTCTATGTAGATGCACAGTCTTAGTAAGAATTCCTTCAATCACCTTATTTGTAGATTCAACCTGACCATTTGCTTGTGGATGATAGGGGGTTGATTTCCTATGTTTGATCTTGTAATCTTCCATAAGACTTTTCACCATTTTAGATGTAAATTGAGATCCATGATCTGTCACAGTTTCTCTTGGAACACCAAAACGAGTGAAGATGTCATCAAAAAGAAAATTAAATACAGATTTTTCATTAGCAAAAGGTAATGCTTTGGCCTCTATGCATTTAGTGACATAATCAATGCATATCAATATATACTTCTTTTGCTTAGGTGAAGGGTTAATTGGCCCAAAAAAATCTAAGGCCCATTTTTCAAAAGGTTCTATGAGTACCTTAATTTGTAGTGGCATTTCATTTGAAGGAGTAGGTTTCCCTACCCTCTAGAAGCTACCACACCTCCTGACATATTCTTTGGCATCTTTTAAGATGGATGGCCAATAATATCCTAAAGAAAGGATTTTATAGGTTGTCCTCTTGTCAGCAAAGTTTCCACCACATGGCTCATCTTGACATGCCTTAAGAATCTTAGGAATTTCATCTTCCCTAACACATCTTTTGATCATAAAATCTGGGCTTGTTTTATACAATTCATTAGTGATCCATGAGTATCTTGCACTTATCTGAATGATTTTTATTTTTTCTCTAGGAAACAAATGTGAAGGTAATTTCCCTGTGACTAAGTAATTAGCAATATCTAAAAACCAAGGAGTTTGAGTATTCAATGCAAAAAGATATTTATCAGGAAACTTATCTTCAACCGGAGTATCATCTTTGATATTTTGAATTCTGGATAAAAAATCAGCAACCGTGTTTTGCTTTCCAGGTCTATCGAGCATAGTAATATTGAATTCTTGCAAGAGTAAAAGCCATGTTGTAACTCTGCCATTAGTAATAGCTTTATTCATTAAATATCTAATTGCAGAGTGATCTGTATGAACAAAGGTTCCATAGCCTGTTATATAATGTCTGAACTCGTTTATTGCATGAAAAACAACTAAAAATTCCTTTTCAGTTATAGTATAGTTCAACTCAGTGGGAGTCATATTCTTACTTGTATAGTAGATGGCATAGGGAATCAAGTCTTTTGTCCTAATACAGCTCCCAGAGTTGTATCTAAAGCATCTGTTGAAATGTGAAATGGTAGTTTCCAATTTGGACCTCTTAAGATGGGTGCTTCAGAAATTTTTGTTTTTAAAATCTCAAATGCTAACTGGTAGTCAGGATTCCAATTGAATTCACAATCCTTGGTGAGTAATTTGAAGAGTGGGGATGCTATTTTAGTGAAATTTTCTATAAATCGTCTATAGTATCCTGTGAATCCTAGAAAACTTCGAACATCCTTTTGGCAATTTGGAATTGATAATTTAGAGATGACTTCAACTTTAGATTTATCAACTTTAATCCCATCTCCTGAAATGTGATGCCCTAAAACAATACCTTCTGTAAACATCATAAAACATTTTTCATGGCTTAGTGAAAGGTTTTCTTCCTTACATATTTTAAGAACTCTTTCCAAATTTTCCAAAGCTTCTTCAAATGTATTCCCATAGACTGTAAAATCATCCATATATACCTCTACACAATCATGTATTAGATCAGAAAAAATTCCTAGTACTGCTCTTTGGAATGTTGCAGGTACATTACATAACCCAAAATGAAGTACTTGGTAGGCATAAGTTCCCCATGGACAAGTAAATGTGGTTTTATCTTGATCTTTAGGTGCCACCTAAATCTAATTATAACCACTAAAACCATCCAAGAATGAGAAATACTTCTTACCTACTAATGTATCTAACACTTGATCTATAAAGGGCAAAGGAAAATGATCTTTAAGGGTAGCATTATTAAATTCAGGATAATCAATGCACACTCTCCATTTACCATTATTTTTTGGCACAATTACTAAAGGAGATACCCATTGGCTGTCTGAAATTGGGTAAATGAAGTTTATATTCAGCAGTTTTTGCAGCTCTTCTTTGACAATTTCCCTAAGATTTGGATTCATTCTTCTCTGAGATTGTCTGATAGGTCTACAATTTTCCTCAATGTAGATGTGATGTATACAAATATTAGGACTAATTCCTTTCATGTCAATATATTCCCATGCATATGCAGCAGAATGTTGTTTTAATGTCTTGATTAGCTTTTCTTGTTGTAATTTCTCCAAGTTATTGTTTATGTTCAATGTTCTCCCCGGAAAGATTTCAATTGTAGAGCTACCAAATTCTTCCATAGAATAAAGAGACATCTGCCTAGATGAAAAATATTCAATATTGGATTTTTCTTGAAATTGATCATGTTCATATTCTGGAGACGATTCACAATTTTCCATTGTATTTAAGATTTGACTATCTTCACTAATATCTGAAATAGTAAAGAGAGGTTGAATGTCATTTTCATCATCAATCAATTCTTTGTCATCTATTTCTATGATTGTTCTTGTTGGAGGATATAGAGTGAATTTATTTGTTGAATTCCTATCAGAAATATACATATCACTAGATCTACAGCTAATGAAAGCATCAGCTGTGGCCAGCCAAGGTCTTCCTAATATGAGTGGATGTCCTCTTAGATTGTTCTTGGGGGTGAAGATCATAAAATCAACAAGATATTCCCAAGAATCTAAGGATACTGAAATATCTTCTAACACTCCATCTGGTTTGATTACAGATATGTCTGCTAATTTCAGTAATGTAGGGGTGTAAAGAAGATTAGGTAGCTTGAGTTGTTCCATGGTTTGTTTTCTCATGATGTTTATTGTTGCCCCTAAATCAATCAATGTATTTGGAATTTCAACTCCATTGATATGTGTTTTCACAATTGGACTTCTTGGATCTACATATTTTTGTATGGCCATTTTTCCCATCATTATATTTTCTATTTTTCCTACCAGGTGAATTCTTTTTGTTTCTTTTTCTTTTCTTCCTGGTTTCTTTATGCTCAACTCCTTTACTGTTTTAGCTAGGATTGGAATCTCCTTAATGGCTTGTAACAAAGGAATTTTGATACAGACATTTTTCAATTCATCTAGAAAATCATAATTCAACAACATGATCTACGTTTCTACTCCTCTATCAACTTGTAGTCTTTCAGGAAAGGGAGGTGCAGAAGTAGATACTGGCTACTCAATGATAGGAGTTGATTTCATTGGTTCTTTCTATTTTTCATTTTTAGTATTTTGGTTTTGGAGAGATGCTCCCTCAAAACTTTTATTGGGTTGTAGAGACTCTTCCTCATAATTGTCTTGTTCCTTAATGACTACAGAAGGCCTTTCCTTTCCTAATATCCTACCAAATCTTAGTTGAACATCATTGAAATCTAGAGGAGTGATCATATAAGTTGGAAACTATTGTCCTTCCACCATGTAAGTATTCTGAGGATTTTTATTGTTGGGGTTTGGTAATGGTTGGGCAAGTAGTTGTTTTGGTCTCTGTTGAAATGGCAGTAAGAGTTGAGGACTTTGGTTTTGTTGTGGAAATGGTAATGAATGTTGAGGGTTTTGATTTTGAAGTTGTGGCTACTAATTTTTTTGTGGAATGTGTGGGGGAGGATAATTCTGATAGATGGAGGATATTGATAATATTGAGAAAATCTTCCACAAGGATTTTGTACTCCTTGTGCCCAAGGTTGAGATTGAGATTGAGGTTGAGGCCAAGGTTGCTGCCAAGAATTCCAATTTGGTGGGGCTGAAGATACATTTGATTGTTAAATTCTTGATTTTTTGGCCCCTGCCAAGGTTTTCTAGAGACAAAGCAAAGAGGTTCTCCTGAATTTGGAACTGTTTCTTCTTGAAAAACAGCCTTAAGACCTGGAATCAAAGGACAAGCCTTGGTTTCATAATTCTCTGAGAAAATCATACAAGTCTCTATAATTTTTGGATGTATTAAGCTCAGAATTATAGCTCTTTAATTTTGGAACTTGCTTTCCTGTTAATAATATGAAGCCATGTTTGACCAAGTGATCATTTGAAAGAATATCTTCAACTAATTAGTAGCTCAAGTCAATTAATTGCAGAGGGCCCTTGCACTGAAGGAGGCTTTTCTTCTTATTTTGTTTATTGTTCAGTTTAGTTTCATTATTTACTTTTAGAATTATTTTTAGTTTAGGTTGATTACCTGTAGTTTGTATTCTTTTAGTTCTGATCAATAGCATTATGTTAAGATTCGATGGTGCAGTCTTGTTTCTTCAATCAATTTCATAAAGGAAACAACTTTGTTTTTAAACAGGGTAAGGTTGAAAAGTAATAAGGATGCATTGTTGATTAGTTTACTTACTATTTGTTTTCTTTGTTATTTATTTCCTAATTCAGATTGCCAATGCACTGTGTGAATAAATGTTTTTGGTCACCATTTCAAGCTGATATCCATCCTAAACTAAATGGTTAAGCATTCAATTCACACGAGGATTGAAATAAATTAGTTACTCTCTACATATTTGATTTAGTTCTTTGGAATATAAAGTACAGTAAGTTGCTTGTATGCCATCTCAAGAAAGTTATTTTTCAAAATTGAAGACTTGGACAACTAAAAATGCTTTAGTTAGTTTCATTCTCTATAAGATTTTGTCTTAAAGGGGACATGAAATGATTAACATGTTATACTTTTACGTTTTTGCTATTTGAAATAAGTTTTTGCAAATTAGCTAAGGAATGCAGCCTATTCTACAGCTAACTGTGTGTTTCGTAGCTACTTCCATGGTTGAACAGGTTACAGGTGTCAAACGAAGAAACCAGACACATAGACATCTTTGGAATCATCTCGACATGGATCCTATCCTAGTCACCTAGCCCAGATTGAAAAAAATGCCAGCTCAAGACCACAGTCAAAGGAGGATTCAAATGAAGAAACCTAAGAGCAATAACACTCTTTCTCCACTCTTCATGGTTAATTAATAAAACCCGACAATTTTATTAATTAACCATGAAGAGTGGACAAAGAGTCCTATTGCTCTTGGGTTTCTTTGTTTGACTCCTCCTTTGACTATGGCCTTGAGCTGGCTTTTTTGTTGATCTGGGCTGGGTGGCTAGGATAGGATCCATGTCGAGACGATTCCAGAGATGCCCATGTGGTCGGTTTCTTCGTTTGACACCTGTAACCTGTTCAACCATGGAAGTAGATACGGAACACATGGTTGGCTGCAGAATAGGCTACATTCCATAGCTAATTTGCAAAAACTTATTTCAAATAGAAAAAACTTAAAAGTATAACATGTTAATCATTTAATGTACCACTTAAGACAAAATCTATAATTTATCATTGATGAGGACATGTATTCTTATGGAATAGCAAGGGAAAGAAGTGAGAAAAGTTGTCAAGGAGAAGAAAATTTTTGTGTTCAACAACAACCTCAAATCAAAGGCAAAAATGAAAGTTGGGCTGAGGCAAGACCAAATCTATCACTGATGAGAGTGGGAAGACTACAGGAGTAGTCTAACAACTTCCATAATAGATAATGATACCCAAACAATAAGGGAGACAATAAAAAAACAAAACTAATCAACACAAAAGACAAAAGACAAGGCCCCCAGTATGGTCACCAACTTGTGACATAGGCAAGTTCCCTTTATAGACATAGGCAACCCCTTTAGCCCTAGAGTGGTTCTAGTCACTAGAAAGACAATACCAAAGTAAATTTCCTTAGAAAGTTGGTGTTATGAAGGCCTACCTTTAGTTCGTCGTTCGATGAAGTCCTCGTCATGTTGCTCCATCTCTCGTTCTTCTATTCACTTATACCTAAAAACAACATGTAGAGAAACACCAAAAACACAATAGAAAACGACCAAACAATCTACTTGAAGGGTCAAGGGACCTCAAGCAATCGGCATACGATTTCAACATACGATATAGGAAACAAGTTGTTGATTTGTATTAATATCAATCAAAGTAGAACTTACAACCAAGCCTTGATGTCGTAAGTCTCCTCGAAGGGTCCCATCAGCATGTCTTCGTAAGCATTTACTTGTGAACCATGTCCCAAGGGAACAAATGACTCTCTCTTTCGTTCAAAAGATTGATGCTAGAAGGTTCTCAAACCAACTCTACTCAAACATCTCTCAAGCCAAATTACATGTGAGGCTACTTCCACATTCCAATAACACTCTCTACCTCTACTCCTCTCTTAGAAACCTAAAGCTACCAAATTACACCTAGCTATCATCGAGTTACATCCAAGATAGCTGATCTCATTCATGGAGGAGACATTTATAGGAGGGAGAGGTTCATAAGAGATGGGAGGAAGAGTTTATCTCTTAGGGAGGTTGTAAAAAAGGTGGAACAACTATCCCAAAGGAGAGATGCGAGCTCATCTAACCCAACAACCAGCCCTAGGACCGCCCATGAAGCAGTTTCATCTCGAATCTTTGTCGAGTTGTTGAAAAACTTGCCAAAAGTAGATCTTCGCAAGTGAAACACGGGGACAGAGTGACGACTTTGCTAGGGCTATTGCAAACTTGACCATATTTGCGGGTAAGACAGTTGATGACCCGTGACAACCTAGAAACTTAGGTAAAAAGGGGTCTGCTTCAGGGATAATGAACTGAGAGATTCTTCTTGAGATTACAAAGAAGGTATTGACACATAATTGGCAGCATGACACAAAATAGATATCAGTAATATGGACTGGCAGTATCCATGATTAGGAAATGTGGGGTCAGTGACAAATTACTGTGTAACAAGGTGAAACTCCAATTTTATAGAATGTGATCTGAGATCCTAAAGATGAAGAGGATGAGGACATATCCAAATTATTTCTTTGCATGGATGGAATAGTTAGCACCTGTTATAGCGGCTACAATACCCTCCAAAATTTTCTTGCATCCAAATTTCAGAGCCTTCCTTAGTTTTTCCCCTTATGATTGCAAACACTCAAGCTCATTCCATGAGCTCTTGTTTAGTCTTTATACCCTTTTCTCTTGATAGACCACCAATCATTGTTGTCTTAGTGGGTCCTAACCCAGGTTTAGAGTTAAGTTTTCCAAACAAATCCCTACACTACTGGCCCTTTCAGCATCAACCCGTGAAGAGCGAACTAAAGTCTCACCTGAAGTAATATGGGGGGGTGTTAGAACCAAGTTTCCACACCCATATATGAGTGTGATGTCGTTTTATGCACTAAAACTACCTTCACGTGGATCGATAAGACCTTAAGGATTATCGATATGACTTCCTTTAACTCACCTCTAGACCTTCGCGAAGGTCTACGACTGCCTTTCGTAGACCCTAAACAGGTGCATCAACCACTTACATGCCTTTATGATTACTCCTAAGTCCGTATTTACCCAGATTGGCTTAAGTATTCGATAACTTTAACATGCAACAAGATATTCTTCTCATAAATAGTTATTATTACTTGCATGCATATATTAATATAAATCATGTGAAATCGCGCATCAATATAGTATTAATTCATAAACCCACCAATCATCATAACATAATAGTGCATTCATTCATAACAAAAATAAATATCCAAAACACAAGAATTGATAGAATAATATCTTTATTAATACTTCAGTTCTGCTTACAGACTCAAGACTTCCTTGCACACTCAATTGCAGGGTTCTGCACACTCAGCTTGGAATATACTCTAGGCCTTTGTGCACACAACTAGAGAGCCTCTCTTCTATTCTAAGACTTCTTCACTCTTTCCTCTAATGACCTATTACATTTGTATTCATCGATATCTACTTCTTTTA
This sequence comes from Pinus tabuliformis, assembly GCA_031772625.1. Lineage (NCBI taxonomy): Eukaryota > Viridiplantae > Streptophyta > Pinopsida > Pinales > Pinaceae > Pinus > Pinus tabuliformis. Next base: position 519,529,157 of record CM062809.1, read on the forward strand.
GACTCTCTAAGACTCTCCTTTTTATACAATCCCGTGGTGCGCGAACGATGGATAGGTCTATACAAGCCGTCACAACTTACATAAAAGAAGGGTAAAACCCTTTATGACACTTTACTATCTACGCACTTTGCAACCACAATTTGTGGATACTTTACACTTCATACAACAAAACTTGGGCTTTTGCCCCAAAATTGACCCTAGGGGACCCTATCCAAACAGGCCCCCAACACAAATATCATGACTCGCCCTTGAGCCACTCTACTGGCATGAATATTTGATTGTGGAGACCTCCGAGCTCTACTTGTGCAATTCTACCTCCATCAGATGCTCCACCATATGCTTCATTGCTGGTCCTGCACTGTCTTCCTTGACCTTCTGTTGTGTTCTTTGTAGACTTGCCAGATTCTCCTCAATGGTGGAAGAGATAACATAGGCCTCATCCAGCCAAGGCCTCAATCTAGCCTTGAGGACCACCACTTTCATTTGTGCTGCCTCCACCTGTTCGAGCAACTATTTTGCCTCATGTAGCTTGGCCAGTCGCTGTGATATAATGACAGTGTGTGCCGTCGCTCTTGCTTCATCGTACTACTGCTGCAATTCATGGGATTTTGTGTTTAACCTCTATAAGTTAGAATCTTCTTGCAACACTGTAACTAGCTCCATGGACTGCTCGAAGAGCATGGTGCAATCCATCACCATAGCATCCACTGTTGTGACTCCATCCCTCACAGCGGCTTCGTGTTGTTCTCTGACCTCTAGCAGAGTTGAAGGTTGTGACTTCAACTCGAGCTCTATTATCTTCAAGTTCAGTTCAAACTAAACCTTGGCCACTTCCATATTCGCGTCACGCACAACTGCAACCAACTTCCTGATCTTTGCATCCACCAGCGCTTCCTCTGGGATATGCAGTTCAGGGACTATTCTGCATACCTCGGCCACTATGTTATAGATCTAACCTACAAATATATGAAATGATACCAATATACTCAGAAATAATAAAATCTGAATATAGATAGAAATGCTTCTTTATTGATCAAACCCTTAAGGTAGAGAAACACCATACATTCACTCCTTAAGGAAGGATAACACTCCACAAGCCATATGCTTAGCAATACAATAATCCTTGACATCTCTCAATGGGGAGTCTCTAGCCTTTATATAGGCCTCATACATACAATACCATGGGTCATTACCATGGTTCCCTCAATACCATCTATCTAATACAATGGGCTTATTACATTATTGCTAACTACTTGTGGTCCCTTACATGATACGGGTTAACCACTTTAAACAAGATCTGAATATAGATAGAAATGCTTCTTTATTGATCAAACCCTTAAGGTAGGGCAACACCATACATTCACTCCTTAAGGAAGGAGAACACTTCACAAGCCATATGCTTGACAATATAATAATCCTTGACATCTCTCAATGGGGAGTCTCTAACTTTTATATAGGCCTCATACATACAATACCATGGGTCATTACCATGGTTCTCTCAATACCATCTATCTAATACAATGGGCTTATTACATTATTGCTAACTACTTGTGGTCCCTTAGATGATACAGGTTAACCACTTGATCTGACCTGAAAATATAGAAACAAACCCAAAAATAAGAAGATAGAAATGCTTCTTTATTGATCAAACCTTTAAGGTAGGGCAACACCATACATTCACTCCTTAAATAAGGAGAACAATCCACAAGCCATATGCTTGTTCATACAATAATCTTTGACATCTCTCAATGGGGAGTCTCTAGCCTCTATATAGGCCTCATGCATACAATACCATGGGTCATTACCATGGTTCCCTCAATACCATCTATCTAATACAATGGGCTTATTACATTATTGCTAACTACTTGTGGTCCCTTACATGATACGGGTTAACCACTTATTTATTACTATGGCCCATCCTATTATTACATTATTCCCTTGGGTACCTCCCTCTATACCCCATACTATCCGCCCTAGGTATACTACATTCCACCCCCCTTAAACATGTTTCGTCCCTGAAACATAAGAAGAACACAAATAATAAGATCTACTCAAAAGAGTAGTCCACTGGTACCATGCATGTTCATCTAGCCATCCAAGAGAAAGGTGAACCCTTGATCTAGTTGGTGCCTCGCTCGCTTCAGATGGAAGTTGACCCTGACAGATCTTCTGTGTTGATGTGTAGTAGGTGGATTTTTTCCCCTCTCTATCTGTCATGTGGGGGGTTTTGTCCTTGTGGCTAATTTGTTGCCATCATGTTGGTTATTTTCTTGCGGGGTGATGTGGGTGATGATATGCTGAAGTTTTAGCCAACAGTGTATCTTTCTTTAATTCACCACCTAATGGACCTTGATTGGTATCTGGTACATGTTGTGGCATCTATTGTTGTTGCTTATCTTCCAATATTACTTCAACCATGGATTCCTCATCTGATGTATCTGTACCTGTAACATCTTCTGCTTCAGCCTCCTTGGACTCTACATGTTTTTCTCGTACCTAGTTTGATGTTTGTGTTTGGTTGTCGACCATCAAGGGCTCATCATCTGATGTGCCAGTCCCTATAACATCTTCCACTTCAGCTTCCTTTGAATCTACCTGTTCACTGATGGAAATATCCTGTAATGTAATTTTCTTCCTTTTATACCAGAGCTTCAGGAATTTTTTCTGCACATTAATATTAATAGTACCCATAAATTCCATCCAAGGGTATCCCAAAACAACATCCACACTAGCCATATCTAAAGCATAAAAATCGGAATGCAATACATACTTGTCCATAGAAATCTTCAAATTTTTATAAACTTACACCTCCTCATTATTAGCCTATGTGTGCTACATATGTTTTGCTAGAACTTGCAATTTTTTTACCAAATTGACATTTATAAAATTTTGCTTGCAACTAGGATTTACAGACATAATGATCTTCTCCTTCTAAATATATCCATGAACCTGTAATAAGGAGATACTAGTAGAAAATAACCCCTTACATGTCTCATTCCCCTATTTTCCAACATGAGACCATTTGTCCAAAAGGAGTCTTTCATATTCTTCATCCGAAAGTTTGGACAACTAGTTGTTGTCAAGAGAGTTCCACCATATGGAAGCATCTTCTTTCATACTAAGCCATATGAAACTTTTCCAATATTTTGGATGGTTTTTCTTAAGATCTTTTATGAATTCTTCAATAGTAGGACCATTATCTTTCCCTGTAAAAAAATTCTTTCTAGAAGCCATGAAGAGGGTTTTGAAAAAAAATCACTTACTTGGCGAAAAATTAAAATGGCCACCGCTCGGTCAATATTGCTCAAAATCCCTACTATGACCTATTTTCGGAAATGGAACAACTATTCTGCATCTTCCAATGTGATATAAATCCCGATGTAGGTACTAGAATTTCAGATTCGCGTTGCAACTGTCCTGCTATCACAAAAACTTCTGAAAAAAGAGTTGAGTTTAAATCAGTGATATCTCCCGCATCCGAACTTCGATTCGAGTGATTTTTTTTGAAATTGGGTATTTTTTTGTAGAGAACCAAAATGTGCAATTAGATTCTACAAATTCTACACCATAATGTACATATCGGATCTACAAACTCACCACCCTGAAAAATGTCTACAACACAACTGATTTTTAAATTAGTGATATCTCCCTCATCCAGACTCTGATTCGACCGATTTTTTTCTCAAATTGGGTAATTTTTTGCAACATATATCTGCAATTCAATTCTACAAATTTTGTACCAAACGAGTAGATCTGATCTGCAAACTCGCCACCCCGAAAAATGTCTGCAACATAGCTGATTTTTAAATCAGCAATATCTCCCTCATCCGGACTCTGATTCGGCCGTTTTTTTTTCAAATTGGGTATCTTTTCACAAACAACCTAGATATGCAATTAGATTCTACAAATTTTGCACCAAAACATATAGATATGATCTGCAAAATCGGTGCCCCAAAAAGTTCCTGTAAAAATAAAAATAAAAATTTCACTTTGCCCAAGAAAGTGCTCCGATACCACTTGTTATAGATCTGACCTACAAATATATGGAAAGATACCAATATACCAAATAATTGTAAATAAACACCAGAAATAACAAGATCTAAATATAGATAGAAAATGCTTCTTTATTGATCAAAATCCTTAAGGTAGGGCAACACTATACATTCACTCCTTAAGGAAGGAGAAAACTCCACAAGCCATATGCTTGTTTATACAATAATCCTTGACATCTCTCAATGGGGATTTTCTAGCCTCTATATAGGCCTCATACATATGGGTCATTACCATGGTTCCCTCAATACCATCTATCTAATACAATGAGCTTATTACATTATTGCTAACTACTTGTGGTCCCTTACATGATACAGATTAACCATTTTATTTGTTCTATGGCCCATCCCATTATTACATTATTCCTTTGGGTACCTCCCTCTATACCCCATACTATCCCCCCTAGGTATACTACACACTATGGTAGATGTTTGTTCATTTTTCACCTAAAATTTCTTCCATGCTTCCAGCACTATTGTTTTCTTCACGAACATCTGTTACTTGTTGACCTTGTACTTGCTGATCATGATCAGCAAGTGTTTCTCCTGATCCTTAATCTTTGCGATCACACATGCTTGTAGTGTGTGAAGGAACTCACTCGGGAGCGCAACCAAGTTGAGGCCCACATTCTTCAAAGTGCTGACAATAGCCTTGTTAGTAGCTACCTTTGTGCTCAAAGCTCCATCAGGCAGTGCAACTTCTTGGAGATCCATTGAGCAAACCAACTCTGCTACTTGAGTGGTCCTGTTGTGGCCAGGAACAACCCCCTTCTTATTTAGTGTTATTACTAATACTAAATAAGGGGGGACCCTTAGTCAAAATTTTAAAAAATCAATTAGTGCTTGAATTTCGTTTTTCAATAAAACTTACCATCATAAACTTAGGAGAATACCCTTGAAAAATCTAAAAAAGCTTAAGTTTTATGATAAGGTAGGATAAAATCACTCCTTAAGAACTATCACATCGCAAAAAGGATAATGGATACCTCCTTACAAACACAATTCTAAGGTTACGAGATTGCGATGCGAAACTTCATCGCATCGCATGCATCAAATATCACTTACGCTAAAAAACCTCAAACTTTCGATATGTGATGGCGCATATCGCAAATCAAATTTCATGGAAAACACATTAACAGATGATTGTCATATGCTACGCTCTAGCGATATTGCGATATTGCGATATTGAGATGTTGCGATATTGCGATGTTGCGATATTGTGATATTGTGATCGTGCGATAGAGCGATAAAGCGATAGAGTGATATTACGATGTTGTGATTTGTGATATTGTGAAGCAAATCACAAAATCGCTTCATCGCAAATCTTTCGGGCTTGTTGTTCAAAAAATATTTTCCATAAGCTGAGATCTGGTTATGTGCTTTAATGCTAATTAATGAGTTAGTTGCCAATCATTAATGAAATAGGGTTTCGTGCTTATCGAAGAGCCATTTCACGTAAGGTGGTATATTTTATGTCTTCGGCATTTAAAGCTTTCCTGTCACCTTTTCCTTATCATGATTCTCACCTTATTTGTAAATTGTAAGAACAAAGAACAGAGAACAATACAAAGTAGTATTCAGGAAACTATAGGAAAGAAAGGCAAAGCTCTGAGTTCTAAAGATCAAGAAATGACACCCTTGTATACAGACATGGCCTGTAATAGAGATGCTGGTATTACTACTTGGGAAGGCATGTATAGTCTACTTGAGGAAGAGAATCCCAAAATAATGGAGGTTACAACTACTGCAGGCTCACACGGGTCTTCTGAGGCATCTATTACAGAACTAGCTGGCTCATTCTTACATCGGATAGCGACGAGGTCCAAAATTCTTCCGTACATAGACATGGTTAAATGGGTACTGGATAGCGCTAACATCACAAACAGACAATTTAAGACTCAGTGTTAGCAACTTACGGAATCGTTATTTTCACAAAATTTAAGCTTTATATCTGCTAAAAAAAAGCACACAAGAGGCAAAAAATCACATCAGGGAAGCTCGGATCAAGAAATGGAGGCAGTTTCCGATGCGTGAGTAATTCCTAGCACTAATCGCACATCTCTAAGCAAAACCTCTTGAAAGGGAAAGCCTCTAATTGCTCAGTCACTTGTAAGCCCAGAAATTTGGAAGAAAGCAATGCTAGAGGTAAAAAAGTAAAACTTGAATCCTAAAACCAGTGGTATTTGTCATAAATATGTTCAAAATGGTATGTATATATGCTCAGCAACTACAAACAGGCTGGAGATAGAAGGCTCAAGAAAAGGCAGAATCAATCAAAAGATTGACTAAGTTGAATTAGGATTCTTACTAGGCACATTTGGTAAAACCACACAGCCAGTGCATGACTGTCAAATGTATCATCAATTCTGCCGAGAAGATGGCGCCAGCTCTTGCCAATGCCATTTTCGTAGGACAGTTAAAGTCAGAAGTCGGCCAGCTGACTCTTCTCAAACAAATGTTGAACGCTTGTGATTTCAAGGAACAGATACAGAAATAGTTAGTTGTTATTTTTAATTTTAGATTCAATGTTAGTATTAATTTTGCTTTATTTTTGCCTGAAAATGAGGATGGTCATTTAAAACGTATCCTACATTTTTGTAATAAGTTATTTTTAGATTTAGCTAGTAGTATTTAAACCCTTCTCATGCATTTACAGAAGGGTCCTAAAATTTGTCAAAAACTTGTCCTCAGAACATGCACTTTTGTACCCTATGAGGAGGTTTTGATGAATGAATGGAACAGGATTTATTGATATCTGCATTAATATCTACTACTGATGTTGCACTTCTGTACTCTTAGTGGATGTTGGATTAAGAAGAGATAAATCATTATCGCTTGAAGCTCATGAGTAGAACTAGTTATAAATGGTACTTCTATCTCTTAACTATTTCTACCTTTTGTGTTAAAGTGATATTTATGTTCAATTGTTTATATATCGATGTGTGAATGCTTGAGTTATCATTTGGCACTTCTGTACAGTGATAGCTATTTATTTATGCTTAATGTATGAGTAGCTTATTATGCGATATGTTTTTCACAACCGTTTCGTCTAACTTTTTATACAAAGTGGTTTATCTCTATTGAATTCTCTTCATATAACAGTTGAATGATCTTTATTACCAATCGTTATTTGGAATCATTTTAGATCTCATAACGGAAGGATTACACCCCGGGTTAGTGTAGAATTAAATATTTTTTGTTTATTAAAATACAATTGCATGTTATTAGATTAGAGTTAAAGTAAAATCATTTCACTTAGGAACTTTTAGAAAGGAAATATCAAATCTCAACACACACACACACACATAAATTGGGAAATTGGTCCCATATCCCCAGTCGGACCCACTATACCAAACGAAAAAGGAGTTTCTAACCAAGGTCCGGACTAGGTTGGTATCCCCCTTGTTGTAGACCCGATTTTTGGGGCTTCCACAGGTCCCTGGTGCCAAACTAGTTTATGCATCGCTACTCTATCCTATAGCTTCCTAGAGTCTAGTCATTTGGATCTGCAGCTCGTGCAAACTCGTCTGTATGGTGCTTAGTACCTACTTCTGCTGCTTCTCAAACTACTACAACAGTTCTGCTATTGTATCCCACACCTTATCTCCAATATCATCCAAGTCTCCCTCCATCAAGGTAATTGGATCTAGCGACGACTTGGTGGCTTTTGTATTTTTGTGTGGTCCTTCCTTTTCATACTCCCTATACTGCTTCACCCGGAAGGGAGTTCTCTCCTGTTGTTCTCCACCGTCCTTCTCTGACCGCTCTTCCTCCTCCATTTGGGGCTAAGGAGACTTCTGACTCCTTTTGGAGTTGCCCTCTTCCTTCTCTACCTATTCCTTTGCGGCACGCTCTGCTTATACCGGGGCCTTCTCCTCGACCTCTTTCTTCCTCTTCTCAGCCAACAATTGAACCTTCTGCCTTGCCACTTCCTTTTTCTTTTTCTTTGCAGACTTGCAGCGCCTCATTGATGCAACATGCCAGTCTATTGGCCAGCGCTTGATGACCTCTGCAATAGCATCATTCATAGCAAGATAGGGTAAGTCAAACCATTTCTGCTCGGGGACCTTGTGCACCTATATGTAAACATGATGTATGTCTGCTTTGAAATCCGCATACCCCGAGAGTTGCTCGAACATGGTTGGTGATAATTGTGGATTTTGGTTGATGGCCATGCGAATACTCACCTCCATCATCACCCAAAATACTTTTCTTTCTGTTACCCGCGCAACATTTTTTGTTGCCCAAAGAGATTCAAACTTTTCTACTTCTGGTAAATCCTCCTCCACAGGAGGAAACTGGCTAGAAAATCCCACGGGACCAGCACTATTGAGAGCAACAACCATGAATAGTGAAAGGTCTTACTATCATTCTGTGCCTCTATTCAGTTCGCAAGGAACACGTTACACAGTTAGCGCACCCGGTTGAACTGTATGCCCTCTACGTACTGAGTTGCCAATGAAACCATTGCTGCTGGCACTTCGTCCGCATGACACTTTCGCATAACTTTCCTAGCCAGAATCTGCATGGAAATCTTGACTGCGGGGTCAGTAATGCTAGTAATTGAATACCCACGTGGCTTTTTAACAAGTTTAAACTTGTCCTTCATCTTCTCAGCGAGGTTGCGCTCGCTTGTCTTTCCGCCAAATGCCTTGGCCAGATTCAGTATTAAATGCGGTAATAATGTGTTCCGGTGGATCAGCATATATGTGATAGGGATCAGCTCAGTTAACCACAAGCACTCGTCATGCACCAGGCAGAATAGCTGCTTAATGATAATCAGGTTGATATTTGACTGATGATAGTGTGGCACCCATAATAGTTTCAACCACCCTGATTCGTTAAATCCATGAATCCATTCCACCGGCTCCAACGCGGTGACACTAGACTCCTTGTAGAAAACCCTCTACATGAAGGTGTTGGTAGCAAGGTGGGAGAACCACTCATGGTCCGACAAATCCCAATATTCAAGATTCAAGTGTGGGATGCGCACCAAGTGTGAGACCCGCGCCAAGTGTGGGACCTGCACCAAGTGTGGACCTTCAAAGGTGATATTCTCAGGCAACAGGGTTGTGTTGACGAAGAAATGTTTTTCATCTGGGTCCTTCAGAACCTTCACCTTGCCCTTTTGTGGAGGGATATACTCTGGTAGCTTAGAAATAGGGTCCACCCCGCCAATTTCAATATCCTCTATGCCTTCCTCTACCTCCAGACCCACCATTTTCCCCTTCTCCTTTGCACTCAACTTTTCTTTTCACTGAGCATATGTAGCTGAATGATTTTGTGGTGACTTGCGCACCGGCATTGGCTTCTTTTGTTTATCCTTCTTCGGCATGGGATGTCTCTCATCGGCATAGGCTTCGACCTAGGCGACCTCAGCACTATAGGCACTGTTGCTGGAACCTCCATACTTACAAGCTCAAGAGAATCTCCCTCAAAGGCAATAAACCCTCCAGCGCTTGCAGTTTCTGTGGGACCTGGTCCTAACATGATATCTCGAATAAGCTCTCTGTCTGACTCGTGATACTGATCGAACACGGGGCTTGCGAGCAAATCCTCAAAGAACTCATGGTTCATGAACAACTCAGAAATTCTCAAAATGTAGTGTTTCTTGCTGGACGACCACGCATATTTAATAGGAAAATTCGAATTCAAATTCGACTATTCCCCCCAAAAATCCGTCCATAAATGCGAGATTGGCAAAAGATTTCCAAAGATTTCACTCTTAATTTTAGCCTTAAATGACGGTCACTCGCTCCTCTTAACCATATCCTAACAGTCAAACCATGAACAGTGATGCTAACGGTCACTTTTTGGCTGTGTTGTGCTGTCTCCACTGATGAACCTCATCGTTGGGTAATTATATGGGCCTCAATTTACCTCCTAGCTTAGTCAAACCAACTATTCTCATAAATTATTGCATACTTTTGATTATATTTTGTTTATGAGATGAGTTAGAGTTGGATATTTTGCTTTGTGGCATAATGTTCATTTAATGCAGGATTAAAGGATCAAAGCAAGGAATTTCAGCAAAGACCATGGTCAAAACTCGAATGGAACAAGGGGGAGGAATTATAGGAGGTAAATCCTCCTCATTTACTACCCCTCCATTCGAATATTCCTCCATCAGCTCGGAGTGCAAACAACCAAATCATGAGGACTAGAAGGCATCCGAGCTAGTGAAAGACAAAGCACCAGTTTATCTTGATTTTGGGAGCCAAGCCTCCCTAATTTTAAGGAATTCTTTGGAGACTTTAGATGTATAAGTAGAGAGGCCTAGGACCTCAATAGGATTCAGATTTTTTATTGTAAAACTTTGCTCTATTTCAAGCTGCAAGACTTGTGACAGTTTTTGATGTAATCCATTGTTTTGGTAATAAGAATGAGTTTTGTTTTGAGCCAGCACTGAGTTAACTCAAAGGGTTGAAGCTCTTCAGTTAGGGCCCAACCCTAGCAACCAAGGCTCCTATTTATTATACATGTATGCTAGCATAGATTCCTAGTTTAATTGTTCATTTGCTTAGTACATGCATTTCCATTACATCAGTGTAGATTAGATTGGTTGTGTGATAGATTTCTTCCATTTGTGCCTTCTTTCAAGTAGCAGGTTAGCAAGGAGAAAAAGGATCACCATAAGGTTGTCAACAGGTGTCTTGACCTCACTTCCCCCCTCTAGGACTATGACTTGAGGAAGAAACCCTTCAGCAGCCCCAAAAACACAGATTTCTTATTCTTGCATGAGCTTTGGAGTTTGTTATCTTTGGTTCAGTATTTGGTTGATGTTGCATGGCATATTTCATTGTCATCTTTTTCCATATCCATTTTTTCAATAAGATCTCACTCATTCTTTCATTCCCTTCAGCAACTTTCTTCATGCAAAATATATGCAATTGATTCATTCTTTTCTAGTTTATGAAAATGTATCTTGTTGCATAGTTCTTGGAAGACACACATGTTTTAAGAAAATCAGGTACTAAAAGAGGAGACCTAGACTTTATCACCAATAGCCACCTTCCACTTCATCCACCTTAGCATCTCTTGTTCCACCATCACCCTCACTAGTTTATTCCCCTAGTTACATTGAGCGAATCTAGCCATCTCTTATCTTGGATATTGACTCCTGAGTGCTCCTAGACTTTCTAACACCCCATTCCACTCATCATACACCTTTCCCAAGATTCCCAACACCTCCAATAGCTCATAATTAGCTCTCGGCTATATCCTTTAGGTTTCCTGTAATTTGTATAGGATCATCCTGTAGGTTTCTAGTACATCATGTAGGTTTTCCCGAAACAGTCTGTTTTGAGGCCGAATTGATGGGAAACCTCTAGGAAGTCACACAAAGCCTCCTAGGACCCTTCCACACCATCCAACCACTCCATAAACCTTCTATCCATCCTCCATCACCTTTCATTCACCTTTCACATTCACAAGAACTATTAATTTGCATACTTGATTTTTCCTAAAAAACAAAAAGTGAAAACATATTTAGTTTAGTTTTTTGCTTGCACACTAGTATGGTTTGATGCTCTTTACTTCTGCAGCTTAGATAATATCATTTTTTTAGTGTTGATTTAGCAATTCTTCTTAGCATAGTTGTTTAAATGGTTAATTAAGATATGGTGTGATTTAGCATTACATGTTGTTTTCTTCATTACTACAGTAGATTAGCTCCCTTAGAGTAGATTTTCTCTTCTTCCATCAAAAGAATCAAGCTTATTCTGACTCTATAGAAGTCTGACTTGGAACCCTTAGGGTCTTTCGTGAGATAAACAGTGACAACAAGCAGGAGGATTTACCTCCTATAATTCCTCCCCCTTATCCCATTTGAGTTTTAACCATGGTCTTTGCCAAAATTACTTGCTTTTATCCTTTAATCCTGCATTAAATGAACATTAGACCACAAAGCAAAATATCCAACTCTAACTCATCTCATAAACAAAATATAATCAAAAGTATGTAATAAGTTATGAGAATAGCTGGTTTGACTAAGCTAGGAGGTAAATTAAGGCCAATATAATTACCCAATGATGAGGTTCATCTTCCACCCCTATAGCGCAACTCCCTTCGCACTTCTTATGGTACTGTGACACCCTCCTATTTCGCGCATATCACTTGTCGCACAACTCTTTAATCTGGCAGTGTAGTTTATAGTCCCGTGCCTCCTTGCAGCTTCCTAGAGTGCTAAGACTGTCCTACCCTCATGTAGTCATCAGGTCGGATCCCCAACGTATGGTTTCAATCGGCTTCCATTTACCTTTCCCAGAAATTGATCTCCATTCAATTTCACAAGTTGAATTGCTCCATGATCAGTAATCTCTTTGATAACATATGGCCCTAGCCAATGTATTTGAAAATTTCTTGATAATCTATCAAACTTACTGTCATATCATAAAACTAAATCATTTACCTTGAAGGTGCTCAGTTTGATGTGCTGATCATGCCAAGATTTTTCATGTTCCCTCTAAACCTACTGATGGAATCCAGCCAAAAGTATATCTTCCTCGAGCTCTGTTAGCTACGCAAGCCGCTCTTCTGAGCCTTCACGGTTCGCAATCCCTATGAATTCCGCTATGCGTAGACTAGGAATGATATACTCCATAGGCATCATAGCCTCTACGCCATAGATCAACCTAAACGATGTCTAACCAGTAAGCTTCTTACAAGTAGTTCTATAGGCCCATAACATAGCTGGTACGCGCACATCCGAATCATTTCTCTGCACATTGAAAACCTTTGTCAGTGCATTCTCCAATATCTTATTAAACACCTCAATCGTCCCGTTGACCTGAGGATAATATGACATACTCTTCTGATGATAAATTTGGAATTCTTCTATCTGTGCGCTGATTGTTTCATTAAGGAAATGCGTACTATGATCACTCATTAAAATATTCGGGCAACCAAACCTAGTCAATACATAATCAAATAGAAATTTCACTGTTGTTTCCCTGGTATAGTCCTTTACATGTTGTGCCTCTCCCCATCTGGTCAAATAATCGGTCGCGGTGATGATATACGTGCACCGTCTTCTTTCCCAAAGGCTGAATCAGTCCTACGATATGAATTGCCCATTTCTCAAATGGTTGCAACGATACCTACAGATTCAAAGGTAGCTCATTCCTTTTCGATGGCCTGTTGGTTATTTGACATGCATCGCATGCCCTATGATATGCTTTGGAATCCTTATGCAATGTTGGCCACCACAACCTAGTGCATAGAATCTTCTGTGTTGTTGCTTTTCCTACATAATGGCCTCCCGGAACTCCTCCATGAGCTTCAGCTAGGATAATGTTTCCTTCAAAATCAGGCACATAGCATCACAGTATCTCGTATGGTCCCATCTTATACAAGTGACCTACAATAACAGAAAAATTTTCCACATGCACCGCCAATTCCTTCTTCTGTTGACTCGTGTATCCTTTTGGAGTTGTGCCTGTAGTCAGGAAGTAGATAATGTCTAAAAAATGATTGTCGACTATGCACACTACAAAGAGCTACGTGTCAAGCAGTCCTTCCTCCAAATTGGTAGGCTCCTATCCTATTTCAATGGGCAACAAATGATCTGGCCCTACATTCAATCATCCTGACTTCAGAGTTACTTCAAAATCATACTCTCGAAACAACATCAGCCATCTACATATTCCCCCCCCCCCCCAACACAAGCTTAAGGTGATATGGCCTCTTCTTAACAGGCTTCGTGTATTGTTTCAATGTTATTTTCATCACTACAAAATTGCCTATGATGCCTTTTAAGTATGAAAACTTTGTGGGTAACAAATCTGATATTTGTAGAGCAACTCGGGCACCTTATCCACCGTAGCATCATAGTCCCTTATCTTCGCAAATTTTGGCTCTGCTTTTGTGCCAATGTTTACCTATCTAGTCTTTAGTGGCATGGTGATATCTGGATTCTCTATACGTGGTCCCTCGACTTCGCGGTGACCTTCTGTCTCTGAGATATTAATGTTCCTTGGATCCTCCTCTTCTTCTTCACCAGTCACATTGTAGCACTCCAGTGCATGGCGCAGCTGGGTAGTCCAATCTGTTTGAATCAAATCCAAGGAATCCTACAGTATTCTGAATATCACTGCCTTGACCTCCTGCAGTGCTTCATCAATGCATTCGAATCCATCTTCAAAGTTGAATGTCATTAAGAATCCTTGTCTCAAAATATCCAACTTGTCAATGTCATGGCAGAGCTCTGTTTCTAGATACCATTTCATTGGTATCACATCCAAAGTGTCACAGAACAAATGCACCTACTCAGGTTGCGGCTCTGCTCCATAAGCATTAGTCCATTTTTCTAAGTGATCATGTAGATCATTCCTCCCATCATATTTCTTTGTGAGTCACACTTTTAGGCGACCAAACCACAACCTCATCATTCTTTGCTATTCATACCATCTATCAAAATTTTCTTTGTGCATACTCCACCATCTTGTGGGGGTAGCATGCAACACCAAGTCCAAGGCTTGGAAGCAATTCTTCTCGGGCACTTCCCTTTCAAATGCATCCAAGAATTATCTACATTAGTTAAACCATCATAATAAGGCAAACTCCTTACCTCTAATGACACACAGCGCAGCGATTTAGTCATCATGTTACAGCACAACGTAGATACTTCATGCAACCTATTCTGCCAATGTTCCAACTCCTCATCTAAATTCGATGTACAGGAACTTTCAAGGTCCCATGCATTGTGTCCATTTGTTGTCGGATTCACCCAATCTTGGTCTTGCGCTATTATTTTGTATATCTAGTCCAAATCATCGTCACTTTCATAATCACAGACCGGTTCAGTATAGCGCGGTCCTTCTGCAGGGTCCAAAGGTATTACTACACAGAGCAATTTCTTCTCAAAGGACATTGTCTACTTCTTCAAATTGATCACCCCATTCATGTCAATAGCCCAGTCAATCCCAAAGAGTGCGGGGTAAGGATTGTTGTCATCGACAATCTATATCACTTCGAAATTAGCCAACGCACTCATGCCTTCAATATCTACTATCACTCCCTACAATATTCCGATGGGGATAATATTCTATTGATTTTCCTTCCTCAATTGAATCGGATACCACTGTAGCGCAGGTCTCCCCATTCTCTCTCATGTCCATTTAGTCAAAACATTCACATCCGACCCCAAATCCAAAATAACTTGATCCATTTCATACTCACCTATTTGCGCGGTGATACTCATCTCACGCCTTGTTCTTTCCTTATGCTTACCAATTTTCTTGACTATGTGAGCTCCTTTAGGAGTATTTTCTTTTCCTGCACACTTATTTATTAATTCTTGTAGTCCTTTCATGACCTTGGTGTCACATAGAGGCTTCATACAGGTCTCCAAGAATGTAGTAAGCATGGAAGGGTCCATTTCTTTAGACAGCTTATGTTGGCTTCCTAAGGTAGAGGCCTCAGTGAAGCTTTTCTTTGCTTCCTGTTGAGGGCCCCGAGGTCGGGTCAACAACAAGGGGGATACCCACCCGGTCCGGAACCTGGTTGGTGGCTCCTTGCCCGTTTGGAGTAGCAGGTCCGACTGGGGGTAATGGGACTAGTTTCCCAATGTGATGGGTGTGTGTGTGTGCGTAGAGTCTGATGGTATTAATCTAGGGGGGGGGGGGGGGGGTTCTTCTAAACTAGTCTTAATTCTAACTGCTAAATTAACTCTATGCTAATGTAATCTAATGAAGAAAAATACATCTAATCTACGCTAACCCGGGGTGTTTTCTTTTGTTATGCGATCTAGAAAGATTTCTAACAGCAGCCGGTAATAAAGATCATTCAACTGATATCAGAATATAAATCGATAAAGATAAACCATTCTGCATAAGAAGTTAGGCAGAGTAGTTGTGAACAGCATATCGCATAATCAGTTTTCTATATGTTAAACATAAATAAATGACCCCACCGTACAGAAGTGCCAAATGGTAATGCAGACATTCATGCAATAACATACAAAGAACTCAGCCACATATCATTTTAGGAATACTAGCAGAATCTAGCCAAGAGATAAAAGTACCATTTATGACTAACTTCACTAATAAACTTCAAGTAACAATGATTTATTTCTACTTGTTCTAACATCTGCTAAGAGTACAGAAGTGAAACATCAGTAACAGATATTAAAATGCAAACATAAATAAATCTCGATCCATCCATTCATCAAAAACCTCCTCTGAGGGTGCAGAAGTGCATGTTCTGAGGATAAGTTTTTTGACAGATTTCCGGACCCTTCTCCAAAAACCATGAGAAGGGTTAAATACTACTAACTAATCAATCTTAATTACATGAAATTAGGGAATCGGCCTCAAATGACCGCCCTTTTACTAAAAGCAACTTTATTTCTAAACTTAAAATCTAATTTCTGACCGTTTCTGTATATTCTCTTTAGTGTTGTCAACAGTGTAATGCTTTCCTGGGAAGAGTCGGCTGGCCGCCTTCTTGTTTTGCTCGGGAGATAAAAGTGGAAATAACAGGAGCTGGCACTTCCTTCCAGCAGACCAGAAGATATTTTCGAAAACCTTTCTCTAGCTGGGTGTATTCGCCGCATGTATACTTAGCGTGTCCCAGTTTCTTCTCGAACTGATTTTGCTGTTGCCGTTTTTGGTTTCCGGTCGTGCGAATGACTGAGTGGGTTAGGAGTCGTGCTGTATGGGCAAGTCCCTGTATCGAGAATTTCTTCCGTTCTTTGTTCCAGGTTTTCCTGAAGCGTCCTTCTTCACTTGCGTTTCTCTTTTTGCTTTACTCGGTCTGAGCTTTAGGATCTTTTCTGAAC
The DNA here is from genome assembly GCA_031772625.1 of Pinus tabuliformis. NCBI lineage: Eukaryota > Viridiplantae > Streptophyta > Pinopsida > Pinales > Pinaceae > Pinus > Pinus tabuliformis. Next base: position 519,545,984 of record CM062809.1, read on the forward strand.
ATGCTGCTTTTGTGTGCCTTTGACTCTGAGTCCTGGATAGTCTAATTTCATCAGTGTCGGTTGGCTGATAGCCTGGAATCCGCGGTTCTGCTGCATGCGGCATCCGTTTGCGAAGGCATTCTCTCTCTGCTATCTGATTGGTGCTTTCCTCTTTCCCTCAGATGTTTCTTGCATATAAACTTATATCAGTTGCGTGTCTTGCAGTTTACGCAAAGGGGAAGTGAAATGAAAAGACTTGACGTGAAAGCATTAATCTCTAATGAATGCATAATTCTAACATTCATCATAACTTGACTCTTCGATAAATGTAACGCAATCATTCCTAGATACTTAAGCATGCGGTTATTAAATTCTTTCAAGGCGCGTCCTTAATGCATGGGTCTATCGTGTGATAAGTCTTTTCAGGTCGCAGGTCGCAGATCGCAAATCGCTACCATCGCAGATCGCAAATCACTGCCATCGCAGATCGCAAATCGCTAGTTCTCATTTAATGGTTACGCCGTATAGCGTGATGCTTGCGATTTGCGATATCGCATATCGGCGATCGCATTGCTCGGAGGCTTTTCTTTTAAGGGGCGCGTGTGAGGCATGCGATGCGATTTGAGCCTTAGGGAGAGAAATACAAAAACTTTAGAAAAAGTATTTTTTTGGGATTTTCGTTCAGGGTCCCCTCTTTGCTTGATGTTATTGCTAATGTCAAGTGAAGAAGGGGGGTTGTTGGTGACCACAAAAATGGCGATTCACTATGAAGAACCAGTTATCTCTGCTTGTTCTATTGCATTTTCACTTCCAAAACAGAAAAGTTTTCTTATGCCTAAATTTTGTTATGGACAGATAGAGTATTACCTTTTATCCTGTCAATGATGTTTCGTCACAACTTCTTATTTCATTCTGATTGTTTGTTTCCCCTGGGTTATTTTTTGTATTCATACCTAGTCATTACTTAGTCTCCTCAAAGACAAAATAAGGTCTTCTCTGCGTACTGGCTTTGTAAAGTATGCTCATTTGTCGCAGGTAGAGCCTCTGCTGCCCGCAAGCGTCCATAGCCTCGACAGGGTTACCATGTTATCCAGCAATGATCCTTTTTCCTGCTTGAGGTTATTTACAACATTCCAGAGAAAAATCCTTTTGACACTTTTTCTTTCTTTTTTTGATTTTTTTTTTTTTTTTATTATTCTCTAAAGAACAATGTCTTGGTTTGGTGGCCAAATTATGACACAGTCATTCACTTGATTTACACTTTTGCTGAACAAGCTGGCTCGTGATGAGACCCCTTGTCTTTCGATTGCACAATCTTGAGTCGTTGCCCTGTTTTGGTAGACAGTAGTGGCAAAGTCAGCAAGTTATAATATCTGTGATCATGATAAGCCGGCTCGTGATGAGACCTCTTATTCTTTGAGATATAGTGTTTTCTTGGATTGTCTCTCTGGATGCTGCGATTTTCCTTAGCAGGGAGGAAGTCATTGTTTTTCCTTAAGAAAGCTCTGGACGACAATAATAGAGTTTTAAGAACAGCAGTTTTGCAGAGAATAGCTATTTTGCTATCGATGATACTTTTCATAGCATTGGCATAAAACAATTTTTGCCAAAAGTTACTCTCATCCCAGGTTTCTTTGTGAAGTTTGAAACTAACATCATATTCAGGTTAAAGTCAACTCTATTTGTCAATAATAAAAGTCAGATTTTTCGAAAAGTTTTGCTATTTATACAAGTGAAATCAAAATCTGATACAGAAATGGTATGTTTCTTCATGAATACTATTTATGATCATTCACAACCAGCCCTATCTATGAAAAAATGAAAACTAACATGAAAATTTAAAACTATCCTACAAAAAACAGAAGGATGACCTTCTATGGGAAATACATTTTGAGGATTTGTCCGTTTACGGGCAGAGAATCTCTTCTGCCTGTCAAGTCCTGCAACACAAAAGTCGACGGGCCTATGACTTCTACGATTTGAAAAGGACCAAGCCATAGCTTCTGGAATTTTGTGTGTTTGCCCTTTTCTTCGTGAGCCTTATCCCACTTCAAAACTAGATCACCCATCTGGAAGTTTTTTCTGGTTTTTATGTTCGAATCAAAAGAGGATTTTATCAGCGCTTGGTGGTGAGCATGGGTTTTCTTGGCCTATTCTCGTTGTTCTTCTAACTTGATTACCTCCATTTGCCTTAGCTGTAAGGGAGAAGTAGGTACTTCATCAATGTGTTGTACTAAGGACAAAGAGGGAATGAGTAAGTGAGTAGGAAGAACTGCTTCTCTCCCGTAAACCAAATTAAAGGGAGAAGTCCCGATAGAGGCTTTCTTGGTAATTCTGTCTGCCCATAAGGCGTTTACCAGCGCTTTGTGCCAATTCTTTTGGTTTTGGTCAACTGTCTTTTTTATAATCCTGATCAGGTTCTTGTTCGTTGATTCAGCCAACCCATTACCTTGCGGATAGTAGTTGGCAAAATACTTCAGTTTGAACCCTCTTTTGAGTGCGAACTCAGTCATGGTATTTCCAGAAAAATATGAAGCATTATCAAATATTAAGGCCATTGGCAATCCAAACCTAGTAATGATAAATTGATCTATGAATTCAACAATGTTTTCAGAATTAGCTGTCTTGAGAGGAACTTCCTCTACCCATTTAGTAAACTAGTCGGTTGCAGTGAGGATATACCTATGCTGTTTAGAGGAGTGAGGAACGATCTCACCTATTATGTCCAGGCCCCATTGGCTGAATGGTTGTTCGATGTTAACCGGCTGCAGTGGCATGGATGACTTCTTTTGTCTTCCTGCAGCAGTTTGGTAGACTTGGTATTTTCTCACGTGATTGTACGAGTCTTTGAACAGCGTGGGCCAGTAGTATCCTGCACGTAAGATCTTGTGTGCGGTGGCTTCTCCAGCATAGTGTCCACCTGCTGGTCCATCACGGAGTTCCTGCAAAACCTTTTCGGCTTCAGTTTTCTCAAGACATCTAAGAAGCACAGAATCATAGTTTCTTTTAAATAAGACGTCATTTACGAGCTGGTATTGTTTAGCTTTTAACCTCAGGGCTCTCTTTTTTATGTGATCCAGGTGAAATGGAGCATATCCGCTCTTTAGGAAATAAATGATGTCGGCATAAAATGATTCTGCGTCGTTTAGGCTTACCTCATACACATGTACCTCTTCAGGTGACTCTTCGGGGATTTGCGATGCTCCAGCTAACATCTTGCAGAAGCCTTGGCCTCTTACGATGTGTGCCGGCTTGATTTCTAGGTCGTATTCTTGCAAGGTGGTGATCCAATTTGCTCTCTTTTCGCCCACGTCTTTCTGAATCAGGAGGTTTCTTACCGCCGGGAATGGTACTATGACCTTGGTATGGGCCTTTAGCAAGAAGGGTCTGAAATATTTGACTGCTTTAAAGACGGCATATGCCTGTTTTTCTACGTCCGAATATTTCAGCTCAGCACCTTGTAAGTTTGAGCTAGAGAATGCGATTGGGGCTTCTGCCTTTTCTTTGTTTGCCTGGGTCAAGATCGCAGCATAAGAATGCTCTGAGGCAAACGTGTATAAGACAAATGGTTCTGAAAAATTTGGGGTTGCTAGGGATGGAGCGTCGATGATGGCTTGCTTGATTAAGTTAAACGCTTCGTGCTCGTCTAGACCCCATTTAAAGTTTGAATTCTTTTTTATCATTTTTTGTAAAGGAGAAATAATACGTGAAAAATCTGGGACAAATCTTTTCACAAAATTGATCTGTCCTAGGAAAGATTTCATGGTCTTTTTGTTATGGGGCATGGATATCTCGGAAATTTCTTTGATTCTAGCAGATTCGATGTGAATGCCCGATTTGGACACTATGAATCCTAGCAATTTTCCTTCACTCAACGCGAAAAAAGATTTCTTCGGGTTAAGCGAGATTCCATACCTTAAACATCTTTGAAAGATTTGCTTCAAATCTCTGAGATGGTTGCTTCGTTTTTTGGAGTACACAGTTATATCATCCAGGTAAATCACTACTGATTTATTGATTAACCCTTTGAACGCAATATCCATAGCTCTTTGAAAAGTAGCGCCGGCGTTGATCAGACCGAACGGCATCTTTCGATACGCGTAGGTACCCCATTTAGTTCGGAAGGTGGTTTTTCGCTGATCGTCTGGGTGTACCAATACTTGATTATATCCTGAAAATCCATCCAGGAAAGACATCAATTCTGAGCCTGCTACAGCCTGTAATATTTGCTCCATAGGTGGGAGGGGAAAATTGTCCTTCTGACAGGCTTTGTTGAGATTCCGGAAGTCGATGCAAATTCTAATATCTCCGTTTTTCTTCCTAACAGGTACCATATTGGATACCCATTTGGAATGTCTGACCGGGAAAATTATTCTGGCTCTCAACAACTTATTCAGCTCAATTTTTATCTGATTTTCCAGGTTGGGGTGAATTTTTCTGAGCTTCTGTTGGACGGGTTTCTCGTTATCGATCATAGGGATAGTGTGCTGAATGATAGAAGTGTTATAAGTTTTCAGCTCATCGTAGTTCCAGGCAAAGACGTTCTTGTACTATCGTAGAAGAGGATGTATGCTGATTTTTCTTCAGGAGCTAGGCCTTGGCCTAGATTGACGTTTTGGGGTTTCTCGTCGGTTCCTAAGTTCACTGATTCGTAGTTCAGAGTTGAACTGTAAAGTTTGGCATTAGCTGACCTTTTGAACCGGCTTTTTAAGTCATACAAATCTTCTAATTTGACCACTGATTTGGGTATAGCGTTATCAGTGCCACTTTGTTGTATTTGGTGGTCATGACAGTCCTCGTCGATTATCTGGTTTGAGTAGGATCCTTCAGAGGTAAGGAAACTTACGATGTCTGGGTCGTCGTTGAATACTCTCCAGTTGGTGATGTTGTCAGGGATAGACGGTTTAAAAATTAATTCTATCGAAAACCTATCTGGACTAAAGTCTTCGGAGGGAATGAGTCTGGAGGCTACGTTTGCTAGCAGGTCTGCGCTTGCATTGTGAAGTCTTGGGATTGATGAAATATTAAATGCTGTAAAATGCGCAGTGAGATCTTGCACTAAAGATTGGTAGTGCTTTAAATGACTAGACAGGCAGTGTATGGTGTTACGTACCTGTTTGACGACGATCTCGGAATCTCCAAAGACTTGAAGATATTTGATGTTGGAGCCGATTGCTTTGTATAGGCCTTGCACCAAGGCTTCGTATTCCGCTGTGTTGTTCGTGCAATCAAACTCTAGTCTGCATGTGAGCATGGTCTTATTTCCGTCTGGGCTAATCAAGACGCATCCTGCTCCCGCTCCCTCGTTGGACTTAGAGCCATCAAAATATAATTTCCAAAATAAAGAAGTATTTACAGGGTTATCTAAGAAACTAACACATTTTGAATCATCAGTCTGGGAAAAGTTTTCTACTTGGGACACGACTGAATTTTCTAAATATGGTGATATGTGAGCATTGAAATTTCCAAGGAAAGAGTCTATCGAATAGTTGCCTATGATGCTGCTGTTGTATGCTATGGCTTCGTTCTCTCCCTCCAGGTCCGTCACTATGTACTTTTGGTGCAGTTCTCGTTCAACCTTTATTTGATTTGGCTTCCCGTTGAAGGGTAACCACATGTGCGACCAGTCAGTCGAAAAATATCCGTGGAGCTTCTCGGACCAATCCCTGCTAAGAATTAGACCATAAAATTCAGGGATGTCAGCAACTAGAATATCGATGACCTGGCATACCTTGGGGTTGGACGATAGTCTTATGTTCACTTGATTTAGTTCGCCTATCACTTTGACTTGTGATCGATCAAGTTGAACTATGTGTACTGCGGATTTTTGTGGTTGAACATTAAGTTTGGCACATATTGACTTCGGTAGAATATTGGTTGAAGCGCCAGAATCAACCAAGCAGTTATGCACGTTTCTGTTAAAGATCTCGTAAGTGAGGAGGAAAGGGGGAGTGTGAGATCTAGACCTCCCTCCAATCAAAGCGATGTCATTTGGATCGATTTTATTGATCGCGTTGATTGGGGGTCTTCCTATATTATGGGAAGCTATAGCTGTAGGTAGAGGCGCAGTAGGTACGGCGTGTAACTCTTTCATCATGATCTTCTGTTGGTGTTTCAATTTGCTCAGCTCGTACAGGGTGATATTAGCCCTAGTTTTCTTCATGTCGTCGATGATGTTATACTCCATTTCATCCGACACTATTAGTGTCTTTGATGGAGGCGGTTGTTCTGATTGGACTGGCCTAAATGAGGTCGCTTTAAGGGTTGTCTTCTTTGTTGCGACCTTTTCTTTTGCTGGAGGGCTTACGCCCTTCTGTTTTGGGGTAGTCTAGGGAGGATCAAGTTGATTTCTGCTTCTTGTACTAACCGGAAGTGCTTCTTGATCTTCCTCTTGTGGGAGGATGAAATCCCACATCCCTTGCAGTTCCACCACTTCTTCATCGTCGGTATGTGTTTCAATGGTGTTCTCTTCTTCTTCTTCTTCAGATTCCACGTTAGAGACCACGCTGGGTGGCTTCGTCTCCATAGGAGGATTCCTCTTAAAACTCCTAAAAGGCTTTCTTGGGGACGATTCTGCTACTTGTTTCCTGATATCAATCATCTCATTTGACATGGCCTTTAATACCTTTTGTAATCCTTCCATGTCGAAAGGATCCTTCGTTTGCTTCTTCTTGGTTTCTTCTTTGAAAGAGATTTTCTTAGATTTACGCTCTTCGATTGTAGATCTCTTTTCTAGGGCTACTACGCATCTTTCGACTGCCAATGCCTTAGCCAAGTTTTCGACTAAGGTTGTCTTGCTTGCCCTATCTACGAAGATGGCCAAGTTTGAAGGTAAGGCGGTGATGTACCATTCGCATCTTACTTCCTCGCTGGGTTGGGAAGCAGCGGGGATTTTATTGAGGATCTTGTTGAACCGTAAGTTAAAATCTTTAATGGGTTCCCGAGCCTCAGCTTTAAGATTGGACAGATCGTTGATCAGTGTCGTTGTCGATCTATCATCGCCGAATTTGGTGAGAAATTGATTTTGAAAAATATCCCAGCTGGTGATAGATCCGGAGGGTAGCGAAAAGTACCATGACCCAGCCGTCCCTTGCATCGTATAGGGGAAGAGTCGGACCACGGCGTCTTCGTTGGTAACTCCGTTGAGATAAACAGAAAGCATGAAATTATTGATATGTTCTTCAGCTAGCATTCCAGTTTCTGGATTGAACTTTGGTAACCACTTCTCGGGATGGGCAAGTATTGGACTCAGGGGTGGAGGCATTAAAACCGCCCCAGGGTTGTTCCATGGAGATTGTGCCATCGTTGGGTTGCTGGTTAGTAAAAGTGTAGAAGATGATCTTTGAGGTTGAGAAGATAGAGAAGTTATGATCTTTGACGATTGTGGAGGAAGAGTTGAAGAAGATGGATGAGTGATTTGAGGTGGAGATGTGGGTGGTCGACTTCGCGGAGAGGGAGTTGAAATGGATGAGGTGGATGAAAGAGACTCTCTGTCAGACTCTTGAAATGTTTTCCTTGCTCTTTTCCTAGTGGGGAGAGGGATTTCAGTTGGCTGAATGCCAAACTTTTCACTCTTCAATCGGGTCAGGGGATGAGCAGGGTTGTATTGCGAAGTCAAGCTGCCTTTAGATTTATCAGATTTCTGGTTAAAAATAGAGAATCCCTGGAGTTTACGGATCAAGGTTTGAACTTCAGGGGGATTGACAATAAGTTGTTCTGATGTATATGGATGTATAGCAGCAGTGGATGTCCGAGCGACTTCCAGTTCCGAGTTTAGTCGTATTGGGGAAGTCGGGGAAGTTGGTGAGGGTGATTTTCTCTTAGAATGGTATTTGGGTTTTGAATTATGTGCCATTCATAGCTATGGCCCTCCTTCTAGCGCCAGAAATGTTGAGGGCCCCAAGGTCGGGTCAACAACAAGGGGGATACCCACCCGGTCCGGAACCTGGTTGGCGGCTCCTTGCCCGTTTGGAGTAGCGGGTCCGACTGGGGGTAATGGGACCAGTTTCCCAATGTGATGGGTGTGTGTGTGTGCATAGAGTTTGATGGTATTAATCTAGGGGGGGGGGGGGGGTCTTCTAAACTAGTCTTAATTCTAACTGCTAAATTAACTCTATGCTAATGTAATCTAATGAAGAAAAATACATCTAATCTACGCTAACCCGGGGTGTTTTCTTTTGTTATGCGATCTAGAAAGATTTCTAATAGCAGCTGATAATAAAGATCATTCAACTGATATCAGAATATAAATCGATAAAGATAAACCATTCTGCATAAGAAGTTAGGCAGAGTAGTTGTGAACAGCATATCGCATAATCAGTTTTCTATATGTTAAACATAAATAAATGACCCCACCGTACAGAAGTGCCAAATGGTAATGCAGACATTCATGCAATAACATACAAAGAACTCAGCCACATATCACTTTAGGAATACTAGCAGAATCTAGCCAAGAGATAAAAGTACCATTTATGACTAACTTCACTAATAAACTTCAAGTAACAATGATTTATTTCTACTTGTTCTAAAATCTGCTAAGAGTACAGAAGTGCAACATCAGTAACAGATATTAAAATGTAAACATAAATAAATCTCGATCCATCCATTCATCAAAAACCTCCTCTGAGGGTGCAGAAGTGCATGTTCTGAGGATAAGTTTTTTGACAGATTTCCGAACCCTTCTCCAAAAACCATGAGAAGGGTTAAATACTACTAACTAATCAATCTTAATTACATGAAATTAGGGAATCGGCCTCAAATGACCGCCCTTTTACTAAAAGCAACTTTATTTCTAAACTTAAAATCTAATTTCTGACCGTTTCTGTATATTCTCTTTAGTGCTATCAACAGTGTAATGCTTTCCTGGGAAGAGTCGGTTGGCCGCCTTCTTGTTTCGCTCAGGAGATAAAAGTGGAAATAACAGGAGCTGGCACTTCCTTCCGGCAGACCAGAAGATATTTTCGAAAACCTTTCTCTAGCTGGGTGTATTCGCCGCGTGTATACTTAGCGTGTCCCAGTTCCTTCTCGAACTGATTTTGCTGTTGCCGTTTTCGGTTTCCGGTCGTGCCAATGACTAAGTGGGTTAGGAGTCGTGCTGTATGGGCAAGTCCCTGTATCGAGAATTTCTTCCGTTCTTTGTTCCAGGTTTTCCTGAAGCGTCCTTCTTCACTTGCGTTTCTCTTTTTGCTTTACCCGGTCTGAGCTTTAGGATCTTTTCTGAACATGCTGCTTTTGTGTGCCTTTGACTCTGAGTCCTGGATAGTCTAATTTCATCAGTGCCGGTTGGCTGATAGCCTGGAATCCGCGGTTCTGCTGCATGCGGCATCCATTTGCGGAGGCATTCTCTCTCTGCTATCTGATTAGCGCTTTCCTCTTTCCCTCAGATGTTTCCTGCATATAAACTTATATCAGTTGCGTGTCTTGCAGTTTACGCAAAGGGGAAGTGAAATGAAAAGACTTGACGTGAAAGCATTATTCTCTAATGAATGCATAATTCTGACATTCATCATAACTTGACTCTTCGATAAATGTAACGCAATCATTCCTAGATACTTAAGCATGCGGTTATTAAATTCTTTCAAGGCGCATGCTTAATGCATGGGTCTATCGTGTGATAAGTCTTTTCAGGTCGCAGGTCGCAGATCGCTACCATCACAGATCACAAATCGCTGCCATCGCAGATCGCAAATCGCTGCCATCGCAGATCGCAAATCGCTGCCATCGCAGATCGCAAATCACTAGTTCTCGTTTAATGGTTACGTCGTATAGCGTGATGCTTGCGATTTGCGATATCGCATATCGGCGATCGCATTGCTCGGAGGCTTTTCTTTTAAGGGGCGCGTGTGAGGCATGCGATGTGATTTGAGCCTTAGGGAGAGAAATACAAAAACTTTAGAAAAAGTATTTTTTTTGGGATTTTCGTTCAGGGTCCCCTCTTTGCTTGATGTTATTGCTAATGTCAAGTGAAGAAGGGGGGTTGTTGGTGACCACAACACTTCCATGAAAGTTTCTTTCACACACTGCAAATCAAACCCAACCTCTTTTTCTGGAGCCTTACAGACCCACTCACCTTCTTCAAGCTACTTTCCTTTATCTTCACTAATCATCATTCCACTTCGCAGCACAATATTCATATTAGGATCCTCTTCGCGGGGTTCAGCCCTCATCATCTGGAGGTTCTGGGTAAGATGTTGAGGCCGCATCCCCTTTTCCCACATCTTAGTTATTAATATAGGGTAGTCTTCTGTCACGTGGTCAAACTAAGTACAGTATCAGCACGACAGGCATGTCGGGTTCATACACTCATGTGTAGTGTCCTAGCACTCCACAATTGTAGCAAATAACTTGTCCCCAACCTCTCGTAGGTCCTCCTCCACCTCGGCCTAGTTCGCACCCTTGAGATCCACTGTGCTCTCCCCCAGTGCCTTGATCTAGAGGCTGAGTCTCTGTCTACATTCGATATGCAAGTTTTATTTCCATCATCAACTCATAGCTACAACAATTGCGCTCATCGTGACCCACCGATTTACAGAATTTGTATAAGAGCTATTGCAGTTTCTGCACAAATTTCTTCAACAAGTGACAATTTTTTGTTACATGTTTTCCAGCTACCTGATAGATAGAGCATAATAGTGTGGGCCCTGTACTTGGCCCCACTTGAGCTTCTGGCCTCATAGGCATTGGCCCTCCTCCTGCAACATAATTCGCGAAGACAGGGCAGTGAACTTTATCATGCCCCTAGCTCTTACACTTCATGAACCAAACTTATTCACGCACCTCTGACCGAGCTGCTCTATCCTTCTTCATATTTTGAAACTCTTGGCAAAGATTCTGCAACTCTGCATGAATCTGTCGTACTCCCAAAGCAACGTCTGGAATCAACATTTCATGCAGCCTCATCGCAATTTCCGGGTCTTCCTCTTGGGCCCCAATCTTCTACTAAGATAAAGCAACCCTTAAGTGAGGCAAGAGCGAAGCCACAAACCATTCGCGGTGCTGCCCATCCGCAAGATTCATGTTAGCTTCGCAGAGCTAGAATTTTAGTCTCTGATCTAGCTCTTAGGGTGTTTCGCCAAGCCTCATCATGATTTCCTTGAATCCAATGATTGATTGCACTTCAGACATGGGCCTACTGAATTCCTTATTTAGCACTGTCTAAATTTCTGCCAACACAGGCGTTAGGTTATCGTTGTATTACTTAACGTACCATGTTAGCGTGTGATCCTGTAAAGAAGTAACCAACGTTTCTTTCTTCATTTGATCGTCTATAATATTCTGGGCTTTCCATACGGCCTTCGCAATGAACCAAAACTAGTCTGGGTCATTATTTCCCAAGCTCTTCAAAACGGGAAACTTCATTGCTTTCGTCATATTGAACAGCAGCGGAGGTGGTGGTGGTGTGGGCGAACGTGTATGATGTGGAGGTGAAGATGGAGGTGGTGTGGGCAGATGGGGTATTCATGGGAACCCTTTCCTTATTAAATTGATAGTGCTCTGTGGTGAAGCCTGTGCAGCTCCTTCGTCGTCACTCAGAGGAGGCTCAATCAGCAGGCTATATTCAGGGCCTATTCTCCCTCTATCCATGAATATCTTTCCACTTCGAGTAGCTCCAAACATCAAGGTAATGGCATAACCCTCTTTTCACACAATATCATTTTAATCCAAGTATTCAAAGATCTCAAATACTTACCTCACAGTCTGTTGAAGAAGTGTCCTTCTACTTCGTTGTAGATGACCTAGGTATTGACCGTGAATTCTGTCACAAATCCTCCTAGGACACGATCAAGCCAATGATCGACATCATGCGCGATCTTATCTTCAGAGGCTTACAATCTCCGCACTAGCTTTGGGGTCCACACTATTGGACCATCAAGCCTCCACCTTCCTTGGCCGTCTACCAATTTAGCGATCCACTCGTATAGCTCGATCAGGAAGGAATAGAAGAAAATTTTGTGTATCTCTATGTGCAGATACTTATCCAACCAATGATCTTTCGTCAATCACAGATTTATGTTTTCTTCCGCCGCAAATTTGTGGATCTTTCTATCCAACCACTCCTCAATTTATTTCCTTGTTTTCAAATGGTGTGACATCACACATCTCTTTATGCAGATCCCAGTCTTGGCAACAGAACCATTTGTTGAGTTAGTGAGTCTTGACCCAGGTTCAGTGTTAACTTTTCCAAACAAATCCCTACACTATTGGCCCTTTCAGCATCAACCTGCGAAGAGCAGACTGAAGTCTCACTTGAAGTAGTATGGGGGGATTTTGGAACCAAGTTTCTGCACTTAGAGATGAGTGTGATGTCATTTTATGCCCTAAACTTGCCTTCGCATGGTTCAATAAGCCCTTAAGGCTTACCAATATGACTTCCTTTAACTCACCTCTAAACCTTCGCGAAGGTCTACGACTACCTTTCATGGACCCTAAACAAGTGAATCAACCACTTATGTGCCTCTATGATTACTCCTAATTCCATATTTACGCAAATCGACTTAAGTGTTCGATAACTTTAACATTCAACAAGATATTCTTCACATAAACAGTTATTATTACTTGCGTGTATATATCAATATAAATAATGTAAAATCGCCCATCAATACAATATTAATTCATAAACCCACCATTCATCATAACATAATAGAGCATTCATTTATAACAGAAATAAATAGCCAAAACACTAGAATTGCTGGAATAATCTCTTTATTAATACTTCAGTTCTACTTACAGACTTAAGGCTTCCCTGCACACTCAGCTGCAGGGGTTTGCGCACTTAGCTGTGGACTCTACTCTATGCCTTTTCGCACACAACTGCAGAGCCTCTCTTCTACTCTAAGACTTATTTGCTCTTTCGTCTACTAACCCATTACATTCATCTTCATCGATATCTACTTCTTTTAGACTCTCTAAGACTCTCCTTTTTATACAATCCCATGGTCCACGGATCATGGGTAGGTCTATACAAGCTGACACAACTAACATAAAAGAAGGGTAAAACCCTTTATGACATTGTACTATCTAGGCACTCTGCGACCACAATTTGCGAAGACTTTACACTTTATATAACAAAACTTGGCCTTTCTGCCGCAAAACATGGGCTTTTTCCCCAAAATTGACTCTACGACACCTTGTCCCAACAGTCGTCTTGTGGCATGTTGATTGCTATGTCATGCTTGTGAGTTTGTTCTAGAAATTTTGAAGGTTTGTCTTTGTGTGCATGAGTTTTTTTTGCCCTTTGAACATCAATGGTACTCACACATAAAGTTGCATGCACTGTCACGCAAGTGTCGTCACATTCATTCGAAGATCTATCTCAAGTGTATCACTTGTTTCTCTTAACCTTTAAGGCCACTTTAAGGTGGTCTCACTAAGCACATGTTTGTCCTGTTGATTCAAGGAGTCTTGCCTTTGATTCATGCTAAGTGTGTGATCAAGATGTCATGTATGCACAAGTTAACTTTCTTTCACACTTAGTCATTTTTTTCTGAAAATATGTCGATTGGAAAACCCTCCTTGAACCGTACCCCGACTGAGTTGCACTATGCGGTATTGATTCTCAATGACCCTACTCTACTACCCAGAATTGTGTAGATATTGAGGTTGTCCTCCAGGGTAGCCTGCACTGCACAATCTTGGAAGTGAGCAAGCCGACTGTCTCCCAGAACTATGCAGAAGTTGTTCCAAATTTCGATCCAATCTATGCTTCCCATAAGATCTCTCATCAAGCCTCCCTCTGGTCTACTAAAAAACTTGAAATGCATTTTGAGTCAAGGCTACACTGCTCCCCAAAATAGCATAGAAGTTTCCCAGTTGTCTGCCCTACACTGTCTACAGAAACTGTACAGTCATGTGAGTCGGGCCTCTACTGCCTGTCACTGCATTGTTCCAAGGAATTTCACAGATTTGACTATCAGGCCCACTTGTTAGCTTGCCCTGATCTCCCTCTAAGAATTGCACAGTTTTGACTGTAAATATCCCTACTGCCCCACTCTGCACTCATCCTAGAAACTACCTGTCTAACACTATCTCTAAAAAATGTGCAGTTATGGCCAGCAGCTCCCTATAGCTCGATCCAAAATTTCTTTCAGAAACTACACATAAATGTCTGATAGTGTCTCCTACTTCCTACTCTATCTTCCTCGAAGAAATCCCAACTAGACCCCCAAATGACCTGCCCAGTCCTCAACCTGAAAACTACATAGAATTGCCCAGTAGTTCCTCCCAACACCCTAGCTCGTCTTCCTCCCAGGAACTGCGCAATTCTGTCTCCCAGCTGGAGTTTACCTTGTAGTTTACATTTCTATACTGGATTTTGCAAACCTGCCTCCCAGTGAAATCTATGTAGTTTTTCCTGACAGTGCTCTGCAGCCTCGCATCCCGGCCTGAGTTGTTCTCAACGCAGTTTCAGTGCCTTATCCCTCTCCTGGTCATCTGCACCAAAATGGAAAACTATGCATCATCTCAGACTAGGATATTTTTGGATTTTATGTCATCTCATCATGAGTGATTGCAAGAATAGGTACATTGATCAAACACGGTGTGGCAATGAATGGGATGAAGAAGGAGTGCATGCTAGAATACTTGCTCACATTTAGATGAACACATGACGAACATCGAGCAGCAAGCGAAAGGGACACATACACAAGCACCATCAAGCAAGACCAAGACCATCAAAGATCCTGCACAATTTGCCATGTGGAGGTGAGGACATGTTACACTAAGAGCACACCCATCACTCAGCAACACAACAGCTCGACACGAACACCAAAGTGAGTGAGTACATGTCAGCAGTGTCATGTTGAGTTGTGTCATGAGTTGTCTTGGCCACATCACTACTATCAGCCATACTTTTTGTAATCAAATGTAATGTAATGTGAATGTTAAGGAGACGGACATATGAATTTCAAGAGTCGCATTATATGGAAAGTCATAGGAAGTCCAATAGTCATGAGGGAAGTCGAAGAGTCACAAGGGTCAATTATCCTCCTCGGCTATATATACCCCTCATTGTATCAGCAAAGGACTTTCACCATAGTTCCTCCCACATAGCCTTGAGAGTCTATAGTCTGTTCCTTGAGGAGTGAGGAGTGGCTCCAATATACCACTACTAGGGCTAGTGATGTATGGTGTACAGATGTGTCTTGGAACTTTTTTTTAATTTAGAAGCCTGTCTCAAGCCAGCACGTTTTCATGAATGTTATGTATCTATTTGTAATACTATTCTTTAAATGTTTGTAATGCATGTTTTCTTAACCTGTACTAAGATAGTTGAACTACTTCAGTTAGCTTAGTACTTACATTATTGAATATGTGTTGTACTGTTTATCACTGTTGTCTCGTCTGTGTGGACTATGCTACTGCACATTAGATGGACCATCCTTGTGTTTTCTTGGTTTTAACGACCGTCACCCCTGTGTGGATTACTCCACTGGATGGTGTACGTGCTTTCCCTTGAACTTTGGTTTTCATGACTACCACATCCGTTATGCACTCTTCCACTAGAAGTTGGATAGACCCTTTTTGTTTTCATGTGTGTGTCTCCCTGGGTAGTACTACTACCTCTCATCTAGAGCCTCATTTTTACCCTCTCCCTTACAGTAAGAGAACCCAGACATAAAGTTACATTATGCACTCACCAGGCATACTCACCCCACTTTCTTGAAGCTACAAGAATAACACTTTCATGTGTTGAACATCAAGAGATAAGGAAAATTTCTAAGATAATGGCAATTAGGCCATCGTACTAGATGGGACTCCTACACCAAAATATGTGAGGTCTAGTTGGGACATCATACCAGGGAGATACCCTAAATGTTGGTGGGTTCAGCACCATCAAAATTTCTAGTGCTAAAAGGAGGGACGCTAGTAGTTTATGGTTGAATGTCCTCTCAACCCCACGTACCCATCATCTGGTCAAGGTAGTAACATGGACTCCCTCTCTCCCATGGGCAACTCTAAAGTTGGTTACTCCTCACCTCCCAGATTCAAATAGGAAATTTCATATCACCATATCCATGTTGTCCATCCCATTACCCGTCAGTTCGCCAAAGTAGTTGGACTGGTTCCAGGAGTACACACTCTTCCCTCTTTGTAGAGGAAGAAAAATACTACACCCACAGGATTGGTAGTCTTGTCTATTGAAGAAGTAATTCTCTCCACTCTTGAAGAGTTGGTAGAAGTTTTTGAGAATGAAGAGGAACCTCTAGCTTTCATAGAAGGAGAAGAATTTAACAACAAAATCTTGGGCTCAGCTTTGGTGGAGGTAGAGGTGGAGACAAATCAATAGATTCAGAGATTGAACCGTTTGATTCAAAAGAAGAGGAGGATGAAGAAGTAGACAATATGGCTAATCAAAATATGGAATGGATGAAACAGGGCCCATTGGAAATCTAGCGTGTCTTGCATATGATGCCAAGACACGCAGAGAATTTGTTAACAAGGAATGACCCTAATAGAACAGTGAAGGCAGAAGACCATCTAGACATGTTCTACCTACATCTGAAAACACTTGAGGTGCATTATGATGATGTTTCCTATAGATTTTTCCATGTACCTTAGATGGCAGAGAAACTGTATGGTACCATAGCCTTCCTATTAACGCCATTTAGAACTTGGGGATTTTCAAGAGAATTTTCTTGGAGAAGTTTGTTGAGGAGAAAACCCCCACCATGTTGTTAAAAGAGTTGGGTAGTCTCAAGATGGAGAAGAAAGAAAAAGTGAAAGATTATAACCAAAGTTTTAACCGTAGCCTAAACAAGTTCACTGCAGACACTAAACCTCATGACTCCATCATATTAGACTACTACACGTCCTCACTACCGACCATCATTGTGCAGTTCATCAAGTGAGTTGCAAAACCAACACTTCCAAAAAATCTCCAGGAAGAAATTGATGTGGAGAAAGACCTGCACATGATCGTAGTCATTATAGATGATGAACCAGTTAAGGACTCCAAAGACACGGGCAAGAGGTCTCAGACTGCTATGAGTAAGGTAAAGGAAAAAGAAACTAGTGAAATTGAGACCCTTACTCGTATCCTCAAGTCCTTGGCCACCAAAGTAGTAAACTCAAGCAACAGACAACTAAGATAGCAGTGAGAAGTAGACCTCCCATATTGGCACAAAGGAAGAATGTCACTTCAGGTAGCATCAGTGGTCACCCAACTAAATCTACACAGAGCTCCAATGTTGTGTTCCAAGCGGACCAGTTTTCAAAGGATAATTTCTGCATGATCCACAAAGAATGACATTCAAATAAGTCTTGTCTAGAACGGAACCGAGTCATGGGCACTATGGCTGCAAGTTTGAATGAAGCTCCAAGTTCATGGAACATAGTTAACTTGTACCAATGTCTTAATGCTGCCTATAAGAAAACAACCACTGAGAAGGAGCCCCCAAAACAAAATAGCCGATACAACTTGAGAAGTCAGGGGGCTCCTGCTGTGATTGAGATACTGAAAGAAAATTTAAACAAATACTCAGAACAATTGATCCATTGGCATCTTCAACACTAAAAACACAAAGAAAATCTGGAAAGATAGCTACAACGAAATATACGTATGTGAGCAGAAAATTCCAAAACACTCCATCAGATAGTACAAACACAAGTCTTCCCTCAGACAACTCGGTGACTCTTCCCACTTTGGATTGCAATATTGTTGAAGATATGAAGAAGACCCGTGCAAACATTTCATTGTATGAGCTTACCAAACTCATGGGTCAGTGGGATATTCTTTTGTGTGCACTGGGGAAAACCTCCACAGACAATGTTACCTCTTCCAGCAATGGACCAAGCAAGTCTCCCAAATCACTCACATCTATACTCAACGTGCTTCGCATGTAAGAAGTGAACTCGCTTTGCCAAGAATTTTTGTTATCATTTGAAACATTTAACTTCAATGTCCACAACTGTTTGGTTAATTCTGGCACATCTGTCAACATCATGCCACTCTCCATTGCTAAACAGATCAATGCGCAATGGAGTAGTACAACCGCGCAGATCATCCAAGTTGACTAAACATGTGTACCAACCATTGGTGAACTCCAGGATGTGATCATCTGGTTATCATCTGATGGATGAGTGCATGATTGCATTAACATTGTGATCGTGGACATCCCAGAAACATATGGCATATTGCTCGGCAGAGACTAGTCCAGTAAGTTGCATGGATATTTTTCTATAAACCAGTCACATTTATGGCTTTCGTACCAGGGAAGAAACAACCAGCTTTGGGTGTTGTCGAAGAGATATATGAAACATAACATTACTCCCTTGTATTCTGAGAAAGAATCGTTAGCTTTTGCAGAACTATTGTTCAACAACTTCTTTCTGGAAACATAGTTGGGGTGTTATCTTGCACAGTCAAGCCCCACCCCATCAGATACACAATTGGGTCTCCTTCCTTTCCCAACTGGTGGAAATGAAACTTGTACTGTATATTGTAATAGTAGTATCAGTAGTGTTACCAGTACTAGCATGGCAAGGGTCCTTGTATAGATGACTTGTGGAGCTTATATTTCGATGGATCCAAAACATAGGATGCCTCTAGATATGGATGTGTTTTGATAGATCCAAGGCAAAGGAAACACTTAGTCTTGAGCCACTTGGAATTTGAGTGCACAAACAATACTGTTGAATATGAAGCACTCATTTTGGGTTTACAGAAAGCCCTCAACCTCAAGGTTGCTATGCTGAAAGTGGTAAGTGATTCAAAGATTATGGTACGGTAGGTATGTAATACCATACAATGTGTCTCACCTCATCTTAAGAGTTACCAACAAGAGGTATGGTGACTTATATCTAATTTCCAAGATTTTAATATCATCTTTGTTCCAAGAATGCACAATGTAGCCGCAAATGCTCTAGAAAATGCAGCTGCTATGATGGCACCACTTACGAATAGATTTACTATTGAAATTTTGTATAAGCCATCTATCCCTGACAACATAACTAATTTGCATGTTTTTTATGATGATGAACAGATACTAAATTTCATGGAAAATGTTGATGACTTCAAGGACACAACGATAGATGAAGACATCCACAAGTAGTCTCTGCAAGACACAGCTAATGGCAGTAAAGGAAACCTCATCCCCAAGGGTGTGGTTTCAATTGAAAATCTATATGATTTGCATAACTACCTCAAATGGCCTAGGAACACTAAAACCCATAGTTCCACACTGATGCATGAACAGATTAATCTAGGGATAGACAAAGATCTAAAGTTCATGAATCTCGGTACATGTTGCACACTGGAACAATGGAAAGCCTTTGTCTGCTTGTTTAGACATTACCGCGATGTAGTCACATGGACATACGATGACTTGTAAATATATGACATGCGAATAATCCAACACATCATTCCAATCAAAGAAGGGGTCAGTCCATTTCAGAAAAAGCTCAAAAAAGTTCATCCATCACTTGAACCCCTCATACAAAAAGAATTGACTAAGTTGTTGGATGCTCGGATCACTTACAATTTTCGTCATTCTACTTGGCTTTCAAACTTAGTTCATGTCAGGAAGAAGTCTGCGGAGATCCGCCTATGAATAGATTTCTGAAATTTGAATCGTCCCTTGGATAAAGACAATTAACCTGTGTCGTCTATGGAGCACATCTTGCAGAAAATATCTGGAGTAGAAACGTTTTCTCTGCTGGACAGTTTTTTGGATTTAAGCAGATTCTGGTAGCAGAACCTAACAGACTTAAAACTACATTTCGTCCCAATTAGGGTACGTTCACTTATCAAAGAATTCCATTTGGGTTGGTAAATGCAGGTGCTACTTTTCAGCACACTATGGACATCGCCTTCTGTGGGCTCGTCGAACAGAGCATGGTGGTTTACCTTGATGATGTGACAGTGTTTTCCAGGAAATGGTCAGACCACCTACACCATCTCAAGAAGATCTTTGAGCGATGTCGAAAGTATGGGATATCGAGAATCCCATGAAGAGCATATTTGCAGTGTCTAAGGGGAACCTCCTTTTGGCATATCATCACTAAGAGTGGGATCAAGGTTGATTCGGGCCAAGTTTGGACTATCACATAGATTCCTTACCTAGTAAATAAGAAAGTTATGCATTCCTTCTTGGGGAAGATAAACTTCCTCTGGAAGTTCATCTCAGATTATGCATAGATTGTCAAAATTATACAAGAGATGATCAAGAAGGACGTAGTCTACAACTGGGGAAAGAAATAAAAGGATGTGTTTGCCCGTATCAAGCAAGAAATAGCAGATGCACCTGCGTTATACAACCCAAATTTCAAAAAAGATTTCTTGCTTTATACTTTTTCTTCCAATAATTCACTCGCTATAGTGCTCGCTTAGAAGGATGAGTTGAACAATGAATGTCCCATCTCCTTCATGAACGAAAGCATGCAGGTACTTGAGCTCAACTATCCCATCATGGATAAACAATCATATGTTGTATACAAGGTGGTGAAACATTTAAGACCTTACCTACTGAAAAATCATTGCATAGTCTTTGTGCCGCACCCAGCAGTCAAATCGCTCCTTGTTCAACAAGAGTTGGGTGAAAGACGTGCGAACTGGATGATAGGACTATAAGAATATGATATTGACATCAAGTTAGTTCACATTGTCAAGGGTCGTGGTCTCTGCAGACTATAAGCAGAAGCAGAACACATGCAAGAGGAAGAATAAGAGCTTGCCGGTTGGGAGCAATAAATCGACATGTACAATGTAGAGCGAGCACCACCCACTTCGCATGGAAACTCTTGGTACGAAGAAGTGCACTAGTACCTTGAGCAGGGCACTTTGACTCAAAGCCTTACCTTACCATTTGGTGCACGGGTGCTTTATAGAAATCACAACAATGGAATTTTTCTTAGGTGCCTAGAGGCACAAGAATCAGAGAAAGTGTTATGTGATTTGCATGACAGAATAGTCGGTGGTCACTTGCGGGTAACAAAACTGTGCATAAAGTCATGAGAGCCAGTTTCTACTAGCCCACATTATTTAAATATGCACACATTTATGCCCGCAAGTGCTTGATCTTTCTGCGATGCACCAATAAAACTCGAAGGTCAGCAACCTCGCTACAGCCTGTTGCAGTGGACGAACCATTCCAATAGTGGGGCTTAGACATCATTGGGGAAATCTTCCCACATTCATCAAAGAAGCATCACTACATCCTGACTGCTACAGATTACTTCACGTGGTGGATAGAAGCAGTCCCAGTCAAACATGTGAACGACTAGGAAGTCATCACCTTCCTTCAGTAGAAAATCATTTCAAGGTTTGGCGTTCTTGTATCACTTGTTTTTTACAATGCGACTTACTTCTCTTTGTTGAAACTTTATGATTTTGCATTGTAATATGGTATTATGCTTAAAAATTCAGCTAACTACTAACCACACAGAAATGGTCTTATCAAATCTACAAACAAGAATGTCATTCACATCATAAAAAATACCATTTACTCTTGTTGACATAGATTTTCATTGATGTCAATATGGCAATTTTCGAGGAGCCAGAGGAAGCAAATAGAGTTATCGAAGGAGAAAAAAAGAGAGGAGAAAATAGAGCTATCGAAGGAGAAAAACAGAGAGGAGAAAACAGAGCTAGCGAAGGAGCAAATAGAGCCATCAGAGGAGAAAAACAAAGCTATCGGAGGAATATCAAGAGTATCGGGAGCAATGGAACCCAAAGAAGGACTATCGAAAGAGTTATAGGAGGTGGAAGAGTCAAAAGAGGCGGAAAAAAATATATATGTTCAATATACACTATCAGAGGTAGAAAATATGTATATAGAGGAATACACTATCGAAGGAGGAATATACATATATATCAGAGAAATCATATTAGGGGGTTCTATGATGAGCCACTACCCAAAACCCCTGACTGTGATATACATGTGCGATATATATGTGTGTGTGTGTGTGTGTGTATCTATATATATATATATATATATATATATATATATATATATATATATATATATATATATATATATATATAGATATATAGTTCTGAAGCATGCTTTTCAGTGTATTTCAGATATTTAGGCTTTAAGCCTTGGCGCATTAAAACTTCCGAATTTGCAACATATATACATATATATTATGTAATTGCGATAAAGCATGCTGACCCGCTGAAACACTGCAATATGACTTAATTTTATATTGCATCCGCCCTATCGGTACCCGCATATTGCAATACACAAAGGGGTGGAACCCCTGAAAGCGCCGATTGCGATACATGTTGCGGACCCGATGCAAAAATGCAGTTTGATTTATTGTATATTGCATCTGTTTATCGAACCTCGCAAAGCACTGATTGTGATATATGTTACGGACCTCCGGAAGGTGTGACTGCTGATTTCGATTACATCACAGACTCGATGCATGTATAGATGTGGGTGTAATGATTTTGAAGTCCACCCTTTAACATTTCAACCGGTTGTTTTCCATATATTCCCGTGTATTTCGAAAATTGTATTGCATGGGGTTTGAAGGCCAAAATGCATAAAAATGCACCTGATAGTTCAGGAGGCCTGAAAGACAGCCGATTGTGATTGGGATTGTGACGTGGCATGTGGGTTTGCCCTGCTAGTACAGTCTCTCCATAAAACAATAAAGTCTTGTGTATGTCTATGATTATTGAAAAAGGAGCGTTGTTACAGTTTTAACGTGGAACATGTTTTCTCTGTGTATTTTTGGTCCTCTCTTATGAATTTACGTGTCCCTGGAGTGTTGGTGAACTTGAAGAGACAAAGGAAGCCAAAAGCTAGGAAGCTGAAGTACAAGCCAGCGCAGAGGAAGCCAAAGCAACATGAAGAGCCGGGAAGCCGAAGAACAAGCTAGCGCAGAGGAAGCTTAAGTGATTGTTGAGGAAGCCGAAGAGCAAGTGGAAAGCAAAAATGAATAGTTAAAGGCATCAGGAATACATAAAACAGGAAAAACAAGGAAAGGAGTGTGTGTGTGGATAATGAAAGCGAGAGGAAGCCGAAGTTCAGGTAGAGTCAGAGAGGTAGGAGAAGCAGGAGAACAGGAGTGAAGTAGAAGCTCAGTAGGCTTGGGAGAAAATAACTACAACAAAAAAGTTTATACTAGCTTAGGGTTGGATCCCACGGGGTTGGAGCCTCAAAATTAAAAGGATTGGAATCCTTGGGAGTTGGTGCTCCTAAGTGCAGAACTATTTCCTTGGCAAAACAGAGTTGGTGCTCTGGAGGTTGGAGCCTCACAAAAGTCCAAGTTGGTGCTTGGCAACTGATTGCAACCATTTATATATTGTATCTATTTCATTGCACTATTTGTGTTAATAAAAGCATTTATTCCATCTATCTATTTTTATGTTCCATATATAAATGTTTTGGTGATAAAAGGAACAATTAAAAAGAAATACTGATTCACCCCCCTCTCAGTATTTCCAACAATTAGTATCAGAGCAGGCTTCTTCATATTAGCCTAACAGCTTGAATAAGGATTCGTAGTCATGATGAGAAATCATGAAGCGTTGGGAAAACTTTCTCTGTTCGATGGCACCAATTTTGGTTTCCGGAAAAGAGAATGACCTACTACTTAATGTCCCTTGGACATGAAATCTGGAATTTCATTCTAAATGAGTACCCAATTCCTCGCATTCTTCCAACAGATCAAGACGAGAAGAAAGCCTACATTGCAAATGCAAAAGCCTTGAACTCCATCACTAGTGGAATCACTGATTCTGAGTTTACAAAAGTCATGAATTATAACTTTGCCAAAGAAATGTGGGATAAGCTAATTGGCTTATACAATGGGGACTCAAAAGACAAGAAGGCAAAGCTTCAAACTCATAGAAGGCAATTTTGAAAGTCTGAAAATGGAAGATGAAGAAGATATTGCATCATACTTTCTCCGAGTAGCTGAAGTGGTCAACTCTCTTAAAGGATTGGACGAAAATATTGAAGAAAGTACCATTGTTCAAAAGGTCTTAAGATCTCTTCTAGACAGATTTGACTCCAAAATAAGCGCCATAGAAGAAATAAAAGATCTAGATACTCTCAATATAGATGAATTCCATGGAATCCTCACTGCCTATGAGATGAGAAAATGTCCAAAGATGCAGCATTCAAGGCTTCAAAATCAAAGAAGGGGAAGAAAGGAATGACTGTAGTGATGACTTTGATGTGAAATCTGAATTGGAACAATTTGTACAAAAGCTGAAGAAAGGATCTAAGCTAAAAGGTAAGTACCCTCTTATCTGCTTCAAATGTGGAAAAGCAGGTCATTATGCTGCAAAATGTCCTCCTAAGCATGATAGTGATGATGAAGAAAATTCTAAAATAATGGTATACAAAAAGAAAGGGATCAATAAGAACAACTTCTTCTCTAAGCAAGATGAGTCTGATGAGGATGAATATGTAGTCATCAAAAAGAAATCAGATGAGTAAAGTGACCATGCTGAAAGACAAGAAACATTGTTCATGGCATTCAAAAATGATGATGACTCAGGGCTAGAAGGAAATGTAGATGAACTGTTAATAAGTGCCATTGAAGAAAATGAGAAATTACGGAATAAAATAATTTCTCTCAAGATAGAAAATGAGGAAACAAGAAGAAGAGAAGATTTCTTGGAACAAAGCTAAAAGAAAAAGAAGAGACTTGCGAAGAACATGAAGCCGAAATAGTATCATTAAGGAAGGAATTGGAGGAAGTTAAAAAGGGTTGGAAAAGCTTTCAAATACTTGAGACTATCCTAAAAATTAAAAAACCTATCTGGAATAGGTTTTAAAGGAGAATCATCAAGCACTAAGAATAGTGCGAAAAGCTATGCCGATACACTTTCCAACAACCCAAAAGAAGAAAAAGTATGTCATCAAAGGTGCATCCCAAATCCACAGAATGAAGAGAGAATAACTCCAAAGAAGAATGTGGATTCAAATCATGGATATTACAGCAGATACAAACCAGTATTCCATCAAAGGCCTATCTCAAATCCAAGAAATGAAGCAAGAGTAATTCCAAGGAAGGAAGTTGATTCAAACCATGGCTACTACAATAGGTACAAAAATATCTTTCTTGGACATTGTTTCCATTGTAAAAACTTTGGTCATCAAGCCAAACATTGCATGGCTGGAAAGAGTGAAACACCAAAGCTAAAGGATCAAATAATCAAACCATATGGCCCCAACAGGTAGGGAAAAATAAAAACCTTCAATTCATTTTATCCCTTGACCAAATTTGATATGATTTGCTCATTATGCTACAATAATGGACACTATGAACAGAATTGCCCACTCAAAAGAGGAAAATAAAGTAGTAAGAATCCCAACATGGATAAATGTGGCCTGGCTCTATATGCCCAAAATAATGAAAATCATTGGTTTATGGATAGTGGGTGCTCCAGACATATGACATGGGACAAAAGGAAGTTTGTCTCATTGAGAAAAAAGGAAGGAAATGTATCCTTTGGAAGTGGATCTTCCAGAATTGGTGGAAAGGGAACTATTACTCCTATCAATGGAAAATGAAAAGCCCAAAATGCTCTACTAGTAAATGGGCTCACACACAACCTCCTGAGTGTTAGCCAGATCTGTGATCAAGGACATAATGTTGTCTTTAGCACCAAAGACTATGAAATAAGGAACTCTTCCTCAGGGGAACTTGTGGCAAAAGGGGTTAGAACACCAGACAATATTTACATTCTAAATAAGATTCAAGAAGATAAATGCTACTTAATTCAAACAGATGAAAGTTAGTTGTTGCACAAGCAACTTGGACATACAAGCTTCAAGAACTTGATCAATATCAACAAGATTAAAGTTGTACGAGACATCCTAAAGCTATTCAAACCAAATCAAGGAGTATGTGGTCCATGTCAACATGGAAAGAAAACCAAAACTAGCCACAAGACCAAGGAGTTCTCTACATCTAAGCCTTTGGAGATCATCCATGCTGATTTATGTGGACCAACTAGAAATCAGGCACTCCAAGGAGAAAGGTACTTTATTTTATTTGTTGATGACTATACTAGAATGATGTGGATATATTTTATAAAATATAAATCTGAAGCATTTGAGTGCTTTAAGAATATTAAAGTTCTTGTAGAAAATGAAAAGGACACAAAGATTAAGTGCCTCAAAATAGATAGAGGGGGAGAATTCACATCAAAATAATTTAATGAATTCTATAAAATTCATGGAATTAAAAGAGAATTATCTACTACCAGAACACCCCAGTAGAATGGGGTAGTTGAAAGAAGAAACTGAAAAGTTCAAGAAATGGCAAGAACAATGCTATTAGCAGCAGATTTACAGCCAAAATTATGGAGAGAAGCAGTTGGGACAACTGTCTATACCTTGAATCGAACTCAATTAAGACCAAATAGTGAAAAAACTCTTGATGAACTATGGAAAGGAAGACCTGCTTCAGTAAAAATCAATGATGGCTCACTAGGAAAGTTTGATTCTAGGGTTGATGAAGGGATCTTCCTTGGAAACTCTACACAGAGAAAAACCTACAAGTTCTACAATAATCAACTAAGGAAAATAGTGGAAGGCATTGTTATAGACATTTTTGGGCACTGCAACCCCAATCATAAATGTCCATAAACCAACGGCTCTTAAGTCCCTAAAAGTGTTGTTCCAACCTCTAAAAAAACAAGGTCAATAGATTACATCTTCTCACAGAAGTTCTCCATGAAAAACTACTCAGAACTGGTCAAAACTGGACCATCTCACCTGCTCCATGGTCAAAGTGCACTGCATCCCACCTAAGTACACACAGTGGGTGCGATGCATCTTGAAAAGCCCTTCTATGGGGTGCGATGGGCGAGAGTGGACAAATGGAAAGGTCAATCTGCAAGGTGGAGGATCATGGAATCTTCTAGAAACTTCTCCTGTGACACTTGTCTCTCTGCATTCGCCTAGGGATGAGTAAGAGATCATCAATCTCCAAGTGGAATCAAGAACTATCAGAGAGAGGACACTAATCAACTCTCAAAAGCTGACTCACCCCCTTGCAAACATCTATATATGGATCCCTCATCCCAGAGATCCAGGGGCTGGAATTTTGTATCTTGTAAGGAAGTGCTGCTGGTTTCTTGGTGAAATATCATAGTGTTGGGTGATCTAAGCTTTTCATGAGGTGAAGAAGGGCTTTCTTGGTGAGAGGATGATGCTGGGTCAGAACAATTGGTTGTAATCCTCTTTGCTCTTTCTTGATTATCAATAAAGCTATTCAAGTTTTCCTCCACATTCTTGTATGATTTATGTTATGTGCATTTGTGTGGTCAATATATATCTAGTCCTATATTGTTTATGATAATAGATCTATGTTCTTGGATAGCGTTATGCTGCTTTGATTCTATAGGTGCTCTTTGAAGCTGGGTAGACAAGGAAGCGAGTAGCAAAGATCTATCAGAAGGGAGAGGAATCGAGCAAGGAACCAAGCGCAAGACAGAGGTTGGTCTCCTTATTCCCCCCTTATCTATTTCTCATAAAGGAAAACGAAAGTAGTTTTAGTTTGTTTGTTTCTAAGGTAGCTACCAGCCTTAGTGGGACTAGCAGCTCTGCATAGACACTAGATTTCCTAATAACAGGCATTGATGTAAAGATTAATGAAGACCTTCCAGAAGAAGAAATTGAAGAACAGGAAGCTGATCCTTTCATTGAAGAAGAAGAAGAACTAGAAAAAGAAGAAATAGATCAGGAAGAAGAACAAGAGGAAAAAGAACCACCTCATACCCCTTTAAAGATGAAGTTTCTCCAGAAATATCATCCACAAGAGCAGATTATTGGCAATAGAGATGAAGGGATGCAAACCCAAATAAGGATGATAAATACACCAAAGAAAAACGATATTGCTCTTCTATCCATGATAGAACCAGAAACATATACTCAAGCAAGTAAGGATCCTCATTGGATAAAAGCCATGGAAGAAGAAATGTCCCAAAATTGAGAAGAATGAGACATGGGAGATGGTACCTCATCCAAAGGACAAAAGAATTATAGGAACTAAGTGGGCATTCAAAAACAAAATGAATGAAGATGGACAAATCATTAGAAACAAGGCAAGGCTTGTTTGCAAAGGCTATTCACAAATTGAAGGAATTGACTTTGAAGAAACATTTGCACCAGTAGCTCATATGGAATCTATCAAGAAGAAGTCTGAATGGGGAACCCAAGGAAGAAGTCTACATGGAGCAACCAGAAGGGTTTGATCTAACAGAAGGAAAAGACTTAGTATGTAAGTTGAAAAAGGAATTATATGGGTTGAAATAAGCTCCTAGAGCTTGGTATGCAAGATTGGATCACTATCTACAACAACAAGGCTTCAATAAGGGAGTGGTAGGAAGTAATATTTACATAAAGACGGATGAAGGTAAGTTACTAGTCACACTTGTTTGTGTTGATGATCTGAATTTTGCTAGCAATAATGATGAGATGAGCCATGAATTTTCTCAAAACATGTCAAAAGAGTTCAAGATGTCAATGATAGGAGAGTTACCTCACTTCCTTGGACTACAAGTATCTCAAACCAGAGCAGGATTGTTTATATCTCAAACCAAATATCTTAAAGACATGCTTAAAAGATATGGAATGGAAGACTGTGCACCCATGAGCACACCTATGACCACAAAGTGCAAATTGAGAAAAAATGATGACTCCCCTCCAGTAGATGCAACTCATTACAGGTCAATAATTGGAGCCCTTCTATACTTAATTGCTACGAGACCCAAAATTATGTAGGTAGTAGGAATGGTGGGAAGATTTCAATATGCTCCTAAACAATCCCATTTGTTAGCTATAAAAAGAATTCTCAGATATCTGAAAGTAACTCCTGATTTTGGTCTTTGGTACCCTAAGAGCTCAACACTAACTGTAACTGTATACACCGATGCTGATTGGGCCAGAAGTGTTGATGATCGAAAAAGTACTAGTGGAAATGCATTCTTCCTGGGAGACTATTTAGTATCCTAGCTCAGCAAAAAATAGACATCTATATCATTATCCATTTCCGAAGTCGAGTATATAGCTACAGCAGAATGTTGTACTCAAATACTATGGATGAAGGAACTAAAAGATGTCAACATAGGTACAGATCAACCAATTACCATCTATTGTGATAACACAAGGGCTATCAATCTCAGCAAAAATCTAGTTATGCACTCGAAGACCAAACGTATACCAATCAAGTATCATTTCCTTCATGAAAAAGTAGCTAAACTGTTGGTCGGATAAGTCGTTCTTGCAGACAAGACCGACCTCCCTAGTATCTAATGATATCTAGCGACAAGCAAACCAAACAAATTCTATCTTTCTCTAAATATGCAATTTATAAATAAAGGCAAACAGGTGTTTTTAGGCCTACCTCGGGTCCAGTGAAAGTTTATGGAAGCCACGCTCCATTGATCCAAATGAGCTCCCTTGTAAAGAATCTGCAAACAAAAACAAGCACACACATTAAATAGCACCTGAATAGCCAATATAATAAAGCATATTTATCATGATGATCAAGGAATTCATGAAACAAACCATATAAGACAATTTATTGAGAAAAATGAATCTGATTGTATTAACTTTAATCAAAGAAGAACTTTACAACCTTGGTGCCTTGATGCTATACAAGCTCCTCCCAAGGTCCAACAAGAATCTCCTCTACTTTGACAAGTTTCACTCTCTTCCCAATGAAGCCAAAAGGTATGTAATCTCTCCTCTCAAGCTCAACTAGGAAGTCTCAATTCAACCAGCTTTTACCCTAAAAAATGTTCAGCTTCTAACCTCTCTAGCAACCAGCCCAATGGCTTAATTTATAGTTCAATGGAGGGAAGTTACTAGGTCCACCTTCAAAGGGATAAAGCCCTCCTTCAAAGGGATAAGCTCCTCTCATCAAGGGATTAGCTTCTTTAGTTTTGGGATGCATGAACCACCTAGGAGTAAACCATCCACGTCAAGATTCCTTCTAGAATCATCCAGAATTAACCCAAAGTGAGTTTTTAAGAATAAACTTGCACCTTTTTTACTTTCACAGGGGTCTGCACCCACTCCTTTAGAGACAGAGTGGACAAGTCCGCAGGTAACATGACCAAGGGGTGCGGGACCGCAGGCAACAGTAAGAGAAAGTGTGGAACTAGAGCTTTATTGATTTTCAAGGACTTTCTCTCATTTTTAAAGCTTAACATGAAGAGATGAGGTTTGAGACTTGCTAAGGAGGACAGTATGAATGATGATAGACCCATACTGACTACAAATAGTCATGGTGACAATATTTTGTGTAATAGATTGCCCCCTAAAGTGCAAAGTCTGTAGTAGATGAGGATTTCATTTATCATCTAAGAAGAGTGAAGTACTTTATCATTTCGAGGATCATCTTGTGGAGAGCCCGATTGGAACCTGTAAAAACATTCAATACAAACTATATATATGAGATCATATCATCGCTGAGGTAGGCATTCCCATACTCAGACCAAAAACTGACTAGAAATCTAACTACTGCTCTGATATAGGAATGATCTTGTAATACATCACAAGTATAGACACATGTAGACACAGTATGGACGCAACCATCTATTTATGAATAGTCTACTGTATAATGAATACAAAATTCCTTGCAGCCTGGATGGTGGAAACTAGATCTAGGGTCTTGATTTCTACTTCCCGAGATAGTACGATTCTATCCATGTGAATGAATGTGTCAAAGTCGAACATGGTAGAAACCACTTGATTACTAGTCAATGATGTAAACTGTTAACAAGTGTGAGAGAAACCACCATTAATGTCAATGGCTCTCAAAGTACTCAGTACAATCCATGAGATGTGAATAGATGTGTTGATGTCGAACATGTCATGGAATCCTTTGATCGAAGGTCAATGATGCAACCTATCGCCGAAGGCGAGAAACCTGCCATTGAGGCATGCAGATCCCAAGGTACTGATGATTTCTAGATCATCTTTCTAGATAATGAGCTGAAGTCGATAGAAAGAGATCCATCGTAGGCAAGCCCACAACTCGAAATCATAGATCAAGTTTGAAGAAATATAGTTGCAAGGACTGACTCAGGGATGGTCAAGATGGATGACATATATTTGGCAGATGAATGGTTTATTTGCACTGACCTCTTGAACACATAATGACACAGCAGATGGTTTGGTGACAATTGACCCAAAGTTAATACCCAGAAACCGACTGAAGACTTTCAATATGGTTTGATCAACTGTTAGGCAAAGGATTTCCCAACCCAGGTGAATAAAAGGTGTCGTGTTCAAGAGTGGTTAAATGTTTTTCTGAGACACAAAGTATGACAAACAGGATCATTTTTCTCTCTTTTCCCCCACCATTTCTGGCAAGTACCTCTTTATTTTTAACAAGCTTGAGGAGGATAACATTTGCTTGATTATAAGCCCATACTTCGGATGAGTCCAACTTAGTTTAGATTCGAACCCTAAGAAGGAGTGGTCCGTTCCTGTTTGTAATTGAACAGGTCCTTTACTGTTAAATTTTAATGAGTCCAGTATAGGAGAAACTCAGCGTTTTCCAATTTTAGGGAGTCTGAAAAAACTTAAGAAAACTCCATGGTTGTCCTTTTTCTATAAAACAATACTTGAGAAAACTGCTTGATCATTACGACCAAGGAGTACTTTTCATAATTAGTGCCTCTGATCCAAAAAAGTAAAAAAGCGATCAATGACACGTCGTTTTATAACCAATATCGAATTTGAAATGACAAAAATCCGGCAATCTTTTCATGTTTTTACGGTCAGAAAATGGCTGTAAGTGGACCATCTTTTTAGTTCTGTTTTAACGAGCTTAAAAAGAAAAACTCGGCAATATTTTCATATTTTAGGAGTCAGAAAAGAGCTTAAAGGTGACTCTGATGTTTTTTGTCAAAAACGATCAATTTTGCCTGAAAAATCCGTTATCCTGCACAAAAAATCAAACATTACTCATACCTATTTAAAATAGATTAAAATGCTTCAAAAGCTACCTCTTTAAAGTAAAAAATAAACAAATTAAAAACTCATTTATTCAAAAAAGCTTATAAAAAGGGCTTTTATAAATTCATTTTTACCGTTTGACTTTAGAGTGAGAAAAGAGGGCTTTTGGTCAGAAATTTCCTGTGAATATTGCGGAAAATCCATCAGTTGGAATCGAACGTCGTCTCCTCCAGGTAATACATATCATCTTACTCTTTCATTTCATCCATTTGAAAGTTGTTTTTAGGGCTTTATTTTGTTTTTTAGGAAATTTCTAGGTTAAAAACCCGTGAGCGGGGGTCCGCAGGCATAGCATAGGAAACCTGCGGACCCCGACTTTTTTGTAAAAGGAAAAAAGTCAGGGGTCCGCACCTGCCATGAAGGCAGAGTGCAGACCTACACACTGTCTCTAACAGAGAAGGTGCGGTCCCCGCAGCAAGGGTTTTCAAACTTCAAATTTTCAAATTTCACCCAAAAATTTTGATTTTAAATATTCTAATCCGCCTTTTTATTGAATGTAGGGTATACATCATGCTTGATTGGCGGGAACGAGAGCACGAAGATGTGGATCTTGCTGCGATTAATCATCAACCTTCAATTGACGCATTGAAGGCATGTGGTTTATACAAATTCTGGGCCATACCTGGCATGAGGGCCCAGGTGGACTTTTTGTAGTGACTGGTAGACAGATGGAACATACAGGACCAGTGCTTCTTTATTGGTGGTCACCAGCTCGAAATGGAGCCGGAAGACATTTACTTTTTGATTGGTTTGCCTAAGAGAGGTGAACATTTGACTCTATTCGGGACTAGGCCAGGTGGCCAGTCTGTCGATAGCCTCTGGCTAGAGTTTTGTAACGACCAAACTAGAGACAAAGGGATTGATATCAAAACCATCTCCCATCCTGAGCTCAAAGTGATTGTGTTTACTGTTACCAGGCTCTGCGGAAGCGCAGCACTACATGTGGCCACTGGATCCCAAATGTGGATGGCAGTAGACTACTTTCAAGGCACCATCTTCAACTGGTGCAAGGCTGTGTTGGCTAATATAAAAGGCCAACTGACTAAAGCAAAGAATGGAAAACTGAAGACCTTTAGATATGGTGCTTTATTTGTGAGCTTTGGTCTAGAGAGGGTCCCAATGTTGGTCCCACAGCATCTTACCGTTGGAGCTGGACTTCCCTGAGAGCCCAAACTGATGCATTGGGTTGCAGTTATGGCCCGTCATCCTAAGGAGGGAACAAAAGTCATTCGATTTACTCTTGAGTATTTTCATTGGTTGGAGAACCAAGTATTTGCTATTCAGGATTTTCCTTATGCTGGGGTAGATTATCATGGTGACCCAGACATGTCTCTTCCACCAGGAGAGCAATGGGATGACTAAAGTAAAATCATTTTCAACATTTTCTAATTTAATTTTTTTTTTTATTTTGTCCCAAAATTGATAGTAAAAGTTTCAAATGCAGATGTAGGTCCACGGCAACCAGCCACTCTCCGGCCCTATGAGAGGAAACAGCCAGCTGCAGCAGCACCAGCCCCACAGGATGAATCTACAGAGACCTTGGCCGAATTGGAAAGCCATCTAGAGCGTTTGACAGCAGACATTCCAGAGACCAGCATAGATGACGTTCCTCTTAGGCTACAGTGCTATGTGATTGGGGTCCCAGGACCTTTTAGGAGGTTCCTTTGTAGGGTGGCCCATACAGTGGTTTCTTATCATCATCATCACCAGTGATAGGATGATCTCCTATTGTAGAATCATATGACATTTTTTTCTTTTCGTATTATCATTTTTGCCGATCATAAGGTTTTTTTCAACCTATGATCGAAGACGATGTATATTTGACACACTTCTATGCTATACTATATCACTATTACCGGCTTATCTTGTAAAACATGTTATGGAATGTTTTAAATTTACTTGTATGATTATTGCAAATGTCTACTTAGCATTCAAGAAGCAATTGCATCTGCTAATGTTTTTAAATATCTTGGAATATGCTGATATTCAATATAGTCAAATTCACGTTCCAAGAGACGAACTCTCAAAAATAATCTCAATAATAATGGATTTCTAATGGCATATACTCTATTAAGCTGTAATACAATAAGTTCAGAATCTAACCTCACAATCAAACTCTGAATCCCAAATGAGATGGATTCATATAATAACTCAATGACTACACTATACTCTGAAATGTTGTTCGTTGTTTGACCGAGGCTTACCCCATGCATAGATACCAACTCATCAGAGGGTGAATAGATAACCCAAGCTGCGGAAGAAATGTTCCGTGTATTACGACAAGCACCATTAGCAAAACCAATGTATGTTTGGAGAGACGTCGATATCTGCAATATCAAGAGTAAAATCAAGATAAGTAGGAATAATGACAAAAAATGCTCTCTAAGCTAAGCACACTTTTTAATATAAAACACACCAGCTAGAAAGAAAACTAACCTAACTAAAATCTCCACAACCAGATTTAAGCATAATATCTCTTCAGGTAAAGACCATTTCTGGGTTTACCTAAAGAGACCCCGTCAAAGTCTACCAATTCATAGGCCCCTTTTTCCAACTTTCGCTTAACAACATAAGGACCATGCCACATGGGTACGAATTTTCCAGCGCCTAATTTATCATTTGCTTGATCGTACAATAAGACTAGGTCTCCTTCCAAAAAATTATGACGGGTAACATTTCGATCATACTGAGCTTTAATATGTTTGGCATGAGCTTCGATTGCTAGTGCAGAATCACATCGATTCTCATCTAGCTGAGCCAAGTACAACAAACTTTCTTCCTCTTCGGAAGTGGTTGGAAGTAATTTTATGGCCATTTTCAATGACGGGATTTCACATTCAATGGGTAACACAGCTTCCAAACCATAAACTAGTTGGAAAGGAGTGAAACCGGTTGATGTTTTTACTGAGGTTCGATATGCCCAAAGCGCTGAAAATAGCATGTTATGCCAATTCGACCTATGAATCCCAATGATTCGTCGGATCATGATGACTAGAACTTTGTTGATGGCTTCAACCAGACCATTAGCCTGTGGATAATATGGAGTTGAACTATCGTGACGCAAGCCAAGTTGGTCTGTAAGTTCAGTCATCATAATATTTCGAAAATGACGCCCATGATCAGTGATAATCACTTGTGGAACACCAAACCTAGAAATTATATGATTGAACACAAAAATCGCAGCAGTTTTGTCGTCTGCCTCAAATGTAGGCATCGCCTCGGCCCACTTGGTAAAATAATCTACCACAAGGATGATATATGCATGCCCCCCGGCTGAGTGAGGGTTACGTGTAATAAAATCGATACCCCATTTCGCAAAAGTACCGATGGAAATCATAGGGTGGAGAGGAGCAGTTGGAGCGTGCATATTTCGATAAAAAATTTGGTAGTTGTGGCATTTTCGGACCGCGTTAATACAATCTTTAAACAAAGATGGCCAGAAATAGCCAGCGCGCAATATCTTTTGGGTTGTGGCAAACCCAGACATATGACTGCCACACGCTCTAGAGTGATAGTCATTTAGAACCCTTTCAGCTTCCTCATGAGTTAAACAACGGCGGAAAATAGAGTCCGCCCCACGACGATAAAGTGTATCTCCAATAATTTTGAATTGTTGGGACTGGAATCGTATTTTTCGACGTTCTGATCTTGAAATTTTTGGCCGAAAGGATTGGGTTCGGAGATAAACTATGATATCTCCATACCATGGATCCAAAGTGCTGATTAGAAACAAAGATTCATCCACAATGGGCTCCCCCGCCACAGTTTCCGTGTCAGCATGCGGGATGTCACACATCAACTCCGCAAAAACTAAAGATTTATTCAACTTAGAATTTTCAAATTCCAAGTCGAACTCCTGTAGGATCACAATCCATTTGGAGTACTTGCCCCCTAGCAATTTTTTGGTCAAAATATAGATCATAGGGTTGCAATCGGAAATTACTGTAGTTTTGTGTAGTAAAATGTAATGACGAAAATGTTGGATAGCTTGAACAACTGCGAATGCCAATTTCTCCACATGTGAATATTTTAGCTCAATTGGATTTAAAGTTCGACTAAGGTAATATATCACATGTTCACTACCGAATTCATCTCCCTGAACTAACACCATTCCTATGGTGGAATGCGAGGCGGCGAGATATAAGTAGTCCTGGTTGTAGTTGGGAGGATGCAATAACAGTGCATGGGTCAACACGTGTTTTAGTGCATCAAAATATTTGTCAGCTATCTCATCCCAAAAGAATGGAGTATTCTGTTTCAACAACCAGGTAAAACCCTTTGTGATCTCGGCATAGTTAGGAATGAATCGACGTAAAAAGTTTGCTTTCCCTTGCAAACTTTGGAGTTGGCGAAGACTCGAAGGAGGAGGCAATTTGACAATAGCTTCAACCTTCAAGGGATCGACGCGAATGCCGGCTTTCGAAACAACAAACCCCAATAACCGACCCGTTTCTATACAGAAAACACACTTGTGTGGATTCAACCTAATTCGATAATGCCTACACCTCATAAAGATTGCTCGTAAATGGATGAGATGATCAGCTCGATGTAATGAATGAGCAGGTAAATCATTGAGATAGGGTTGCACAATGTGCTTGATTTCATGAAACGCATAAGACATGGATCTTTGAAAATTTGCCCCGGCGTTCTTGAGCCCAAAGGTAATTTGCAATACGCAAATTTCCCCCATGGAAAAATGAAAGCTATTTTTGGTTGATCAACAAGTAGAATATTTATTTGATTGTATCCGGAAAAACCATCCATGAAGGAGAATATTTCACTGCCGACACAATCATCGATGATTTGATCGATATAGGGAGTTGGGAAATTGTCTTTTGGACAGGATCGATTAATATCCCTATAATCAATATATATTCTTATTGTTCCTTGCTTTTTGTTAACAGGAAAAGTATTCGATACCCATTCCGTTAACGGAATCAGATAAATGAAACCTGCTTTAATTAATTTTTCAACTTCTACCTTAATAGTAGCAGCTTTTCGTTGGTGGATCTGACACAAACGTTTCCGGACGGGTTTAGCATCAGGGTAAGTTTTGATTTCATGAACAAAAATTGTTGGGTCAATTCCTGGAATTTCCTCATATGACCAGGCAAACACGTCGCAGAATTTTTGAAATAGGGCCTTATATGTTTGAATTTCATCTTCCATACAAGAGGCACCTATATGAATGTTTTCAACAATTCCAGGCTTAACCGAAATGTCAATAGGAATAGTCCAAGAAATGTTTCCCAAATTTAACTCAAAATTAGGATTTTTCATTGGATTCTGAGGTTCCTTGAAATAATCAGTCGTAAAAATAGATGAAAGATCATTTTCAAAGCGATCAATCTCAGGTAAAAACGAAGATCTATGATGAAGATCTTCCCATGGTAAATCATCAACACACAGGATTTCACGAATTTGCTCATCAGTGTGAACAAGTTTGGAAAACGTTGTTGAATCTGAGTTTGATGTTGAAAGTGATTCTTCATGGACCACATTCATTAAGTCGATTTCGGTTGAAGAAGGTTCGGAAAATGACTGCACAGCCTGATACGCAATTTCATATGGACTCAAAGGCATAGCATTACCAAATGAATCTATCTCAGATTCGGAAGGTACGATCCAAGGATCATCATAAACAATAGTGTTTGATGAAATCATATGAATGGTTGCAGTAGAAGATGATGCGTTGAGAGGAGGAAAGGGAAAAGTCC
This sequence comes from Pinus tabuliformis, assembly GCA_031772625.1. NCBI lineage: Eukaryota > Viridiplantae > Streptophyta > Pinopsida > Pinales > Pinaceae > Pinus > Pinus tabuliformis. The sequence continues at coordinate 519,583,617 of CM062809.1, forward strand.
CTAGTAAACCAAAATCTTTAACTAATCCTACTCCAACATCCTTATAAGGGATAGTCGTTTTGCCGACATGCTGAATACTTTCAGAAGAGGCTGGGTCAGATGAAAAGTAAGTTAGTTGGTCTATAGTTACGATCTTTCCATTATGAGGGAACTTTATAAGCTGAAAGACCGATGAAACAACAACTATCATAGCGTAAGACCAACTACGACCCAAGAGAAGGTTGTAATCTAGAGGGGCATCAACCACCTCCACAACTAGATTAACAGTTTTGCCTTCAAGCCCTATAGGTAAATCCTGTAGAATGCCAAAAGGATGGAACCCACAGCCATCAAAGGCCTTTAGAATCATTGGGGATTGATTAAGTGTAGGAGAACCAAGCGATCTCCAACACTGGATCGACATAATGCACGTTGAGGCTCCCTCATCAGTCACAGTCCTATAACAAGGTCTATTTTTTACTAACACTGAAATCTGGAAAGCCATTTGATGAGGTAAGCGAGGTGTACTATTTTCTAGATCGAAAATTATAAGGTTTGAGTCCTAAATGTCAACAGCTCCTATAGTCGACAATAGCAATTTACGTTGTGCTGGACATGATTGCAGCACCTCCAAAGCCGACATTGCTGAAGGTGAAATAGCCAAATCTTCAACAATATTATAGTTCTGAGCCGCTCTCGCATGTGGATTGAAAGCTGACTTTTGAAGTATACCCTTCGTGGGTGGTTTGATTACTAAGTTTGGGTTAGGTTTCTCAATCTGTAGTGGATCGGAACCAGGAGTTGAAGTTGATGGGTTCGAATTAGAAGATTCTACTTCCTTACCACCAACAGGACTTTTACTTCCATAATCTTGCGATCATGTCACAATCCTAACATGGGACATCATCATTATGGGTTCTTCGGAGGCATTTGAGGAAGAACCTATCATCTTACTGTCTTGACTAGGAAAAGGATCCTTCAAAACAGCAAGCATTTGGGAACCTTTGACAATTTTCGCAACCTCTGCATAATGAGGGTAGTATCTTGTAAAATTATCTTCGTCACAAATGAGACAAGGATAACGAGGTTTGCGTTTCTCATCAGTAGATTCTGTTTTTTCTGTTTTCTCTTTCGAATTTTTATCTGATTTATTTTTCTTCTTCCCTTTCTTTTTACCGTCGGATTTTGATTTGGCTGTAGATGACTCTACAACATGAACATCGGCGGAAATTTCCACGGAAGAATATCCTGTCGGGGAATATGGTAAATTTGTGATAGGAGAAGAATTCTTGGAAGATTTCTTCTTACTTTTGGTATTAACCATACCAATCATACCATCAGCTGCAGTTATTTGATTTTGTTTAGGAAGGTCGGGGATTTTCTCGTGTAATGTACCTGACTGCGTATAAACTAAGTCAAGGTACTAAGCTTGAGCAATTACTTGCTCTTCAGTAACGACTCCTGCCTTAGCTACATCCTCAGTGATTTTCAGTAATAAAGATTTGACAAACCATTCTACTAAGATCTGATCCAGAATAAAAACTTTCACTAAACGCCGTCGATGTCTCCATTCATGAATGTGATCTAAAATGTAAGTGGACATTTACTATTTTAATGAAGTTAATAATTTCGTGCAATTATCATATCTGACTGGCAACTAAAAATGAGTTAAAAATGAAGTAGCTAAGTGACTAAAGTTATAAAAAGTGGCTCGCTGTAACTCAATGTACCACTTGGCTGCAAGACCAATTAGAGTGCGTTGAAAAAGCCTTAAACGGATTGAATCATCTGAAATGGAGTTAGATGCACACCAGAGGTGATAAGTCATCACATGGTTCGATGGGTCCTCTCCTGATTTGCCTTCAAACTTAGGAATATCACTAAGCAACTTATTCAGCATTGGTAGCCAAAACGGAAGATAGTTAATTGGATCGTTCATAAGGCATGACAAGTCAGGCAAGTCCAAAGTTGCAATGAACGGTAACTATCGATTAAGGTCCCTGAAACCCTGGGTCATGAGACCAGCCCCAGGAGGAGGATATCCAGGATAACTAGGAATTGGAATTGCATTTGGGATATTATATCCTCCCGGAAAACCAGGATTAACTAGACCATACTGGGGTTGTTGAGGTTGTTGATATGTATATCCAGGGTACGGTTGATACTGATAGACTGGCTGCTACACAGCAGGACCTAATTGGTACTGTCCCTGGTATTGTTGATAAGTAAATTGAGGTTGACTTGTGACAACTGTAGTTGGACCAGGTTGTCCTACAGGAATTTGAACCGAAGTCTGAATTGTGGATCCAGACTGAGGTAAAGATGCTTGAGGAGTTGATACAGGAACAGTAGAAACCGGAGTTGTCGATACTCCAGAAGTAGGTGTGGTAGATTGAACGGATGTTGCAGCAGTTGAAGCAGTTGTTTGGGGCGGAGTTCGAGGAGAACTAGGCCCAAGCTAAGAAACTACAGAAGGTGCAGAAGTTTGAATAATAGACTGGACAGGTTGCTGGGGTGAACCAGAAACCAAAGGTTGTCCAATTTGAGATGACAAATGCACATTCGATTGCAAGATTTGTTGTGTTTGAGATGGATCCCACACTAAGTTCATTCCGGGGTATGGACCCATAGCAGGTTGAGAATATTGAGGACCATAACCGGGTTGAGGGTAGGGTTGATAATTCAAAGGTACATTTCCAGCTCCTTCAACAAATGATTGACCGGAAGGTGGTTGGAAACCTTGGGTTGGGTACTGACCCTGAAGTTGATAACCTTGAGGCACATACTGATACTGGGGTTGACCTTGAGGTACATATTGATACTGGGGTTGAACTTGAGGTACATACTGAGTTTGGGGTTGACCTTGAGGAATGTACTGTCCCATAGGTATGTACTTTCCTTGAGGTTGCCCCCCAAGTGGTAATTGGGTACCTTGAGGTTTCCCCCCAGGTGATAATTGAGGAACTTGAGGCTGCCCCCTAGGCGGTAATTGGCCACCTTGAGGTTACGGATTTGGAATGGTACTTGACATCATAAGAATATATTCTACACTCAACGGCTTAGTTCCGTTATTACCAGTTAATAACCCTTGTTCAATAGGTTGAGGAGATGCTCCCTAAAAAGTACCAGTAAGTGACTGATACCCAGAGGGAACAGAAGGACCACCATATAAAAAGGTTTCTGGAGATTGAGAAAACATGGATCACTGTCTCGACATATTTAATAGAGGATAATAACCCCTAGGTGTTGGGTGAAAAGGAATGCGAGGTGGTGAAAAATTTAGTCCCGGGTTTTCCAAAAAATTGGTCATGAATGATACCAAGCGTCCCTCCTAGGTGGACCGTAAAAGATCGATTCAGGCTCCCTAAGTTCTGTAGCTGGTTGATTTTTAGGGATAGGTATACCTTCTTCTGGAGTAACAAGTTCTTCAATAGCAATAAGTCCAGAAGGAAGATTTTGGGTAATGACTCTTTCTACCCTAGGTGAAACAAGACCACTGGAAGTTGGAGAGGCAAATCCTGATGTTGGAGTAGCAGCAAGTTCAGTTTCAGGTTCATATATTTCAAGTTCCTCAGCTAAATCACTAGTATAAGAAAAACTACTAGTAACTTCGGAAAAAGAAACATGTTCTAAAATATACTCTGGTGCTTGCACTTGGTAATCAGGATGTACAACCAAAGAAGACTCTCCTTCTTCAGGTGACCCAACTCTACTATCGCTAGGAGTTACAAGGGCTCGTAGCCCTTCAAGCTGTCTCGGTGAAAAATCAGGAGATTGGCCCCAAAGTCTATGAGACTTCCTCGGTAATTCAGCCACGATTAAATATTTTAACTACTTCAAACGCAAACAAAGAAAAATCTCAATGAAAACCACCTAAAGTCTCTAAAGAACCAAACAATTTTTGAATCACACGCCTAAAGAATCTAGGAGGTCAAACCACACACAAACAGTAACTTTCCGTACCGAAAACACTAGTTGGTGATGAAATCCAACGTAGCAGAATTCAATACAAAAATGGCAGTTGGAACAGTTACCCCGGCAACCTGCTTAATGGATAGAATGGCACAAGTTTCTCCACTAAACCGTCTCGAGTGAAGAGAACCCCCCAGAAAATCCAAGTGAGTCTAGCCGACGTCTGCTCCAGGTATAGTGGGATCTTCCCTCCACCGTCACCTTAGGAAAGAATCCTATAGAATATGGTCACTATGGTTACCAACAGAAACAAATATACCTGGGGGAACAGTGTGTGATCCGATACACATGCAAGGGTAGAGTAGCAAGCTCAATCCCCTTGAAGGCTCCTTGACATAATCCAAGGTTTACCAACAAGTGACCCCAGGCTCCTCGACAATGGTTAATCCGAGGTTTACCGTTTTTAATACGTGTATATATAGTATCGTTCCCAATGAGGAAGGATTGATTACCCCACTGGTTCGGACACGATCTCGTGCTTGACTCCTATAAGAGGAGCTTCCCAGAGCATAGATGTAACAATTGGAATTTATCTCCTGCCGCAAGATACAACTACTTGTTTGTTTTACTATCTTGGAGAGTTAATTACTCCCTACTCCAAGATACTAGCCTAAGCTATGTTGGTGATAAAGAGCCCTAGAAATGAAAAGATTACTAGATAGATTTTACTTTAAGCGTTATTTTTATTGGTTTTTCCTTAAGTCAAAAGGTGTGGAGATGAAACTTATGGTGTGAAGACTCGACTCCAAATCACTAAAAATGCACTTAAGATGAAAAGCAATCCTTTTCTTTCCATGAATTTCTAGCTAAAGAAAGAGTTGAGAATGAAAATGCTTGAAAAAACAAAACTTTCCTTAACAAACAAAATAAACAGAAGAGCTTTTTGTCTTTTTCAATACACTCAAAAACGAGACAACTAGTTGTGCTCACGAAAATTTCCTTTTCTTTTCAAACACTCAAATCCTACTAAAAAAAACTTTTTCAAAAGAGATTTTTTATTTTTTTTAAACACTCAAAACTATTGAAAAATATAATCTTGAGATCTATAAATTCTAAAAAAAAAAAACTGAAGTAAAAGCTTACAAGATTTATTTTCAAGGATGTTTTACTTAGTCATTAGCAAACTAAGGACTAATTTTTCCAGAATCACAAATCAATCAAAAAAGAAACAGCTTTTGTTTTCTTTTCTAAAAATGAAATCCAAAACTTTCAACACAAGTCCTTTCGAAGTTTCGCGAAGAGAAAAACAAGATGGATTCCTCAACAAAGGAAGATTTTACAAAACGGTCAAACTCATAAGAAGGCCAGTAAAAACCAAGGTGATATGAGGTTTATAAGGCTTCTAAGCTCTGAGTTACTACAAAACCAAAACGAAAATCAAGCCCAACACACTTCTAGGAATTTCACCTAAAACCCTAATGCCAATGGAATTAACCTAAGAAAAGTTCCTGACAAGTCACGTGTAGATCTGGGCAGAGGCTAAAAACATATAAACAAATCCTAAGCTGACTGAAAGAGAAAATTTTAAGTTTTTCAAAATTTTTGACAAGGTCCGCAGGCCCCTAGTATACCCAGGTGCAGTACCGCTCTGTGTGTAAAACAAAAGTGTGGGGATGTCCACACTGTGTTACAAGCAGAGGGTGCAGTCCTCTCCCAAAAGTATGAAAAACAAAAAATAATTCAAGATCTACTAAACCTACCCAATCCCACACACATCAAGTCAAAAACCAGAAACGAAGACACAGTTTCTCAGGTCAAAGTAAAAGCAAAGGAAAAATTCAAAAATTCAAGTCCCCAGCAAAGTCACCATTTTGTCGGCCGGATAATTCGTTCTTGTGGAAAAAACTGACCTCCCTAGTATCTAATGATATCTAGCGACAATCAAACCAAACAAATTCTATCTTTCTCTAAATATGCAATTTATAAATAAAGGCAAACAGGTGTTTTTAGGCCTACCTCGGGTCCAGTGCAAGTTTGTGGAAGCCATGCTCCGTTGATCCAAATGAGCTCCCTTGTAAAGAATCTGCAAACACAAACAAGCACACACATTAAATAGCACCTGAAAAGCCAATATAATAAAGCATATTTATCATGATGATCAAGGAATTCATGAAACAAACCATATAAGGCAATTTATTGAGAAAAATGAATCTGATTGTATTAACTTTAATCAAAGAAGAACTTTACAACCTTGGTGCCTTGATGTTGTACAAGCTCCTCCCAGGGTCCAGCAAGAATCTCCTCTACTTAGACAAGTTTCACTCTCTTCCCAATGAAGCCAAAAGGTATGTAATCTTTCCTCTCAAGCTCAACTAGGAAGTCTCAATTCCAACAACATTTACCCTAAAAAATGTTCAGCTTCTAACCTCTCTAGCAACCAGCCCAATGCCTTAATTTATAGTGCAATGGAGGGAAGTTACTAGGTCCACCTTCAAAGGGATAAAGCCATCCTTCAAAGGGATAAGCTCCTCTCATCAAGGGATTAGGTCCTTTAGTTTTGGGATGCATGAACCACCTAGGAGCGAACCATCCATGTCAAGATTCCTTCTAGAATCATCCAGAATTAACCCAAAGTGAGTTTTTAAGAATAAACTTGTGCCTTTTTGACTTTCACAGGGGTCTACACCCACTCCTTTAGAGATAGAGCGGACAGGTCCGCAGGTAACATGACCAAGGGGTGCGGGACCGCAGGCAACAGCAAGAGAAAGTGCGGAACCAGAGCTTTATTGATTTTCAAGGAATTTCTCTCATTTTTAAAGCTTGAAATGAAGAGCTGAGGTTTGAGACTTTCTAAGGAGGACAGTATGAATGATGATAGACCCATACTGACTGCAAATAGTCATGGTGACAATATTTTGTGTAACATAAACAAAACATCATCTTGGAATATATCAATACTAAGGAGCAGATAGTTGATATTTTCACAAAACCTCTTCCTCGAGAAGCATTTGAACATCTTCATCAAAAGATGGGGGTTATCTCTTTAGCATCACTCAAGTTCATTCATAAAGATGGTGCAGGACAGGGGGAGTAGTTCTACAGGGGGAGTAGTTCAACAAGGGGAGTGCTGCCATTGATGTCAAAGAGGGAGAGAAGAAGAATATTGCCATCAATAACAAAGGGGGAGATTGTTGACATAGATTGTCATTGATGTCAATATGGCAATATTTGAGGAGCCAAAGGAAGCAAACAGAGCTATCAAAGGAGAAAAACAAAGAGGAGAAAATAGAGCCAATGGAGGAGCAAACAAAGCCATCGGAGGAGCAAAACAAAGCTATCGAAAGCATATCGTGAGTATCGGGAGCAATGGAACCCAAAGAAGGACTATCGGAAGAGTTATAGGAGGTAGAAGAGTCAAAAGAGGTGGAAAAACATATATGTGTGCAATATACACTATCAGAGACAGAATATACATATATATCGAAGAAATCATATCGGGGGGTTCTACTATGAGCCACTACCCAAAACCCCCAACTGTGATATACATGTGCGATCTATATATATAAGTGTTCCAAAGCATGCCTTTTAGTGTATTTCAGATATTCTATCTCTAAGCCTTGGCGCACTAAAAATTTCAAATTTGCAACATATATACATATATATTATATAATTGCAATAAAGCATCACGACCCGATGAAACACTGAAATATGACTTTATGTTATATCACATCCGCCCCATTGGTACTCGCATATCGCAATACACAAAGGGGTGGAACCCCTAAAAGCACCAATTGTGATATATGTTGTCAACCCGTTGCAACATTGCAGTTTGATTTATTGTATATCGCATCTGCCTATCGAACCTTGCAAACCACCAATTGTGATATATGTTGTAGACCTCTAGAAGCTGTGATTGCCGATTGCGATTACACTATGGACCTGATGCAAGTATAGATGCGGGTGTAATGTTTTTGAATTCTTCCTTAGAATTTTGGCCAGTTGTTTTCCATATATTCCTGTGTATTTCGAAAATTGTATTGCATGGGTTTGAAGGCCAAAATGCATAAAAAAGCACCTGATAGTTCAAGAGGCCTGAATGAAAGCCGATTGTGATTGGGATTGTGATGTGGCATGTGGGTTCGCCCTGCTGGTACAATCTCTCCGTAAAACAATAAAGTCCTGTGTATGTATATGATTATTGAAAAAGGAGTGTTGTTTCAGTTTTAACATGGAACATGTTTTCTCTGTGTATTTTCGGTCCTCTCTTATGAATTTACGTGTCCCTGGAGTGTTGGTGAACTCAAAGAGACAAAGGAAGCCGAAATTCAGGAAGCCGAAGTACAAGCCAGTGCAGAGGAAGCCAAAGTGACATGAAGAGCCAGGAAGCCGAAGAACAAGCCATCACAGAGGAGGTTGAAGCGAGCGTTGAGGAAGCCGAAGAGCCAGTGGAAAGTGGAAGCGAACAATCAGAGGCATCAAGAATACATAAAATAGGAAAAACAAGGAAAGGTCTATGTGTGTGGATAATCAGAGTGAGAGGAAGCCGAAGTTCAGGCAGAGGTAGGAGAGGCAGGAGAAGCAGGAGAACAGGAATGAAGCAGAAGCTCAGCAAGCTTGGGAGCGGAGAACTACAGAAAAATAGTTTACACCATGTTAGGGTTTGAGCCCATGGGGTTGGAGCCTCAGAATTGAAAGGATTGGAATCCTTTAGAGTTGGTGCCCTAAGTGCAGAACTATTGCTTTGGCAAAACAAAGTTGGTGCTCTAGAGGTTGAAGCCTCACAAAAGTCCAAGTTGGTGCTTGGCAACTGATTGCAACCATTTATATATTATATATATTTCATTGCACTATTTGTGTTAATAAAATCATTTATTCTAGCTATCTATTTCTATGTTCCATATATAAATGTTTTGGTGATAAAAATAACAATTAAAAAGAAATACTGATTCTCCCCCCTCTCAATATTTCCAACAACTCTGAGTAGAGAAATTGACGTTCTGCTCTGGTGAATGCACTTTGGGCTGCTCAAGTTACACGCAAGCCCTATCTGAACACATCTCCATACTTCCTTGTGTACGGAAAATAAGTCATCCTTCCGCAAAATATATACTTTCATACTCTCTAGTTATCCCAAGAATCCTGAGGCAAGCCATCTCTATTGGTTTAGTGTAGGATGGACACATTACACAAGTTACAAGAAGAACAGATGAAAGAAAAAGAAAACATTTCACTCCACCAGAACCATATCAAGAGATGGTTCGATCGAAAGTCTATATGGAACACCAACTTCGCTATGGGTGACTTAGTCTTGAAGTGGGATAAACCCCATGAAGACAAAGGCAAACACACAAAGTTCTAGTCCTTGTGGGTTGGTCCTTTCACAGTCTACGAAAAATGTGGCCAACACGCATATCATCTACAATCACTTGATGGGAGGATTGACAACCATCCTATTAATGGCCAAGATTTAAAATTATATTTTCAATTATCTGGGTGCACCCTGCCCTATGTACATAGTCTTGTCATTGTTTATTCTGTTGTTTTACTTTGCGGTTTTCACTTCTCTTTGCTTTGCTTTTATGTCTTGTCATTTTCGTTATTTTAAATAAGTGTTTTCCTATAATGTGTTCTAGATTTTGAATAAGTATGTGGCTGAATTTAAAGAGTCTTGTGACACTGTAGCACTTGGTAAGTCTCATGTTCGTCTTCTCTATGCTTGGTTGTAACTCTTGGACAATGAAGTATTGATGAAAAATATGATCTGTTTGTAAGGGAAGCTCTACTAAAACCATCAACCTGTGTACAAACTGGGAATCCCCATGCCTGTACTCAATCTTCTTCTCTGTGTGTTCAAGCTTATCCAACTAGTAGAATGAAGAAGGGGAAAAATATAAACGAGCAAATATAATTCAGTGGTATTACATGCTTCTCTGAACAAACAACCTCTTTTGCTCTCAATAAGTCGGGATCCCTATTCCACCCCAAAAATAAATAAGTGCCTATGCACAATTCTCTTTAAAAAAAGAAATACAAAGGAGAAAGAGGAGAAAGGCTTCCTGCACAGAGAGGTGAGGCACGCAACTCCACCAGGGTACTAACCAGGCTCGCTGGTAGTGGATAAATGCTTATGTTCCTACAAGACTCTGTGAGGATACTATCTAGGCCTATTGGCAGTGGAGAAACAACAAAGATGAAAGCTTATACTCTTAAATTATTAAGCTCGCGAACCAAACTACCCTTCCCAATTTTAAAACATTCTAATTTAGCTAAAAATTTTGTTGTGTTTGACTGAGTTGGTACAAGGTGAACCATGTCTATCCATGAGGTAAGTGGAGAAGCCAAATTCATTTGCACAACAAATCAACACTCCCTAAAATGCTAAGGCCCTGTGCTGAAAATGAACTAAAACATAGAAGCTGGTATTCAACCAGTGTGTCGCCAAGTGTTGTAGCAGCTGCAACACCCTCCAAAATTTTGGTCTACATCCAAATTTCGAAGCCTTCCTTGGTTTTTCCCCTGATGGTTGCAAACACTTGGGCTCATTCCATGAGCTCTTGTCGAGTCTTTACACCCTCTTTTCTTGAGCGACCACCAATCGTCTTGTGGCATGTTGATTTCTATGTCATGCTTGCGAGTTTGTTCTGGTGATTTTGAAGGTTTTTCTTGTATGCATGAGTCTTTTTGACCCTGTGAACATCGGGCGTACTCACACACAAAGTTTCGTGCCTTGTCGCACAAGTGTCGTCACGGTCCTTCAAATATTTATCTCAAGTGTCACACTTGTCGCTCTTGACCTTTAATGCGGTCTCACTAAGAACATGTTTTTCTTGGTGGTTCGAGGAGTCTTCTCATCGAGCCATGCTAAGTGTGTGATCACAATGTCATGTATGCACAAGTTCACTTGCTTTCACACTTAGTCATTTTTCCTAAAAATCTGTCGACTGGAAAACCCTCCTTCAACCAAAGCTCAATTGAGTTGCACTACACAGTCTCCGTTCTCAATGACCCTACTCTGCTACCCAGAACTGTGCAAAGCTTGAGATTGTCCTCTAGGACATCCTACACTACACTATCCTGGAAGTGAGAAAGTCGACTATCTCCCAGAATTGCGTAGAAGTTTCTCCTAATTCTGAACCAATCTGCGCTTCCCGCGAGATCTCTCATCAAGCCTCCCTCTGGTCTACCATAAAACCTAAACTCAATTGTGACCTAGGGATGCACTACTCCCCAAAACTGCACAGAAGTTTCCCAGTTTCCTACCCTGCACTATCTATAGCAACTACGCAGTCATGTGAGTCAAGCCTCTGTTGCCTGTCACTGCATGTTTCTAAGGAATTGCATAGATTTGACTAGCAGACCCCCTTGTTGGCTTGCCCTACTCTCCCTTTGAGAATTGTGCAAATTTGACTGGCAGGCCCCCTGCTGGCTTTCCCCACTCTCCCTTTGAAAATTATGCAGTATTGACTGGCACTCTCCCTGCTACCGCGCTCTGCACTCATCCTAGAAACTTTCTATTTGACACTATCCCTCGGAAATGCGCAGTTATGATCAGCAACCCAATCGAGCCTTGCTTTAAGAAACTGTGCAGAAATGTCTGACAATGATTCCTGCTGCCTGCTCTGTCTTCCTCGAAGAAATGACGCATATTCCCAACTGGATCCCCAGATGACCTACCCAATCCTCATATTGAAAACTATGGAGAATTGCCCAAAGTTTCCTCCTAACACCCTGCCTGGTCCTCCTCCCAGGAACTACACAATTATGTCGCTCAGCTGGGTTTTACCTTCCAGTTGTCACTGTTGTCCTGAATTACAAAAATCTGCTTCCCAATGACATCTGTGCAATTTTTCCCCACAGTTCTCTAGAGCCTCGCATCTTGGCCTGAGTTGTGCTCTGTGCAGTTTTAGTGCGTTGTCCCTCTCTCGGTCACCTACACCAAAACAAAATACAATGCATCATGTTAGACTAGGATATTTTTGGATTTGATGTCAACTCGTCATGAGTGATTGTAGGAACATGTACATTGATGAAACATGGTGTGACGGTGAATGGGATTAAGAAGGAGCACATGCTAGAAGACTTTCTCGCAGTTGAATGAATGCACGAAGCACATCAAGAAGCAAGTGAAAGGGGCACAAATATGAGCACCATCAAGAAAGACCAAGACCATCGAAGAGCCCCCAGAAATTGCCATGTAGAGGTGAGCACATGTTACACTGAGAGTACACCCATCACTCAGCAGCACAACAGCTTGACACAGACACCACAATCAGCCAGTACATGTCAGCAGTGTCATGTCGAGTTGTGTCATGAGTTGTCTTGGCCACATCACTACTATGGGCCATACTTGTTGTAATCAAATGTAATGTAATGTGAAAGTCCAAGAGACACACATATGAAGTTGAAGAGTCACGTCAGTTGAAAATTCATAGGAAGTCAAACAGTCATGAGGGAAGTCAAAGAGTCACAAGGGTTAGTTATCCCCCTTGGCTATATATACCCCCTCATTGTATGAGCAAAGGACTTTTCACCTTGGCTCCTCCCACATAGCCTTGAGAGTCTGTAGTTTGTTCTTTGAGGAGCGAGGAGTGGCTCCAATGTCCCACTATTGGGGCTACTGATGTATGGTATACAGATGTGCCTTGGAACTTTTTCTTAATTTAGAAGCCTATCTCAAGCCAGCACCTTTTCATGTATTTTTTGTATCTGTTTGTAAGACTATTCTTTAAACGTTTGTAATGCATGTTTGCTTAACCTGTACTAAGATCATTAAACTACTTCAGTTATTTTAGTACTTACATTGTTGAAGATGTTTTTTATTATTTATCACTATTATCTTGTCCATGTGGACTATTCCATCGGACATTAGACAAACCGTCCTTTTTTTTTCTTGGTTTTAATGACCGTCACCCCCATCTGGATTATTCTGTTGGACAGTGTATGTGTTTTCCCTTGAACTTTGGTTTTCATGACTGCCACATCCACTGTGGACTATTCCACTCAATTCTGGATAGACCCTTGTTGTTTTTTCATGTGTCTCTCCCTGGGTGGTACTACTACCTCTCATCGAGAGGCTTATTTTTACCCTCTCCGTTACAATAAGAGAACCCGGACATAAAGTTACATTACGCATCACGAGGCATACTCACCTTACTTTCTTGATGTTACAAGCATAACACTCTCATGTGTTGAACAACAAGATTTAAGGAAAATTTCTAATATAATGGAAACTAGGCCATCGTACTGGATGGGACTCCTACACTAAATGGTCTGAGGCCTAGTTGGGACTTCATACCAGGGAGATCCCCTGAATGTTGGTGGGTCCAACACCATCAACAACACCATAAGAGATCTTAGTGAACCTTTAGATTATTCATTTGTTCTTCAAAATGTGTTGAGATCTCTTCTTGCAAGTATTAATGCCAAAGTATCAGCTATTTAGGAGATGCAAAATCTCAACACACTAATAATTTAGTCAACTTCATGGAACATTAATTTCCTATCAAATAATAACCACAAAAGGAAGATATACATGAAAGAAAGCAATGTTAAAACTTGATAAGAAGACCAAAGAAGATAAAGAAGAATCAAGCTATGGATCTAATGAAGAGGAAGCCAAGTTTCTTAGAAGATTGAAGATAGGATCCAACAAATACAAAGGTAAGTTTCCTTTCAAATGTTTCAATTGTGTAAAAGTAGGTCACTGTGCATATAAATTTCGACATAAGAAAGAAAATAATGAATATGATAATAAAGAAAATAACAAGTATGGGAGAGTCAAGAAGGAGAAGAACTTCAAGAATAAGAGATTTATGCCCGACATAAAGTAGCTAATTATACAACTAGAAAAATCAGATTAGCTCCTTAGATTAAGAAAACACAAGAAGAACCCAAGACATGGAAAAAGAAAAAAGAAGAAATGGAATAACAATGTGGCATTGACTTATATGCCCAAAACCAAGGCATCCATTATTATATCAACCATGGATGCTCCAAACATATGAATGGTGATAGTAGTAAATTCTTATGACTAATAGAAGATAAGGCAAGGGGCATTAAATTTGGTAATGATGCTCTAGAAAAAATCATAGGAAAAGGCACAATTAGCTTGGACAATGGAAGAGGAAAGGCTTATAATGTTATTTTTGTGGATGGGGTCAAACACAAGTTGTATAGTGTGAGCCAAATATGTGGCAAGGGGTATGTTGTCAATTTTCACTCCAAAGGTTGTGAAATAAAGACAACAAACATAGGGAAGGTATCATAAAAGGCTATGAGAACACCAACTAATGTGTATATACTCAATGAGAAAATGATAAATGTTGTTGGGGAATCTTAATGAGAGTTGGTCATGGCACAAAAGGCTATGATGACACATAAACTTTGATCATATGGTGAAGCTCAACAAAACAAAGGTATAAGGGACTTACCAAAGAATTCAAAGCCAAGAAAAACAATTTGTAAATCATAACAAATTGGTAAGAAAGTTCCAGTACCCTTCAAGACCAAGGAAAACCCATCATCTAGGCCTCTACAATTGGTTCATACAGACTTATGTTGATCCTCAAAAACTGAAACCTCAAGTGGAGAACAATATGTTATGTTGATTATCGATGATTATACTAGGATAACTTGGGTTTCATTTCTAAAGGAGAAATATGAAGCATTTGATAAGTTCAAAGTCTTCAAAGCCCTTGTTGAGAACCAAATTGATTATAAATTAAAATTCCTAAGGTCAAAAAGGGGTGGGGAGTTTATTTCAAATGAGTTTGATTATTTTTATGAAGAACATGGAATAAGAAAACAATTCTCAATTGCAAACACCCCACAACAAAATGGTGTGGTGGAGAGGCAAAAAAGATCAATGCAACAAATGGCTAGAACAACATTGGATGAGAGAAATATTACAAATACCTTTGGGATAAAGTTTTTCATACAATATTTCATATTTCAATAAAGCATACTTCATGCCAAATAGTGACAAGACTCCCTATGAGTTGTGGTGTGGAAAAGAAGACTCAACAGAGAATTTCAAAAAAATTTGAAAAAATTATTATATCAAGATTAATGATGACAATCTGGGTAGGTTTGATGCCATAGATGATCAAGGAATATTTTTAGGATATTCAACTAAGAGTGAAGGCTATATATGCTATAAAAAATATTCTGCAAGATTGTTGACAACATTTATATGAAGGTGGATGAGGATTTACCTCTCGGAAAGCAACAAATATATGTCAACCTACCTTATTAGATCAGTATTTAATATGAATATGAACAACATGATGAATCAAGATAATAAGAAAAAGAAGAGGGAACATGCTCTCATTCAAAACCCCTTCAAGGTATGTCCAAAACAATTACCTTGCAAATCAAATTGTTGGTAATAAGGAAGTAGGTAATGAAACTAGAAGAAAGCTAATAAATGCCTCTAGTCAAGCATATATTTCTATGCTATCAATGACTGAACCCAAAAATTTGTCGTAGGAAAGTAAAGATAAACATTGCATAAATTCCATGAATGATGAATTAGATAAGATTGAGAAAATGATACTTGGTAATTAGTTTGAAAACCAATAAATAAAATTTCCATTGGCACAAAATGGGTCTTTAGGAAAAAAATAAATCAGGACGGACAAGTTGTTAGAAATAAGGAAAGATTTGTATAAAAAGGGTATGCCTAGGTTGAAGGAATATACTTTGAAATTAGAATTTTCTTGTCACAATAATTTCAAAGTATATTGGATCGATGAAATCAATGCCTTTGAATGGATAACTTGAAGAAGAAGTTTATATAGAATGGTTTGCAGGTTTTTAGCTACCAGATAATCATGAGTATGTGTGCAAGATGAAAAATTCATTGTGTGGACTAAAGCAAGCACCAAGGGCACGGTATTTTAGATTAGACAAACACCTGTAGCAACAAGGCTTTAGAAGAGGGACATTTGATAGTAATTTGTATAAAATGATTTTTTTAGTTATTATTGTTTATGTTGTTGACATAATATTTGGTAGTGACGCATATTTACTAAGCCAAAAGTTAGTCGCTGAAATGAAAGCTCAATTTGAGATGTTTATGCTTAGGGAACTCTCATTTTTCATTGGGTTACAGATTACAGAATAAGAAAAAGACATGTTCATTTCCTAAGGCAAGTACCTCAAAGAAATGTTAAAGAAGTTTGGAATGGAATAGTGTTCACCTGTTAGTACTCCTATGGTCCCTAGATGTAAGCTACCCAAGCAAGATGAGTCACCAAAGGTAAATCAAACAATGTTCACATAATTGATTGATGACCTCTTATACATATTAGCCTCAAGACTAGACATAATGCAAGTACTTTGTGTTGTTCTAAGCTATAAATTAGCCCCCAAAGAGAGTCATCGGTTAGTTGCAAAAATAATTTTTGAATATTTAAAAAGTGGAATTGGACTTTTCCCTTTGGTATCCCAATGGTCAGAATTATCATTAACTACATACATAGACACTGATTGGGATAGAAGTGTAGATGATAGGAAAAGAACAAGTGATGACGCTTTCTTCTTATGGATTTGATTGGTGGGTTGTCTAAGCAAAAGGAAACCTTCTATCTCACTTTTTACTACAAAAGCCAAACAAATAGCAGGTACTACGTATTACAATCAAAATTTGTAGATGAAGAGAAGCTTGTAAGACATGAAGGTAATATATGATAGATTGATTCCCATTGTATGTGATAACATAAGTGTTATAAGTATGTCCAAGAATCATGTTTTCATTCAAAAACCAAGCAAATAACCATAAACTACCATTTTCTTAGAGAAAAGGTGGTGCATCAAATTGTGATTTTAGAGTATACATCAACAAAGGAACAATTTTCTAATATATTCACCAAGCCTCTTTTCCGAGAACCCTTCGAGTATTTGAGGAAAATTTTGGGAGTGATGTTCCCCTCATTTCTTCAATAGTTTTTTTTCCCAGAGAATGAAGGAAACTATTCAATTTTTCTAAGGATAATGATATTCCATGGGATTGGGACAATAAGGACATGCAAAATGCTTATACCTAAAGGAATATTATAGATGAGAGCTCCAGAGGCCACCTGCGGGCAGCCCTAGCTGCTATTGCAGCTCATAGAGACATAGGCCTACTTCTCCTCAGTGGCCTCTAGCTACTAAGGATCAACTTCTTCTGGACTAGAGAGATCGTGCACCTCCCTGCAACAAGCAATTTGCTACTGCCCTCAATGGCTTCCTGCTACTAAGACTCGAGAAAATGGATCCACCGAAGAACGAATATCATCATTTAGTCCACCATCAAGAATCAAAATAAACAACCAAAGCATTTGCCTCCCTCATTTCGGCAATGAGATCGGCTAAGTACAGACCAACAATCTCAAAGTTTGTTAAAAGAATGGAAGAAATACCAAAGATATCTCTTCCTTAGGCCCTCCAATGAAAAGTAGCTCTTTCCTTGGTAGAACGAGGATTAGTAGGGTAGTTCACGGGGCTGTGGCCATCACCAAGGACTGTCCAAAAATGGGTAGAAAGAAACTAGTGAACTTCAATAAATGGGAAGATCTCGATTAGGTTTTGTGGCAGAGGATATTTTACCTTTCACTTCGAGACCAAGGAGGATCGAGACTTGATTTTCAGGAATGGTCAGTATTTCATGGATACGAGGGGGCTATATCTGAACAAATGGACCCTGGACTTTGATCTAGAAACGGATGTCCCAAGTGTTGTACCTGTCTAGGTTAGATTATCGCACCTCCCTCTCCACTACTGGGGAGATGACTCAATTAAAGCCATAGGAAATGCAGTGGGGAAGTACATCGATCGATGCGAGCCAAAGGAAAATATGCATCCATGTGCCTGAATATGTGTCAAAGTGGATCTAGGGAGAGGCCTCTCGAAAGCTATCAAAATCAAAGTGGACGAGTGGACACACATACAGTAGCTAGAATACGAGAAGATTCCCTTCAAATGTAAGACATGTCATGAAAACGATCATTTCGCAAATAGATGTACAAAAAAAAGAAAATGAAAGTGAAAAAATGGAGGATCTAGAAAATAAATGGGAACATGTTAAGAAGAAAAAAATTACAAACAAGCAACCAAACCACTCTTCTTTGTAGCCCTCAACATCCATAGAAGCCCAGCCTATCTCGCTGAATGCAAACCTTGCAACTGCAAACCCATTCGATCCATTGGATTTCTCTGCTCCCCCATCTCCCTGTTCCAAATCTAGATCTAGATCTAGATCTAGAACTCCTCATTCCCCTAACCCTTCTCCCCACTCCCCTAGAATCTCAAATCCCCACCTCTCTCTACCCCCCCAGTAGACAGAATCTTAACCAGAAAGCAAGCAAAGGAAGCATTCCCTAATACTGAAAATTAAAAAAAAAATAAAAAATGTGGGAAGGAAGACAAACAAGGAACTAAGGGACGAAGCAACAACAAAAGAAATGGCTCTAGGAACGCAACAACCTATGGACACTTTCCTAGGGAAGAGCACAGGGAACAATGAGAGAAGTCAACCCAAGGGGAAGGGCACCGTGTACCACCAAGCAGGTAAATAATGATAATAGTCTCCTGGAATTGTAGAGGAATGGGGTCAACCATTAAGGAAAATGCAGCAAGAGATATATTAATAAATGAAAACCCAGATATTCTAATGATCTAGGAGACAAAGGCAGGCAATCAAGACACCGAAAATCTCAAAAAAAAGTTTAGGAAGTATGAAGGGGAAGCCATGCACGCAATAGGAGCATCCAGAGGCATATGCACAATATGGAAAAAATGAATATGGGAATTGATTCAAAAGAAAATAGGTCAGCATTGGATAATAAAGGACCTCAAGAAAATCAGTACAAGGGAGAGGTACAGGGTCATAAACATCTATGCCCCCAATCACTATAAGGATAAAGAATAGTGTTGGACTTCTTTGAAGGAAATCTTACAAGAAAATCAAGTAGGGAAGGTGATTTTAGGAGGAGATTTAAATCTGGTAAGAAGTATTGAGGAAAAATGTGGAGGAAATTATCAAACGAACCCATCTAGGAACTCTCTAGAAGAAATTATGGAGCAGCATAACCTTCTTGACATTCCCCCAAATAATAGGAAATACACCTGGAACAACAAAAGAGTAGGTAAAAGTAATATCAAAGAAAGGTTGGATAGGATATTAATTCAAGAAAGTATAGCAGTAGAATACAGCTCTATAAAATCAAAATTCATCCACACCTCTGCTTTAGATCATAAACCAATTTTAATAGCTCTGGATAAGTTGGAGAACCAGGGCCCGCTCCCCTTTAGATACAACTCAACTTGGGATAGCAACATAGAAATCAGCAAGTTAGTTAAAACAGTATGGGAACCAAGAGTAGTAGGTTCACCCCCCTACATATGGGAGACAAAAATTAAAATTTAAGAGCCAAGTTAAAAGAATGGGAAAGAATAGAGGAACAAAAAAAAAAGAGCTCCAACAGAAAATGGACAGCATGCAAATGGAGAAAGAGGGAAATGAGGAAAGTAGGCAGGACTATTAAAAGAGAGAGAAATCTTTTGGGAAATCTATAGGGAAAATAGCAAATACGAAGAAGAGGCTAGATTGAAGTCCGGTAGTTTATGGCTCAAGGCAAGTGATAGGAACATGTCTTTTTTCCATAATTCTATGAAGATTAGAAGAGCTAAAAATCATATAGAAAAGATCCAAGTGGAAAATTAAGAAATTAAAGGAGTGAAAGAACTAAAAAAAGCAACCCACAAGCATTTCAAAGATCTACTGTAAGCCACAGATGAAACAGCTGAGTATGAAGAAATTTTGTAGCACACAAAAAAGAAAATAAAGAGAGAACAAAATGCATATTTGTGTAAAGAGCCAACAGAGGAAGAGATAGTGGAGGCCATATGGAGTCTACACCCGGATAAAGCACCAGGGCCAGACAGTTTCACCATAGCTTTCTTCAGAATTCACTAGTATAAAATAAGAAGGGACTTCATAAGAATGGTCAAAAACACCTTCAAAAAAAAAAAGATGGGAGGCAATACAAAATCCTCCTATCTGGCGCTTGTCCCAAAAGAGGCAAATCCCATTACTTTCAATAGATTCAGGCCCATCTCTCTATGCAATTCATCTTATAAGATAATAGCTAAATTAGTGGCAAACAGAATCAAGAAATTTCTGCCTCAAATCATATCTAAAAACCAAGGAGGGTTTGTGCCAAATAGTCAAATCATTAATAATGTCATAATTGTCCAGGAAGCTATCCATTCTAGTATCCAGAAGCAAGAGAAAGGCATGATAGTTAAAATAGATATGGCAAATGCCTTTGATAGGGTCAGTCACCCTTATCTCATGGTTGTCCTCCAGAAACTTGGCTTCTCAGAAGAAATAACGAGTGTGATTTAGGCATGCATCTCCACTCCATGGATAGCCCCTCTCATAAATGGAAGACCCAGCGATTTCTTCCAAAGCATAAGAGGTCTTAGGCAAGGCTGCCCTCTTTCCCCTTTTCTTTACATAATATTGGCAGAGACTTTATGCATAGTTCTGGAAGCCCAGAGCAAAGAAAGAGCTATAACAGGGATAATAATAGCAAAAGGAATAAAAACCATAAATCACTCCTTATTTACGGACGATACTCTGCTGCTGGGAGAAGCATCAACAATAATAGCTAGAAGATTTAAAAAACATTGGATAAATTCCTACAGGTGTCAGGTGGGCTATTAAACAACACTAAATGCAGGATTTATGGTTGGAATGTTCCACCTAGAATTATGCAAAGGATATCCCAGATCATGGAAATCCCAACACAAGAAAGATGGAGCCATTTCCTCTACCTAGGACTCCCAATCTCCAAAGAGAGCATGAAAACTGAAATATGAACAAAACAGATTGAAAATGCAAGCTACGATAAAAAAAAATTGGGGAATGATGTGGTTAAATATGGCTGGAAGGGTGACTCTAGTTAAAGCTCTTCTTGCAGCACTACCGATTTATCAATATGCTATAATCATGGCACCAGCAAGCGCCCATAAACAGATGGAGTTAATTATAAGAATCTTTCTATGGCAAGGTGGGAAGCAGGAAAGCAAGTTCAGCCTGGTCAAGTGGGATCAAGTAGTGTTACCATATGAAAAGGGAGAGCTATCTATTCAAATACCTGGACTAGTGAATGCAGCTCTTGGTATGAAAATAGTGTGGAGACTCATAACAAGTAAAGAAAGTTGGTGGAAAAAATCCTAATTAACAAATACATGGATGGTTCCAAAGAAAAGTTGGTGAAAAGAATCAGCACAATCAGACAAAGTTCCCAAGTACAGAAGCTAGTCAAAAAATTAATTCCATTAATGAGAAGCCACATCTCAAAAATTCTAGGTAACGGGAAAACCATTTCGATA
Organism: Pinus tabuliformis; assembly: GCA_031772625.1. Lineage (NCBI taxonomy): Eukaryota > Viridiplantae > Streptophyta > Pinopsida > Pinales > Pinaceae > Pinus > Pinus tabuliformis. The sequence continues at coordinate 519,604,890 of CM062809.1, forward strand.
TGGGAGGACAGGGTCATGGGGAAAGATCAAATCCAAAATCTCCCGGAAGTTGAAGGCTTCAAGAATGCTTAAAAGAAAATGGATACAACACTATCCATTCGATCTCTCTATGGAACCAGAAGGAGTGGCAGGAGTGAAAAATTCCAGCCATTCCAGTAAACCTAGGACAATGGAAAAATATCAAACAACATTTAAAAGGGGCAGCTCCTACCCACTATGATGAGGAAGACAGCTACCTATGGGATCCAAACAATGGGCAGTACATAGTAAAATCTGGATATAATATCGTCCAAGAACAGATTGATCACCGGGAATGGGACCCCTGGAAACTAGCCTAGAAGTCAAAATGCCTACCAAAAATAAAAAATTTCATATGGACCTTGTTAAAAGCGAAGATTTTGACTGCATAAAATTTTTAAGAAAGGGGCATTCAAGGGCCATCAAGATTCCCTTTATGCAGGCAAGCAAAAGAAAACATACAACATTTATTCCAAGAGTGTGAATTCTCAAAGGAATGCTGGAAGTAGCTAATACAACCATTGGAAATTAACTTAAGCTTTGAAAAACCATTGCCGGAATTTCTCGGAAACTTTGAGAAAGCTTACCCTTATGAAACAAAGAAGAAATCCATGATTATAAGAATATGGAAATGTATACCAACAATGTTATGTTGGCAAATCTAGTTGGCTTGAACAAGAGCATTTTCAAAAATCAGAACCCAATAATTGGGAAAACACTATTCAAAACTTAGGGAATGACTTCCAAAGTTCTCAACGCAAAAGGAACTACACCAATGGACTATAGCATTCTCCAACAAGAGGAAAGGGATTGGCTAAGCAAGGCCATAATAGACAATAATGGGCAGAAAGGTCAGAGAAAAGAAAATACAAAAGGAAAATGGAAATTAAGAATGACGGAAGAGGAGTTGGAAAGCTGGAAGAAAACTTAGAATAGACACTGTATGTATTTTGACGGAGCCTCAAAGAATAATCCTGGAAAAGCAAGAGCGGGTGGAATAATTTGTGATCCAAATGGGGAAAAATAACCACCTACAAGTGGGGATTGGGACAAATGTCAAATAATCAGGCAGAAGCATATAGTTTACTGATGGGAACAAGGCTGATTCAAAAAAAAGGAATTCAAAATCCTATCATCATAGGAGACTCAACCATCATAATCGAGATTGTGGCTCGAAACAGGAACCCCAACAACAAGTTTATGAGCTGAATTTTTTAAAGAACTAGAAGGAATTTAGCAGGATCCAGAAATGCAACCTTCAAACACGGCTTAAGGATGCATAATAAGCAAGCAGATCATCATGCAAATCAGGCTGTGGAGAAGGAAGAAGGAATCGTCAAAGAGAATCAGGAGGAATACTATCTCAGCGTGCCATAACTCCCATTGAAAAATGAAAAGAATGAAGTTTTGGTATACAATAGGACAACGCAGAAGAAGTAGAGAGAAACATCAAGGAAGAGAATGTACAGTGCAACAAGGAATCCGCAGCCATCGGGAAATTCAAAAAAACTTGGATAGTCAAAGGAAAAATCATGACAGTGAGGAACAACACATGAAAGATGTTAGTGATGGCAACTCGGATCAAAAATTTCAGGAGAAAAGCATAGGCACTAGGGAAAATCAGGGCAGGCTGAAGGAACAACAGAAGAAGGAACAACAAAAAGACGAAGGAACAACAACCAGAAGGAACAACAGCAGAAGGAACAGTGCCAGAAGGAACAACAACCAAAAGGAATAGCAGCAGAAGGAACAATAGTTGAAGGAACAGTAGGCCGAAGGAACAGTAGCAGAAGGAACAGCAAGAAGACGAAGGAACAGTAGTAGAAGGAACAACAACCAGAAGGAACAACAGTAGAAGGAACAACGCCAGAAGGAACAACAACCAAAAGGAACAACAGCAGAAAGAACAGCAGTTGAAGGAACAACAGGCCGAAGGAACAACAGAACGAAGGAACAGTAAGCCAAAGGAACAACAACAAGGAACAACAAGAAGAACGAACAATAGAATAAGGAACAGCAAGAAGAACGAACAACAGAAGAAGGAACAGCAACCAGAAAAAGGAACAGCAACATAAGGAACAATAGACGAAAGAAAAACAGACCAAAGGAACAGCAGGTCGATGGAACAGCAACAAGGGACAGCAAGCAGAACGAATAACAGCACAAGGAACAACAAACTTAAGGAACAGCAAAATGCAAAACATATGGAAAAGGCCACAGAATATACTCTCCCAGTTTACAAACCATAAATTTATGTGAAATATGCTATGTAAATTTGTTTTCTTAGTGGGTCAATATGTAAAACATTACTCTAGAATAGCTAAAAGAACTTCTGAAGTTTTGATACCAAGCACAAAAGAAAGGTCTGCGTACCTATTTAACTGCTCAGTCTATCATATCAAAACAACGAAATGTAAAAGGAGCTTGCTCCAAAAACTTTTTTGATAATATAACTATCTGATCTTATTAAAATAAAAAATAAAAAATAAAAATGATATTCCATGGGATTAGAGAGAAGAAAAGAGAATAAACTCAAGGGGATCTTGAACATCAATAGGAGTATTACAATTTAGGAGGAGTAGAGTGCACTACAAGAATGTTGAAATGGAAAGTTTGCATGTATCATAAGTTTATTTTCCATCTTCCTTCCATTGGTATAAATTGGTATAGGTATAAGAAACCATTGTTTCAAATTCCATTAATATCAACAATATGTTATATCCAATTAAGGGGAGAAACTAAAGCTCTTTTTCATTGATGTTAAAGGGGGTCGGAGAATGATTAGATATTGGCACCTCAAAGCAAAGGGGAGAATAAGCAGACATTTAACACTTCAAAGCAAGGTGGAGAGTGAGAAGAAAGTATAACTTCAAAGATATCATAGTCAGTGCAAACTTTAGTAGCCTGATAAAGGGAGTCAAGCCCAAAGCCATCAATTACCAACAATGTCTGGTGGTCTTTCCATCAATGCTAAAGGGGAAGATTCTATAGTATGTTTGTAATTGTTGTAACTGATGTCAAGTTTAGGGAAAACCTATTTAGTCTATTAGAAATATGATCAGCATATGATGTCATTAATGTCTTTGTTTCTTACTGAGTGTTGGAAGTCTAGTTTGTATGTTAGGTATTAGATGTGTAGCCTAGTAGTCTATATTTGAAGGAATTTTTTCTACAGGTACATTGTTCAAAAGAGAATTAAAATTGCTTAGTTTTATAGCCCTCTTATAGAAATTTATAATGGTAAATGGAACTTAGTCTAACTCTAAGAATGAAGGGAAACCTGATTTTGAAATAATAGAGTCTAGGCACAGTTCCATATGAGACAAGAATCTATCACACTAGAAAGCACCTAATCATCCAAGGTTTGAGATATGCAAGGTGCTTTATTTCAAATGAAAAGATAGATGGGCAGATGTCAGATTAACCCAAAATATATCGCTTATCTAGGCATCTGGGTGCAATAAGTGTAACATGTAATGCTTAACGAAAACTTCCATAGCCTAGATTTCCCAGCACCAAATAGAAGGTGGACCCCAATACGATATGGAAACACACATGACACTAGATGGCAGAGATAGGTGGTAGGTTAATGATGTGGCACGCTGAGGTGAGAACACTAAGCATTGTGTTAACATAGAAAGATGACATGGAAAATGGGTGGCAAAGTGATGACATGGAAACTTAAGGTGGTGACATATGGCATCTACTTTTGGCCTTTTTGGGTGGCCAAGTGGAATTTTTTCAAGTGACATGTGGTAGTGACATGGTGGTGATGTGGCATGAAAAGTGGTAGAGAGATGTTGTTGTAGTTGATATGGAAATGTCATAGCATATGATGTGGCATACCTTGGGATTCATGCTAAGAAGTTATTTTTCAAGGCTTAACAATGTTAAGGAAATTCAATGTCTTTTTGTGACTTGGAGTTTGGAGGAAAAGACCATCCAACCATCTAATGGTTCGAAGGTGCACATAATGATGAACACTACCAAACACCCAAATGTTGGATACAACCCTCAGCATAGGTCCCATGATCGTATACATCTAGGAATCTGAGGGTCTTGCAACAAAAATGGTTGGTGAGTCACAAACATTTTGGATATCATATCATCAGTTCCAGGACTCAACGCATCATGTAAAGATGTTTTCAAACCATCCAATGATATGGAGGTGCAATGTCAATGTGAGGGTGAGTGGAGACTAGATCCATCATACCTTGATTTATCCAGTTGTGTGGACATCGAGGCCTAGAACAATATCCAGTTATCCATCGTATTTAAAACTATTCACTCCTGGAAACACCTAAATTCAAATTCCACAGAAAATTTTGTGATAATGTAGAAAGACCAAATTGCATAGGTTTAAGGCTAAGTGTGTATTTGGCTTAAGCCCTGGGTTATGGCTCTCAGTCATATGCATTAGGGAGCTTAAAAATAAAGGGCTAAGATAAAAAAATCTAGTGGTGTTAGGCGCCAAATTTTAATTAAAAGGCTTAAGTGATTAATGTTTGTTGGGAACAAATCTGAGGGTTTTACGCCTATAAATAGAAGGAAAAACAATATGAGACTATGTGTTTAAATGAAAATCAAAGAATAGAAGTTGTTGTGGACACACAAAAGCTCATTAAGTTTGAAAAGAATGAGGAGAAAGAGAGAGCTAAGTTGTAGAACGAATATAAGAAAATTTGAGACATAGTTGAAGATAAGTGTTGTATGTGAAGATCAATTGAGATCTAGAGTTCTTGTGTGTTTGAAAATTGCAAATAGAAGGTATTGAGAGTTGAATTGTAGAAAAAGAATTGTGTTGCAGATAAAATATCAAATAAGATAAGTGGATATGATAATTAACATTTGTGTCAGTGTGACATTTCAATTAGAGAGCTTCAAATCTGAGTGTGAAAATGTTGGTGCTTGCAAAGAGAAAGGGGTTGGTGCCTACATAATCTGATGTAAATTGAAGTTGGTGCTTGCATTTAGATTATAATAAAAAAAAAAGACTTGTGCTTTTCTCCTGTATGGGTTTCCATGTAAACATCTTGTGTTCAATATTTATGTGATTAGTGCATGGTTGTATTATTGAATGTGTTTAATTGGATAAATGATTGTTAAAATTTATAAAATACTAATTCACAGCCACCCCATCACCACCACCACCACCACCACCCTCAATATTTTCCTGACTTTAAACATTCATCTCCTTCCCTCCCCTCTTCTTTATCCCTCCAACCTTCTTTCTCTCACCCACTCTCTCCCCCTTCCCCAATTCTCCTTCCCTCCCCCTTCTCTATCTATTCCCCTTCCCCATTCTCTCTCCCTCTCTCTGCCTTCTCTATCTTCCTCACCCTCTCTCTACTCTCCCTCCACCCACTTCTTTACCCCGCCTCTCTCTCTATCACTCTCTATTCCCCTTCCCCATTCTCTCTCCCTCTCTCCCCCTTATCTATCTTTCCCACCCTCTCTCCCTCTCTCCCCCTTCTCTATCTTCCGCACCCTCTCACCCACTCCTCTCCCCCACGCACTTCTTTACCCCACCCCTCTCTCTATCACTCTCTCTTACTTCATTGCTATCTCTTCCTCACTCTCTCTCTCCCAGACTCATTGCCTAGAACATAATTAGAAAAATAAATCTTACTATATCTCCCTTCTTTAGTCGTACCCCTACTCTCTCTCCTGATATGAGTGCTCTCTCTCCTTATATGAGTCTCATTGCCTAGAAAATGATTAAGAGAGGAAATTTAAACCCCTCACTACTATAACTGGTTAATACCATTTTATTTACTTTAAATTTATTGAAATAAACAACATTTTTAAAATTATTATTTAGTATTCAAAAAAACATATTATTGTTTTTATTCTCTTGAAAAGGAAAAGTATATTCATCGTAAATTAGTTCAACAATCTTAACTAAGTTTAGAAATATTCTCTCAGCCAATAAAAATGATACTTTATTTAAGTTATATTCACTTAATAATAATTATGCTTTTCATAATAAATAAATAAAATCTTTGTTGCACATGTTAATTGTTATTGCAGAGCAAAAACACCTTTTCTATTTCCCACATCGAAAAGGGGCAAAATTTATTTTTTATATTTCCAAACTTCCCATTACAGTGATGTTATGCGTGACAGTGTCTTCCAACAAAAGGCATATTAGGCAAAAATTAATTTTTATATTTTCAAAATTCATTCTCATTCCAATAATTTTATTCCATAAAAGTGTGCTCCACTCCGAACAAAAATGTCATTCGTAAAAGTGCTTCTCACTACGTAGATAAATGGTTTTTTTTAATAAGTTATTTTTGCTTTCCCATACTGCAATTTCCTGTTGTGTCCATAAGGAAAATATTTCTCTCTCAATATTAAGTGTATTGTGATTCTGCTTACTTGCTATCTCCTTGTTTTCAATTTTAAATCTCTCTCTAACTGCCAGGGCATCCCGGCAATGTTTTATTTTCCCAGTTATAAATATAGGTTTGTTTAATATAATTATTAATAATATCGAGAGGAATCTACTTTAAAAACAATTTTTTTTTGGGTAAGAGTTCATAGTTCACTCTATATGGGTGAGAACCTGCTCCTTTATAAGCCACTACCTAAAAGTAATACGATGGTTTTTTTAATAGCAATTTGTGTCATAATATGAGATTAAATGGTTTTTTCCTTAATTGGAAGTTGTGTCATAATATGAGATTAAATGGATTTTTTTCCTTAATTGGAATTTGTGTCAACCCAGTTAATTTTATTTGAGTGAAAAGCTGCATTTTATAAACCACCACCAAAATATAATATGAAGTTAAATGGGTTTCCCTTAATAAAAATTTGCGCATGCTAATATTTATAATATGGTTATCTCTGCTGATTGATGGGTATTTTTATATAATATTTGAGTGAAAAGCTGCATTTTATAAACCGCCACCAAAATATAATATGAAGTTAAATGGGTTTCCCTTAATAAAAATTTGCGCAAGCTAAAATTTATAATATGGTTATCTCTGCTGATTGATGGGTATTTTTATATAATATGGTTATCTCAGATTTCAAGTTTGTGCGATCTTCATTTTTGTGTTGTTGTTGGTTATCTCTGCTGATTGATGGGTAATATAATATGGTTATCTCTGCTGATTGATGGGTGTTTATATAATATGGTTATTTCTGTTGATTGATGGGTATTTTTATGTGGATTGTAGATTTTAAAGAGGTTAAATGGTTTTTTCTTAATAAAAATTTGGACAAGTTGATATTTATAATATGGTTATTTCTGTTGGTTGATGGGTATTTTTATGTGGATTGTAGATTTTAGAATGGTAAATAATCGCTCTTCATTATAATATGGTTATTTCTGTTGGTTGATAGGTATTTTTATGTGAATTGTAGATTTTAGAATGGTAAATAATCGCTCTTCATTTTTAGCTTAAATGGCATAATTTATAATTGATTGAACTGCTCATTTTTTTTGGATTTTCTTATTTTATTAAAAAAATATAAATATATTTAATATTATTATCTAATTTTTATTAAAATGATAGCCGAGCCAAACACCAGAGTATGAGACCCCTTTACAATGATTTCATTTATATATCCTTTTTTATATTGTTACCTATTTTTACACGTAACCTGAAAACAACATACATATCCTTTTATATTGTTACCTATTTTTACACGTAACCTGAAAATTCAACATGAATGTATCTTCAATGCGACTAAACAGATCTTTCAGACAATTAACATGTGATGTTGAGAATAAACAAAACCTTTGAGGACCAATCATCCAGATTCAAATGGATAAGCAAACTTGTCACTTTTTGGTGGAGCATGATTTCTACCATTCCGTTTGTGATCTCCTGTAACATATGAAGATGCAATCTTCAGAGCTATGTTTGGAAGATAAAAAAAAACAAATAAACATATGGATTGAAAACCCCATGAAATTATTGAATTACATTTTTTTATTTCAAATTTTTCTAAAATTTGTTAGATTTATAGGATCAGATTTCAATATTAATCATCTAAAAAGTCTGCCAGTTTCCATGCTTGGAGCAAATACATAAATATATGGTTGGATAACCAGCCATATATTGGGTATTTAATGCCCTCAGAGCAGCAGGCCACTTAGTTCGATAACACGGGAGCGGGCAAATATTATTTAATGCCGAATTTGCCCGCTTCCGTGTTATCGCGTTAAATCGCGTGCTACTCTGAAGACATTAAATACCAGATATATCGCTGGTTAGCTCTTTCCTAAATATATAATCCGTCCTGACTTCGCAAACTGTATATTCAACAAAAACAGCACAAACAAATCTTCGAGAACCGGTACTGCGGCCTGCGAGACTATAAGCAGCACTGTGTGTTGACGAGGCACTTGGAGATTCGAGCCAAGGAGCGAAGATTGGATTCAATGATGGTCTCTACGAATAAACACGTCTCCTCTCTTGTATTCTCTTGTGGCACATCCACCACGTACGATTCGATCACAAGGGTTCCGGGTTTCCCATTGATAAGCCTCTCGTGCAGAGTTGTGATGGATCGATAATTGTTGAGCCTGTGATCGCCTCCCACGATGCTGAAGCTCAGAATATGCCGCTCGTCGTCCAGAATGTCCAGTCGCTCAGTGCTCGAGGTAGCAGGGAGACCGGAGACGACTCGAACCTCTCTCAGGCAACCAACCTTGAGATCCCCCCGCATGAAACAATTTCTGACGAACTGCTTGTAGTTTTGAGGCTGGTCGAATCTTCGAACCAGCGACCACACAACGCTTACCGGCGCCTCCACTTGATGTAACAACACAGATGAGCACCTGCACTCTCCGCCCCCATCAGATGAATGAGAATGGTATCGCCCCAAAACCTCCTGCAGCCATTCTCCACTTCCTTCTCCCTCCTGCAAGTTCTGCACGGCGCCGGTTTTGCTAAATTGTTTCGGCCCACCAGACGATCTGCAGCTCGGCTCTTCTTTGTTAATACGTACAGAGATCAAATCCGGCGGTTCATATATCGTTGCGCAGATACTTCCCGACATGAACTCAATACCTTTTCCCGAGTATTGAACTCGACGCCTGTTGATTCACAATGAACTCTAAAACGGCAATTCTGTACTTCGAGAACTGGTTCTCACAGTCCAAACAAACAAACAAAGCTGATGTCAGATGATCGAACGAGACTGAACTGATGCCCTCGAGTATTTTCATGGGATTAGGGTTTCTCACGTTTATATAAGCTTCGATCCGCCGACCTCCTAAAAATCTGTGAGAGCCAAATTCGACGAAACGAGAGGCTCTAAATCCCCATCCAACTCTCGTGCTGTCGTTGTTTGCAAGACCCAAAATAGTGGCTGGATTCTTGTCCTTCCATCCAAGCGGTTATGCCGACACAAATGCATGATACCGTCTACGGAAAGTAGGCGAGTAAGCTTTTCATTATGCAGAGTGGATCAACTTGCTCTTGGCCCGGAAGGATAGGGACCTGTGCATAGTTTCATTTATTGGTAAACCCAGGGCCTTCCTGCAGCCAACTTGTGTGGTGGTAAAGTTTTTGGTTGCATATTAATGAGGTGAGCAATATAAGTTAAATTGGGAATGGATATTAGCATTTTTTTTAAATGTGATTTATTGAGATTGTGATTCAGAGATTTAGGAGGCTCATTGTTACATCTAAGAAATATTTGTATCTATCCACCGAATATTTGTATCAGCTATTATTACATTTACGAGATATTTGTATCTATCCATGGAATATTTGTAATATTGGAATTAGGCAAATCTACTACCACATGTACGAAATACTTATATCTATTAAACAAATCTACTACTACACCATCTATCGAAATTTATAATATTGGTATCAGCCAAATCTACATCTATGAAATATTTGTATTTATCCATAAAATATTTGTATTAGGCAAATCCACCAAAAGGGTTTACTTCCTGTTAGCTAATTCCTGTCATCACAACTCCACAAATTGAGCTAACCCTTAGAATTATATGAGCTACATAAATCTATTACACTTATCAAAACATGTATCTTATAAAAAGTAACTAAATTATATTATTATTATTATTAAGATTTATAAAAAAATTAATATATAAATTAAATAGGTATAGATTTAAAAGTATGTAATATTTTTTTAATTAAAAAATTAAAAGGTAATAATTAACTTTAAGACAAATTTTAATTTATACCTTGATTATTAATAAAAATATTTGGTGGAGTTTGCATATTAAATCTCTACTATTTACTTAATAATTATTAATAATTAAATTAAAATTCTAGAATTCCTATTCCAAAATAAACACGTTTAATAAATCTACATTTAACTTTTTTTCTCTTCTAAAATATCATTAAACTTAGATCTTATTCAACTTACTCTCATTCATAATTCTTCTTATAAAATTTGGACTTCAATATAGTGACTATTAAACTCTACATAAACCAACCATTCATATTTTATGGATAAACCACATAATATTAGTGTAAGAACAATTTTACTATGGACAAACAATTTGTTTCCTTTAAACATATCCTTAAACTGTATAATACTGATTGAATTGTGGTTTGATTAGTTTTTCTTTCATTGGTTTTAGGCTTATTGGTTGTAATGATCAATACACTTGTTTGTAGTTGAAATTTTCAGTTGATATTGGTGCATCTTTGCAATATAATATATTATTTTGAATGCATGAAAGTTATCTTTTGTTTAGTTTGTTTAGTTTTTGTTTTTTTGTAATATAGTGGGAAAATTTATCATAACTCGGTTGTTAAATTAGTGGTGAAGATAGCCATCATCTACCAATCCTTGTTGACTCATCACCTTTATTCAAAGAAAACCACGCTACTAAGAATTACCATCATCTACGAATGCATGTTGACTCATCACCCTTATTCAAAGAAAACCACGCCACTAAGAATTATCCCGTGTAAGAATTACCATCATCTATGAATGCATGTTGACTCATCACCCTTATTCAAAGAAAACCACGCCACTAAGAATTATCCCGCATAATCTATAAAAAGACAAACTTTCATTCCCCCTAAATACCTATAGGCATTCCATAATTATTTTGTTTCTAAAAAAACTAATTCTTAATTAAATAAAAACAATTTTAAAACATACTATAGACTCATAAAAATATCTTTCATTATATTTTTGACTATTTTATTTTTTTAAATCATCATATTAATTATAATTTTGAATAATTATTATTTATAAAAATAAATAGGTGATTGTTGAACCAAAAGAAAATAATCAAATTTAACAGGTTATTTCATTTTAATTTATCTACTTTAATAAAAGAATTATACTATACTAAGTCCAACATCGAAGATTGACCTTTTCAACTCAGATGGAATTTGAAAAATCCATCGCCCCAATCTGACGATTATATCAATTTGTTTAAAACATATTAAACATTTTTCTTAGCCTTTATGATAGCTATCTAGCATTTCTAAATTGCTTAATAAAAAACAAAAAATTACTAGTCAAATTTTATACTATTTTATATATATCTTTTTTCAGAGAGAAAAATCTTCATAGAATTATATTGAGGCAATATAAAGAGTACATAAAATATGACAAGGATCAGACACCTTGCAAGCATATAAATCAAAATCTTGCAGTCATAGGATATTCTAGGGGATCAACACTACATCATACCAAAATCAGTGTAAAAAGGTTTTGTCAAAGACAACATCAGCAGCTGTCTTATACATATATAGCAAAAGGAGACTCTCTGAAATACAGGTAAACAGATGGATGAAAAGAAAAGAGGATCATATTCCTGGGATGAAAAAGTCCTGGATGAGACAGGAACCATCACCAACAAAAACCATCATAGACCAAGAACCCAGCGCCATAAACAGACCCTTCTTCGACAGACCGTCAGCTTGATCATTTTAAGAACGAGGGATGTGGTGAATTGAGGGCTGTTTCACCATTCCATACATATCTATTGCACTGATAACCTTATATCACTCAGGCATGCTTACTCTCTCTTAACTTCTTTGCAAGTGGCCTTCTGATGAAGAATTGCATTTTCATTTCATTTAATATATAAAACAATTGAAATGGGCAGAAAAACAGGAATCGCAGCCACGATGGCATGCGGGACTTTAATTTAATTTATTAAATCCTCCGTATCCATATTTGCTAAATTTCCGTGTTGTTCGAACACTGATGGCGATGGAATCTATTTTTTAATCAAGCCAGCAGCCCACAGAATACTCTTCGCAGGCTAACAATATATATGTGGGTATTGGGGACCTTATATGTCATTAGTTTAATAATGTATATGCAATTCTCTAATAGTGTATTTGGTAAATTCTGTAATGTGGCGTATATCACCTCGCTCATTAATAGTTACATATTTGTTACATACGTATTTATTGTTAAGTTTTTAATTATTTCATTAATAGTTACATATTTGTTATATATTTATTGTTAAGTTTTTAATGGTTTTTTTTTCAATATTAAAATTAAGAAAAAATAAAACAAATTATATAGAAAAAATAAAATTAAAAATTATTTAAAATTAATTAAAAATATGTTAAAAAATAATTATATTATTTATTGGTTAAAACATAATTTTTCTTATATTTCAAAAAAATAAAAAATGAGCTAATGGGTTAAAATTTAGAGGTATGTGAAAGAGTAAAATCTAACCCATTATTTTAAATAACTGGATTTTTCTTTAATCATAATGATGAATAAGTTTTAATTAAGAAAATGATGGATTTCTTCGCACTTAAATAATCTTTAAATTATCAATATTTTAAATAAAATAATTCAATATAATTTCAAATATTAAAAAAAATTAAAGTTTAAAGTAATCACAATTTTTTTTTTAATTTGAATTAATTTCTATTTTATTTTTTGTGTAAGAGATGAGATATTTTTTAATTGGGTCGAGTGATACTTTTAGTGTAGTATGGGGGAGATGTTGTAATGTTTGTAAATAAGTGTAAACATTTAAATATGGGCTTAATATGAGAGATGTTGTAAAGGTTGAAAATGAGTAGAAATATTTAATTGCTTAATATGGTATAGATGTTGTAGTGTCTATAAAATGAAGCATTAATAATAATAATAATAATAATAATAATAATAATGTCATGTGTTCAATTTTCTCAATACTCTTATGTGGTTGAACCGACAAGTTTCTCCTAGATTTGCATGGTACAAATATATATTTCGTGAACATAATAGACACCAATTTTCAGGGATAGTGAACCACATAAAAACTAATAATAATAGTAATACAGCATAATGTCAATTCAATTTTAAAAGATATAATGAAAATAATAAATAGATTGAATCCCAAAAAATGATATCTAATATAATGCACTGCGAAAACCCCCAATACTAGATTCAATTCAGTTAGTTATATTGTAATTTTGTTTCTATTAATAAAATCACTAAACAAATTTTCCAAAAAAATATAATAATATACATATCACATAAAAATAAATTTTAATAATAAAAATTTCTATTTTAAAACACATAAATAGTAAATATACAATAGCTTAGTAAGCTATCTATATATATATATATATATAGATAGATAGAACCAAGAGAAGAGGTGGTGTCTAAAGACATCATTGTTTGATCTCATTGGTCAGTAGGACTAATAATAGTGGGGTTTTCTTGACCTATAAATAGGTTGCATCAAAGCTAAATACCATGAACAAAACCATAGTTGCTCGGATACTTGGAACCCAAAATCGTGTTAAAAATAGCAACAAGAAATTCCAATTTAATTTGTCCTTGAATTAAATTGTGAATTAAAATCAAGTTCTATTCTCATAGCAACTTGTAAATAGTTAATTAAGTTAAATTGGCTTAATTGACTTAGGAAATTCGAGTTGGAAGTTGTCGTGTTGGGCCCGCCAACATGTCAGGGGATCTCCCCGGTAAGAAGTCCCAGTTAGACCTCACACCGTTTGGTGTAGGAGTCCCAAAAATGGAGTCGTACGGTATCGCCTTAACCGCAGTTTCACACAGAGGCAAGTAAGATGTCCTTGTTAGTAGCAAGGGTGTGACATATGCAGTAAGTCAAGGAAGGTGCATGAGCGACTCTAACACATGGAGGGTGTGGTGAGTGCACCCCTTGGAAACATGTGGAAGTACGGAGCTAAGAAGGGAACACACGAGCTAAGATGCATCACAATATGGAAGCAGGGAAAATTTTAAGGATGGAAATTTATCTTAAATTTTAGAAACCTTGGCAAACCCCACTAGTCCATAATATGAAATCTATAAAATGTTTGGAGATATTTTTATAAAACTATTCAAATTTATAATATTTTTATATAGTATATATATAATTTTTTGGCAATTTTTAGGGTAATAATTTCATTCTATAAAATTTGGGCAAATCATTTGTACAAAAAAATGGAAATTATCAAATCTTTTTTTTGGAAAAAGTATAGAAAATTAGCCCATGGGCGAATATTAGCCCCTAAAATTTTTTGTGCATGGAAGGCAAGTGAGCTAGCAATCCAAAGTGATGGTTAAACCAACAACACATTTTAGTAAGATTCATACAAACACATATACAGAAAATATCTACACATGCATGCGTAAGCACACAGATACATATATCATTTAGGGTGAGCAAGATAGTTGAAATACAATACGACATATGCGTGAAATGTGCTAGCTCTGTTATATTAAGAGGTGTAAGTTCTAGTCATACAATACATCCATGTCGAACCACTACTTCTGACAACGGAACGTTATAGTCACTAGTGTCTACTCCTCCAAAGAGATATACTAGCTCTGCACAGTGGAGAAGCCAAGGCTCATTACAATACTATCCAAGCTCTCTCTAAGATAGTCCTATTGGAAGCCTGGCTAACCAAAAGCCTTTACAATGAGTTATGAGGGACTATTTATAGCAAAGGGTGGGGTGACCCTTGCCATTCCCCTTTGTGACTATTCATCTATCCTCATGACTCTTCAACTACTCTATTATTGTTACATTGAACTATCGACACTTGAAATTCCACTTGACAAGACATTACATTACAATGCACATGTACCCATGTGAGACAAAATGGCTTGAGAAAGCCATGCAAGACATCACTGACACTCAGACCATTGTGGTAAGACCAATTCTTTGACATCCTTGTGATGGTCGAAGGTGGTGACCTAATGCCAAGCTTGGTCGTCCGTCATGGTGTCCATGTGCTTAATGGTGACAACATGTTGAAGTGAAATCTTGCCTCCGTTGCATCCAAGTACACTAATATGGATCCTCCGTCCAACTCATCTGATAGCATGCACATGGTCATCCTCGGTGCGACCAAACTAGCAATATGTTGATGCATAGTGTCTACGTTGATCTCCAAGCATGTGCTAGTGGTCATGCGCATCAACTTGTCAAAACACACGTTCAGCTCCAGTCGGACTTGCTTCTCGTCTTCACCTTGGTGAGTGTTTCAAATGGGTGGGATCACATGCATGCGCGCAATGACATGCATGCTGTTGAATTCCCTTGCATGCGATCAACAGTACTTCTCACCTTGTCTACTCTGTGCCAGCTACTGGGATGGATCTATAACTTGTACAGGTATAGTTTCATTTGTCTGTGCATGTTGTGCCCCCAGATGTACATGTTCCTGCCGAAACTCATTCTCTCATCTATGCAGCTCCTGTTCTTCCTTGAGTTTCTGCTTTAGGACATGCAACTCCTTCTCTATTCCGTTCTCTGCCTTTGCGCGAACTTCATGTCACGCCGTCACCTCATAGCCTCAATCTCCAAAGCTGCTTTCGTCATGAGTGGGCCTGCTTTGAACTTGTAGCTTTGATCTACCTCTATGTTATTAGCAACCTTCCTCTTCCATTCGTCGCATGCGGGTGTGATGTCTTCTGCTGATGTTGATGGTGTTGCTCGTTGTGATGCTACTGGCATATCATATTGATGTCCTTGTCTACGAAAAACTTGATGTCTTCATAGGTAGGCAAGCTCATAGACACTTGCTTGGCTGTAAACCCTATTTTGCTCTCAACGGTCTCCTTTGACTCTGCTCTCCTAAAGGCCATTATACTTGTGTTGCTGAGAGATAGATGAACGCGTCTGATGCCTGGAGACATAGCAACACTCATCGCAAGCAATTTTTCAGTCGAAAACCAAAACAAACTTGAGGACTAACTTGCAACATACCTGTGTGATTGATCGTAAAGGTTGCACAATTTCCGCCGGGAGGTCGGGAGACTGACTACCAAAACTATGCAAGGCACAGTCCAGGATGTTAGGAGGTTGAATGACTACTAGAACTACACAATGCATGGTCCATATTGGCTTGCTAAGAATTGATGCAACCAGCAAACTGCATTGTGCAGTTTCTGGGGTTGACTGGACACTACCTCCAAGGATTGCATAATGCAAGCCTGGAGGTTCGTGTTGAGTTAGACCTGCGCAATTTCTGGAGGGAAGGAAGATCCTTCACTTCTGGAAATGCACAGTGCTAGCCGGGAAAGGCACGATTTGGGCCAAGGCAGCCTAGACTAGCCGACAGGCGATTGAAAACATGAGAAATCTGAATGCATGATGAGATGAGTGCAAACAAGAGTGAATGATCACACATGAAAATAGTAAGTGCAGGATTCAGAAAATAGGAAAGAATGCATGTGTGTGAAGCGAGTCACCGCAATGGCAACCGTTCGTGCAAAACCGTGGAATGCATGCGACAGCTGTGAGATGCGAACGAAAACTAAAATGGTGCTTCTACAAGCTAACATACATCAAAATGACAGCAAGAGTTCACTAAAATCAAGTAGACAACACTCACACAAAGCGAAACATAAAAAGCAACAGAAACGCAGTGCAAGACATGCAAAGCAGGCTTACCCCGAAACAGTTGAGCTGAATGTGCTGACGACTCCTAGATACAATGTGGTATGTTAGATATGTAAGTTCGATGTGAGGAATGAGCTCTGTAGCATCCGGTTGATGAGTTTTGATAAAATCGAGGTTGTGACATGCATTCCACAAATCTAGGAAAAGCGAGACTTGGTGGGAGGTTTCTAAAATAATCCTTGCATGTAACCTCCAGCTACTAAAAATAGATCCAGAAATCAAGGGATTCCTTTGCATGCTACCTTGGGAGAAGCAGTCCATGCATGAAAATCAGTTTTTCTCGGTTCCAGAAAGAACTGGTCAACCTGAAGGCACATGCATCGATTTGCGAGCCTGGGATGAAAATATGCGTAGTTTTTGGGCTAAGTAGAGATGGATGTCCCAGAGGGACTGTGCAATTTCTGAGAGGAACATATAATTGTCTCCTAGGATTGCACAATTTGTGGGCTGAGCATCTGTCTTGGGTCAAACCTAACAATTTTCTCAAGGAAGCCTATCTGAATGCATTGTACAATTTCTGAGCCCAGCAGGCTGCCTGGCTAGATTTGCGCAATTTATGCTAGCTGTTGGGCTGGTTGTCCCAGAGGAATTGCACAATTTTTGAGAGCAGCAAGTGACTATTTCCCAAAATTGTGCAATTTCTGGGCTAAGGAGTTATCTTGGGATGAATTGTGAAATTTTTGAGAGGAAGATTGATAAGAAGAATTGTGCAATTATGGAACCCAACTGGGTGTCCCACTAGGTTGGAGGAAAGGCTAGTTCCCCTCCATAATTACGCAATTCCCAGAGGGAGCTTGTCAACCAGCGACTGACAATAAGTCCCGAAAGAATCCTATGAAGGGGGTGGAACAAACTTGCATGCACAGGCTGACAAGACTCTATGGACCAGCTGAAGCTAATGTGCTTGACAGTGCAAGACATTTTGTTGAAAATGGTCAGTAGGGAGGCTCCAAAATGAAGCTAAGGTCAAATTTTGAAGGGTGGTTAAAGCCGCTACAACACTTGGCAACACACTAGTAGAACTCCAGCTCTCTAAATGGACCTTATTCGTGAAAAGCAAGTTTAACACCTTCGGAAGTATTGTTCAATTCTCTGGTCGTCTTGGTTTCCACACTTGCTTGATTGTAAGATGTAGCATCTGCCAAGCCCTTGGTCGGTCGACACACATTCCAAGCCAAGCCAACACAGTTGTTTCGATTGGGGATGAGGGGTATATTGTTGCACAAGCAGTATAGTCGTCAGAGTTTTAGTTTCATCTCTGGTGTTGCTCTGCTGCCAGCAGGCCTGGACAGTACCCCGCCAATGTCACACAGAAACACAAGCATCGCTCTGCTTCTAGCGAGCCTGGTCAGTACCCCGATGGAGTTACTTTCATCACCTCTCTACGTAGGAAGCCTTTCTCTTCTTTCATCTTATTCATTTTCATTTCATTTTTTTTTTTAATTTTTCACTTTTTAATTTTTTTAATTTTTCATTTTCATAAATGTGCATAGCACTTATTCATTTCAGAGGTGGAAGAGGGATCCCAACTTATTGAGAGCAGAAGAGGTTGTTCCTTCAGAGAAGTAGTTTATATATATATATCTGACATGCTTGTTAAGGTTTCCCCCCTCACCTTACTCTACTTGACTGAGCTGACAAGGATTAACCCAAAGACAACCAACTAGAGTATGTGATACTAGTTAGTGCACAAGCGTTGTGTTGTCACCAAGGTTCACTTCAAACAATACATATTTTCCATTGATGTATCATGGACCGAAGACAACAAGTTCTTACATAAGAGAGCGGACAACAAATAACCAAATGTGATAGTTGTACAAGTCCTCTTGTACTTTACCCAGCTTATTTCAAGAGTCGTGCATGGTTTCATGCGAAACCAATCTACGAACATAAACAAGAAAACAAACCCAAAAAAAAGGCAAGAAATTGAAGCAAATGCATAAGAAAAGTGAGTAAGCAAACAAACACACAAAGAAAGAAGAAAACATGCATGCAAGAAAGAAACTCAAAAAGAAAACACTACTCCTACTCCTAAGCTAACCATGCATCAATCATCTCACGTGAAGTGATACTTCCAATGCAGCCACCAGCGCATTGGTTGACCCATGTGGGTGAAGGCATGGTTCGTGAATAATACAGCTGTGCGAACCAACACGTGTGAAAGATACAACAATGAAGACAGACACACTATGAGCTTACAAGCATCCACAAAACAAAGATGAGTGAAAGCGCATGAGATGCAGTCTGTGGATTTGCCATGGTGTTGTGCTAAACTACATGCAGATGTTGAGTGTATGCATTCCCTTGACCGTGACATGCAAGAAAATGTGAGAAAATTAGACCACTTACATTGTGCAAGTGTGCTTGCTGTGTAAGATTCCTCCAATGCATGAGCAATGGGATCGTGTAGTTCGAGTGGAGGAAGTTAAATCTAAGTGTTAGGTTGATCTTCAATGCATACGGATGAGTGATGAGGAACCTTGCATGTTTGAATAATTTCCTGATCAAAAGTGAAACAAACCTCAAGATAGCGAGGGCGAGACATAACCATCAGCTCAGGCTAAAGTGCCTCAACAGTCTGCGGGGTTTCGACTTCATTGAAAGATGGGTCATCATAGACTAGTGGCTTAGATGGATTAACAATGAGTGAATCAACATCACGATCAGATGATGAGGTAAAGAGATCACAACAGCCAAGATCAGAAAAATGAGGATGTTGATCAACATCCTCATGATTCGATGAATCATGCAGAGAGCTAGATGAGAAGCAAGAATGTTCATCATCTGATTTTCGGAAAAAGATAGATGAAAAAACAAGTGGATTTTCAACAAATTATTTGTCATCTTCGTTGTCGGATGATGGATTGACATACGGTGTGTCCTGCAAATGATCAACAATGGGTGAATCCATGAACGGAGATACACATGAAAAATCTGGGATGGCAGGATCACCAAGGAGGTTAAGAAAAAACGGAGGAGGTACGAACAGACAGGGATGGTCCTTTGCTGTCGGTGAATGTTCAAGCTCCTAGTCACACTCTTCATGAATGCTAGCACATGTTGGTTTTGTAACACCAACTCCGTCGATAGATCGATCCTCATTCAAAATAGGTGTAGAGTCTAGAACAGAAGAACACAAGACAGTGCAATCTAGAGGATGATCAGAATACGAGGACAGAGGTTGAGGTACAAAATACATGTCAAGAGGTATGGGACTGAAAACCAAGTCTACGCGAAAATCGTAAGTTGCGATGTCGGGAGGACATGACGGTTAAAAAAATGTGTGTGCCTGATCTTCCGCATCACTCTGCAGTGGTGGAGATGTTTGATGAGGAGATGGCGGAAGTCACTTGTGACAATTACATTGTCCATCTGTGATTGCACAGCTCCATCATCGAAGTATGTTGAGCAGGTTTTGAGCTTGAACTTCTTCTTGGGATTGATAAATTTGATAAGGCAATACTCGAATCTGTCAATGAGATATTGAAACTTCATCTGGATCTTGAGAGCTTGAAACTGCAAAACACAGAAGTGCTAACAAAAATCATCAGGCGATTCATGCGGGGCCTTCCATTGTTGTAACAATTTTTGGTCAAGATGTTCTGGATCAAAATGATGGAAAGTATCTTCAATGAGATCACAAAAGTGCTCGAGTGAGTGCACTCTGTCAGCTAATAGGCTGCACAACCACCATAGTGGTGATTCGTGAAGTGTGTATGCAAGTAGAAAACTAGCCTGTTCATCAGAACATCCATCTTCCTTGTCAAGCATTGCAAGGAAGTCATGTGGGAACACAGGCTAGGCCACTTTGCCTTCACCATCGTACATGTATTTAGACAAGAGATCAAAAAACTCCCTCGTAATGTGGATAGGTTCGGCATGCGAAAAACATAGTGGAGGGTTGAGTGTGCAAAGCTCCATGATAGATGTGCAAAGGTTCAAAACAGATGATGAGGGCTCAGCTTGTCATCTGGCCCTCCTTCTAGTTCCAGAAATTTTGACAATGCTGGACCCACCAACATGTCAGGGGATCTCCCCGATAAGAGGTCCCAATTAGACTTCATACCGTTTGGTGTAGGAGTCCTAGCAGTGGATCATACGGTATCGCCTTGACGCGGTTTTGCACAAAGGCAAGTAAGATGTCCCTGCTGGTAGAAAGGGTGTGACATATGCAGTAAGTCAAGGAAGGTGCATGAGCTGTTCTAACACATGGAGGGTGAGGTGAGTGCGCCCCTTAGAAACCTGTAAAAGCACGGAGTTAAGAAGGGAACACACGAGCTAAGATGCATCACAACATGGAAGGCAAGTGAGCTAGAAATCTAAAGTGATGGTTAAACCAACAACACGTTTCAGTAAATTCATACATACATATGAAAAAAATAGCTACACATGCATGCGTAAGCAAACATATACATATATCATTTAGAGTAAGCAAGATAGATGAAATACAATACAACGTATGCATGAAATGTGTTGGCTCTATTATATTAACAAGTGTGAGTTCCAGTCATATAATACATACATGTCCAACCACTAGTTCTGACAACAGAACGTTACAGTCACTACCGCTTGCTCCTCCAAAGAGATATACTAGCTCTGCATAGTGGAGAAGCCAAGGCTCATTACAATACTATCCAAGCTCTCTCTAAGATAGTCCTATCAAAAGCTTGGCTGACCAAAAGCCTTTACAATGAGTTATGAGGGACTATTTATAGCAAAGGGTGGGGTGACCCTTGACATTCCCCCTTGTGACTGTTCATCTATCCTCATGACTATTCAACTACTCTATGACTGTTACATTCACCTATCGACACTTGAACTTCCACTTGACAAGATGTTACATTACAATTCACATGTGCCCATGTGAGACAAAATGGCTTGAGCAAGTCATGCAAGACATCACTGACACTCAGACCATTGTGGTGAGACCAACTCTTTGACATCCTTGTGATGGTCGAAGGTGGTGAGTTGATGCCAAGCTTGGTCGTCTGTGATGGTGTTCGTGCACTTAATGGTGAAATATTGTTGAAGTGAACTCTTGCCTCCGTTGCATCTGGGTACATTGATATGGCTTCTCCATCCAACTCGTCTAATATCATGCGCATGGTCATCCTGGGTGAGAGCGAACTAGAAATATGTTGATGCATAGTGTCTGCACTGATCTCTACGCATGTGCCAATGGCCTTGTGCATCAACTTTTCAAAACACAAGTTCAACTCCAGTCGGAATTGCTTCTTACCTTCGCCTCGGAGAGTGTGCCAAATGGGTGGGATCGCATGTGTGTGCATAATGACATGCATGTTGCTGAATTCCCTTGCATGTGATCAACATCACTTCTCACCTTGTGTGCTCCATGCCAGCTGTTGAGATGGATCTATAACTTCTATGGGTGCAGTTTCATCCGTCTATTCATGTTGCGCCCCCTACTGTACCTATTCCTGCTGCAACTCATTCTCTCATCTATACAGCTCATGTTCTTCCTTGAGTTGCTGCTTCAACACATGCAACTCCTTCTCTGTTTCATTCTCTGGCTTCACGCAATCTTCATGTCGCGTCGTCGCCTCATAGCCTCAATCTCCAAAGCTGCTTTCAACATGAGTGGATCTGCTTTGAACTTGCAGCTTTGCTCTGACTCTATGTTGTCAACAACCTTCCTCTTCCATTTGTCACGTGTAGGTGTGATGTCTTCTACTGCTGCTGATGGTGCTGCGCATTGTGATGCTACTTCCATATCATCTTGATGTCCTCGTCTATGAACAAATTGATGTTTTCATAGGTAGGCAAGCTCAAGACACTTTCTTGGCTTCAAACCCCGCTCTGAACTGTGTCCTTTGACTCTGCTCTCCTAAATGCCATTTTACTTGTGTTTCTGAGAGACAAATGAACACTTGTGATGCCTAGAGACATAGCACCACTCATGGAAAAAAATTTGTCTGTCGAAAACCAAAAGAAACTTGAGGACTGACTTGCAACATACATGTGTGATTGATCGTGAAGGTTGCACAATTTCCACCGGGAGGTCGGAAGACTGACTCCCAAAACTACGCAAGGCATAGTCTAGGTTGTGAGGAGGCTAACTGACTATTGTAACTATGCAATGCACATTCCTTCCTGGCATGCTGAGGACTGAAACTGTGTAATGCGCAATTTCAGTCAACAACGACATGCAACCAGCAAATTGCATTGCACAGTTTCTGGGGCCGATAAGACGCTGCCTCCAAGGATTGTGCAATGCAAGCCTAGAAGTCAGTGATGGGCTAGACCTATGCAGTTTCTGGAGGGAAGGCAGAGCCTTCACTTTCGGAAATGCGCAGTTCTAGCCAGGAAAAGCACGGTCTGGGCCAAGGGAACCCAAACTAGAAAATGGGTGACTGAAAACATGAGAAGTCTCAATGCATGATGAGATGATTGCAAACAAGAGTGAATGATCATACATGAAAACAGCAAGTGCAGGATTCAAAAAATGGTAAAGCATGCATGTGTGTGAAGCAAGTCACCGCAACAACGATCGTTCGTGCAAAATAGTGTCATGCACGCGACAGTAGTAAGATGCGAACAAAAACTAAAATAATGCTTTTACAAGCTAACATACATCAAAATGACAGCAAGCGTTCACTGAAATCAAGCAAACAACACTCACACAAAGCGAAACAAAAAAAGCGACAGAAACACATTGCAAGATATCCAAAGCAGGCTTACCCCGAAACAACTGAGTTGAATGTGCCAACGACTCCTAGATACAATGTGGGACGTCAGAGCTACAAGGTCGATGTGAGGAATGAGCTCTGCAGCATTCGATGATGAGTTTTGACATGCATGCCACAAATCTAGGAAAAACAACACTTGACAAGAGGTTTCCGAAATGATCCCTACATGTAACCTCCAGCTACTAAAAAATGATCACTAAATCAAGGGATTCCTTTCCATGCTGCCTTGGGAGAAGCAAGACATGCATGTAAATCAATTTTTCTCGATCCCGTAGGGAACCAGTCAACCTGAAGGCACATGCATCGGTCTGCGAGCCTGGAATGAAAATTTGCGCAGTTTCTGGGTTGAGCAGAGATGGTTGTCCCAAAGGGATTGCACAATTTCTTAGAGGAACAGGTGACTGTCTCCCAGGATTGCGCAATTTTTGGGCTGAGTAGCTGTCTTGGGTCAGACCTCGCAATTTTCTCAAGAAAGCCTGTCTGACTGCATTATGCAATTTCTAAGCCTAGCAGGCTGCCTCACTGGATTTACGCAATTTCTGCTAGCTACTGGGTTGGTTGTCCCAGAGGGATTGCACAATTTCTGGGAGCAACAAGTGACTGCTGCCCAGAATTGTGCAATTTATGGGCTGAGCACTTGTCCTGGGATGAATTGCCCAATTTTTTAGAGGAAGATTGACAAGAATAATTGCACAATATTGGAGCCCAGCTTAATTGCACAATATTGGAGCCCAACTGGGTGTCCAGCTGGGTTTTCGCAATTTATGGAGGAAAGGTTGTTTCCCCTCCAGAATTGCACAATTCCGAGAGGGAGTTGCTTAACCAGCAACTGACACTAAGTCCCGAAAAAACCTGTGAAGGGGGTGGAAAAAAGGTGCATGCACAAGCTGACAAATCTCTATGGAACAACTAAAGCTGATGTGCTTGAAAGTGCAAGACATGCTGTTGGGATGGTTGATACGGAGGCTCCAAAATGAATCTAAGGTAAAATGTGGAGGGTGGTTGTAGCTGCTACAACACTTGGCGAAACACTAGTAGAACTTCATCTCTCTGAATGGACCTTGTTGGTGAAAAGCAAGTCTAACACCTTCGAAAGTATTGTTCAGTTCTATGGTCGTCTTGGTTTCCACACTTGCTTGATTTTAAGATGTAGCATCTGCCAAGCCCTTGGTCGGTCGACACACATTCCAATCCAAACCAACACAATTGTTTCGATTGGGGATGAGGGGTATATTGGTGCACAAGCAATATAGTCATCAAAGTTTAGTTTCATCTCTGGTGTTGCTCCCCTGCTAGCAGGCCTAGATAGTACCCCTACAGAGTCACATGGGAACACAAGCATCGATCCCCTACCAGCGAGCCTGGTCAATAACCCGACAAAGTTACTTTCATCGCCTCTCTGCATAGGAAGCCTTTCTTTTCTTTCACCTTATTCATTTTCATTTCATTTTTTTTTAATTTTTCACTTTTTAAATTTTTTCATTTTTCATTTTCATAACTGTGCATAGCAATTATTCATTTCAGAGGCTGAAGAGGGATCCCGACTTATTGAGAGTAGAAGAGGTTCTTCCTTCAGTGAAGTAGTTTATATATACCTCTGATGTGCTTGTTAAGGTTTTTCCCCTCACCTTACCCTACTTGACTGAGCTGACAAGGATTAACCCAAAAACAACTGACTAGAGTAGGTGATACTAGTTAGTGCACAAGCGTTGTGTTTTCACCAAGGTTCACTTTGAACAGTATGTATTTTCCATTAATGTATCATGGACTGAAGACAACAAGTTCTTACATAAGAGAGAAGACAACAGATAACCAAATGTTGATAGTTGTACAATTCGTCTTGTACTTTACCCAAATTGTTTCAAGAGTCGCCCATGGTTTCATGCGAAACTAACCTACAGACATAAACAAGCAAACAAACCAAAAAAACAAAGCAAGAAGCAGATGCAAATGCGTAAGAAAATCAAGTAAGAAAACAAACAAGCAAGCAAACAAGCACACAAAGAAAGAAGCAAACATGCATGCAAAAAAACAACTCAAAAAGAAAACACTACTCCTACTCCTAAGCTAACAATGCATGGGTCGTCTCATGTGAAGTGATACTTCCAATGCAACCACCAGCACATTGGTTGACCCATGTGGGTGAAGGCATGGTTCGCAAACAACACAGATGTGCAAACCAGTAGGTGTGAAAGATACAACAATGAAAATAGACACACTCTGAGCTTACAAGTGCCCACAAAACAAAGATGAGTGAAAGTGCATGACATGCAGTTTGTGGACTCACAATGGTGTTGTGCTACATTGTGTGCATATGTTGAGTGTATGCATTCCCTTGGCTATGACATGCAAGCAAATGTGAGAAAATTAGACCACTTATGTTGTGAAAGTGTGCCTGTTGTGTAAGATTCCTCTAACGCATGAGCGATGGGATCGTGTAGTTCGAGTGCAGAAAGTGAAATCTGAGTGTTAGGTTGATCTTCAATGCATATAGATGAGTGATGAGGAGCCTTGTATGTTTGAACAATTTCTAGATCAGAAGTGAAACCAACCTCAAGACAGGGAGGGCCTGATATAAGAACTCATCATCATCATGTCTCCAACAATGCAACTTTGAATAATCATCCATGTATCCAGCCAACAATCCTCATAGGAATCCTACATCATAACTGTAATATATGATCTTTATGCATATGACGACAACAGCATATGAGTGACTCATCATCAAGTAAAGAAGATATGAATTCAAGCTAATTACTTCTCCTTATCCTTATGAAAAGAAGATATGAATTCAAGCTAAGTACTTCTCCTTATCCTTATGAAAAGAAGATATGAATTCAAGCTAAGTACTTCTCCTTATCCTTATGAAGATCACCATGTAAGCACCATTAGAGGATCAACCACAAATCTGATCTAAATATCAACTATGTAACCCCAAGAATCATCTGAACAACTCATAACCATATCATAGCAAGATGAATCATTTATCCATATAAGCATCATCACCAAGGACTATTAACCATAATGCCAACAATGCATTAAAAGCATATGCTCCCCCTAAACCTGTGCCATCTTGTTTACTGTCAGATCTGATCATTCATATCAGCAAGAAGTATCAATACATCATCATTATCAAGTTAGAAACAAAACACTTCTAACCATCAAGTCATTTCCACACATCATCAACAAATTGTAACCATTATCAAACAACGCAAATAATAAACTGAACCATGACTGATCCTTTTCCTGAACCTGTCCCTACTGCCTTTCCTCAAACAATCATATACGCAACTATGCCATAACCAACTCGCGTATATACGTGACTTCTCTTTAAGAAACTTGCGTATGAGATTTAGGACACTGAAATTTTACACTTCCAGCTCCCTCTAATTCTGTTATGTCTGTATGTTGTGTTGTGCCGCCTCTTTCTGACTGTACTTCTTTCTTCTTCCACATCTTCAAGTGTGATGATGATGTTTTCTCCTTTTGGTATGGTGCCCATACTTTGTTCCTGCATTCCTTAGCTATATGTCCAAGCTTGTTACATGCATAACATCTTACATGTTTCATATTCCTCCTGTAGCAATCAGCAGCTTTGTGACCAAACAAATTGCAAGAAAAACAATATCCATTGAAGTACCTGGAATGTGATGATCTTTCGGTGTGATAATCTTGAACCATCCTTCTTCTGCATCTAGCTACAACATGTCCAAGATTATGACATTCATAACATTCAATATTATTCATCTGCGTAAATGGCCGACCATAGTTAGGAGTAAGATATTTTCTTTGAGGAGTCTCTTTCCTTGATTGTTGATGGGGTTAACCTTTCATCTCCTTGTTGATCATTTTAGATTTCTCTTTAGAGTTCCTTGCCTCACCTTGTGAACTAGATTCACCTTCAACAGATTCATGAAAACCAAGACCAATCTTGATAGCAGGAGACCTTTGACTATTAAGAATATCATCCAAGACTTTAGTACTATCTTGAAATCATAACAGTTTATCCTTTTCTTCTAATTTATCTTTTAGAATATTTACCTCAACTTGATGTTGCTCTTCCTTTTCAAGATACTGCTTCTTCACGTTTTCTTTAGCATTTCTTTCTTCTTCCAACTGACGTCTTAGTTCAAGAACTTCATTTTCATGAGCTTGGAGTAGTTCTTTATTTTGCTTCTTTGATTCTTAAAGATCTTCTTTTAGCGAGCGGATAGTGGCTTCAAGACTTTCATAGTAACTGGATCTATCTCTGAGTTTCTTGATGGTTGTGCTTCTTTCATTGACTTCATCCTACAACTTTTGATATTTGTCCTTGAATAACTTCCTTACCTTGTTTCCTTCCTCTAGTTGAGCTTTTAGTTTGGCAACTTCTTCTTTGAAGTCACATTCCCTTTTGTTCAATAGATCTTGTTGATCTCTGATTTTGTCCGAAAGCCTTTTAAATTCTGCCTCTATTTGATATCTTTCTTGTTCACCCATAAGAGCATATTCAGTTGTTTCACTATCACTTTCATCTTTTCCAAATGGATAGATAGCTGGAACATCAGAGGATAGCAAATTCATACCTGATAGTTCATCTTCATTCTGAAATGATTCTGAATCTGATTCTGAATCTGAAGAGCTTCTTACACCTAATCCCCAATCGATTCTCCCACTGTCATAGTTCTTCTGAGATGTCTTCTTCTGCTTATGTGCTTTCTTCTTAAGCTTCTTTCCCATTGTTCCACGGATCTCCTTTAAGCGATCAAGCCTCTACCAAAGGACCTGCTCTGATACCAATTGTTGGAAATAATACTGAGAGGGGGGGGGGGGTGAATCAGTATTATCACATCAATAAAACTTTTTCATTTCCATATTCAGATTCATATATGCTACTTCCACAACTTCTTATGATTCAGTTAGTTGATCCTTAATGAGTGCATTAGAACATTATCAACCATATTAACAGTAAACAGGTGCAGTAAAATAGAACAGATCATCACACATAAGCCACACACATGAACACCATGATATAAGGTGGAAACCCAATGTGGGAGAAAACCACCTGCTGCAAGTCATCTCAATCTTCTTCTTAATAAGAAAATCCTTTTACAATATTTATGTACTGGTGCAGTCTTATACCAGTACGCAGGCTTCTACTTGCAGAGAGCTACAACCCTCTCTCATTCTCTAGTCTCTCCTGGAAGGGAGCTACAACCCCCATAGGTCTTGTACTAGCCGATCCATTTACTAGTATGCAGGCTGCTACCTGCTACAATGCTCCAAAGTTTTCAACTGCTACTGGAAGGGAGCTACCACCCCCTTAGCTCTTGTACTAGCTAAGATACTAGTACGTAGGCGCCGGCCTACAATCTTCTCTCCTCCAGGTACCACGTTTCATACATTTTCAGACTGGATACTCCTGAAGCACAACACATAATCTAAAAGGCCACGTTTCATCCAATTTTCATACTGGACCCATTAATATCATTGAAGCACATAATCAATCAATCTTCTGAATCACCCAAACACCAGATCAATACATATACAAGGATAATATATGTGTTAGCACCCAGATCTAGTCCATCAGATCACACAAATATGAGTCATTATGATCCTGATCCAATATTAGTTCTCATCCATCAATACTGAAGCTAAACACAATCAACCAAACAGGATATGCAGAATACTGACACCTTTAAACTATCATCAGAACCCATCAACAACCAGAACCACCTGTGACTTCAAATATCATAGCTCAAATTGTATACGCTACTACAATGAAGCAAACCTGCATATATACGCGCTTACACCAAAGCCAACCCACGTACAGATCTATAAATATTCAAACATGACTTGCAACGATTTCAAACTTAAGTTATACTCAGTTCAGATCATTTTTCAATATACAGATCTAGAATAAGCATAATCAAATATATAGAGATAGTTCATTTCAAACCATTTGATCCCAATCTATCCTTAGATCTTGTTCTCCATCAACCGGTGAGATCCCTCTTTAGCTCAGATCCAGATCTGCACCATAACCCAATCACAGTATTCCAGATCTAGCACTTTCTCAGATATTCAATAATTCAGATGATGCTTTGCCAAATGATCTCCTTCCTCTTTTATAGCCTTAGTCCTTTCTCAATACCACGGTCCAAAACCATAGGATCAAAAAAAACTGTTGGACTAATACCATGAACCAACCATGAAAGTGCGTGAGATCAACACTTTTGGATGCAATACCACGGGCCAAAACCATAGGATCAAAAACTGTCAGACTAATACCATGAACCAACCATGAAAGTGCGTGAGATCAACACTTTTGGATGCAATACCAAGGGCCAAAACCATAGGATCAAAAACTGTCGAACTAATACCATGAACCAACCATGAAAGTGCGTGAACTTTGCATGAAGGGAACTTTTCTCTGCATGAAAGTGCGTGAACTTTGCATGAAGGGAACTTTTCTCTGCATGAAAGTGCGTAAACTTTTCTCTACATGAAATAAACTTTTCTCTGCATAAAAGTGCGTGAACATTTCTATACATGAAATAAACTCTTCTCTACATAAAAGTGCGTGAACGTTTCTCTACATGAAATAAACTTTTCTCTGCATAAAAGTGCGTGAACGTTTCTCTACATGGAATAAACTTTTCTCTGCATAAAAGTGCGTGAACTTTTCTCTACATGGAATAAACTTTTCTCTGCATAAAAGTGCGTGAACTTTTCTCTACATGGAATAAACTTTTCTCTGCATAAAAGTGCGTGAACTTTTCTCTACATGAAGGAAACTTTGTTGCACTATAATTTATCAAATAAATTCGCTGCACTATAATTTATCATTTGTGTGACTTGCCATCAAGGACAATACTTGTCTCATAATGCCAACAATCTCCCCCTTTGGACTTGTCATACTGAGAATTGTCATCTGATATCTCTTCCGTAGATTCATCTAGATATATATAAGTGAGTTGATCTTCTATGAGTTGTTTGCCATCAAGTACAACACATGCATCATAATGCCAACAGAATCAACATCATGATCAAATGATGAGGTAAAGATATCACGATAGCCAAGATTATAAAACTTAGGATGTTGATCGACATCCTCATGATTTGATGAATCTCATAGAGGAGTAGATGAGAAGCTACAATGTTCATCCTCTGCGTTTCCGGAAAATATAGATGAAAAATCAAGTGGATGTTCAATGAATGATTTTTCCTCACCATTTTCGGATGATGGACTGACATACGATGTGTCCAGCAAATGATCAACAATGGGTGCATCTGTGGACGAAGATACACATGAAAAATATAGGATGGCAGGATCACCAAGGAGGTCAGGAAAAAATGGAGGAGGTACAGACAGACAGGGATGGTCCTCTACTGCTGGTGGATGTTCAAGCTCCCAGTCACACTTTTCATGAATGCCAACGCATATTGGTTGTGAAACACCAACTCCGTCGATAGATCGATCCTCGTTCAAAACAGGTGTAGAGTCTAGAATGGAAGAACACAAGACAGTGCAATCCGGAGGATGATTAGAATACCAAGGTTGAGGTACAAATACATGTGACAAGGTATGGGACTCACAACCAACAAGAGGTGAGGCGGAGACGAACCAACAAACTCAGAGCCAGAATCGTCAGATTCTGAAGAAGAGGAGGACGACGAAGAAGAAGAAGAGACGACTGACCAAAATCTAGAATGGATGACTCAGGGACCATTGGCTCTCCCAGGTGCTTTGCACAAGATTCCAAAGCGGGCAGAGAGGATGAGCATCAAGTTCAACCCTGACAGCAGAGTGAAGGTAGAAGACCATTTGGACAACTTATACCTGCAAGTGCAGACCCTTGAGGTACGGTACGATGACATAGCGTGTAGATTGTTTCCATGTACCTTAGATGGTCGCGCAGCTGCATGGTATCACAACCTTCCTTTCAACTCCATACAGAATTGGGGTGCGTTCAAACGCATGTTTCTTGAAAATTTTGTTGATGACAAAACCCCAGCCATGTTACTCAAAGAATTGGGAAGCCTGAAGATGGAGGGGAAAGAAAAGGTAAAAGACTTCAATCAGAGGATTACGTGCATATTGAATAAGTTTGCAGCTGACACGAAACCTTATTACTCCATCACTGTTGATTACTACACATCCGCATTACTGACAAGCATTGTGCAGTTCGTCAAGAAAGCTGTGAAACCAACATTACTAGAAAACTGCGAAGAGGCTATTGTTGTTGAGAAAGACCTGCACGTGATTGGAGTCATCAAGGATGATGAACCAGTAAAGGATTTCAGAGACACGAGCAGGAATTCCCAAGTGATGGCGAGCAAAGGTAGAGAAAAGGAAACAAGTGATATTAAAACCCTCACTCGCCTCATCAAGAACTTGACAACAGAAGTGTCCGCGCTTAAACAAAGAAAAACGGACACGTCTGCAAGCAACCATCCACCCAGACATAGACAAGGAAGCATGTCATCAGATAGCAACCATCTCCCTATAAAAACTGCGCAGAGCTCTGTGTTCCAGCTCGAACAATGCGCGAACCCCGAATTTTGTTCATTTCATGAAGATGGTCACCCAGAGAATTCTTATTTAGACTAGAAGCAAGTCGTAGGCTCAGTATCTAGTCGCACATTTAACATGGAAAAAATTATGCATGAATAGTCATGAGATATGGATAATGACGAAGATGTTGCACCTAATGAGGCATCGAGTTCTGCACAAGTGGTAAAAATGTATCAGTGCTCGCAAGCAACGCTAAAGATGAACACTAAGAAACAAGCCCGAAATAAAAATAATTGTTCCAATATAAGGAGTAACAAGGCTCCCCCTACAGTTGGGGAAGTGCAAGAAAATATGAGACTGTCGATGAGGAAGGTTGATCCACTAGCCATCCCAAAGCAAAAAACACAAAGCAAGCCCATGAAGATAGTGGCGACAAAAGTACGTCCATGAGCAGCAAACTGCAGAATACTCTGCCGGACAACATGATCACCAGTCTTACCCTGGAAACCTCGGTGAGTCTACCCCCTCTGGATTACAACATTGTGGATGACATGAAGAAAACTCGCGCGAACATCAGTTTTTTCGAATTAGCTAAGATCCAAAGTTAGCAGGACATCCTGCTACGTGCACTGGGACAGAAAGCAATGGACAGCACAACCTCTATCAGCAAGGGAGCAAGCACACCTCCTAGATCACTTTCAACTGTACTAAACACAATCTAGATGGAATAAGAAAACTCAGGTTTCCATCCATTCCTGCTCTCATTCGAAATATTTAACTGTAATGTTCACAACTACTTGGTCAATTCTGGCGCGGAAGCCAACATCATGTCGCTCTCCATTTCCAAAAATATCAATGCACAATGGAGCAAGACATCCACCCAAATCATCCAACTTGATAAAACATTTGTATCATCCATTGGTGAACTTCGAGATGTGATCATGTGACTATCTCATGATGGTCGAGTTCACTAGTGCATCAACATTGTTGTTGTGGACATACTAGAAGCATATGGCTTACTACTCAGCAGAGACTGGTCCTGCAAGCTGAATGGATATTTCGCTATGGACTGGTCACACATGTGGCTTCTGTACAAGGGTAAAACAAATCAAATACAGGTGTTATCTGAGAGGTATATGAGGCACAATGTCACTCCCATCAATGATGAAAATGAATCGTTGGCCTTCGCAGAACTCATGTTTAGCAACTACCTCCTAGAAACAACATTGGGGTGTTATCCTACACAGCTAGCCCCAACCCCACCATACACATAGTTGGGTCTCCTTCCTTTCCCAACTAATGGAAATGAATCATGTACAGTACATTGTAACAACATTAGCAGTAGCAGTAGTGCAAGCGCATCGAACGGTCCATGCACAGATGAGTTGTGGATCATGTATTTCGACGGATCAAAGACATGGGACAACTCAGGAGCTGGGTGTGTTTTGATTAACCCAAACTACATGAAACATCTGATTTTCAGACGCTTGGAGTTCGAGTGCATGAACAACATTGTTGAGTATGAAGCACTCATGTTGGGCTTGCAGAAAGCCATCAGCCTCAACATGGTCGTGCTCAAAGTGGTAGGTGATTGATAGATAGTGGTACGACAGGTATGTAACACCATTCGCTATTTATCACCACATCTCAAAAGTTACCAGAGAGAGGTATGGCGACTGATCTCTAACTTCCAAGAATTTACCATCACTGTTGTACCACATACGTGTAATGCAACTGCTAATTCTCTGGCAAAAACAACCTCTAGGATGTCACCGATTAGGGATAGATTTACTATTGTAATTTTGTATATACCATCTATCCTGGATAACATAACTAACTTACGTGTGTTTGATGATGATCAACAGATATTGCATTTCATAGCCAATGCTAATACCTTCAAGGATGCAACGATAGATGAAGACGAGCATGAGTGATCTATGCAAGAAAAAGTCAGTAGCAAGAAAGGCCACCTCATCCCTAAGGGAGTGGCATCATTGGAAAATCTCTATGACTTGCAAGAACGCTTTCAGGGGCCAAGGAACATCAAAACCCATAGTTCCACCATGATGCACGAGCTGATCAACTTGGGAATAGAACAAGATCTGAAGTTCATCAATCTTGGTATGTGTTGCACACAACAAGAGCGAAAAGCCTTTTTTTTCTTGTTCAAATAATATTGGGATGTGTTCGCGTGGATGTACAATGATCTAAAAACTTATGACACACGAATAATCTAACACATCATTCCGATCAAAGAAGGGGTCAAGCCATATTAGCAGAAGTTGAGGAAAGTACATCCGTCACTTGAGCCCCTCATACAGAAAGAGCTCACTAAGCTGTTGGATGCACGGATTATATACAAAGTTTATCATTCCACTCGAGTTTCAAACCTTGTTCTTATACGCAAGTCTAGGGAAATCTGCTTGTGTGTTGATTTTTGGAACGTAAATCGTGCCTTGGATAAAGACAACTACCCCATGTCGTCTATGGACCACATTGTGCAAACAATATCTGGGGCACAGATGTTTTCTTTACTCGACGATTTTTTAGGATACAATTAGGTTCTAGTAGCAGAACCTCACAGACTCAAAACTACCTTCTGTACCAAGTGGGGTATGTTCGAATACAAACTAATGTCATTTGGGCTTGTGAATGCAAGCACAACCTTTCAGCGCGCCATGGACATTGCTTTTCACGGACTCATCAGACAAAGCATAGTGGTATACCATGATGATGTGACTGTGTTCTCAAGGAAACATGAGGACCACATACGCCATCTGAAGAAAAATTTTGAGTGATGCTGGAAATACGGGATTTCCTTGAATCCAAAAAAGAGCGTATTCGCAGTGTCTGAGGGGAACCTTATTGGACACATCATTTCCAAAAGCAAGATCAAGGTTGATCCAGGCCAGGTTTGGACTATTACACAGATCCCTCACCCAACCAACAAGAAAAACATGTAGTCCTTCTTGGGCAAGACAAACTTCCTCCAGAATTCCATCTCAGATTATGTGCTGATAGTCAAACCCATGGAGGACATGATCAAGAAGGATGTAGTCTATAGCTAGGGCAAGAGGGAAAAGTACGCATTCACCCATATCAAGCAGGATATTGCAGAAGCACCTACACTCTACAGCCTAGAATTCAAAAAGGATTTCCTGCTATACACTTTCACCTCCGATAATTCGCTCGCTGCAGTACTCACTCAAAAGGATGAGATGAATGAAGAATGTCCCATATTCTTCATGCAAGCATGCAAGGACCCGAACTCAACTACCCCATCATTGAAAAACAAGAATACGCAGTTTACAAGGTGGAGAAACACTTCAGGCCCTACTTGCTGAAGAACCACTACATAGTCTACGTCCCTCACCTAGTAATCCACACACTGCTTGTACAACAAGAACTGGGTGAACGACGTGCGAACTAGATGACAAGCTTGCAACAATATGATCTTGACAGCAAGCCAGATCACATGATCAAAGGCCATGGGCTCTATAGGCTCACAACTAAAGCAGTACACACGTAGGAGGAGGAAGAAGAGTTCACCGGCTGGGAGCAAGAGGTTGAAATGTATGATGTAGTGCGAGCAACACCCACTGAAGATGGAAAATCTTGGTACGTAGGTGTGTGCTAGTACCTTGAGCATGGCACCGTACCCTCTCACTTTTCCATCAGATAGAAGAGGGTTTTATGCCTCAAAGCTTTAGCATATCAATCGTTGCACATAGCGCTTTACACGAAGCACAACAAAGGAGTTTTTCTCAGTTGCTTGGAGGCGCATGAATCAGAGAAGGTACTACAAGATCTACATGATGGACCCACCATGAGTCACTTTGCGGGAAACGCCACTACACACAAACCTAGGCAAGTCGATTTCTACTGGCCCACATTATTCAAGAATGCACATGCTTATGCCTGCAAGTGCCTGGTCTGTCAGCGATGCGCTGACAAAACATGAAGGTCAGCACCCCCATTGCATCGTGTTGCAGTGACCGAACAGTTCCAACAATGGGGCCTAGACATCATTGGGGAGATTTTTCTGCATTCGTCAAAACAACACCACTACATTCTGACAGTAACCGATTACTTCACGTAGTGGATAGAAGCAGTTTCGCTCAAGAAAGTGAATGCCTAAGAGATCATAAGATTCCTCCAACAGAACATCATCTCACGCTTCAGCGTTTCAATATCACTTGTTTTTTATAATGCAGTGTACTTTTCGTCTTTGAAACTTTATGATTTTGAATTACAAAATGGTATTGTGATTAAACACTCATCTGACTACTACCCGCAAGGAAATGGTCTCATAGAATCCACAAACAAAAACCTTATTCGCATAATAAAAAAAATGGTTTACTTTGAGCATTGCAACTGGCATTCCACCCTGACTAATGCATTATGGGCTAACCACGTAACACCCAATCCCTCTCTGAATAACTCACTCTACTTGCTGGTCTATGGTAAAGAAGCCATTCTTCCACCCAATATCTACCTGCCTATGCTTCAGCTATCCCAAGAATCCCAAGGCAATCCTTGCCAGCTAGTTTAGCGTAGGATTTGTACACTCCATAAGCTTCAAGAAGAAAGGATGAAAGCAAAAGAAAAATTTACACTCCACCAGAATTGTATCAAGAGATGGTTTGATAAGAAGTCTGCAGGGAAAGCTAACTTCAATGTTGGTGACTTGGTCTTAAAATGGGATAAATCCCATGAAGACAAAGGCAAGAATACGAAGTTCCAGTCCCTGTGGATTGTTCCATACACAGTCCATGAAAAGCTTGGCCCACACATGTACCATCCACAATCACTTGACGAGAATATTGACAACCTTCCTATCAACGGCCAAGATCTCAAACACTCTTTTCAGTAGGTCGGGCCACGCCATGTACATAGTCTGCTTGCTTCTTGTTATTTTTTGCTTTGTTTTCTTTGCTTACTATTTTTGTTTTCATTTTGTTTGGTTTGATTAATACCTCACTATTTTCAATTTCCAGAAATAAGTGTTGCCATATACTGAGTTCTGGCTTTTGAATGAGTATATGGCTAAGATATGAAAAGACTTGTGACACTGCAACACTTGGATAGTATTGTGTCCATCTTCTCTGTGCTTGGTTATAGCCTTCGGCCAATGAAGTCTCAACAGAAAATACGATCCATCTACAAGGGGAGCTTTCATCCAACCATGAGCCTGTGTCCACACTGGGAAGCCCCATGCCTGTACTCAGCCTTCTACTCTATGCGTTCAAGCTCATCCAACTAGTAGGAATGAAGAAGGGGAAAATATAAACGAGCAAACCTATGTCAGAGGTCTTACATGCTTCTCTGAAGGAACAACCTCTTCTGCTCTCAATAAGTTGGGATCCCTCTTTCGCCCCAAAAATAAATAAGTGCCTATGCACAATCCCCTTAAAAAATACAAAGGTTAAAGAAGAGAAAGGCTTCCTACGCAGAGAGGTGAAGAGGTGAAGCATGCAACTCCACCAAGGTACTGACCAGGCTCGTTGATAGTGGAGCAATGCATGTGTTCCTGCATGACTCCGCTGGGGTACTGTCCAGGCCTGCTGGCAGTGGAGCAACACCAGAGATGAAAACTTATACTCTAAAAATATTCAACTCGCATGCCAAACTACACTTCCCGATTTCGAAACACTGTGATCAAGATGAATTTTTGTTGTGTTTGACTTAGTTGGCAAAAGGTGAACCATGTATGTCCACGGGGTAAGTGGGGAAGCTGAAGTAACCCGAACAATGATTGAATACTCCTAGAAAGACCAAGGCCCTGTGTTGTCAATGAACCAAAATAGAGAAGTTGGAGTTCTACCTTTGTGTCTCCAAGTGTTGTAGCAGCTACAACACCCTCCAAAATTTTGGCCTACATCTAATTTCGGAGCCTCCTTTGAGAGTTTTACTTAATTTTTGCACACACTCGAGTTCACCCTGTCAGCTCGTGTGAGTCTTTGCACCTACCTTGCTTGATCATTCAACATACATTTTTTGCATGTTGGTAGCAATGTCATGCTTGCGACCATGTTCTGGTCATACACAAGGTCTCCACTTTATGTGTACAAGCTATGATTCGCTATGTAAACATTCGTCACACTCACACATAGAGTCGTATGCACTATCACGCAAGCGTCGTAGCAGTCATCCAATGATCAATCACAAGCGTCGCGCTTGTTAACCTGCATTGTCGGTCGGTCATGTTGAGCATGTGTGTCTAGATGGTTTGAGTCGTCTTGTTGTCAAGTCATGTAGGTGTGTGTTTGCAAGATCTTGTATGTACCTTTTCACTCGCTCACACACCTAATCGTTTTGCTGAAGTTCTGACGACCATATCACCCTCTGACAGCTAGACCTTCACCCTGCCATCGACTCAATCAACTGTCACCCAGAACAATGCAGAAGTACCAGTAAGACATTTCAAGTTGCACTGCCCGCAAGATGATCAATCAACCCTCATGATGGTCAACTGGAGATTTTGACCCAGAAGTCACCCCGAGACTAACTCCCCTCAAAAATTATGCAGAGGCTGCAGACCATGCCCGCTCTGTTGACTAAGAAAATTGTGCAAATATGTCGAACAAACATCAAGTGCCCATCCCTGTCTCCCTCAGAAAATTGCGTAGTTTTCCTAGCTAGCCTAACAGTCAACCGACTAGTTTCTCACCCAAAAAACTACGCATATTTCATGAGAAAGCCCTATGCTTCCCAGCAGTCCGCTTGGCTTAGAAACTACATAAAGGTGATCAACAGGCCAGCCTCCTAGCATCAGCGCAGTTTTTCCTGCCAGGGGCCTGTTTCCAGTTCCCTCTAAGAATTACGCAGTTTTTGCTGCCAAGCTCCCAGCAGCCTGCTGTGATTTCCCTCCAAGAATTGTGTAGTTTTTGTTGCCAAGCTCCCAGTAGCCCACTGCCAGTTCCCTCCAGTAATTGTGCAATTTTTTCTCCCAAGCTCCCACTGCTCGCTCCTTCCATAAATTGGAAGATTTTGTCTTCCCAGCCTTCCTGTAGACCAGACTGATCCTCCCAAAAATTTCACAGATTTGTCCTCCAGCCGAGACAGACCTCGCAGACAGTCACTATCAATCCTAATTTCTTGTCACCATTTCCAAGTGACTTCTGCACAATTTTCACCAGCAGTGCTCGAAGCCTCCATCCCTGCTCGAAACTTGCTTCACGCGGTTTCATAACCTTGTCTTCTTTCCTAGTCACCTGCATCTGAAATGATCATGCATCATGGTAGACTAGGAGGTTTATGGATTTGATGTCATCTCGTCATCAGTTACTATAGATACAATTACACGAACAAACATGGCGTGACGACGGATGGAATGAACAAAGGGAGTACATGCAAAAGGACATGTTCGCGAACGAACAAACAAACGATGCATGTAAAGGGATGTGTTCACAAATGGACGATCATGAAAATATGTGTTTGCAGATGGATGGACAGACGAACATAAACTTTTCACGAATGGACGAACCTATCAAGCATGCCAACATAAGAAAGGAACAACTTGCAAATGCACCATCAAGTGAACCCAATGACCATCGAAGACTCCATGCACCTTGCCATGCGGAGGTGAAGCTATGACACATCATGAGGACATCCATCACCCAGCAACATTGCAGCTCAACATGTACACCAATAGCAGCATGAATGCACCAACACTGTCATGCGAGTCTTGTCATGAGTCATGTCATCCACATCTCTATTGTGGGTCATACTTTCGATCAATGTAATGTAACATGGAAGTCCAAGAGACCGACTTGTCATATGAAGAGTCATGTAAAGTTGAAAGGTCATGGAATTCAAACAGTCATGAGGGAAGTCGAACAGTCACAAGGGTCAGTTTCACCCTTGGCTATAAATAACCCCCCATTTGTACATGCAAAATACTTTTCACCTTGGCTCCTCCTACATAGCCTTGAGTGTCTATAATATTTTCTTTAAGGAGTAAGTAGTGTCTCCAACGCCCCACCCACGGGGTTAGTGATGTATGGTGTATCGATGTGTCTTGGAACTTTCACTTAATTCAGAAGCCTACTAACAGGCCAGCACATTTTCACACGTGTTGTAACTGTTTGTAAAATTCATCTTGAAAACTTGTAATGCATGTTGCTCTAACCTATGTTTAACACTTGGATTCATTCAATTGTTATAATACATATATATTAATGAAAATGTGTTGTATAAGTTGTTAATGTTGTCTTGCGTGTGTTGGTTACCTCCCAGACATTAGACAGAACCTTTCACGTAAACTTGCTATAACGACTGTCGCACTCGCGCAGATTGCCTGCTACGTGTTGTGCATGATATCTTCCCTTGTGTGTTGTGACTGTCACATCCGTGTGGATTCCTCCTCCAAAATTTGTGCATGTCCTGTTGAGTTGTGTGTTCTTAACAGTGTTGGGTTTCCTCCCATCTGACTTGGGACTCACTTCCACCCTTCCTCTCTTCGGTGAAAGAACCTTGACACAAGTAACACTGTCAATCACAAGGCACGCAAACCTCACTACTCGAAGACAAATCATACCACTCTCCTATGATGACAAGCAAGAGCTAAGGAAAGAATTTAAGATAATGGAAACCGAGCCATCATGCTGGATGGGACTCCCACACCAAACGATGTGAGGTCTAGTTGGGACTTCATACCGAGGTGATCCCCTGAATGTTTGCAGGTCCAACACTGTCAACACCTTCACATACTAGTTTCCATACACCAAGTCCATAAGCTATCAGTTCAAATTTTACCTTATCTCTCCATTCATGAAATTTTTTAGTACTAAGAACAAGTACATTTTGATCATTCATATTCAACCAGATCTACCTTCCAGCTGTTAGACTATCACAAAAGGAACATGGCTTTGATACCAATTGATGGAAACTCAACTAAAATGAGAGGGGGAGGGGAGGGTGAATAATTTTAGTACATTCATGAACATAAATTTCTTTTCTTTTGTGATTAACTGAACTATTAAATGAGAATCTTAACACATAATGAACAAAAATTTAATATCTGAACAACAAGTAATAAGTAGACCAAAACATCACATCAACACATAATAGAAACACATTGGACACTAGATATAAGTGGAAACCCATAAAGGGAGAAAACCACAACTTTTTTATTGTTGTGATGCAAAGGCAAGCTCCTACTCCCTTATTACATCTGATTTTTTGTAGGCTCCAACCTATAGGAGGCTTCTACCTCAATTTTTCTGCAAGCTACAACATGCAAGGAAGATCCAACTCCCATATGTTTTCTATAGACTACAACCCATAGGAGGCTCCCACCTCAACAAGCTCCAACCTATTATTTATCAAGCTATAGCTTGAAAGAATACTACAATATCCTGATAAATACATAAAATAACATGTTGGTTTACCTAGTCTATAACATTGCATACCTCCCTCCATGTTTGTCTCAGCTCCTTCCTCTCCTTAAATCTACTTCACATATGCTCTCTATGTGCACTAGGTAATTAATGAGCATTTCTATAATCAACTCTCGTAGTCTCTCATTTTCGAACCATAGCCTTGCAACCTCACACATTTTTAGAAGAAAGCTTTGATGGATGTTGGTACTCCAAACTTGAATATGAAATGAACAATTTTGCCTCTTTTCATTCCACCAATTCATTTCACACCTTCTTAGAGTTTGAATATAAAAAACAAAAATAAATGCTCCACCCAATATTATTTTCAGCCACCTGTAATGATTAAATACACCAACATAAT
The DNA here is from genome assembly GCA_031772625.1 of Pinus tabuliformis. Taxonomy (NCBI): domain Eukaryota; kingdom Viridiplantae; phylum Streptophyta; class Pinopsida; order Pinales; family Pinaceae; genus Pinus; species Pinus tabuliformis. The sequence goes on from CM062809.1 coordinate 519,646,705, forward strand.
TCCAACACCATGTAACATTATAGAATAACATAAGACTATATAACTATTATTTCATTCCTCATTATTAATAACAACATTTTCCATTAATGCATCACAACTTCTTCATGCCACTTCTTCAAGTCAACTAAACTATTGTAACACCCTCCTCCCACATCTACCCAAGTAACCGACCAACCCAGGGAAACATGTGACAAGGGGCTACTTTGATCTGATTCAACCTCCTAGGTCAACTTAAGGAAGCAGAACTGATAAAACACAACCAAATTGACCATCCACACATCGTACAAAACCTCCATGAGCTACCCCACCTTTCCATATGACCAACCCTTGAGGAAACTCAGTAGTTCAAGGACCTAGATCCCCATTCGCTTTCTTTTCAAACCCTCCAAGTGATTGAGAGTCCCATTCGCTCCCATGAGCCTACCTAAGTGTGACTGTAGCGTTTTTTTGACAGTGTTATGCCAACGAGTGCAAGATTTAAGGATAAATTCCAGGGCTAGGGCCCAGTGACTGCCCATAACTTCATGGCATTTATAGAAATGAAAAAGAGACATAGAGACAAGGATGACAATGCAAATTCTTGAAAAAATACTTAACTGGACCCCTGCTAGCCATGACAGACATTTCGTCAAACATGTCACAAATATGCATTCTATAGGTCATAATAAAATATCTAAGCATAGGGGTATTATACTTATCTAAGAATCGCTAAGAAGCATTGATTCTGTATTACATTAGTTGCATTAGCATCTATTAGGTCAAAGATTCATTGTTAAATCATTTACAAATCAAAACATGATGAGAACCATATATTTTCACTGTCATAAAACATATTCATAACCAACATATAAACAACATAAATAATGAGCATACAACAACCATAAATGCCACATATAATCTAGTAATTTTTCATAGAAAATACCAAGGAAAGGAACTCTTATTAATGAATGCAAAATCCAACCCGATATGGGACTACCACGTTCTACCCAGACATAGATTTCCTTAGCCAAATTTCTCTTCATACAATCACCCCCGTGGCATATTCCAAGCATGATTGTGGGACTCAAACCAAAAGAACCAACCAGGGTTTCTTGAGGCTAAACCACCTCACCTTCATCAATAGAATCAAATTTTACCACAATCCTCACTGGATCACTAGGACATAAACAAGCATGGATGCCACTAGATTTCTCCACCTACCCCATGAGGAATTTTCTTGTCTCATAGTCTCTAGGATTTACCACAATCCACAGTCTGATCCAAGCATCAGTAAGCCATAATCGAGACACCACCCTCCAGGCTTTACCATATATCCCATCATTCACTGTTAAGGATTCCTAAGCTTGATCAAGGGAAACAACCTCTAGTATTTACCATATATCCCGCCATTCACCAGTCAAGGATTCCTAGGCACACGATACCTGGCTTTACCGCAACCCACAGTTTGGTTTAGGATTCACTAGGATAGTGGCTTTACCGCAATCCACAGTCTGGTTCAGGGATCACTAGGCCATGTGTTTTTTCATTCATAGATCCACCTCACTCATCTTTGAATCCATCTAGAAATCCAGTTCAACCAAAACATGAGAACCCCATCACACCATGGCTATGCGGAAATGGCAAGGCAAGTCTGAAAAACACTATCACACCTAGCAAAATCCATGCCCATGATAGCAAGAGAACTATTAACACACATGTATAACCATGCATGCCAAATATATCAAGGAAATCACACATGAAAATCAATACCTACAAGTGAACTTGTTGTAGTTGTTTGATCCTACTCTGTCTTGCTTGATATTTTGCATCCTCTTTTCCTTCCTTACCTTTCTTGATCCAATGTTGAAGTGCTCCAAGAAAACTATAAGTGTCCAAGAGTGAGAGAGAGAAATAATAGAGAGAGAACTCCAAAACTAAACTGACCAAAAGCCATGAACTGATCCTCAGAAGCCTTTTTATTAGTGTGGCCTCTATTTTCTTCATTTTCCATTATTTTCCTTCATTTTCCTACTCACATGTTGTTACACTAAAATTTGTCACCATGACTATTTGCAGTTAGTATGGCTCCATCAACTGTCATACTATCCTCCTTGGCAAGCCTCATACCTCTGCTCTCCATGTCAAACTTCAGGAAAGAGAGAAAGTCATTAAAAATCTATATATCTCTGGGTACGCAGTTTCTCTTAGCCTTACCTGCGTGTACACACTCCAAGTTCACAATACCTGCGTACTTGTACGCTCTGTATGTAAAGCAATGGGTGCGTACTCCTGTAAAGGTCAAAAGGCGCAAGTTTCACTCCAAAAAGTTACTTGTGGTCATTTCTAGAGCCTTCTAGAAGCTTGTTTGACGTGTATGGAGCGCCTCCAGATGGTTCATGTATCCCTACCAAAGAGGAACTTATCCCATCAAGAGGGGAGCTATCCCATCCAAAGAGGGGCTTATCCCATTGATGGTGGACCTGAATAACTTCCTCTAGAGCACTGTAAATACAGGCATTGGGCCAAAGGGAGGGAGGTTGAAAGCTGAACATTCCTAAGGGTAGATGCTGCTGGAATTAGGACTCCCTTGTAAAGCTTGAGAGGAGAGATTCCCATCCTTTCCTAGCCTTATTTGAGAGTGGGTGAGCTGATCAAAGTAAAGGAAAACTCTTGCTGGACCCTAGGAGGGACTTGCACAACACCAAGGCTCAGGTTGTAATGGTTCCTTTTGTTACCTTTTAATGCAAATGAACTTATTTTTCTCAACAGATTGTTATTCATGGTTTGTTTCATATACTCCTTGGTCCATATGATAGATATGTATTGTTATATGAGTTTATCAGGTGCTATTTAATCTCTTGAGTTTTCAGTGAATGCAGGTTTCGAAGAGAAGGAGGAGCTCATCCGGATCGGCGAGGCTGGACTACTACAAAGCGTTGGACTAGAGGTATGTTAAAGATCCCCTGATTACTTGTAATTGCAATGCATGTTTAGAGAAAAGTAGCTTTATTTGTCTTGTTTGTCACTAGAAAGCTTTTGCTTCTAGGGAGGTCGGTTGTGTCCGCACTAACGACTCTTTCCGCATGACAAAATGGCGACTCCACTGGGGACTCCATTAATGTGAATGTTTTTTCCTTTGTATGAACTTTTGATCTGAGAAAAGTTATTTGTTTTCTGATTTTTGGCTGTCTGACTGTGTGTTTGGGTGGGCTAGCTTAGGGTTAAATTAGTTTTTAGTTTTTCTTTGTTTTGCTCGAAGTACGCAGCCTCTGAGTGTAGCACAGTGCGTACCTGTACGCACTGTCGCTTTGTGCACAGAGCGTACCCGCACCTGTGCAAACAGGTCGCCTGCGTACCCCTGTCAAAACTAAGAAAATTTCATTTTCCTTCTTTTTTTCTCTTTAGATTTTGTTTTAAATTTGTTTTTACTGCCCAGATCCATTGGTTTACTGTCAGAGATCTTCACCTGAACTTGTCCCGTTAGTGTCGAGGGTTTTGGTGGAATTCATAGGGATTTTGCCTTAGGGTTTGATTTTTAACTAGTCCTGTAGTGACTTTGGCGTTAGAGATTGTCAAACTTTGGATCTCCTTGGTTTTGTTCAGTCCTCTTAGGAGTCGGGCCTGTCATAGAAGTCACCCTTGTGAGAGACCTACCTTTGTGTCTTCTCTTTGCGAATCTCGAAAAGTTTGTTGGTTAAAGCTTTGAATTTCATCCTTAAAAAAAAGAACAAAAAGATTTCGATTTTGTTTTTTGATTAGTTTATGATTCTGCATGAACTGATCCTTAGTTGCATTTTGACTGAGTAAAACATCCGGGAATTATCCTTGTAGGCTTTTTTCCTCATTATTTTTTGCTTTTAGGTAAATTTCCTTTTAATTTGCTTTTGAGTGAGTTGATTTGATTGCCATAGCTTTTTTAACTTTGATTTTTGTTAAAGTAAGTTTTACATGCTTTATTAATTAGGAAAAAATACAAAAATATCTTTTGGAGGAAATTTTGCTTTGGTAGCATTTGTGTCTTTGAAAGAAAAGGAATTTTCGTGAAGTAAATAGTGGTCATGTGTCGTATGTTTTGAAAAGAAAAAGAGTTTGTTTCTTTGTTTTCATTGCCAAGAAAGTTGTTTTTATTTCGAATTTGCATTCTCCAACTCTCTTAGCTAGGAAATTCATTGAAAAAGGAAAAATTAGTGTAAATCATCCTAAGTGCATCTTTTTAGTGGATTTCGGTCGAGTCTACACACCACCAGTTTCATCTCCACTACCTTTTGTCTTAAAAAAGCCATAAAATTAATGCTTAAAGTAAAATCAACTTAGTAACTTTTATTTACTAGGGCTCTGAAACACCAATATAGATCAGGCTAGTGTCTTGGAGTAGGAGAGTAATTAACTCTCCAAGACAACAAAACCAAACAAGTAGCTTATCTTGTGATAGAATAAATCCAATTGTTTCAGTTGTACTCTGGGAAATCTCCTCTTAAAGGAGAAGCACGAGCTCGTGTCCGAACCAGTGAGGGGATCAATCCTCCCTCGTTGGGAACGACGCCAGACACGCACGTATTACAAACGGTACACCTCAGATTAACCATTGTCGAGGAGCCAGGGGTCACTTGTCGGTAAACCTTGGATTATTGTCAAGGAGCCGGCAAGGGGATTGAGCTTGATACTCTGCCCTTGCGTGCTGTCGGAGTGTAGACTGTTCCCCCAGGTGCATTTGTTGCTGTTGGTAACCTTAGTGACCATTATCTTTAGGATTCTACCGAGGTGACGGTGGAGGGAAGATCCCACTGTACCTGGAGCAGACGTCGGCTAGACTCACTTGGATTTTTCGGGGGGTTCACTTCACTCGAGACGGTTAAAGTGGAGGAACTTGTGCCGGTCTATTCATTAAGCAAGTTGCCAAGGTAACTGTTCCACCCTCCACTTCTGTACGGAATTCGACGATGTTGGGTTTCATCTCCAACTAGTGTTTTCGGTCCGGAAGGCTACTGTTTGTGCATGGTTTGATGCCCTAGATTCTTTAGGCGTGTGATTCAAATTTGTTTGGTTCTTTAGAGACTTTAGGTGGTTTGCTTTGATATTTTACTTTGTTTGCGTGTGCAGTAGTTAAAAGTTTTTAACTGTGGCAGAATTACCGAGACAGTCCCGTCGACTCCGGGGCAAGTCTCCTGAGGTTGTTTCCGTGGCCGAATTGTTGAGGAAATCCCGTAGACTTCGGGGTGAACCTCCTCAAGACGTCCCAAGTCATTACGAAGGTTTAAAGGTCCTTGTAACTCCTAGTGGCAGTAAAGTAGGTTCACCTGAAGAAGGAGAATCGTCGTTGGTAGTCCATACAGATTACCAAGGTCTAGAAACAAGTTATAATCCTGAAGCAGTTGCAGTTTCCGAGCTTGCTGGTAGTTTTTCATCTACTAGTGATATAGGCGAAGAACCTGAAGTATCTGAACCTGTTACTCCAACTTCTAGTGCACCAAATTCACCTAGGGTAGAAAGAGTCATCACCGAAAATCTTCCTGCTAGTTTGATAGCTATTGAAGAACTTGCTCCAGAGGAAGAATTAGGCATATCTATCCTTGAAGATCAACCTACTATTGATCTAAGGGAGTGTGAATCTATCTTTTACAGTCCTCCTAGAAGTACTACTTGGTACCTTTCGTTAACCAATTATTTAGACAACTCAGGGATAAGTTTTTCTCCACCTCGAACTCCTTTTCCACCCGGAGGTATTTATACTCCTGTAAATATGTCTGGTCAGTCGTCCGTATTCACTCAATCTCCTGAATCTTTCTTCTACGGCGGTCCTTCTGTTCCCTCTGGGTATCAGTCATTGTCTGGTACTTTTGCGGGCGCATCTCCTCAACCCGTTGAACATGGGTTATTAGATGGAAACAATGGTAATAAACCGTTGGGTGTAGGAGACATTTATATGATGTCAGGTTCAATTCTCGATTCTCAACCTCAAGGTGGCCAATTACCGCCTGGGGGGCAACCTCAAGGTACACAAGTTGCGTCTGGGGGGCAACCTCAAGGACAGTATGTACCCATAGTACAATACATTCCTCAAGGTCAACCCCAGCCTCAATATGTACCCCAGGGTCAACCTCAGTATCAATATTTACCTCAAGGGTATCAACCTCAAGGTCAAGGTCAACCCCAGTATCAGTATTTACCTCAAGGGTATCAACCTCAAGGTCAATACTCGAGTCAAGGTTATCAACCACCTCAAGGTCAATCATATGTTCAAGGTATGGGAACTGTGCCTTTCAGTTATCAATCCTACCCTCAATCCGGTTATGGATCTCAATATCCTCAACCTGTCATGGGTCAATACCCTGGAATGAACATAGTGTGGAATCCATCGCAAGGTCAACAAGTGTTGCAGCCAAACGTACAGTTGTCATCTCAAGCTGGACAATCCTTAGTTGCTGGTCCATCCCAGCAACCAGTCCAGTCTAATGTTCAAACTTCTGTACCTTCGGTAGTTACTCAGTCGCCAATTGCACCTAGTACTCCATCTCAAACGACTGCTGCAACTACCGCAACATCTGCTCCTTCCACCACACTTACTTCTGGAGTATCGACAGCTCCGGTTTCTACTGTCTCTGCAACTACTCCTCAGACATCTTTACCATTGTCTGGATCTACGATTCAAACTATGGTTCAGATGCCTGTAGGACAGCCTGGTTTAAGTACGGTTGTCACTAGTCAACCACAATTCGCTTATCAACCGTACCAGGGACAGTACCAATACGGGCCTGCTGTCCAACAGTCGGTTTACCAGTATCAACCGTATCCTGGGTACACTTATCAACAACCTCAGCAACCCCAGTACGGTCCGGTTAATCCTGGTTTTCCAGGAGGATATAATATCCCGAATGCGATTCCTATTCCAAGTTATCCTGGATATCCTCCTCCTGGGACTGGTCTTGTGACCCAGAGTTTTAGGGATCCGAATCGGCAGTTACCGTTTATCGCAACTTTGGATTTACCAGACTTGTCGCGCCTAACGAACGATCCAATACAATATCTTCCGTTCTGGCCGCCAATGCCAAATAAGTTGCCCAGCGATATACCCAAGTTCGAAGGTAAGTCTGGAGAGGATCCGTCCAATCATGTGATGACTTACCACCTCTAGTGTGCTTCAAATTCCATCTCGGATGATTCGATCCACTTACGTCTTTTCCAGCGTACACTCATTGGTCTTGCGGCCAAGTGGTACATTGAGTTACCACGAGCCTCTTTTTACAATTTTAGTCAGTTAGCTACCTCGTTCCTAACTCATTTTCAGTTGTCGGTCAGATATGATAATGGCACGGAACTACTAACTTCACTAAAACAGTCGACGTCCACTTATATTTCCGATCATATCCATGAATGGAGACGTCGACGGCGATTAGTGAAAGTTTTTATTCCGGACCAAATCTTAGCTGAATGGTTTGTTAAATCATTATTACCGAAGATTACTGAAGATGTAGCTAAGGCCAGAGTAGTTACTGAAGAGCAAGTAATTGCTCAGGCGCAGTACCTTGACTTAGTTTACACTCAGTCAGGTACGTTACATGAAAAGATCCCAGATCTTCCAAAGTCAAATCAAATCGCTGCTGCTCCTTCGGGATCTCATGCTGCTGATGGTATGATTGGTACGGTAAATACTAAAAGCAAGAAGAAATCTTCAAAGAATTCTTCGCCCATTATAACCTTACCAGATTCCCCGACAGGAGAGTCTTCTCCTGAAATTTCCGCCGATATTCACGCTGTAGAGTCATCTACGGCTAAATCAAAAAACGGTGGGAAGAAGAAAGGCAAGAAGAAGGATAAAGCAGATAAGGCTCCAAAGGAGAAAAAGGAGAAGTCGGAATCTAATGACGAAAAGCACAAACCTCGCTATCCTTGTTTAATTTGTGAAGAAGATCATTTCACAAGAGATTGCCCTCATCGGGCAGAGGTTGTGAAAATCGTTAAAGGTTCCCCAACTCCTGCTGTTTTGAAAGATCCATTTCCAAAGCAGGAGAGTAAAATGATAGGTTCTTCCTCGAGTGCCAGTGAAGAACCCATATTGATGATGTCTCATGTACGGATTGCGACTCGATCGCAAGATTACGGTAGTAAGAGTCCTGTTGATGGCAAAGAAGCAGAATCTTCTCATTCTAATCCATCAACCTCAGCTCCCGGTTCCGATCCACTACAGATCGAGAAACCTAACCCAGACTTGGTAATCAAACCGCCCGCCAAGGGTATACTTCGAAAGTCTGCTTTCAATCCACATGCGAGAGCAGCTCAGAATTATAACATTGTTGAGGATCTAGCTGTTTCACCCTCAGCAATGTCGGCTTTGGAAGTGCTGCAATCATGTCCAGCACAACGAAAATTACTCTTGTCGGCTATAGGAGCTGTTGATATTCAGGACCCGAACCTGATAATCTTTGATCTAGAAAATAGTACACCGCGTCTCCCTCATCAGATGGCTTTCCAGATCCCAGTGATAGTCAAAAACAGGCCTATTCATCGGACTGTAATTGATGAAGGAGCTTCTACGTGTATTATGTCGATTCAGTGTTGGAGATCGCTTGGTTCTCCTTCACTGAACCAATCCCCGACCATTCTTAAGGCCTTTGATGGCCGTGGGTTCCATCCGTTTGGCATTCTACAAGATTTGCCTATAGGGGTTGAAGGAAAAACCGTTAGTCTGGATGTGGAGGTGGTTGATGCCCCTCTAGACTACAACCTTCTTTTGGGTCGCAGTTGGTCTTACGCTATGACAGCGGTCATGTCATCGGTCTTCAGAGTTATAAAGTTTCCACACAATGGTAAGATCGTGACGATAGACCAGCTGGCTTACTTTTCATCCGACCCAGCCTCTTCAGAGAGTATCCAGCATGTCGGTAAAACGACTATCCCTTACAAGGATGTTGGTGTAGGATTAGTTAAAGATTCCGGTTTACTGGGAACTTTTCCTTTCCCTCCAATCAACGCAGACCCTTCATTTGCTTTCATTCATATGATTACTTCAGACACTATTATTTACGATGATCCTTGGATTGTCCCATTTGAATCTGAGATAGACTCATTCGGTGATGCCATGCCTTTGAGTCCATATGAAATTGCTTATGAAGCCGTGCAATCTTTTACCGACTCGCATTCAACCCAAATCGACCAAATGAATGTGGTCCGTGAGGAATCACTTTTCACATCAACCTCAGAACGGATAACGATTCCTGAAGTTGTGTCATCTGACGAACAGCTTCGCGAAGTCCTAAGTGTAGACGATCTACCATGGGAAGATCTTCATCATAGATCTTCGTTTTTACCTGAGGGTGATGACTTTGAAAATGATTTTTCATCAATTTTTACAGCTGAATATGTCAAGGACGCTCAGAATCCCATGAAACATCTTGATTCAGAGTTGAATTTGGGAAACATTTCCCAAACTATTGCCATTGACATTTCAGTCAAAACCGGAATTATTGAGAACATTCATATAGGTGCCTCATGTATAGATGACGAAATTCAAACATACAAGGTCCTATTTCAAGAATTTCGCGACGTGTTTGCCTGGTCCTATGAGGAAATGCCAGGAATTGATCCCTCCATTGTTGTTCATGAGATTAAGACCTACCTGGACGCTAAACCCGTTCGGCAACGTCTGCGTCAGATACACCCTAGGAAAGCAGCTGCGATTAAAGCAGAAGTCGAAAAGCTGTTGAAAGCAGGTTTCATTTATCCGATCCCGTTAACGGATTGGGTATCGAATATTGTTCTGGTTAACAAAAAACAAGGAACAATAAGAATATGCATCGACTATAGGGATATAAATCGTGCTTGTCCAAAAGACAACTATCCCACACCCTATATCGATCAAATAATTGATGATTGTGCCGGCAGTGAAATATTTTCCTTTATGGACGGTTTTTCCGGTTACAACCAAATCAATATTCTACCTGCCGATCAACCAAAAACGGCTTTCATTTGTCCCTGGGGGACATTTGCTTACTGCAAATTACCTTTTGGACTTAAGAATGCCGAAGCCACTTTCCAACGGGCAATGTATTACGCGTTTCACGACATCAAACACATTGTGCAACCGTATCTCGATGATTTGCCTGCTCATTCTTTACATCGAGCTGATCACCTTGTCCACTTACGTGCTATTTTTATGAGGTGTCGGCATTATCGAATTCGGTTGAACCCACACAAATGTGTCTTCTGCATAGAAGTGGGACGATTGCTAGGATTTGTCGTTTCAAAAGCCGGTATCCGCGTCAATCCCTCGAAGGTCGAAGCTATCATCAAATTGCCTCCTCCTTCGAGTTTGTGCCAACTCCAACGTTTGCAGGGGAAAGCAAACTTTTTACGTCGATTCATTCCTAACTATGCCGAGGTTACAAAGGGTTTCACCCGGTTGTTGAAACAAAATGCTCAATTCTCTTGGGATGAGATAGCTCAGAAATCTTTTGATGCACTTAAGCACGCGTTGACCCATGCACCGTTGCTGCATCCTCCCAACTACAACCAGGACTACTTTTTGTATCTCGCCGCCTCCCACTCCACCATTGGAATGGTCTTAGTTCAGGAAGACGAATTCGGAACGGAACATGTGATATATTACCTCAGTCGGACGTTGAATCCAACCGAGCTAAAGTACTCGCATGTGGAAAAGTTGGCACTGGCAGCCGTTCAAGCTGTCCAGCGTTTTCGTCACTACATTCTTCTCCGTAAAACTACCGTGATTTCGGATTGCAACCCTATGATCTATATTCTCACTAAACAATTGCTAGGGGGCAAGTACTCCAAATGGATTGTTATCCTGCAGGAGTTCGATTTGGAGTTCGAGAAGTCCAAGTCTAAGAAATCCTTAGTCTTTGCAGAGTTAATGTGTGATTTCCCGCGTGCTGACGCAGAAACAGTGGCAGAGGAACCCATTGTGGATGAATCTTTGTTTCTTATCAACACTTTAGATCCGTGGTATGGGGATATAATTGTCTATCTCCAAACCCAATCCTTTCGGCCCGAAATCTCAAAGTCGGAGCGTCAGAAAATTCGATTCCAGTCTCAACAATACAAAATCATTGGAGATACTCTTTATCGTCGTGGGGCGGATTTGATTTTTCGACGTTGCTTAACTCATGAGGAAGCTGAGAGGGTTTTGAATGACTGTCACTCTGGAGCGTGTGGTGGTCATATGTCTGGGTATGCCACAGCCCAAAAGATATTGCGCGCTGGCTATTTTTGGTCGTCCTTGTTTAAAGACTGTATTATTGCGGTCCGAAAATGCCACAACTGTCAGGTGTTTGATCGAAAGATGCGCGCGCCACCTGCTCCTCTCCACCCTATAATTTCCGTTGGTCCTTTCGCCAAATGGGGTATCGACTTTATTACTTGTAACCCTCACTCGGCCGGGGGGCATGCGTATATCATCCTTGCGGTTGATTATTTTACTAAGTGGGCCGAGGCGATGCCTACATTCGAGGCAGATGGCAAGACAGCAGCAATTTTCGTATTCAATCACATTATTGCTAGGTTTGGTGTCCCACAAGCGATAATCACTGACCATGGGCGCCATTTTCGAAACATTATGATGACAGAACTTACAGGCCAACTTGGTTTACGTCATGATAGTTCTACTCCTTATTATCCCCAAGCGAATGGTCTGGTTGAGTCTATCAACAAAGTTCTAGTTATCATGATCCGACGGATCATTGGTATTCATCGGTCGAATTGGCACAACATGTTATTTTCAGCACTTTGGGCATACCGAACCTCAGTGAAAACATCAACAGGGTTCACTCCTTTCCAACTAGTTTATGGTTTGGAAGCCGTGCTACCCATTGAATGCGAAATCCCGTCACTGCAAATGGCCATCGAATTACTTCCAGCTACTTCCGAAGAGGAGAAACGTCTGTTATACTTAGCTAAATTAGATGAGACTCGACGTGAAGCTGCTTTAGCAATCGAGACTCACGTGAAACGAATGAAAGCTCAGTATGATCGGAATGTGACCCCTCGAAATTTTTCGGAAGGAGACCTAGTGTTGTTATATGATCAAGCTAATGATAAGTTAGGTGCTGGAAAATTCGTTCCTATGTGGCATGGGCCCTACATTGTCAAGCGCAAGCTAGCAAAAGGAGCCTATGAGCTGGTAGACTTTGACGGGGACTCTTTGGGTAAACCCAGAAATGGACTTTACCTAAAGAGGTATTATGCTTAAATGTCGGGTATGGAGATTTTAGTTAGGTTAGTTTTTCTTTCTAGCTAGTATGTGTGCTTAGTTTAGACTGTGTGTTTGGTTTAGACAAGTGTGCTTAGTTTAGAGAGTGTGTTTTTCGTCGTTATTTTGGCTTATCTTGGTTTTACTCTTGATATTGCAGATGTCGACGCCTCTCCAAACGTACATTGGATTTGCTGATGGTGCTTGTCGTAGTACACGAAATATCTCTTCCGCAACTTGGGTTATCTATTCGCCCTCTGACGAGTTAGTTTCTATGCATGGGGTGAGCCTCGGTCAAACAACAAACAACATTGCAAAATAAAGTGCAGTGATTGAATTATTATCTGAATATATTTCATTTGGGATTTGGAGTTTGATAGTGAGGTTAGATTCTGAACTCGTTGTATTACAGCTTAATAGAGTCTATGCCATTAGAAATCCAGTGTTATTAAGATTGTTTTTGAGGGTGCGTCTCTTGGAACGTGAATTTGATTACATTGAATATCAGCATATTCCAAGGTCTTTAAACACATTAGCAGATGCAATGGCGTCTCGAATGTTAAATAGACATTTGCAACAATCATAAATGTAAATTTATAAACATTTCATCACACATGTTTAACAAAATAAGCCAGTAATAATGATATATATAGATAGGAGTGTGTCAAAAAATATACATCGTCTTCGATCATAGGTTGAAAAACACCTTATGATCGGCAAAAATGATAAGTACAAAAAACCAAAAATGTCACATGTGTCTACAAAAAGTGACTAGCCAATCACTGGTGGTGCTCTCTGTACGAGACCACTGCCCGCACTACCCTACACAGGAACCTCCTAAAAGGTCCTGGGACTGCGACCACATAGCGCTGAAGTCGGATAGGAATATCGTCTATAGTCGTCTCTGGTATGTCCGTCGTGAGACGCTCTAGGTCCTGTTCCAGCTCGGCTAAGGTCTCTGCAGCCGCATCCTGTGGGGCCAGTGCTAGTGCAACTGGTACTCTCCTCTTGAATGGCCGGAGATTGGCCGGGCACTATGGACCTACATCTGCATTTTGAAAATTGTCACTGTTAGTTTTGAGATGATATAAAAAACAAATAAAAAGTAAATAATTTAAAAAACTTGTGAAAATGAAATACCTCTGTCGTCCCATTGTTCTCCCTGTGGAAGAACCATGTCCGGATCACCGCGAAAATCTACTCCGGCATAAGGAAAGTCCTGAATCGCAAAGACCTGGTCCTCCAACCAGTGAAAGTAACCCGCAGGAAATCGAACAACTCCCGCTCCCTCATCAGGATGCCGAGCCATCACCGTAACCCATCGCATCAACTTTGGCTCCCGAGGAGGCCCAGCTGGAATAGTGAGATGTTGTGGGATCAGCATCGGAACCCTCTCTAGGGCAAAGCTCACAACTAGAGGCCCATACCCAAAGGTCTTTAGTTGTCCGTTCTTTGCCCTAGTCAATTGGCCCTTCATATTGGCCAACACAGCGTCACACCAATTGAAAACGGTGCCTCGGTAGCAATCTATCGCCATCCGCATTTGGGACCCGGTGGCATTGTGCAAGGCGGCTGCGCCGCAGAGTCTGGTAACTGTAAAGGCAATCACCATAAGTTCGGGCAAGGATATGTATTTGATTTCTATCCCTTTCTCCTGGTTTTGATTGTTGCACCACTCTAGCCGGAGGCTAGCAAGGGATTGGCCACCCAGCCTAGTCCCGGACAGAGTCAGTTGCTCGCCCCTATTAGGCAAGCCAGTGAGAAAATATATGTCAGAGGGCTCTATCTCGAGCTGGTGCCCTCCGATGTAGAAGCATTGATCCTGGACATTCCACCTTTCAACCAGCCATTCTAAGAATCGCACTTGGGCCCTCATGCCAGGTATGGCCCAGTATTTGTAGAGACCGCATGCCTTCAAAGCATCAATGGAGGGTTGATGATCTATTGCGGCCAAATCGACATCTTCGTGTTCTCTTTCGCGCCAATCAAGCATGGTGGGCAATCTACACACCAGAAAACATTCATTAGAATTCATTAAATCAAAATTTGATGGTTAGGTTTTGAGATTTGGGGTTTTGAAATCGCTTTGCGCGGGGTACGCACCCCGCGTTCAGAAACAGAGCGTCTGGACGCAGCTGTTCTGAAGGCAGGCTGCGTACTCCCACCATTTTCCCATAAACGAAAATGTCGGGGTACGCAGGTCGCCCATGGGGCACCTGCGTACCCCGAAAGGCGGATCCTAAAACCCCAAAGCCCTCAAAAAATCAAAACAGGGCTTGAAATGAAATTCTAAACGGATGAAAACAAAGAGGAGGATGTTGTGAAATACCTGAAAGAGACGGCACTCGATTCCGACGGTCGGATTCTCCGCAAAGTCCACGGGAAGTTTCTTGCCAAAAGCCCTTTTCTCTCCTTCAACAGTAAAATGGTAAAAATGACATGGTAAAAAGTCTTTTTATAGGTTTTTTGGATAAATGAATGTTAAATTTGTTTATTTTTCACCATGGAAAGATAATTCTCAATGCATTTTTGCTTATCTTAAACAGGTATGAGTAATGTGTCGTTTTTGTGCAGGACAATAGGACTTTCAAGGAAAATTATCATTTTTCACGAACCAAAACATCAGAGTCATCTTTTAAGCCCTTTTCTGACTCCTAAAACATGAAAAGATTGCCGAGCGTTTCTTTTACACTCGTTAAAACGGAATTAAAAGACGGTCCTCTTATAGCTCTTTTCTGACCGTAAAAACAGGAAAAGATTGCAGGGTTTTTGTCGTTTCAAACTCGATATGGAAATAAAATGACGTGTCCTTGATCGCTTTTTACTTTTCAGGTCAGAGGCACTAATCATGAAAGTACTCCTTGGTCGCAAGACTAAGCGGTTCTCTCAAGTATTATTTTATACTTTTTCGGGCTTGGGAGACACAACTTTACGAAAAAGTTCAACCTGGAGTCTTCTTTAGTTTTTTCAGACTCTCTAAAAATGAAAAACGCCGAGTTTCTCCTATACTGGACTTGTTAAAATTTCACAGTGAAGGACCTGTTCGATTACAAACAGGAACGGACTGCTCCTTCTTAGGGTTCGAATCAAAACTAAGTTGGACTCATCCGAAGGATGAGCTTATAATCAAGCATATGTTATCCTCCTCAAGCTTGTAAAAAATAAAGAGGTACTTGCCAGAAATGGTGGGGGAAAAGAGAGAAAAATGAGCCCATTTGTTATCCTTTATCTCAAAAGAAGCCTTATTACCACTCTTGAACACGACACTTTCATTTCACCTGGGTTGGGAAATCCTTTGCCTCACAGTTGATCAAACCACATTGAAAGTCTTTAGCCGGGTATTAACTTTGGGTCAAATGTCACCAAGCCATCTGTCGTGTCGTTATGTGTTCAAGAGGTCGCTGCAATAAACATTCATCTGCAAAATACTTGTCATCCATTTTGACCATCCCTGAGTCAGTCCTTACAGCTATATTTCTTCAACTTGATCTATGATTTCGTGTTGTGGGCTTGCCTGCAACGGGTCGCTTTCTATCGACATCAGCACATTATCTAGAAAGATGACCTAGGAATCGTCAGTACCTTGAAGTCTGCATGCATCAATGGCAGGTTTCTCGCCTTTGACGACAGTTTACATCATTGACTTTCGATCGAAGGATTCTGTGAAATGTTCGACTTCAACTCATTCATTCACATCTCATGGATTGTACTGGGTACTTTGAGAACCATTAACATCACTGGTGGTCTCTCTCACGCTTGTTAACAGTTTACATCATTGACTGGTAATCAAGTGGTTTCTACCATGTTCGACATCAACTCATTTATTCGCATGGATAGAATCGTACCTATCGGGAAGTAGAAATGAAGACCCTGGATCTAGTTTCCACCATCTAGGCTGCGAGGAGTTTTGTATTCATTATACAGTAGACTAATCATAAACAGATGGCTGCGTCCATACTGTGTCTACAAAAGTCTATGATTATGATGTACTGCAAAATCATTCCTGTATCAGAGCAGTAGATAGTCAATTAGTTAAAGTTTTCAATCTGAGTATGGGAATGCCTACCTCAGCGATGATATGATCATATATATGTATTTTGTGTTGAATACTTGCAGGTTCCGACTGGGCTCTCCACAAGATAATCCTTGAAATGATAAAGTACTTCACCCTTCCTAGAAAATATGAAACCCTTATCTACTACAGGCTTTGCACTTTAGGGGGCAATCTGTTACACTAAAATTTGTCACCATGACTATTTGCAGTTAGTATGGCTCCATCAACTATCATACTATCCTCCTTGGCAAGCCTCATACCTCTGCTCTCCATGTCAAACTTCAGGAAAGAGAGAAAGTCATTAAAAATCTATATATCTCTGAGTACGCAGTTTCTCTTAGCCTTACCTGCGTGTACGCACTCCAAGTTCACAATACCTGCGTACTTGTACGCTCTGTATGTAAAGCAATGGGTGCGTACTCCTGTAAAGGTCAAAAGGCGCAAGTTTCACTCCAAAAAGTTACTTGTGGTCATTTCTAGAGCCTTCTAGAAGCTTGTTTGACGTGTATGGAGCGCCTCCAGATGGTTCATGTATCCCTACCAAAGAGGAACTTATCCCATCAAGAGGGGAGCTATCCCATCCAAAGAGGGGCTTATCCCATTGATGGTGGACCTGAATAACTTCCTCTAGAGCACTATAAATACAGGCATTGGGCCAAAGGGAGGGAGGTTGAAAGCTGAACATTCCTAAGGGTAGATGCTGCTGGAATTAGGACTCCCTTGTAAAGCTTGAGAGGAGAGATTCCCATCCTTTCCTAGCCTTATTTGAGAGTGGGTGAGCTGATCAAAGTAAAGGAAAACTCTTGCTGGACCCTAGGAGGGACTTGCACAACACCAAGGCTCAGGTTGTAATGGTTCCTTTTGTTACCTTTTAATGCAAATGAACTTATTTTTCTCAACAGATTGTTATTCATGGTTTGTTTCATATACTCCTTGGTCCATATGATAGATATGTATTGTTATATGAGTTTATCAGGTGTTATTTAATCTTTTGACTTTTCAGTGAATGCAGGTTTCGAAGAGAAGGAGGAGCTCATCCGGATCGGCGAGGCTGGACTACTACAAAGCGTTGGACTAGAGGTATGTTAAAGATCCCCTGATTACTTGTAATTGCAATGCATGTTTAGAGAAAAGTAGCTTTATTTGTCTTGTTTGTCACTAGAAAGCTTTTGCTTCTAGGGAGGTCGGTTGTATCCGCACTAACGACTCTTTCCGCATGACACATGCAACTTGTGACCTTTCACCTTCCTTTTCTCCTAATTTCCATTATTTTCATAAATAAATTTCCCAAAATGTCATTTTTCCTTTCCAAAGCCTTTGCCATTTCCTTTGCCAATTTCCTTAGCCATAATAACCAAAATGAACACCCACACTAGGATGTTTTTCCCAACATTTAGCTTGGAATAAGTGTCCCATTACTGTGGTTATTATTTTTCTTTATTAACTTCTATTACATGGAATTTTCACCAGGGTTGTTACAGAACCCTCCCCCTTGGATGAACACCGTCCTCAGTGTTCAATGACACCTATAACCAACAAGACTGCTAAAAGAAAAACATACTTCCCATGGATCTTTATAACTTAGCTCAATGTAGTATTTACAATGATCAACTTGCTGAGAAGCAAACCAACATGACAACATAATAACATAAAAATCACACTAACATGACCCCCATATTTCTTATTGAAGCTTTATATGATATCTCAAGGTGGTATTTACATCCATATAGATATGTACATATACCAAAACATCACACCAAAACATATACCAAAACATATATCAAGGACATTTGCTAAACCTGTGCATAAAGAAGGATACATAGCCCGCATCTAATCCACCATCTCCAATGTAGCTTCATCTCACCCAATGTGCTTCCACTACACTTTAACCTACTCAATTGCTTGACTCTGGAGCATGAGCATTTTTCTCTACAGTATACACTGAGGTTCTAGCTGGAATTGTCCATTTGGCTCCACCTGCAATATAGACCAGTCAATCACGTGATCAACATATTTAACATACTTCTTAAGCAATGACACATGGAAAACATCATGGAATTTCACTTTTGGAGGCAATTCAAGTCGATAGGCTATTAGTCCAATCCTTTCAAGAATCTTGAAAGGTCCACAAAACCGAGGTGCCAGCTTAGCACATGATCCAATCTGTAAGGAGCTCTTCATTGGCTTGATTCGCAAGTACACATGTTCCCCAACTTGAAACTCCTTAAATGACATGTTCTGATCTACATAATTTTTCTGTCTATCCCGCATTTTGATCTACATAATTTTGATTACCTGCATTTTTTGTTCTATTTTTTCCAAAATATGCATTCCTACCAATATCCTTTTAACTGGACCACTCCAAGTAATAGTAGTATTACAACTTCGACCATAAGTTCCTCAAAAAAACTCATCCTCAAAGTCTCCTGATATCCATTTTTGTAAGAGAACTATATTAGTGGAATATATTATTCCCACTTTCATTGTTGATGCATCACATACATCCTCAACAAATCTTCCAATATATTGTTGACGCTCTATGTTTGTCCATCTGTCTGTGGATGATAAGTTATGCTGAAGGCCAACTTTGTCCCTAAACCTGCAAATAGCTCCTTCCAAAACTTAGAAGTGAACTTAGCATGCCTTTCTGACACAATCTTCTTCACAACACCATGCAATCTGACCACATCTTTGAGGAACATCTCTGCCACATCACTAGTTGAATACATAGTCTTCACCGGAATGAAGTGTGCTACCTTAGTCAAACTGTCCACCACAACCATGATGGAATCATGTTTCTTAAATGTCCTCAAAAAACTTGTAATGAAATCCATGGAAATGACCTCCCATTTCCATTCTGGAATCAGAATCGCCTGTAGTAGTGCACTTGGATGCTTACACTCAACCTTTACCTATTGGCAGTCAAAACATTGTTATAGACATTTTTGTGCCTTACAACTATAAGCATGAAATGTCCATAAACCAAGGATCCTAAGTCCCTAAAATTGTTGTTCCAGCTCCTAAAGAAACAAGGTCAACAAATTATAGCTTCTCCCAGAAGTTCTCCACTAGAAACTGCTCAAAACTAGTCAAAACAGGATCATTTCAAGTGCTCCACTAGCTGGCTGCGTTGCAAAGCACCCAAATACACTGGCTAGGTGCGTTGCAACGCACTTGAATGCACTACCAGGGTGCGTTGAGCGGGAAATGACAAGTGGCGGAGTCATTCAACGAGGTGGAGAGACAATGGAAGCTTCTAGAATCTTCTCCAATGACACTTGCCTCACTGAATTCGACCAATGATGAGTAAGAGGCTCTCAGTCTCCAAGTGGAAGCAAGAACTGACAGAGAGAAGCCACTAATCAATTCATGAGCTGACTCATCCTCTTTGCATACATCTATATATGGATCCCTCACCAAGAGATCCAGGGGCTGGAATTTTGTACATTGCAGAGAATTGCTGTTGGTTTTGTGATAGATATCAGAGTATTGGGTGATTTATGCTTTGTTGGAGGTGAAGAAGGGATTCTATGCTGGGAGGTTGATGCTGGATCAGGAATCATCGGTTGTAACTCCTCCTGGATCTTCTTGTTTTATCAATAAAACTACTTGAGTTTCTCCTACATGCTTGTATATCTGATGTGTGTTATATTTGTATGTTTAGATTAAATCTGATCCTAAGCTTTTTATGAACATAAATCTATGTCTTTGTGTATTTTCTCTCTTCTGTGAACTTGCAGGAACTTGGTGATGTTGGGCAAGTGAGGGAGTAGATCGTTGGAAGCTGGAAAAGAGAAGAGAGATTGGATCGAACAATTAGCGCAAGACATAGGTCGGTTCATCTTAATCATCTTCGTTTATAGTTCGTAAAGGAGCATACAAGAGTAGTTTTCCCTGTTTGTTTCTGAGGTCTCTGTCACAACCCAGTGGGATAGGGTCGTTCTGAATAGACACTTTTCCCGAAAACAAAATGGCGACTCCGCTGGGGATTGTGTCTAGTTAGTTTGTTTGTGTTTCTATTGTTGTTCATCTCATAAACTTAAGAGTAACGAATCGAACTGCATTTGCCATTTACAAATGCAAAGTAGACATCTGCTACTCTAGTCCATTCACTGGGCCTGTTTATGATCTGAACTGTTGACTCACAAATGATCTGATTACCCTTTGTGATAGCTCTTAAACCTCTTGTAAATCAACCCTCTGATTATGCACTATTGATTGCTTTTACCCGGCCAAAAACCATAGATTAAACTGCAAACCGTGACCCAGAACCCAGAGAGAATTCTCGTTTCTGCTTCAGCGCAGGCTCTGTGAAGAGACTCTGCATTTCAGCACAGTTCCCGAGAGGGCTACCTGCATTGCAATTCAGTTTCTCTGTGTAGCAGGTGCGTTGATTAGCCTAGCCCTGCCTAGCTGAGGTTCTTTGCTCACTTTTTCAAGTTTTGCCTCTGATTTTTGCAGCCTGTGATTAGTGTGTTTGTCTGTTTAAAAGCCCCTTTTCTTTGCCTTAATTCCGCCTCAGTTGTATAAAAGAAACTATATTTGTTTTTGTGTGTTTGTTACGTCATTTACAGTTTCCCATTGCAAAAGTAAACTAGTCATACTGTCGTCCTTAGATCTAGATCTGTCGTAAGTGTCGTTTTGATCTTAGGAGAGAGTTTATTTGTTGTTGACAGTTGATTACGCTTTTACTTTTGCCTTTGGCTTGAATTTGTGAATTTCTAGTGTCGAAACAAGTGTTTACTTCAAAATCATAAAGTGTCGTAATCGTCTCTACCTTTTGATTTCGAAAAGAAGCTTGTTTGTGTTTTTCACTTGAAATCGAATTCAAATTTGTACAACAACTTTCTTTTTAGGCATCAATATTAAGAAAGTGAAAAACAAATACATGCACAAGTGCATTTGCATATTAACAGTTTGTATGGCTTGATTTAGGAAAAGTGCATTTACAATGTGCTCTTTGCTCTTTGAGAAAAGATTGTGTCTTTCTTTTCCCCTTGTAGCTAGGATTTTCATTGCTGAAAAGAGATAAAAGCTTGCTTATCATCTTTAGATTGCATTTTAGGAATTACATCTACATCTCATGGTGAACCCAAAAGGCAAACTTCATAAGAAAGATCAACCTAAAATAAATTCAATGAACTTAACAACGCTTTGTAACTTAACGCACAACATCTAGAGGTCTAGGCTAGAGACGTATTCCGGCGTCGTAAAGCCTGGTAACTATTGTCCTCACTGATGGTTGGGTGATTCCTCCACTTTGAGACGATAAGTGCCAGTACGGACTTGTGCTCCCACGTACCATCGAGTATATATTGGGAGACCCCTGTAGGCATAAAACTTTATCCATAGGAAGCCGTGTCAGCCGCCCTACTGATCGCAATGCACCGAACACAGCATTTGGGAAGATTGACTGCCGTACCCTAAAAAGTATTCTGCGGTTTTGCGATTGGTTTGGCACTCCCTCTACCTAGACCTCTAGAGGAGTCCCTTTCGTTCCTTTTCAGACTCCTTAACAGAAAAGGTCCATCTGAGCACTTGTCACTTCAGGCTCATTAAAAATCGAAGGAGACTAGAGTCATCTCTTGTTTTTTCTCGACTCTTTAAAACTGAAAAAAAAAAAAGTTGTGTCAAAGCGTGTTAAAATTTATTTTAAACGGAATATTCATACCCTTTTCCTGCGTTGATCTTTGGGTTGAGAAAATGGAGCCTACCAACAAAGGAATTCCCCTTGGTGGAAATCCTAGTCCCTTCTCCTCTTGGGGAGATGTTGGTGCGCCCCATATGGCCACATTGTCGCTTCCAGGACTGACAATTGGCTTGCCAGTATGGCTCTTCTCAACCAATGTCATTCAGAACACCACTATTCCTGAACAATCGAATCAGCAATTAGACGAGTCCAGAGTTACCCACCAGCCTTCTACTTCCTCTAATTCTTCCTCTCCTCCTTCCTCTTCGCTTAACGGGACAGGTAAAGCTAAAAGCCAAGTTCCTAAGGAGAAGAAGGAAAAGAAGAAGAAAGAGAAAAAGAAGAAGGAGCCAAAGGCGAATAAGGGAAAACGAGTGTCGTCTAATGAGAATCCACACACAGCACCGACCAGGCCTAAATCGCCATGTGTCATTTGTAGAGGAGACCACTTTCACAGAGATTGTCCTTGCATCCCCCGGATACTAAGGGACTGGTCTCCTCGTTTGCACAATCCGGTGTCATCAACCTCTGGAGATCATGTTGAAAGCACACCGTCAACTAGTGAAAGTGAAGCCCTAGGACGAAAAGGGAAAGCTAGATTTCCCTGTAGACTGTGCGAAGGTGACCATGCCCTCCACCGTTGTCCCTTCTTAGACGAGGCTAAAAGAGTTTTGGATGATCGTCCGGTTTCACAGTTACGACTTCCTCCTGGATATAAAAAACTCTTGCCGAGTCCGTCACTAGTTGAGAACCCAGCTGGCCCACTCAAGTGGTCAGCTGAAGCGTCTATCATTGAGGATAAGCCAACTGAATCCATACCAGACGAAAGTCAAAAGGTCGAGGTGGCAGTTGACCCGGTCTTGCCTTCAGAGGTTTTATCTTCGAATGATATAGTCACTGAAGAGAATAAGGATGACACCGTCCAAATTCTCTTCATCAACACAGACTCCGACGAACATGGGGGCAATCCACCCATTCCTTTACCGCAGGAAGGAAGTTCGTCAGAGCCATACCTAGCCGTCTACTCGATCCCACCTCCAAGCAACCTAGTTGTATCCTTCGACTGGAATCAACTAGGCAGACCCCGTTTGGCAGCAAGCATACCATTCCGAATTATCGTTCAAATATATAGAATGGTCATGGCTGGCACCATCATAGATGAGGGGGCTTCTGTGAGTATCCTTTCCTCTATTGCTTGGAAAGTGCTTGGTTCGCCATCGCTGTTGCCTGAAATGAGAAATCTGACAGGCTTTGATAAAGGAACCAGTCGACCTTTAGGGATCCTTCCCGATGTGCCCATAACATTGAGAGGGAAGACAGTTCGCATGAACGTCATGGTCGTTCAAGGGCCCTTGGATTATAACCTACTCCTTGGACGAGACTATATTTATTGCATGGGAGCCATCGTCTCCTCACTCTTTAGAGTAATGTGTTTTCCACACGAAGGAAGAATGGTCAAGCTCGTGGACCAGATTTCATTTCCCGGATCACGCATAGCAAATAGTCATATACCGTCCCTAAATGTTCTCTTCACTCAAGAAATGTCTCAAGTCCCAGTTCGTCCTCCCGATGAGCGCGAGTAATTCGGAGGGATATGACTGAAACCCAGGGGGCATGCGTCCTGGTCTGCTTCGGCAGGAAAACTTCGGGTATAGAGTAGGTTTCCGCGGGAGAATATGACTAGTCCGTACCCCGTCCATGATTGGAAGAGGGGTTGTTCTAGAATAAGATTCTCTTGTCAAAGTTATGTGAGTTGACAGACGGAGTCACTCACCTTTGTTTATCTTGGTAGACATCACCAAAGAAGTGTTTTGTTTGCACCGCAAATAGAGCAATCTTTGGGTAGCCTGTAAGAGGTAGGCCTCTCCTGATAGAACAAATGTTTTGTCTGCAAATTGAGGGGTAACTTTGAAACTCTGTTTTATACCTGGGGGCATGCAAACCTTTTGGCATGCAAGCAAGGGGCGGCTATTTATTTTTTAAATTTTTAGGACCTCTAACCCTTTAAACTCGTAGGATGAGTCGTCACCGAACTTGCATAAAGAGAGGATGTGGGGCAAAAATCTAAAAGTTTCCGTTTTTATATGAGACATTCTTATCATATGACTGGATTAATCGAGCAGTTTTAGCGCATAGTTCAAGCTCGTTAAAAAATAAACATAAGATCGAGCAAATGTTTCCACCCGTGTTTAAGCTCGTTAAAAAATGAACTATCCTCCGGTAAATAACCACCGTGAATGAAGCATTTTCAGCCATTAAAGCCTTGGTCGTGTTTGCACCGTCACCTCCACTTTTCCATTGGCTGATCATTCACCTCCATTTGATTGTTTACCCATTTTGAGGAACAGCTGCGAAGAGTGATTTCACTAGCCATCCTTGTGACACTGCCGTGATTGGAGAATTCCAAACCTTACCTGGAATCAGCTGCTACCCATTTTATCACTCGTTCCTCAAAAGACGAGTCTTCTTTAAGCTCTTTTCATCTGACTCGTAAAATATGAAAAGATTGCCGAGTTTTGGCCTTCCAGCTCGTTAAAGCGACAGGAAGTGTTATCCCTCCTCTAGATTTTAATCTTTTTGGACCTGAGGGATTATTGCACAAAAAGATCGAGCGCTTGTTTTGCTCGGCTCGTTAAAACTATCGAAAATTCATCCCTTCTGTATTGTTTTATACTTTTTCGGACTTAAGGGATTAGATGACGAAAAAGGAACTCCGGAGTTATCTTTACGTACCTTTTCAGACTCCCTAAAAAGGAAAAGGACCGAGTTATCTTTGTCGTTAGACTCGTTAAAAAGATTAATAGCGACAAACTTGTCTTTAGACGAGAACGAGTTTCACTATCGCTAGGCTTGTTAAAACATAGCGATGGGTTTGCCCGAAGGGCAAATTATAGAACAAGCATATGTTATCCTCCTCAAGCTTGACAAAAATAAAGAGGTACTGGTCAGAAATGACTGGGGAAAAATTGGGAAGAAAACTCAAAGAAACTTTATTGGTAGCAAGTCGCTCTTGAACATGACACTTCCACTCCGTGCCAGAGTTGGGTTGGGTTGTTTCATTCACCGATCACATCACCATGGTCACGCCATACCATCCACATTTGGGGTAAATGCTACCGATCCATCACATAAGTGTCGCCGACATGTTCAAGAGAAGTCATCCAGAGAAGTCACCCGTGTCCCATCCACTACCATACATTATACTTCATTCTTTCATGACCGCCACCCTGAACCGTATATCACCAGATTGTTTTCACCTCCATCAAAATCATTTGCTCCGTTCCGTGTCATCGATGTGGGATTCATTAAGGCCCTCCTTTGACGGATCGCTTCTTGTCGACATCAGCTCATTATCCAAGAAGTTGATCTAGGAACACCCCTCCAGTACTTTGAAGCTTGCATGCCTCAATGGCAAGTTTCTCACTTCCGGCGACAGGTATACATAAATGACCTTCGACCAAAGGATTTTGCGTGGTGTTCGATGCCGAGTCCTTTATTCACACCACGTGAATTGTACTGCAGTACCTTGAGGGTCATTATCATTATCGGTGATTCCTCTCGCGCTTGTTAACAGTTTACATCATTGACTGGTAATCAAGCGATGTCTTTCCATGTTCGACTTCAAAACATTTCTCACATGGATCGACTTGTACTTAGAGTGAAGATCGGACGAGATTGAAGACCCCGGATCTAGTTTCATCCATCCGAGCTGCGATATATATTCAGGAAAAATAAAGACGTTGAAATGTACAGCATTGCAGCACAGATAATCATCCTACCAAAAGGATGATGACTTCATCAGAATCATCAGTCTACCATCAGACGATTGTCTGTCCTATGTACATGAAAATGAATTTATAAAGCTGAGCATGGGAATGCCCGCCTCAGCTAGATCATGAAAACAGTATGAAGATAATGTATTGTATTGTATCTTATTACAGGTCTCCTCCCCAGCATCAGAAGAACTTCGGATCCTCCTAATAAAGCATTTCACCCGATAAACAGCCTCATACTTTAGGGGGCAACTGTTATAGACATTTTTGTGCCTTACAGCTATAAGCATGAAATGTCCATAAACCAAGGGATCCTAAGTCCCTAAAAGTGTTGTTCCAGCTCCTAAAGAAACAAGGTCAACAAATTACAACTTCTCCCAGAAGTTCTCCACCAGAAACTGCTCAAAACTAGTCAAAACAGGATCATTTCAAGTGCTCCACTAGCTGGCTGCGTTGCAAAGCACCCAAATACACTGGCTAGGTGTGTTGCAACGCACTTGAATGCACTACCAGGGTGCGTTGAGCGGGAAATGACAAGTGGCAGAGTCATTCAACGAGGTGGAGAGACAATGGAAGCTTCCAGAATCTTCTCCAATGACACTTGCCTCACTGAATTCGACCAGTGATGAGTAAGAGGCTCTCAGTCTCCAAGTGGAAGCAAGAACTGACAGAGAGAAGCCACTAATCAATTCATGAGCTGACTCATCCTCTTTGCATACATCTATATATGGATCCCTCACCAAGAGATCCGGGGGCTGGAATTTTGTACATTGCAAAGAATTGTTGTTGGTTTTGTGATAGATATCAGAGTATTGGGTGATTTATGCTTTGTTGGAGGTGAAGAAGGGATTCTATGCTGGGAGGTTGATGCTGGATCAGGAATCATCGGTTGTAACTCCTCCTGGATCTTCTTGTTTTATCAATAAAACTACTTGAGTTTCTCCTACATGCTTTTATATCTGATGTGTGTTATATTTGTATGTTTAGCTTAAATCTGATCCTAAGCTTTTTATGAACATAAATCTATGTCTTTGTGTATTTTCTCTCTTCTGTGAACTTGCAGGAACTTGGTGACGCTGGGCAAGTGAGGGAGCAGATCGTTGAAAGCTGGCAAAGAGAAGAGAGATTGGATCGAACAACTAGCGCAAGACACAGGTCGGTTCATCTTAATCATCTTCGTTTATAGTTCATAAAGGAGCATACAAGAGTAGTTTTCCCTGTTTGTTTCTGAGGTCTCTGTCACAACCCAGTGGGATAGGGTCGTTATGAATAGACACTTTTCCCGAAAACAAACATCTAGCCACAAAATATGCCACATCCTTCTTCAAATTCGGCCAATAATAAAACTTCTTTACTGTTTTCAATGTCTTTTGGTATCCTAGGTGACTTGAATATTGTTTCACATGAAACTCCCTCAAGATAATCTTCATGGCCTCATTGTTGTCTGGCACATATATCTTGCCCCTAAATCTGATCAAGCCATCTGGTGAGAGATGATAGTCCACATCCTGTGCACCTATACCTATACCTATACCACTACATGTACTTGTACTTGTACTTCCTTGTAACCTGTGCATAAGCTCTTTATACCTTCATCCTGCTAACCTGCCTGTAAAATATGATCCTATAAGTCTGTCCCATAAGAACTCATGGTTGCAATGTGATTTACCTGTATCCACCTAATAAGAGCATCTGCAACCCTATTCTCTTCACCCTTGATGTACCTTATCTCAAAGTCAAACTCACTCATCATGGCAAACCATATCGCTTGCCTGTCATTCACATTTGGCTGGTCAAACAAGTATCTCAACCCATTGTGATCACTCAGCAATACAAACCTCCTCCCAAGAAGATAGTGCCTCCACATCTTCAACGCATGAATGATCACTGCCAACTCAAGATCATGTGTTGGATAGTTCTTATCGTGCTCATTCAGTTTTCGCGACTCATAACGTACTACCTATCCCTCTTATATAAGGAGTCCACCAACTCCTCTCTTGCAAGCATTTGTACACACTACAAACTCTTTTTCCAAGTCTGCAATCTTCAACAGTTTATCCAAGCAGATCTTCAGATACAATGGCATGGAAAAACTTAGAAATCAAAGTGATTGGAATAAAGTCGACTCAGGATTAGAGCGTATATCTCATCATCCTAATTCCAATGGCGTGAACGACACTTCAATCCGAGTCCAGATGATGTAGTTATCACACATGGAAGGTTGCTTTGATCCTTAATAAAATGAGGATTTTTCCTTTGAAAAAGGGTTTTAAGCCTTAAAGGAAAAATCACAATCGGAGGACTTGTGGAGGCGGACTTAAGAGAGGTGCAGTGGAACCCCTGATCACCAATCTCCAATCAAATTGGATCAGCGGACCAGAGGCAACCGGATCGGAGGTTTTACGTGTATACATATTGGCGAGCGGGCAGAGCGATCGGCAATAAAACGATCGGCAGGATCGTTATCAGGACAACATATGAGTGGGACAACGATGCGATCGACGGTCGACACTTCCCCAATCACAGGACTTTAGAGACGCCGATATTCCGATTTTCGACCTCAAGTCGGACCCGACATGCAAATGCACCCGATTTAATTTTTTTTGAAGTCCGGGTAAAAGAGATTTTTCCGGATTTTCGGTGTTTTTCGAGATTTTAAGGTCTTATCACCTCAACGATAAAAAGGCCATTTTAAGAGGGAGTTATGCCCGCCGATCCTTCCATGACACCGACCTCCATTGTGAACCAAATAGCCCCGATTTAAAGGGGATTTTGTTCGAAAACCCATTATATAAACACGGTCGATGGAAAGAGCAGGGAGGAGGCAGTTTTGGCAACACGCTGTTTCGTTTAGCAGGAGGCCAAGAGCGCATATTTGTCTGTTTGGACAGTTTTACATGACTCCAGCCCCTTCATTGCTATGGATGCTTTGGTGTTGCTTACCTCTCCATATTAGGCATCCATTTTCACAGCCATCTTTTAGATTGGAGGTATAAGCCTCTTGTGGACAGTTGATGATTGTAATTCTTTTCTTTCATGCCATTTAATAAGAAAGGCCTCCCCATTGTTGAGTTGGGCCCAGAGACGTAGTCCGAATTGGACGAACTCCATTATCAAGCCTTGGTGTCTTCTTTTGTGCCTTTTATGTGTTTACTTCTTCTTTTCTTATGTGCACATTTTTGTGTTAAGCTGCAATTTTGCATGTGATTCTTTCCATACATCTATAAGCGAAAACATCCTGGATCAAGTGGTATCAGAGCAGGGCTTTTTAGATGTGAATTGCATGTTTGTATGCTAACAAGAAGCAGGCTTCAAAGAGGTGAAGGGGAACTAGAACCTTTCGATCTAGAGGCAGGGTGTGCACCTTGGAGAAGAAACATGGCTGAAGATGAAGCTCATATTGAAGAGGAGCATAATTTCAGAAAGACTTTCTATTCAATGGAAGAAAATATCAGTCAACTGGTTCTAAGACTAGAAAAAGTAGAGGAGAGAAATCCAGAAGGACAAGGTTCAACACATGGGAATGGTGGAGAAGAACCCCCTCCTTCTCCTTCTAGGAGTGAAGGTTCTTCCTCCTCTCACCACCATAATCGTAGAAATTCAAAGGATGCATCTAAGAAACCCTTCTTTAAATTAGATGTTAAATTTGATCTTCCTATGTTTAATGGTGAAAGTAACGCAGAAAAGCTTAATAATTGGATTAGGCAGATTGAGGTCTACTGCAAGATTCAGCAGATCATGGAGGACGAGGCAAAGATCCAGCTAGCCTCTCTACGGCTGAGCAATACCGCTCTCGTTTGGTGGGAGAGCAAATTGTAGAGCAGTAAGAATGTGGGTAAGCTCTTTTCCTCATGGCTTGATTTCACTTCTGCATTAAAGGAACAGTTTTATCCACTAGGATACAAGAAAAGAACCTTGATGAATTGGCAATATTTAAGGCAAGGCAAAGGGTAGGATGTTTAGAGTTTTACAAAAGAATTTAGGAAGAAAGCATTGAATTTGGGTATTGCACTTGATGCACCTGAAGTTGTAACTAAGTATATTGGCTCACTGCATAGTTATATTAGGCATTCATTGTTATTGTTTGAACCAACCACTATTGACGCAGCTAGTGTAAAGTCAATTCATATTGAGAACAGGGGCAAGAATGAAAGAGAGGATCAGTCCAGAAAGCCACCGTTCAAACCTCCCAATGGCAAATCCAAAGCGAAATGGAAAGGGAAGGAGAAGAAAATAGCAGCAACCAAAGAAGGAGAGCAGCCTTATTGCAATCACTACAAGAAAGAAGGCCACAATGATGATCATTATTGGAAGCAACACCCAGAAAAGTGGCCAAAGATGTATGGAGGAAAAGGGAAGCAGAAAACAGTGGCAGCGACACAGCAAGACCTTGGATCGGATTCGGGAGATGAAGTGCTGATCACAGCAACAGGAACAAAAGGTACTCTTACACCTCCTGTTAATTCTAAATCGCATGAAGGCACCAGTTCTGTAGATGAATCCCTTTCGAATGACCAAAAAAGAATTGAATTATTTCATATCAGGGTTGTAGTAAATCATACCAAAGTCGAAACTCTGTTTGATACTGGGTCCCAAGCAAACTTAATTGCAGAATCCCTAGTAAAGAAGCTTGGCTTAGAGACAAAACCACACCCGAAACCTTACCCGCTGGGATGGATACATGATAAAGTGAAATTGAATGTAACCCAATAGTGCAAGGTCAAATTTGTGATTGCATCTAAGCTAGTAGACGAAGTAGAGTTGGATGTAATACCATTGGATATCTGTGGCATGGTATTAGGGAGCCCATACCTGTATGATAGAAAAGCAGTCTTTTTCCGCCATGAGAATAAATATCAAATCACCAAGGATGGGGTAGAATACATAGTGCGGGCTCATCAAAATAAAATTAATGCCAGCCTCATAAGCGCTGGGCAAATGAAAATACTGGTGAATTCCAGTAAAACATGCATGCTTATGGTTGTAAGGGAGAAAGAGGTTGAATTCACTGATGCGTTCCAGGGCTGCGATGGGAAGCATAAATAGGAATTAATGGAATTGATTTCTAATTATACTGAATTGTTCCAGGAGCTGAAGGGATTACCTCCGAAGAGGGAAATCCAACATGAAATCCATCTATTGCATGATGCCCCTCTGCCAAATATCGGCATGTACAGGATGTCGGCGATTGAGATGGAGGAGATCAAGAGGCAAGTGTAGGAATTGCTAGACCAAGGCGTCATCAAGCTGAGCACCTCTCCATGTGGTTTTCCGATTGTTCTAGTGCCAAAGAAAGATGGTAGCTAGAGGATGTGCGTGGATTACCACGCGCTCAACAAGATATCGGTGAAAAATCGCTATCCCCTTCCATGCATAGATGATTTATTAGACCAATTAAAAAGTGTTGTTTATTTCACAAAGTTGGATTTGCACAGTGGCTATCACCAGGTCAGAATTGCGGAGTAGGACATGTGGAAAACCGCTTTCAAAACCAAGCAGGGGTTGTTCGAATGGATGGTGATGCCATTCGGGCTTTGCAACACTCCAGCCACCTTTATGCAGGTTATGAATGATATATTTCAGCCTTTCATTGATGAGTTTGTTCTCGTGTATTTAGATGATATACTTGTTTTTAGTAAGATTTGGTATGAACATGTATGTCATGTAAAGAAAGTGCTTGATGTGCTGAAAAAGGAAAAAATCTTTGTAAAATTTTCAAAGTGTGAGTTCGGGAAAACCTCTTTGGGTTACCTAGGTCATATTATTGGTCATGGTTAGTTAAAAATTGATCCCTCTAAAGTTGAAGCAATTGTAAATTGGCCTAAGCCTACTAGTGTAACCGAGGTCCGTAGCTTTTTAGGTGCAGTCCAGTATTGGAGGAGATTTATTGCTAATTTCTATGTTATTGCAGCACCTTTGCACACCTTGACAAATGTGAAATAGCTCTTCTAATGGGGAGGAAGACAGCAGAAATCCTTTGAAACATTGCAGGAATAGATCAACACCGTGCCAGTCTTAGCCTTACCCGATCTCCAACAGCCATTCGAGATAGAAACCGATGCTAGCGGTTATGCCATGGGAGTTGTATTGATGCAACAAAAGAAGTTGATTTGTTACCATTCTGAGAAGTTTTCTCAATCTGTGATAAACTATCCCACTTATGACAAGGAGCTTTATGCCTTGGTGTAGAGTGTGAAAAAGTGGAAACACTACTTGATCGGCAAGGAGACCATCATCCATACAGATCATCAGCCCTTGTAGTACCTTCAATCACAAACCAAGTTGCAGCAATCTCGTCATTTTAGGTGGATGGTTTTTCTTCAATAGTTTCATCTAGTAATAAAGTATAAGAAGGGCACTAGCAATAAAGTGGCCGATATGCTATCTTGCCCTCCTATTTCTGCTTCTGTTATATTGCATAATGCTTCATTATCTTTTGAGAGTTATGTTGAACAATATGCTAATGATGATGACTTTAAGGAGGTTTATGCAAAACTAACCCATGGTTCACAGGTGGAAAACTATCACTTGCAGGGGAAATTGTTGTATCATCTTGGTAATTGTGTATTCCCATAGGGGAAAGAGTACATGTAATTCGAGAGGCCCACAACTCTCTTGTGTTTGGACACTTTGGTGTTGAAAATACTTTATGTCATGTACAAAGATTCTGTTTTTGGCCTCATATGAAAAACATTATGACTCGCTATGTAAAGGGTTTTGTGATGTAATCTGTTTCAAAGCCCTCTAATAGAAAACTTGGGCTCTACACACCACTCCCTATTCCGAGTCGTCCATGGGAAAGTGTGTCAATGGACTTTGTAGGAGGTTTACCTTTGTCTAGGAAGGGTCACAACTATTTGTATGTCGTTGTTGACCGATTTAGAAAGATGTGTATTCTTATGCCTTGTAAAAAGCAGATTACTATAGAGCAGACTACTTCTCTTTTCTTTCAGCATGTTTGGGTCCACTTTGGATTACCCACATCAATTGTGTCGGATCGAGACTCTCGCTTTCTTGGAGAGTTTTGGACTAGCTTGTGGAGGATGATGGACACCAAATTGAAAAGAAGTATGGCATTTCACCCACAGATGGACAGACAGATAGAGGTTTTTAACCATACCGTGGTACACTTATTACGAGGCTATTGTGGGAAACATCCCAAGTTGTGGGATGAACATCTCCCCTATGTACAACATTCCTACAACCGAGCAGTGCATTCATCTACGCAGCATTCACCATTCGAGACATGTTTTGGTTACCTACCAAAGGACCCTTTTGATATGGTCTTTGGAAGGGAAGATGGCTCCAGTGGACGTAATGATAAGGACAAAGCTCAACAGTTCATTCAACGAATCCAATTGATTCACCAAGAAATGCAAGAGCAGTTGGAGAAAAGTCAAGCCCGTTACAAGGCTCGACATGATAAACACCGAGTTGACCATCAATTCCAAGTGGGCGACAAAGTGTGGTTCCACATCAGCAAAGACAGGATGAAGGGAGAAGGAAAGAAGTTGTGGCCAATCCGGTATGGACCATTCACCATATTGGAGAAGATTGGGAACAATGCCTTTCGTCTTGAATTGCCAGTATATATGCAGATGTACTCAGTAGTGAATGTGGAGAACCTAAATCTGTATGAAGCACCTTTGATCATGGACACTGATGAGGTGGGCACAATTCCTACCGTCGATGATTTTGCACCACAATATCTCGATGACTTGCCTGAATACATCATCCTCGATAGAACTAGGACTTCATGGCGAGGAGATGTAGAATACCTTCAAGTGGGATTCAAGGGAATGCACCCCAGCAAGGCCAGATGGCTGGAGAAAGAGAATTGAGGGAACAATTCCCTCACTTACCAATTGACTAACGAAAAGCTTTTGGCGGTCCAAAAGCTCCTCAATGGGGAGGATTGATCCAGGCTGATCTTCAGATACAATGGCATGGAAAAACTCAGAAATCAAAGTGATCAAAATAAAGTCAACTTAGGATTAGAGCGTAGATCTCGTCATCCTAATTCCAACGGCACAAATGACACTTCAATCCGAGTCCAGATGATGTATTTAGCGCACAGGGAAGGTTGCTTTGATCCTTAAGAAAATGAGGATTTTTCCTTTGAGAAATGGTTTTAAGCCTTAAAGGAAAAATCACAATTAGGGGACTTATGGAGGTGGACTTAAGAGAGATGTAGTGGAACCCTCGATCGTCGATCTCCAATCAAATCGGATCGGTGGACCAGAGGCAACCAGATCGGAGGTTTTACATGTATACATATTGGTGAGTGGGCAGAGCAATCGGTGATAAAACGATCGGCTAGATTGTTATCAGGACGACATATGAGTGGGACACCGATGCGATCGGTCGACACCGATATCAGTAATCAGTGATCGGTTGTTGGCACTTCCCCAGTCACAGGACTTTAGAGACACCGATATGCCAATTTGTGACCTCAGGTCGGACCCGATATGCAAATGTGCCCAATTTAATGTTTTTTGAAGTCCGGGTAAAAGAGATTTTGTCAGATTTTCAGTGTTTTTCAGGATTTTAAGGTCTTATCACCTCAACGATAAAAAATGTCATTTTAAGAGGGAGTTACACCTGTCGATCCTTCCACGAAACCAACCTCCATTATGAACCAGACAACCCCGATTTAAAGGGGATTCTGTCTGAAAACCCATTATATAAACACGATCGATGGAAAGAGCAGGGAGGAGGCATTTTTTGGCAGCACGTTGTTTCGTTTGGCAGGAGGCCAAGAGTGCATATTTGTTTTTTTTTAACAGTCTTACATGACTCCAACCCCTTCATTGCTACGGACGCTTTGGTTATACTTACTCTCTATATCAAGCATCCATTTTCACAGCAATCTTTCAGATTGGAGGTATAAGCCTCTTGTGGATAGTTGATGATTGTAATTCTTTTCTTTCATGCCATTTAATAAGAAAGGCCTCCCCATTGTTGAGCTGGGCCTGGAGATGTAGTCTGAATTGGACGAACTCCGTTATCAAGCCTTGGTTTTTCCTTTTGTGCCTTTTACGTGTTTTACTTCTTCTTTTCTTATGTGCACATTTCTGTGTTAAGTTGTAATTTTGCATGTAATTCTTTCCATACATCTATAAGCGAAAACATCCTGGATCAACAGTGGAGCATTTTTCAACAAATGCTTTAACTGCTCAAAACTTGTTGCACATTCCTCTGTCCATTCAATTTTTTTACCTTTCCTCTATAATTACGTAATAGGATGTGAAATCTGAGAGAATTTCCTGATGAACCTCCTATAACAACCTATTAGCCCCATGAATGATCTTACCTCATCCACATTTCTAGGAGTTTCCCACTCCATGATAACTGTTATCTTTTTTGGATCTACTGCTATGCCTTCCTTGGATACCACATGACCCAAGTAATGTATCTTTGTCTGAAAGAAACTATATTTACTAAGCTTAGCATACATCTGATGCTCTCTCAATACTCCCAACACTGTTGCTAAATGCTCAACATGCTCTTCCTCATTCTAAGAATATATCAAAATGTCATCAATGAATACAATAAAAAAATTGTCCAGATAAGGACGCAACACACTATTCATCAAGCACATAAAGGTAGTTGGAGCATTAGTCAAACCAAATGTAACTACAACAAATTCATAATTCCCATACCTAGTCCGGAACGTTGTCTTGTAAATTTCCTCTTCCTTGATGCGTACCTAATGATATCCAGATCTCAAATAAATCTTTGAGAACACTACTACTCCCTTTAACTAATCAAATAAGTCATCAATCCTTGGCAACATATACTTTTTCTAGATGGTCACCTTGTTCAACTGTCTGTAGTCAATGCATAACCTAAGAATACCATTTGTCTTCTTCACAAACAAGATCAGTGCACCCCACGGTGATACACTTGGCCTAATGTATCCCTTGTCAAGTGTTTCCTTCAACTGCAACTTTAGCTCTACTAACTCTGGAGTGCTTATCCTGTATGGTGCCTTTGATGCTGGTGCTACCCCTAATACCAACTCAATGGAGAAGTCCACTTCTCTGTGAAGCGAAAACTCTAAGATCTTTGTTGGAAACACATTCTCAAACTGCTGTAAGATCGAGTACTTGCTCAATATCTCTGCATCCTCATCCTCCTTACCTTTATCACTAGAAATGTGTACTGCAAATAATACACACCCTTTTCTACTACTGTGTTTTTCCTACATAGTTGTCACCATCCTAACTAATGTTTCTTTCTTTTGACCCTGCAAGTTTCTTTGCTCCCCATGGTCATCCAAGCACCCAATTGATTTTTCATAACAATCCACTTTGGTCCTATGAAGATATCACCAGTCCATACCCAAAAGCATACTATATGACCCCAACAGTAATATGTTCAAATGTGCTGAGGTAGGCGTACCATTCAACTTAAATGCATAAAGTCTTACCCAATGATGAACTATCTTCTTGGTACCTATAGCCAACTGCACTAACCAAGATTTTGCATGCACTTCTTTATTTAGACCATATTTATCCACTAAGTCAAGGTTAACATAACTATAATTAGATCTAGGGTCAATCAAAATAGAAATAACTTGATCACAAATCTTACCGTCCATCTCAATGATAGATGCCTAATGATCTGCCTACCAATTATCCAGCACTGCATAGATACAAGGAATTCTCTACCCAACATCCCCAAAAGTTTGCACCTCGTGTGCACTATAGATCTAAGGCCTACCACCCTGATTCTCTAGAAAATCCCTCTAAAGATGCTCCTTACCACATGATCAACACTCCAACCGTCCTATACCATCACCTTTATTATGTTGTTGTGTCCCATGTCCTTATCTAGCTACATTTAACTTCTTATGTGGTGCAACATTATCTTTCTCTTCTGCATTTTGATGCATTTTTCTTTTTGGCTTCCATTTACATTTACTTTCATCTTTCCCTTTCCATCCTTGTTGAGATTTTTTTCTTGTTGAGATTTTTTTCTTACGCTTTGACTATTCATAACAATGATATAATTTCCCAATAACTTCCTCAAGTGACCTAGCCTCATCATACTCAATTCGATCTCTAAATGCTAATGGAAATCCATTGAAAAATCTCTGAAATTTAGTGTTTTCATCTTTAAGATATGGTGCATACCTCAATAGCTCCAAGAAATTGGTCACATACTCTTCATCTGTCATCGATCCCATTTTGAGCTCATAGAATTCCTTGGCTTTGCTATCATAGTACCTTTCCGACAAGTACTTCTTTCTGAAGAGTCTCTTGAATTCATGCCAACTCAACTCCTTTGTCCTGATGTCTTTGACCCATTTTACATCTTCCCACCAAATATCTGCTTTCCCTTTGAGGCTGAAGATAGCTATTTTGGCCTTCATATTCTCTGTATACTCATGTAGTTCAAAGAACTTATTCATGCCAAGTAACCAAGCCTCTGCATCCTCAGGCTTCTTCAAATCTCCATCAAAAGTAGGTGGCTTCACTTTCTTAAACTCATCTAGAAAGTATCCCCTATCACTCCTCCTGTAAGGGTGATAACGATGACAATCATAGTGCCTGTCAAAACAGAACTAGAATAGTATCTATGTCCATCCCCTCTCCTATCGGGAGTATCCAAAAATCTACCATCTCTAATCGTGTCAATCTATCTAACCTGTGACCACCATGATACCTACTACCATATTCCCCATTAGTCCCATCCTCCTGTCCATAGTTGATCCAGAGTGGTCCCTGTCTCTGCAATTCTAACAAACTTTGAAGAATTATTGCATTGAATTCTACTTGTTTCTACTGTGCCTGCATGATTCTGTCATTATCGGCTTTACAACTCCTTATTTCTTCCTTCAAATTCATCAATGTTTTTAATAAGTTAAAAGAGTGTCCAACACCATGCTGCTTATCTGATTCATAGGGAGAATCTTTGTAGTCTACCATCTTGCTAGTCATCTTGATCTCTTCCTGCAAAGCATACTATGTCAGCTAAAACAAATCATAAACAAACCAACATACCTTAGTATAACTCGGGGAGGATATCTTATCTACAAGACTGACCAACCTAGCACAATAAATATATAAACATAATCATATCAACATTTAATCATTGTCTCAACCATTATCCAGTCATCAATGTGTAACCACCACCACACATCATGACCTCATGTATGGCAACTATAACCATATCATTATATGCATAACAACATATGTATGACACACACACATACACATTACATACAAAAATTGACATGCATATCTAGTGCATAATCGACATAAACTCATGATAAACACATCCAACAACAACACCATTAACTTTTCACATGACAACACCATTGCAACCATAACCTACACCATGCATACACAACCAGTACATAGACCACAAACATGAGAACACATATGCAACCGACATGAATGCATGACCAACACACCGCCTATCCAGTCTAAGGGGTGAACCATGCTTTGATACCACTCTGTAACACCCTCCTCCCACATATACCCAAGTAACCAACCTAAGGAGGTAAACATGTGACCAGAGTCTACTATGATCTGATTCAACCTCCTAGGTCACCTTAAGGAAGCAAAACCGACAAAACATAACCAAATTGACCATCCACACATCCTACAAAACCTCTAAGAGCTACCCCACTTTTCCAGGTGACCAACCCCTGAGGAAACTCAATAGTTCAAGGAACTAGCACCCCATTCGCTACATTGCCAAGCCCTCTAAGCGACTGAGGGTCCCAGTTCACTCCCATGAGCCTAGCTGAGTGCCACTGTAGCCTTTTTCTTCCAGTGTTATGCCAACGACTGTGAGATTCAAGCCTAAATTCCAGGGCTAGGACCCAGTCACTACCCAAAACTTCATGGAATTTAGATAAATGAAAAGAAACATAAAGACAAATATGTCAATGCAAATTCTTGAACAAAGACTTGAATGGACCGCTACTAGCCATGCCAGGTATTTTGTCAAACATGTCACAAATATGCATTCTACAAGTCATAATAACATATTTGAGCATAGGGGTCTTATACTTATCTAAGAATCCCTAAGAAGCATTGATGCCTTATCACATTAGTTGCATTATCATCTATTAGGCCATAGATTCATTGTTCAATAATTTACAAATCAAAACATGATATGAACCATACATTTTAACTATCATAAAACATATTCATAACCATCATATAATAAACAGAAATAATGAGGATACAACAGCCATAAATACAAAATATAATCCAACACTTTTACACAGAACATACCAAGGAAATGAACTCTTATTAATGAATGCAAAAGCCAAATCAGTGTGGGACTACCAGGTTCCACCCGACCATAGATTGGATGAGCCAAATCTCTCTTCATCCAATCACCCCCATACCATATTCCAAGCATGAATGTGGGACTCAAACCAAAAGAAGCAACCAGGGCTTCCCGAGGCTAAACCACCTCACCCTCATCAACAAAATCAGGCTTTATTGCAATTCTCATCGGATCACTAGGCCATAAACAAGCATGGATGTCGCTGGATTTCTCCACCTACCCCGTGAAGAATTTTGTTGTCTCGTAGTCTCTAGGCTTTACTGCAATCCACAGTCTGATTCAAGGATCACTATGCAATAATCGAGACACCACCCTCTAGGCTTTATCGTTTATCCCGCCATTCACCAGTAAGGATTCCTAAGCCTGATCAAGGGAAACCACCTCTAGGCTTTACCGTCTATCCCGCCATTCACTGGTAAAGGATTCCTAGGCCCGTCGAGGCACACAATACTTGGCTTTACGACAACCCACAGTCCAGTTTAGGATTAACTAGGCCAGTGGCTTTACCACAATCCATAGTCTGATTCAGAGATCACTAGGCCATGTGTTCTTTCATTCAAAGATCCACCTCACTCAATTTCGAATCCATCT
This sequence comes from Pinus tabuliformis, assembly GCA_031772625.1. Classification (NCBI taxonomy): domain Eukaryota; kingdom Viridiplantae; phylum Streptophyta; class Pinopsida; order Pinales; family Pinaceae; genus Pinus; species Pinus tabuliformis. Next base: position 519,686,304 of record CM062809.1, read on the forward strand.
GACAATCCAACTCAACCAAAACATGAGAACCACATCACACCATGGCTATCTGGAAATGGAAAGGAAAGGCTGAAGAACACTGTCACACCTAGCAAAACCCATTCCCATGACAACAAGAGAACCAAGAATACACATGTATAACCATGCATGCCAAATCTAGCAAGGAAATCACACATGAAAATTGATACCTGCAAGTGAACCCGTTGTAGCTTCTTGATCTTGCTTTGTCTTTCTTGAAATTTTTCTTCCTCTTTGCCTTCTTTGCCTTTCTTGATCTAATGTTGAAGTGCTCCAAGAAAACTCTAAGTTTCCAAGAGTGAGAGAGAGAGAGAATAGAGAGAGAGCTCCAAAACTGAACTGACCAAAAGCCATGAACTGATCCTCAAAATCCTTTTTATTAATGTGGCCTCTATTTTCTTCATTTTCCATTATTTTCCTTCATTTTCCTCCTCACATGCAACCTGTGACCTTTCACCTTCCTTTTCTCCTAATTTCCATTATTTTCATAAATAAATTGCCAAAAATGTCATTTTGCCTTTCCAAAGCCTTTTTCATTGCCTTTGTCAATTTCCTTAGCCATAATAACCGAAATGAACACCCACACTAGGATGTTTTTCCCAACATTCAACTTGGAATAAGTGTCCCATAACCGTGGTTATTATTTTGCCTTTATTAGCTTCTATTACATTGAATTTTCACGAAGATTGTTACAACTGTCATATGCACACGATATATTTATGCACCATAACTAGCTCAATACCATAGAAATATATTCAAAAACATACCTCTAATGCAAGCAACATATTCAACAACCCTTTATCAACAACATAGTCTTGTTACTTGAAATAACATATACTTGCCAATCAATAATGTAAACTTAGTATCACAATACCTCTATCAAATAAGCGTATTACTATTACTAATGTATTTCCATTGTCTTAACATTATGTATTTTCCTTTGCATCTTTGCCTTGCATCAGAACAATCTCCGTAACATTTTGTCCTGCACATATTTACCTTTGTCATAGCCTTGCATCATGTCTTTGCCTTGCCTTTACTTTAGATCACAACAATCTCTGCAACATTATGTCATCAACAACCAATAAGCATATGTGACCAATAGGAATATGTAACCTAAAAGTTCCAAGACAACCATCCTATCAATCAAACCCATATGAAAGCAAGCTCCAACAAGTTGTTTTCCTTCACCCCCAATACCTACATCAACAGAAGCATGCCATCAAAAATATTTGTTCAATTGAGCATATTAACTAAGCCATCATACTTGTTGTTCTTTTCCTTCACCCTTTACATCACAACTTATTCAACATTGCAACATAACCTCCTACAACATATCAAGCATACCAAGTTGCTACACAAACATGACACGTCAAACTTACTTTGTTGTTTCTCCTTTGTTGTTCCTTTTCCTTTGCTGCTCTTTTGCCATCAATGACAAGAATGCCAACATAATATTATTAAGAACCAATATAGATCCATTTTGACTCTAAATTACAAAGCTTCTAAATGAATCAAATTTCTGAATATTTAAATATTTTTATAAGTTTTATATTCAAAATAAAATTTGTATTGTGAGAGATTTGATCCATCTTGATAAATCTAAAATTAAAATAAATTTATGTTGATAATAATGATGAGTACATTTTGATTAATAAACTATTACAAATGGTCAAGAATTTTACATTTAATTAATAATTGATATTTTTAATTAAATTTATATTATAAAATAGAGGAAAAATATTCTTATCTTTTATTCAATTTTAATTTTATTTTACAACTAAAAAATAAATAAATTTACAATAAATAACAAAGGATGAAGTATGAAATATAGTAATTTTATAGTAAAACAACCCATTTTCAAATAAAAATCAACATTAAATTAATTAATATTTTATGATAAGATTTATTTGTTGTTAAATTTTTATTAATTAATTAATTATATATATATGGATTTTGTGATGAGAGTTTTTTTTTCAACTAAGCATGAGCCATATGTTGTAATGTTTAACATTGTGATTTAGTCAAAAAAGAAAAGAAAATCTCAAATCCACGGTTTTTTCTTATGATATTATTTTCTAATTTGGTCTATTTAAAGGCTAAACCGCCCTAAATCTTAATTTCGGATCTACCAAGGGTTGCTGAGAGGGATCAAATTTTTTTTCAATGTAAAAGAGGTTTGCACTTCCATTTTAACTCCAGATCTATCAAAGGCTACTGAGAGGGATCAAATCTTTTTTCAATGTAAAAGAGAATTGCACTATTTGATCTCTCTAAGCTCCTTGTTAAATCAGCATTTAAAATAAAACTATACTCTTTTAAATATTTGTAGATAAGTATTATAAAAAATCTAATAATCTAATAATAAAAAATTATAAAAACTAGTTTCATTTAATTAAAAGATCATACTATCTCTGACTCAAACCATTTTCTTAACCTAGAAGTACTAATAAAAATATACCGCTACTCAAACCATTTTCTTAGAACTAAAAATAATAATAAAAATATACCACTAAACTAAAATGTTTATACTAATATTCCAGAAACACTTAAAAGCAACTCAAACATTAACTACACTGCATACATGACATTTTGCAGGGTACGGCGATACCATTTGATTGATCGATTATTAATTGCACTATTAGCTCATAATGATTTCCGCTCTTTCCAGAAAAACCAGCTCCCTTTGCTTCCGTGGACTATCCCACTTGTCTTCTTATTTTCTCCTTTTTAATTTTTCTATATTAATGGAAACCGTCACCCAACTTATTCGCAAATCAACTTGAGTTTTCCATATAAACTAACATTAATCAACCGGATTTTCCATTTAAAATAACATTATTAATAGCATATTATTGTTAAGAACTCAACAACACAACTGGCTGAACTATAATATATTCGATGACGAAATTAATCCGGACAACGACCGTGGCTACTTGCATGGCTCTGCACCTGCAATGACAATGCAACCGACCCATGGCACAACTTGCGTTTCCATCGTATTCTCAATTTGGGCGTCAACTTGATTATTTCCATAACTTTCCATTTCACTTACTTTATCTGGGACGCGCCGCAAGTTGTACCGACTCTTCCTGCTCCACTTGGACAGTTTACTCGTTTTTGGCAAGTTGTATGGTTTTGGATATATTTTATTTAGTTGCAGACATAATTAGGTGACTCCGCAGCTGCCAAAAGTTGCGACGACTAATTATTGAGACATGACTGTAAGCATGCGTTTTCTGTGATACAAGTTGAGCTGTGAAGTCATTCACCGTCTCTTCCACTTTGGAACAACTTGGTCTTCATAAAAAAGCGATCCATATCAATATATAATTCTAAAATGATAGCCAACTTCCAAGTTGCCCTTGAATCAGCAGCTGTCTTGCAAATTGGTACTCTTTCAAATCTGTATATAATACTTACAAATTGGGATTCCTTCAAATCTGTATATAATACTAAAATGAAAGCCAACTTCCAAGTTGCCCTCGAATCTACATTTGTCTTGCAAATCGGGACTCTTTCAACGATTATTTTTTTTTTCAGTCGACTAAAAAAGTTCCAAACTTCGGAATGATGTAAGAGTATTTTATTACTTACAAGTAAAGATAATTATGACAATTGGACGAAAATTGGAAAAATTGGACCGATGTAAGTTTTTATGTGAGTTTATAATTTACCATATTTATACGAGAAATGAATGAAACAAGGATAATTATGACAATTAGATAAACTTTTATGTGAACTTATAATTTATTATAGTTTAGGGAAATGAATAGTTGGAAAAACCAATTTTAACAAATAATAATTTCCATCTGAGAGAAATCAAGGGTTGGAAAAATCAATTCTAACAAATATTAATTTCCATCAGTTTGAAATTTATATGCCAAAATTTTTTTATGTGATTTCTACTAAAAAACTTTACTTAAAAAAAAACAATACCACAAACACATATGAACTGTATATAATCTAACAAAAACTAATGCTACATGCATGGAAACCTACCATTACTACTCTTTGATCAAGAAAATATACTCAAATTTACTGCTCTTTGATCAAGAAAATATACTCAAATTTACTCCTCTTTGATCAAGAAAATATACTCAAATTGACAATTGTTTTCAAAGGTGGGTACTTCCCAGAGTGATGTATTGCATTGCTTTCCAACGCACAAAATCATAATCACTTTCACAAACTTTTGGAATATCAAATTCATTTGTATAGTTTTGGTCAGTTGTCATAGTAAACATCAGCCAATTTTTCTTGAGGTGGTAATATCAAATTCATTTGTATAGTTTTGGGTCAGTTGTCATAGTAAACATCAGCCAATTTTTCTTGAGGTGGGGACTTCCCACAGTGATGTATTACATTGCTTTCCTTCAAAATCACTTTCACAAATTCCGGGATATCAAATTCATTTGTATAATTTTTGTCAGTTTTCATAGTAATCAACAGCCCATTTTTCTTAAGGTGGTGACTTCCCACGGTGATGTATTGCAACGCTTTCCAACGCAAAACATCGAAATCACTTTCAAAAATTTTTGGAACATCAAATTCATTTGTATAATTTAATAGTAACCAGATTCGTTGACCCATCTCATTGATAAGTAAATGGTTCTTCCATGGCTGCCCTCTCTATCTAACCTCTATCTCATTGAAGGTAAAAGAATATTCGAGGATCAGCTTCTTCCACATCATTACCTCACACCCATAAGCAGAAAAAAGATGTTACACTTGACAAAGCCATGCCATTTCATGCCCATTGCACTCCATTGTTTTATTAAGGTGAAATTAAACAATGTCAACTTTCAAATCACATCATATTTGTTTGTTTCTTTTGGCGACTAAAACAATTATAAATTTTAAATTAAAAATGGTTAAAATAATAAACTTATGTTGTTTAATTTATATAAATCAATTACTTTTAAACCATTTTTTATTTTGAATGCTTAAAATAATAAATTTATATTTTAATTTTTTTTTAACCTTTTAAGATTTTATATTTATTTATATATTTCAAATATATCTCAAATTAAAAATAAAAATTATATTAAATAATATTATATATTTCAAATATACATCAAACAAAAAAAATGACATTTATATTAAAAATTATATTATTTAATTAAAAAAAACATAAAATATCCACAGCTAACAATTCAAATAATAGTACCATCCAAAAAACTGTACAGTGTGATTAACAATGCTTAGGTTCAATGACCAATGCGATTTTGAATCTATGACATTCCATGAATGACCCTTCAATTGTCTTTTGATGCCACATTCAGTTCTCTGAGTTGGATATGATGATTCATACATCTCCGTAGTTATTGAGTATTTGCTATAATAAACATATGGATATGTTAGCTATTCTAATAATTATAATTATAGGAATATCAAAATATCTTTTTTATTTAGTTAAAAAGATCGTTACTATAATCTTAGTTAAAAGGAGTATTACTGTAGTTTTTGTTAAATATAACATGTATTGACAACCTACATATTACGGATAAGTTTTGATGTTTAAAATTAAATATAATTTTTTATATTGTAAAATAATTTAATATATTTTATAAAATTATATATAGTTTAAAGTTTCACAAATATAATTATATTTTTTTTTATTGTACTAACAAAAATATCTTATTAATGTACACATTTATTAATTATGTATAAGAGGGTTATGGGTCAATTTTAATTTAAGAAAAATGGGAATGATAAATGAATGTTATAAAAATTATGAAGTTCTTCCATCATACATTTCAGTGAAAGAATCCCACATTTTCAGCGGGATCTCCATGGTTTAGAGCTTTCACTCGCCCAAAATTCATTCCCTAAAGAATCTCTTCTTCTTTTTATGGTATTGTTCCATCTATGATAAAGATCCTCAGATGAGCAAGAAGTATCTAAAAAAAGGTAGGGATGGCTATACTGGGAAACTCCATGCCAAGCTTATATAAAGCAAATGAAGACATGTTATTCAACAAAATTTTGACCACCTGTAGGAAGTGGATCTCAAACAACTATGGTAGCTGAACCTCCAAAGGTTCTGTAATGGAAATGAAGACTTTTCCTTCCATTTACTTATCTCAACAAGGCCACACACAGATTCGAACTAGCGATGGATAACGAATAACACATCCTTCTACTAAAATAAGTTGAAACACTTGTATTCTCAATTTGTGTAAAGTAGGTACTCGATTCAACAATATAGGATGTCCTTGCATAAGCTCTTGAAGTACTTCCCAAACACTCTTTCTTGCCTCTAGCTCTGTTGTGGTCGATTTTTTCATAACTCATAGAGCTAAATGAAATGACTCCAAAGTTTTCTCCTTCTATAGCAAGAAGTTATATATTGAAACTTTGTGATCCAAAAATGAATGTCTATTATATTTGACATAAATCAATATTGAAATAGGCACCTTTCCAATCCTCCTTGATAAATCAAAGAGTTATTTCTTGTGGAAGAAGAGTCGAGTTCTACCAGGGCCGGGACCCGCACCTTACAAAGTCTCTTTAGACCCAAATATTCTTTCATTACATAGAGATATAGGTCCTAGTTGAAGCCACATTTTTATTTTTATTTTTAGGATCTTGATAGGTCATGAATGCATTAATGTTATAAATAATAATGAGGAACTTATTATTGAGGAACTTATTAAAATTGGAATAATCTCAAATCCCTAGGAAATTGGTGAGTGGGGAGCCACGTGACAGAATCTAATTTTTTAAATTTATTAAAAGTAATGGACCATTTTGCTAAATAAAATTTTCTTATATATAAATTAATGTTATAAATAATAATGAGGAACTTATCATGGATGAACTTATTAGAATTGGAATAATCTCAAATCCCTAGGAAATTGGTGGGCGAGGAGCCACGTGGCATGAATCTAATTTTTTAAATTTATTAAAAGTCAATGCAACCTAACAAACTCTTTAATACACTACAACCATTGATAAGCATTAAGACTAAGCATATGTTGAGCATATTCCCTTGAGAATCAATCTAGACCCTCAATTAAAAAAATAAAATAAAAAAGTCAACAAATCCTCATCCACCTTAAGTTGAAATAAAAAGCCTTCAACAATTATAGAAATTTCAATTTAATTTGTGTCTAAAATATAACTAAATATAGATAAGAATGTTTTTTTAATCATAATTAATGTTCAAATTTTTTTGTTAATTAATTTTAGTTTTTGACAAAATTGATATAAAACAAATTTATAAATGTGGCAGTAATAAATTTAACATAAAACACAATATCTTGAAAATTAAAACTAGTTCTTTATATTTAGATTTTATTTATTTACATCTAAAAAAGATAGTGTGTAAATATTCTTAATCATTAAAATTGTTTTTCCAAATTTACATTACTTTTAATATATTATAAAAGATCATTAAATTACACTTATTTTTAAAATATTAATTAATTAATTTATAAACGGGCAAACTCGATTTTATTTTATTTTTTATTTTTTTATATAATTATTAAATAATACAATAATTTTATAAAATATATATTTCATATAATATAATGTAAAATAACTTAATTAAAATATAAATAATAAATATTAATAACTAAATCAAAATGTAGCGCATATAACTTTAAGAATTCAGCATAGTAAGACCTCTTCACATTCACACATGAAACTTCCTCTTTAAGGAAACAATGCCTCCAATAAAAGTGTGTTTTGTACTTGTGAAACCTTTTCACAAGAACCCATCACCAAATGCACATGGATGTTCTATCGTCTTGCTTGCAGTCATCATTTGACTGCATAACATATCTCATGGTGAATACAAATATTTTGTAATTAATGGGAATCTTATCCATGATATGTAACGTTAATTTAAAATCCACACTAACGTTGGGGGAATTCCCAAGTAAATATGATCCAACTTCATGAAGATTTAAAGACACGCCATCAAGAAAAAAACATATTGAAGGGCTTTTGCCAAATATTTGGAAAAAATTGACGTTTATAAAACAAGTTGATAATGATATGGAACGTTCTCATGCAATGCTTTCGTATATCTGTAAAATTAATAAAAATATTTTGATAAAGGAAATGAATTTTATGCATAGAGAAAGAAAGGTGGATGGATTATTATGAATAGTGGAACGTTTTATTTGAAAATTTGAGGATACGTCAGTAGGTTTATTTATTTATGGATATTTTTAATTTTGCGGGGAAAATTTGAGTGTTTGATTGCTTGGAGTTTGAGTTCTGAGTCTGAGAAAGTTACGTTTTTTTTGTACTTTAATTGATATTATTTCTAGTTTGGATGTTATAATTAATAATGAAAGATTTACATAGTGTAATATTGGTAAAATGTAGGAAGTGTTTAGGATTTTTTTTGCAAAGTTGTTTAATTCATCAACTTTCATATGTATTACCATGCAATGTTATGTTAGGACAAAAAGTGTGTTTTTTTGTACTTTAATTGATATTCTTTCTAGTTTGGATGTTATAATTAATAATGAAAGATTTACATAGTGTAATATTGGTAAAATGTAGGAAGTGTCTAGGATTTTTTTTGCAAAGTTGTTTAATTCATCAACTTTCATATGCATTACCATGCAATGTTATGTTAAGACAAAAAGTGTGCTAAAACAATGTCAAATAAATTTCAATACTCAAACAAAATAATAAAAATTCATATCCACAAATTTAAAAGAAATGGTCTATTCATACATGGTCTATTCATACTTACTAGAATTTAGATGATTTATGTCTTCTTAAAATGACCTAAAAGACTTCAAAGCAAAGTTCCATGGTGAAAGTTTCCATAAATCAAGTGGAATTATAACATATAACAACATTCTTGTGGGTTTGGAAAAAATATGATTAGAAAAAATGTTGAGTTCATCTATACTATTTAACTTAGTCTAGAGATTTTAATACAACTCTCATAATAACACATCTCCACTAACATAACACTCACACATTAATGCATATAAGTTTTATGGTCAAAGTTCTCATAAATTAAACAGAATTCTAACATATAACAAAATTTTAAAAAAGCTTGAATTCATCTATACTATTTAACTTAATTTAGAAACTTTAATACAGCTTTAATAATAATATGTATTTCCACTAACATAAAAATCACACATTAATACATATAACTAAGATATATCAAATACTTTGGTGATAACATAGTAATATCAATAATATAAACTAACTTATTGATGACTCATTAATGTGAATAACTTCAATTAATTGAGTGAAAATACATCCATTAACTTAAAAAAAAAATAACAATTCAAATTATTTATAATTTAAAAAAAAAAAATTATATACAATATTGGAAAAATATAACATTATAGTCTTACCTACAAAATAATTAGTATATACATATGTATTCTCATATATAAAAATAACTAATATATACATATGTATTCTCATATATAAAAATATTGTATTTAAATATAAAATATATTATTTTCCTTGAAATGTTTTGTTCAAAACTTGACGTACAATTTGTACAATTTTTACCTCATCTATATGATCATGTATACACTTATACGCATAAAAACTTAAACTTATGTTTTTTTTTTTTTAAATTGAACAAATATATTCATTATTATTCGTTAAAAATGCTCAAGAAGCTTATAGGACTCTACTCTATTAATCCACAAGTTTAATCAAGAATAAAGGTCACAAAATCAAACGAAATTAATCCACAAGTTTAATCAAGAATAAAGGTCAAACGAAATGGAATCACCATTTTGATAGGTTTGAATTACTGCAATGGAATCATGAAATAAACAACACTAAGAGATTTGTTACATAGTTATATAACAAATAACATCCATAGTTTTTTCCATATTGTTTATCTAAAATACTATGGTAAACAAATAGTAAAAACTTATTTTCCATAATAATAAAACTCAACTTTTTAATGTCTATAAAATTTTAAAAACAAAATATACATTAGATTTACATAATGAATACATCCTAGGAAGAAGAGAAAGAATACTTCCTAGAATGAAGAGGGGGCAAAACTCATATTAATAATGGAAGGTCCATATTAATATATCATGGATTAGGGTGATCTTGCAAGTTCTATGACTTCAAATTTCATTCTTTGTTTGGATTCAAACAAGTATGGTGATGTTATATCATGCAACCTTGTTTTTTCCATATTGTTTATCTAAAATACTATGGTAAACAAATAGTAAAAACTTATTTTCCATAATAATAAAACTCAACTTTTTAATGTCTATAAAATTTTAAAAACAAAATATACATTAGATTTACATAATGAATACATCCTAGGAAGAAGAGAAAGAATACTTCCTAGAATGAAGAGGGGGCAAAACTCATATTAATAATGGAAGGTCCATATTAATATATCATGGATTAGGGTGATCTTGCAAGTTCTATGACTTCAAATTTCATTCTTTGTTTGGATTCAAACAAGTATGGTGATGTTATATCATGCAACCTTGATTGGATTCAAACAAGTGTGGTGATGTTATATCATGCAACCTTCATGTTCCGCACTTTTGTATGATATCTATAAACATGATGCAGAAGAAAAATATATTGATTTATTAGGAAATTAATATTGATTTATAATAAATCATTAAATGAAAAGAGACTATTTGATTTTTAATTTTTGAAATTATATTGATGTAGTTTGATATGATATATAAAATTAAATTTATAAAATTTGAAATTTTATATTATAATGTTCTATTGATATTTTAATGTTTTTATTTATAATGTAAGTTGCATATCATTTATGTTATAATATGAAGTAGTAAATTTGTAGAAATATATTTATTAATATTATTAAATTAATAAATGTGTTTATTTTAATATAAAAATTTAAAATTTTAATTTAATTATTAATAATTATTAAATAATAAAATTTAAATTTACATACTATTTTAAAATATTTGTAATAATTACAAATATAAAATTAAATTAATCAAAATTTACAACTACTAAAATGAGATGTTGAGCTGATATGAACAAATATTAAAGCTCTAAATGAAAGAACCTACCCAATAAAAGCAATTACGTAAGGAAATAATCAGAGTTGCGTGAGACATTGATGCATTTTGGTTCATACTGAAAATTTCCTTTGTAGGTTGCTTTATGTAAATGATGGCGTAAATAGATTGTCTGAAGTTATGGGTAGCATTATTAACTGTTATGGTTACTTGTTTGATTTGGTCAAGTTGAATATTTAGAATATTACTTATCACCATTGCTCTAATATGTTATACATATTGTATTTACAATTGATAATGTGTGTTTTTATATTTTATAAAATTTAAATTATATATTTTAATTTAATAAATTTAATATAAAAATATAGTTTATTATTTTAAATTTTATTTAAAGTTTTTATTTTGTTTTTTATTTTTTATAAATTTTTAAGTAATAATTTAGAAATCTAATTAATTAAATTTAATGGTGAAAAGCCTCAGATTTTTTTTTTTTGAATATTGAGTCTTAAAGTCATTATGATGTTTTGACGTAATCGTAAAATATGTGGTTGCATCTAAAAAGATTATATTTAAAATGGTCTGGATCAAAATGAGTCTCTAACCCATGCACACATAAGTGGATCAAAGCCTATCTCATGTCCTCTATAAAAGTCAATTAGATTTAGTAGAGGTGTTTCCAAAAAATGTTGTTCTCCCATCAAGTTCAACTCCAACATGACATATTGAGCTCATAACAAACCTTTTTTATAATAGATTGTTGTCTAAAACCTCTCTTAAGGCCAAAACGTATATATTCCTCTTTTAAAATAATAATAATAATAATAATAATAATATTTATGCCAATAGGTGTGCATTTTTTGGAACAAGACTTCCAGAATTTTAATTTATTTATTGATAATTACTAGTGCAATCATATAAATTAAATGATTGATAAATTCTAATAGGCATCAATGAGCACCCAAATACTTCCTTCATAGTATAAGTCACATTGCTAAGATAAAAAAAAAAATCATAAAAACTATATCTTTGTTTTAAATTACTAGTCTAGATCCATCTTACCTCCGGATATACAAAGTGTCGAGAATGATCAAACTAATCTCTTTTAACTTTAAAAGATATTTGAACCTCAAGAGATTTATTCTGTCCTAGTAGATCTAGAGTTCAAATGGATCTAGGATGGGCGTGTCAAAAACCTAGAGCCCAAAAACTACAAACTCCAGAGTTCAGATGGATCTAAGATCGGGTGTCCAAAATTGGAAACCAAAACTACAAACTGCAAATTGATATTTTACCTCAATTTTTATTTAATTATCCATTTTATTTTATTTTATTTTTTATTTTTTATATATTTATTTTATTTTTATGTAATTTGACAAAGTCAAAATGTTTAAATAACAGGATAAAAAGGAAAATCCCATTACATATCTTCCATACTGGGTTGGAGAGCGCTTCTTGCCACAATTATTATTAGGTGTAGTCTAATTTATAGACTAAATGACCTTTTTTCATGACATTTTGTTTCATCTGTAGAATTTGAGTGCCTCATAGGTTTTTCAAGGTGTTGAATCCATTTATGCATTCAAAAATGCATTTTAAACAACAAAAAACCACAATGTTTCTTGAAATTGTTTTACCCCAGTGAAAAAGTCTATTTGGTCTATAAGTTAGACTACACCTTATCATTATTAATAATTCCAAAAGGAATTAATAATACATCTCCCACTTTGCCATGGAGATTCTTAATCAACTTTGTTACAATACCATGGCCAATACCAAGACTTATCAATACCACATGCTCATAAAACCATAATTCATTTCATATGACACTGGATCATATGGCAATTTTTTTTAATTAATCAATTTAATTAAAATAAAAGAAAATACATAACTACTTTTGAGCTAAGAATATTCGAGAGATAAATTTCTACCATCCACCTCATAATTATTGATAATTAAATTAAAATTTTGGAAGCTTTATTTCAAAATAGAAATGCTTGTAGCATTTTTAGGTGGATAGTAGAGATTTAACTTCCATGGAATATTCTAGAATATTTTTAATAATATTCACAAACCAAAAATTAAGATTTTATCTCAAAAGTAATTACACTTATTTGGCCTTTTTAATGAAATTGGTCAATTATAAAAGTTGTAGGAACATTATTGATATTTTTTTTTTGTGCATTTGATATTAGTAAGTCACTATATTAAACCATAATATTATAATAAAATCTATTTATAAATTAATTAATTTTTTTATTATAATAAAATGAGCCAATTTTTATAATTAAAATATCGTGTTATATATATATATATATAATTTAAAATAATAATGAGCGGCAAGAATTAAAGCGAGCAATGATGGTCTTTATCTTAAAAGTTGTTCTTTCAAAAATTGCTCGACATTAATAATCTTCTGTCAAGTCAGAATGCTCTTAAAGCACCAGATTTACAGTTTCAGGCTCTGAGCTTAAATGGCAGACGACTTAACTTTCCCAGCCAAATTTACGAACCATGCAACTGCTGGTAAAAATGGTGGAAGAAGAAATTGACTGAACAATGTGAAACTAGAGTCAACCGTCCCAAGTACCGAGTAGACGATGAAAGTAAATGATGCGAAGATCAGGACTCAAAATAGAACTGCTGTAGCCCAATACAGACTACGAAAATCTGAGAACCCAATCTCATGAAGTGGCTCCAACACGAAGTTCTCCGATTCCGGCTCCATCCGAGACGCAACAGATGATCATCCACAAGTAACACCACGCAGGTAAAGAGACAGCGCACAACGTAAATATATACAAAGCAAATGATTGTGAATGAATAATTACGAAATTTTAAGGTGAAAATTATATGGTAAGAATTTTGTTTATGTGTTTGGAATTATACAGCGTATTTTTAGGATAAGATGGAGAATTAGATCTTGACATCTTGTTTTGACGATGAATTATATTGTTTTGACGATGAATTATATTGTATGATTCTAAATTTGTGTTTTGGCGATGAATTATACTGTATGGTTCGAAATTTGTGGACAAAATTCTAGTAATGTGATTTTCACCAAAATTTTTCTCATTATTTATTCATGATATGGATCATAAAAACCTGAATTCAGATATAAAATAGTTTGTTTTAGATGGAATACAATGACATTTTATCTATTAGTCCAGAGTTATCCTTAACTAGGAAAAAAAATCTTTTATATCCAATCACAACAAGGATATATAACGTTTAGTTTTTTTTGAGTTTTAAATTCAAAAATTATCAATTATCAGGAAAGTTTGAGAATAGAAGCTATTTTTAGGAGAATTAAACTGTTTTAATTATAGGTAAAACTTTCTCCATCCACTAGCTGGCCTTGGCCTTGGCCCAGGCTCAATCTAAATACTATAAAAATAAATAATAATAATAATAAACACGCATAAATAAGTATAAAATTAGACCTTTAACAAAGAACAGTGGGTCAATGGAAACATCTTTAAGGAATACTTCTTACATAATAGTCACTAATTAGAAACTACAACCTTCTACATCCACAATGCTAAGAATAAGAATAAACACACCTAAGCACCCATTCCTCTGACCATTACCAAAAAAGTTAAATATGGGAAATTTTTATTTTCATTTTCAATTTCCCAAATTAGTTTTACCATGTAAACGGACATGGACTTTACGTGACCGAGAAGCAAGACACTCTACTGTTGCTCTGCAAGCTGATAGATATTCGTATGTGTGGGTGGAGATCTTAGTGTGTAGTATCTGGGAAAAGGGGCGAACATAGTACAAATTTTAACTCCAAGAGTGATGTCGATGTAGAATTGAAAATTGGACTTTTCAGAAGTTATTGTGGAGAGAACCAAGATCTCAATGAGAGAATGGTGCCACACATATTCGTAAAGCTTTTGAGATTTTTCCTTTTCGAATTAAGCTATTCAAAAAAATTCTACTAAATTGGAATATATTGTACAGGCAGGTATCGCTCAGCAGAAACAATGAAACCCTGCTTGATATATGTAGGTTCAAAACGTAAAAATCGATTTTTTTACCTACAATCACACCTGATTTAAATATGTAAGCAGAGATGTCAGGTGTGATGCACAAATAACTTTCTTAATTCTATTTGTCACAATGCACAAAACGGAATAACTAGCAGGAGCAATTAACCCTTCCTGAGAATTCAGCATATATGATCAAAACGTGAATATCAACATTTTTTTGAGGAAGGTAACTGAGATTGCTCATTCGTGGCATAGAAGCAGCTGAGAAGAACTTTGATGGTTACCATCAAGATTTGAAGCAGTTAGCAGAGATGTTACTTCTCATAGATAAATGAGTCCAACCATTCCATCTGTCATATCTTGCTATGAAGAGTAATCAATGAGATCTTCAAGTTTGAAGATTCCATGAAACAATTGAATTCCATATTCTTTCATTCCCAATATCAATTAATTTTTTTTTAAGTCTATTTATTCAGCAAAAAAGCAGAACATTTTCAAAACGCAGGTAGTTTTACTTTGACCAAGTTTGTTGACTACCGCCATCCACTTATGACAAAGAAACAAAAGAACAGATAAATAAAGACACAATCCATAACTTAGGAGGCAAAAAGCACCAGAAAACATGTAAAACAAGTAAAACACCTGTAACCATGATCAGTCATTTAAAATAATTGAGGCAGGATTGTGCTGAGTAGTCCCTGGAGGAGGAGGGCAGAAGGAACATTGGACATGCTTATGAAAGTGAGCCATCCATGACTCTACCCTCTCTGATATCAAATTTTGGCCAAACCAGACCATCACTACCGGACATAACATTGGAAGTAATGCATCTTGTTTAAAGTGGCAATGAGTGTGGCATATTCTGTTGGAGTCACGATTGCCGTTACACCAAAACCCGCAGGTATTAGTAAAGAGACACATCGCACATTCCACGAAACACACGGGGAACACACAGCGAGCGTTGGATTATCCTTCTACACCGCCATTAATGGGGAGAGACCCAAGTGTGTTTGGAACTCGAGATTGTTGGAGTTACTATTGCCGTTACACCAAAACCAGCATGTATTAGTAAACAAACACATCACACATTCCACGAAACACGCGAGGAGTGTTGGATTATCTCTACACTACAATTAATGAGGAGCGCAAACTACAATTAATGAGGAGCGCAACATATTCTTCTTGCTGCACCCTCTTCGAAGTTTCCAAACATTCCAGCAGAGATTGAAACAAATCCCCATAAGTATCCGGACAACAATGTTGCTCGCTGCAGAGATTGAATCAAATCCCCATAAGTATCCGGACAACAATGTTGCTCGCTGTGCCTCCACGCCAAGGGCGTGCTTTGTCCCTAGGCTGCAAGTTCCCCTTCGCAGCGATCCCTATCCCCCTCTGCTACAAGTTCCCCTTCTCCGTGACTCCCACCCCGCTTCGGAGTCCGCGGGTGGCTCCCTCCATGACTGGCCGAAGAACCGACACGACCACTACGATCAGCTATCGAACCACCATTACATTACACGACCACTTCCGATATCAATATTAACATCACTAAAGCCTTTGCTATTTTTCATTAGAATGCAATTCTTCTTCATTAGATTGTCGCACTTATCTCAATTGCAGATTCTAATAATGTCAAACTAAAAAGAAAGAAAGCCTGGCCGAATATATCAAACATAATCACAATAAACAAATCTTCAGAAACAGGTACTGGGGTCTGCGAGACTGTAAACAGCGGAGTGGGTACCATTGAGGAGCTTGGAAACATGAGCCAAAGACCGAAGATTGGATTCAATGATCGTCTCTACAAATAAACACGCTTCCTCTTTTGTATTCCCTTGTGGTACATCTACCACGAACGATTCGATCACAATAGTTTCGGGTTTCCCATTGATAAGCCTCTCGTGCAGAGTTGTGATGGATCGATAATTGTTGAGCATATGTTCGCCCCCCACAATACTGAAGCTCAGAACATGCCGCTCGTCGTCCAGAATGTCCAGTCGCTCGGTACTGGTGGCCGCAGGAAGACCCGAAACAACACTAACTTCTCTGACGCAGCCAACCTTGAGATCCCCACGCATGAAGCAATTGCGGACGAAACTTTTGTATATTTGAGGCTGGTCGAATCTCCGAACCAGCGACCAGACAACGCTAACCGGCGCCTCCACTTGCTGTATCACCACAGATGAACACCTGCACTCTCTTGCCCCATCATGTGAATGAGAATGGTATCGCTCCATCATCTCCTGCAGCCATTCCCCATATCCTTCCTCCCCTTCCGAGTACTGCACGGCGCCCATCTTGCTAATTTGTTTCGAAACGCCGGACAATCTGAAACTTGGCTCCTCGTTGTCAATAGGTACCGAGATCAAATCCCGCGATGATCTCCACACCTCTTGAGGCTGCGTTTCATACATCATTGTCACAACTACGCCCTCGAACTACTTGTTCTTCAGTTCTGCAATTCTGCAGTTAGAAAGCCAGTTCTCACAGCTCATACAGAAAGCCAACGCTGGTCATGGAGGGAGCGCTACTTACTGCTCTGGGCTTTTCTTGTGTTGGGGTTGCTCCCTACTCATGCTTATATAGGTTTGAATCAGGTGGGCCTGCAAAAAAGTTTGGAGGCGAAAATTCCACTAGACAGGATGCTCTAAAACTCTGTCCAATATCCGTGCTGTCGTCGTTAGGTCTAAAATATTGACAGGATGATGATGTTGCACACACCTAATACATATATTAGCATCCACGAAAGTGGATGAGTTAACTTTTCATGGGAGTCACGTGGTCCACTTGCTCAACTTGCTCTTGGTACTCCAGAAGGATAGAGAGCTGTGCATAGTTTAGTTTATTGGTAGACCAATGGAGCCCAACAAAATCATGAAAATTTGTTCGCTGCTAAATTTTTGGGTCCATTTTGCGACCGGACTTTAACAAGTTGATGCGGTGTGTAGCTGTTCAGGATTGAAGATAGTTACACCGACATTGGGAGACTCTAGTTGCACCGACATTGGGAGCGTGAGAGCCAGAGGCAATTGCGCCAAAGCAAGCCTTTTCTTTTCCCGTCCACCCCGTATATATATATATATATAATTAAGTGAGGTGGTTCATTAACTCTGTTATGCATTTTTGGGGATTGTGTTTTACATGGTGTGAATATTTTTTTAGTATATTATTTATATATATCAAAATGTCATTTTAAAAAACATCATAGTTCACAGTTCACTGAAAATACATATCTTGTTATTTAATATATATAGATATATAAAATTATATTTAAATATTTATTATTGCAATAATTATATATAATTAATTAAGTGAGATGGTTCATTAACCATATTATCTATATATATAACTAGCAATTGTCCCAAAAGGTACAAAGAGAGGCCGATAGGATTATTAAATTAGAATTGTTGAATTTTTTTAGAAGAGATATTGGTTCAATCAGCGTAGTCGCCTACACTGCCACAACTCTTCTCGGTAAACCTGACAGCGATTTTGCTTTTGTGAAAAATTAAAATTTGCACCAGTAAACGTCACACATATACCTATACAACTGGATTGTTGATTGATATCTTTGGACGTTGAATAATTTAAGGTAAATCTATTCGCTATTATGCATTTGTGGAAAAATGAAAATTTGCACCAGTAAGCATCACAAATATATACAGTTGGATTGTTGATTCATACCTTTGGACATGCTCGATTAATGAATAATTTAGGGTATAATATATTACGTAAACAAAGGATCAAAGGGGGAAGGGGTGGGGTTTGTGTACTGGATCAAGCCTCTGAGATTCATGGGAGAAACGAAGGAAGAATCCCTGCCCAAAACCTCCTCTGCAATCATCCACTGTACCCTCTCAGTTGGATGAAATTTGTCCCAGTAAACATATTCCTTGGGATCCTTGCAGATTGAGCACCCTGGATCCAACCCACAGCCTACATGGCCATTGTATGGACCATCTCCACAGAAAACTTGTTGACCCACCCCGTACCTCCTAGTCTTCGTCATCCAAAATGAGGTCTAGTCTGCAGCACCCTAGGCCGATGGCCTAGGCTGCCCTGGTTCGAGTCCTCCTGCCGACGGAACCCTCCTCGCTCTCTTTTTCACATCCCCCCTCAGGTGAGAAAGGATCCATAACCCTATATAATCTTATTAATGAATATTATTATATATAATATTATATTAATATTAAGGTTTAATCCTATTCATATTACCAAGAATAATTTAAGAGAGTCATAAACTAAGCAATATGGGGATTAACAAAAAAAATTAATTAATTAATCTATAAATAAATAAAAATAATTTTTTAGGAAGAAAGTGCAGGAATCTAGCATCTGTTGATACTCCAGCCGTCATCTCTATTTAAATTAACAAGTCTTTTTTTCAATTTCTAAGGCCTCTCTAAATTTACGATAATGAAAATGGTCAATCCTCGCAATGACCTTAGCCTCTTCAATGGAGATGTGATGATTGGTTTTTTCTGCATGCTCTACCAAAGCGGAGGAGCGAGACCTTCCATGCCTGATGTCGGCAACATGTTCACAAATCCTTTGGTTAATGGATCGACCGGTCTCACCAATATAAGGAGCTCGACAAGAATAGGGAATGATATAAACACCCTTCTAATCCTTGGGGTTAATCGGGTCCTTAACAAAATGAAGAGAACTTCATATAGTGTTAAGAGGTCTAAAAGAAGAATGAATCTTATGCTTCCTCAAGATCCTAGCGATTTTATCCGTGGTCCCTAGAATAAAGGGAAGATGAACACTGGAAGACCAATCCTTGGGGTCAATCTTACTCTTAGGACCCTTTTCAGCATTTTGAAAAGCCTTAAGACCTTGAGACCTACTATAACCATTCTTATTAAAAACTTCCAGGAGGTCAGTTTTCTCATCTTCAAGGTGATTTTCGTCATAAACTTGCAACGCCCGCCGAAGTAGCTAAGGTGTTGAGAACGCCTATCTTTTGAGCAGGAAAATGATGGGAGCTAGCATGGACTTAAATTGAATTTAGTTATTTTAGAGATGTTACAATGTTTAACATTTTGACTTAGTCAAATTAAAATTAAAATATAAAATATAAAATTTTCCAACCCATGGTTTTTCCTTATTATATTTTTAATCTATGGTTTTTTCCCATGGTATTTTTCTCTAATGTGAGTTATTTAAAGGTTAATATTTAAACTAATCTAAATTCATTTTAACTCTACATCTACCAAATGCCAAAAAAATCAAATCTCTTTTCACACTTAAAAAATCAATACCTCAAAAAAAAAGTCCCTCTTAACACATAATAAACCTACAACTAAAAATAAATCTAAACTAATTTTTAAATTTAAAATTTAAAATTTATATTTCAATTAAATTATAAAAATAAATTAATAATACATTGCATTTAAAAAATAAAAATAAAAATAAAAATCCTCAAAAATCTTTGCTTTTCTGAGCTTTTTTCTTTCGATCTTTGGTTTTTATGATTTTTTCGTGCTTTCTTGATTTTTTTTGCATAGAATCTTTTTTGAGCTTTTGTGCTTTCTTGACTTTCCGTGCTTTCTTGATTTTCCATTGTTTTGTTTTCTGGTTCAGATCAACGGTTGAAAGTGTTTCATCTGATCTAACAGATCAGAGTAAAAGTGTTGAAGAAAAGTTGATGCATAGGAAAGGCCTATCGGCCTAAGGATCAACGGTTGAAAGTGTTTCATCTGATCTAACGGATCAGAGTAAAAGTGTTGACGAAAAGTTGATGCATAGGAAAGGCCTATCGGCCTAATTATATTTAAATATTTATTATTAAAATAATTAAATATAATTAATTAAGTGAGACGATTCATTAACTATGTTATGTATTTTTGGGGATTGTGTTTTATATGGCGTGAATATTTTGATTTTAGAATTTAGTATATTATTTACATATATCAAAATGTCACTTTAACATCATAGTTCAGTTAAAATATATATCATGCTATCTAATATTGTGATTGTAAAAAAAAAAACTAACCCATTATATTATACTTATTTGTTTATCAACACCATATGTGCATCAGTTACCCAAAAAGATAGGAAATATAAAACCAAAAACATCCAAAAAGATGAATACTATATGACTGGAAGTTTCCGAGTTTCATGGAATTCATCATTGATGTATACAACATAGTAGATCTCCCTTAGAGGGTATCCAAAACATTTTTTGATTTGCCACTCCATTTTGTTCTCTGTATATATGTCCAAAATTCCCCTCACCAAAAAGCTCAACCATGTTGTTGATTATTTATAGCTAATGAGATAGTAAAGGAGGATCAAAAGTTGACTTCTTTAAAACCTAATCAATCACCCCTTTAGAATCTCCAAATATGTTCAAATGTCAATGTAAAGCCACTTAGCACAATAAAGGACACCCCATAGAGCAATGATTTCTGCCCTCCTGTTGGAGTCGATGCCACAATTCCAACAAAAATTATAATATTGTCATAGCCTAAAGACAATGTATGCCCCACACCCACATGAATTATTTGTCACAGATCCATCGAAAAACCCACAAGGTATATAGGCCATATATCCATAAGCCCAAATTAATTAAAATAAGCATATATCTTAAAGCATGTCCCATAAATATCTAGTGGCTTATCCTCAGAAACACATTTATTTCTACATCTCCATATACCACACATAACTTAAAAATGAAGAGATTCCTAAACCTTATATTCCTTCATCCAGTCCATAATACATGCTCCCACAGATGTAAGATTCCAACTTGCAGCAATTTTTAAGGTGTCATAACAATAATCCAAATCGATTCTAAAAATGGGCATGTGAGGAAAATGTGAATCACATCCTCTAGACACTGTAAGTACAAAATGCATCTGCCTGGACCAATAAAATCCCTATGGCATAAATTATCCCATTTGAGAATTTGGTTATGCCATGCAAGCCATCCCAAACTTATAAGCTTTAAAGATAAGTTACATTTCCATATTTTACAGAACCACCATTTTTCCTCCTTGTTTTGTTTTGCCATATAAATATACCGATAAACATATCTAACAAAAATTTGTCCTCGTTCTATCAACCCCTCCCAAAAGAATTCGTCCATATTTTCCATCCAAAATAATACTTGCAAAACTTAGATTTTGTATATATTTATCTCATTCCACAACCATATCCCCATATAAACCCACAAACCTAGAGAATATAGACAAAAAATAAAAAAATAAAAAATAAAAAATGCAACCTATATTTGTTTATATAATAATACGAAAATTATATAAATATATAATAAAAAAATTAACAAAATATAACCCCAATCTCCCATCGCAAGTTCCCGATTCTGATTTTCATAAAATCATTCTAAATGTAGAAAATCGATTGAGAAACCCAAACCCTAATCCACTCCATCATAGACCAAACTCTCCATTAACTTTTTATCCCAAATACCAACCAAAATTTCAATATTCTTAATGCCCAACCCCTTCCGCTTTCCTTTTTGAAATGTCCAACAACTTAACAAGATTAAATTTATTTTTTCTCGTTTACCGCTACCCAAATGAAGTTAGAAATGATAAAATTAATCATGAAATTTATCCAATTGATGATGAGATGAGACGTGGTAAAAAAGCATCCAATATACTGCAAAATCGATTGAATTTACATGTTTTTATACAAGTGTGAGTGTACCTTTTTTATATATATTTTTTTCAGCACGTAGTGTACCTTTTTTATATATATATATATATATATATATTATTTTAGTAATTACAATTTCTATATATATATATATTATTTTAGTAATTACAATTTCTATTTTAAATAAATTCAAACTAGTTAACAATATTCAAAATATTATATCTACTTAAATTCCCTTTATGTTAAAATTTTAATTTAAATAACAAAACATTAAATTTAAATCTAATGAAGAATTATATGAAAGAGAAAGAGCCAACAAAATATTTTTTTTAATTTTATTTTTAAATTGGATTACTTTTCTATGTAAAGAGAAAGAGCCAATAAAACATTCTTTTTTTAAATTAGGTTACTATTCTATGTAAATGGAAATCGATCACTCGCGTTAATGAATTTGTTATAATGATGATTAATGTCTATTAAAATCAATATGGTTTATCAAATTTTAAGAAGGTAAGAGATTAATTGATATTTGAAGTGTTCTCATCATTATAGTTATGATGATTTTACAAGTAAAAAATGTTCTTAGTGTGACAAATATTTTGAAATTTAGAAAACATGTGAACAAAAGTGTGACAAACTCTTTCATCCCATGGCATTTTGGGAATTGACCAATGCCCAATTTCACTTTGAAACTCATGAAAATTAGTTCTTATCATAACAATATTCATTTTCTTCTTCACACTAGCCATCACAAATAGATCATTATGGTTTTCAAGATTGAGATTGATCACCTCCTTATAATATCTTAGTTTAGTGTTGCCTCTAATTCTTTATCGCCCCACAACTTACCCTTCAATTTGGAAGTAATACTATTTTTAATATTATTCTTATTATTCAAGGTGATATTCTTATTTCTTTAATAATAATAATAATAATAACCATCACAATATAATTAAATTATGAATAAATTTATAAAATAATCCAATTAGAAGATAATCTTATAAACTCAAATTACATAGCTCGATAAATATACATGCTATAAATATTTAAATATATTCAACATAGAGTATATTTACATTCCAATAATAATATAGTTTTAATATACAAATAGTATTCATCTTCATCTTCATGACACAAAAATCAAATTAGATGATTTGAAATAATAATAAGTATAATGGTTTAAAATTTGGATTTTGATTATTAAAATGTATTTTCTCATATTATATACACTCAAATTACATAACTCCATAGATATAGATGCTATAAATATTTAAAATGTTCAATATAGAGTGTATTTAAAATGTTCAATATAGAGTGTATTTATATTCCAGTAGTAATATAATTTTAATTTTTAAATAGTATTCATCTTCATGACACAAAAATGAAATTAGATGATTTGAAATAATAATAAGTATAATGGTGTAATATTTGGATTTTGATTATTAAAATGTGTTTTCTCATATTATATAAGTGTGTGAGAGAATAAGTGTGTGTGAGAGTTAAGATATATATTCAAATAAATTTTTTTAATTTATTTGTAAATATATTAGTGTAAATAAGAGTGGGAGGAGGGGAGAGCTATTATTAAATTTTGAAGGAAGCATTGTGGATAAATTTTTGTGGGGTTTTGGGTAGAAATCCAATGACCAGATAGAGATGTATGGGGTTTTTTTGGGGTAAATCTAGCTCATGACAGTCGCATTCGAGACATTATCATTCTGGGTGATTCTTTCCTAATTATTTGATATCTGAGAAGTGGAACTCCTCCAAAATATAATACATTAAGCCTTTTGTATCATTGAATTAAAAGTATTCTTCTCTCCTTCTCTAGATCTTCCTTCTTCCATATCCTCAGAAATCTTAATTCTGAGGCAGATCTCCAAGCCAACAAGGCTTGCCTTCTGGATGAAGGTCAAATAGAAGTCAATGGAATGAGAGGGTATGTTTCAATCCCATAATGTGTTCATGTTTGGCTACCTTATGCCCCTCATTTCTATTTCCCTCCCCTTTAACCCATTGTGCCCCCCTTCTATCCCGATCTCCTTCTCTCATCTCATTGTCATTTATGTTATATGTATCATCACTTTGAATCCCCCATTCCCCTCTTTATGATTTTGAAGGAAATCATCTATCAGCTTGACGTAGAAAGGTATGGTTGCTGGCTTCATGCAAGCATGTTTAAATTAACAACTTCTCTGTGGAATAGACTCGATCATAGTCCTGATCCCATGGCCAGTTATAGATGCATCTCCTTAGATTGATTTATGACGATTGCTTTGCCTTAGGGTACTAGAAATAATAATGTTGAATTATAAGCTCATGCATGGCTCCCATGGTGCGATGAGAATAAATTTTGTTGTGGAAGCACAACCACATCCATGTCCTACGAGTCAAGTTGGTTCAAAAACCTCAATTCCCTGTTGAATTTGAAGTGGATTTCCTTTGTATCAAGGGTGGCATCCAGACGCTGGTATAATTGGAAGCTCAATGATGAGCTTCAAGTAATTCTATGGAATTTATTATACTGTGAGAACCGAGTGTGAATTCAGCATCACTGCAGCTGGGTGACTTGACATCTTTCCCTTTCAGGGTAAGAGAAGAAAATAATTTTATGATCTTCTTAGGATTATGAGACATTAGACCAGCGTTGACATCTTCTTTGTCCAAGATCTTCGCTTTGTCATCATTCTTGTTGTTGATTAATTGGAGGTGGCATGCCCCTTCTTGCTGGGTTCTGACCCTGTAAGTTGTTCTTTCAACTCAATTTGTTTTCTCTGGATGCTCTATCAGACTCTATTGGTCACTGTGTATTATCCTATCTCTCTTCAATTATTTTCACTCTACTTTCCAGCTGCTATAGTCTCGCTCTCTTATAATTAGCATAAATCTTCCCTCTCCATGGGTTCTAACTCTCCAACATTAGACTCCTTGGCCTCCATGGTGTGTGACCACTGTAGAAAAGAACATGAAGCCATCAATTCTAAAATATATAACTTGCATGTAAATATGTACCAGCATCAGACCTATGAGTGCAATTCTTTTGAAATTATAGTGGCTTAATGTTGTTGAGAACTTCTGGAAACCTATGTATTTTGTTCAAAGAGCTTGACATTTCAGGTGAACATTTCACCCATCTTCATCAGTTAAGCTTCTTGCCCCTGAAGATGGGTTAAGTGTTCACCCAAAATGTCGGGCTATTCGAACAAAATACACAGGTTTCCAGAAGTGCTCAACAACATTATGTTACTCACTAAGGAAATATACATGCCATAATTATAGTGCCTCTTCAACAGAGAATTTCTCACATAGAAGATGAAGTGGATGCGTCGCATAGTATCATCAGGTATCTCAATCTCTAGGGCGTTCAACCAGATAGTCCACTCATAGGGCCTCCAGAGATATCGACCTTAACATGCCAACCAACTCTACATATTAATCAATGTTGTAATGTTTGGCTTCAAATATATGTGTTTTTTGTTCCAATTTTTCCACATATACTCTTCTCACCAAATAAGAGTATTCTATGATTTGGGTTTTTTGATGTAATCTGGGCAAGGGCAATTAGACATAAATTGACATCCTAGATATCTTTGAGAAAACTATCAATTTAATCCGCTCAAGTATTTTCTGCGTCTGGATGCGGATTTAATACAAAAAGTACTCATTTTAGTAAAAAAATAAAAAATAAAATAAAATGTTAGCGTAAATGATCAAGTTTAAAGTCAAAGTTCAACAAGTGAATGGCTAGGTATGTATGATGTAAATATATCTATATGGATAATGTGATAGGCTTGCTATAATAAATTCAAGTTATGTAATACTACACTGAAATATAATATATAATGATCAAATATGGCCATAGAGAGCATGGAAGTGGTTAGGATTCCACTAGACAAGAAGTGTAAAGAGGATATGGAAAAGTAAATCATTAATTTCCATGTGTCACCCTTAAATCTCATCTCATTTTTTCCATGGGTTTTAATGAAACCATCCACCTCCATTGACTTCTAAAACCAACTATTGAGTGCATGTAAATGTTTGGTGGGAAGTATTCTCATAAAGTTATGGAAGAATGGATTGAATACAATCATTAGAGTCCTACATTTCTCTTGTCAAAAACAATGTCATTTACATTCGCTTGAACATTCATTCTAGCACTCTCACATTCATTCTATAAGCTCATCATGTTGTATTCTCCATTGTTAACCATGAACCATTAGAAATTTGAATAAGGGAAACATTGTGAAGAGGAAATTATAGGCTTTGGTGAAAGATAGATTGTTGTAGTTGAGTGTAGAGGCTATAAAATTTAAGAAGCCTTCACACCTTATGTACTCATTTCTCTTTGGGTGCCTAAGAGAAAAATATTATTCTTCCAGGAAATTCCTATAAAGCATATAGTATATTGGGCTCTTTCTTCCCATATTAAAGTGCACTAGAGGGAATAATATTCGTAAGAGACCATTGAGTAAGGAATTCCTTGTGTTTTGTGGGGTAGTGGGAGAGAGTGCCATGGTTTTTTGAACATTGGATTAAATTCCCGAAGAGTTTTATAATAAGTAGATTGTATAAGCATGGGATAACATTGGTTGGATTGAGAGTGATAGAAGATTTTATCTTGGTTACATGTCCCCAGAGGTGTCATTTCCTATGTTGGGGTGATATCTACATTGCATGCCTGCAATTTAGTGGAAAATTGTTCATATGCATCTCTTCTTGGATCAACTATTGTTAAAATATAAGTGCTCTATTATTGTTTATGAATAAATTAATGTGACTCTATATGATGGAAATCTATGTATTTTGCATGTTTAGTATGATTATTGTTGTTTTTCCACAATCTTGGGTCTAGATAGAATCTTAGAATCTATGACGCTACCAAACCAAGAATCACAATGATGCTACTTTGCACAATGGAATATAAACAACAGCAAATATACTAGTGCACAAAATATGGACAAATATTTTCAATTTTTAACCCAACTTCATTATATTAATCAACATATAATACAACCGTCTAGGGCTCCCATACCAGGGATAACGGACCACATACATCCACTGATACAATATACAAAATTGGGGCTTGGTGTAAGTTCGTCGACAACCAATCTACCTCAACAAGATAGTTTGACCATCCGGATGTCGCATGCTCTCTCAATTCCTCTCGGTCGTACCCTGTACCTTCTCGGTCCTTCAGCTCCTAATCTACAACACTGCCCCTACCAATGATCCAAGTCCATCTGATCACTGAACCTCGACTATATAATCTTCTCACTCATTGTGCACTCATCCATCAATGCATCAACACTTCAAGACTCCTGTCTAGTTGTTGATCCAGGTGGATGTTGGTGGCCACCTCTCAATTCCACTTGGACCCCCACCATTGTTTCTTTAAGTTTTTCAGTTTCTTTAATTGTAGCAAAATTTACTATTTTTAGCATTTTTTCGGGTCCTGAGCTTCCAGAGTTGTTTGAGGCCTTAAACGACGTTTTTTGGGAAAACTCAGAGCAACATGGGTCCATGGATCGATGTTACTCATCCCAAGGTTGTAGTTCTCAGACATATCTTTCTAACGAGGTATTGTGCGCGTCAAATGGAGATCGCATGCCAAAGTTACGACCCCGGGAAGTTGATGTACCAATTTACCCAAAACAGGGCCCATAGTTTGGCGCTTCATCTCCTAGGGTTAGGTTTTTGGATGTTTAAGTTTTTCCATTGTTTCTCAAGAATAAATAGGCCTTCAAGCCTCATTGTAAGACAATTCAGAGGCATGTAGCTGCCACATCTCTTCTCAGAGATAAGCTACCATCGCCCTAGCTAGTTTATTTCTATTTCTGTTTTTTAAGTATATTTCAGTATTTTATAGTAATGAAATGAAGCATTATTTCTGTTGCATCCCTGTATGTATGGTTATATCTATAATTTGTTACGTTCATGTTTAAATCTGGATTAGTGGTATCAAAGCGGTCTGCTCTTTCTCTATCTTTCTTTGCGTGTCCCCAACGAGGTCGGGATATAAGGAGTTAGGGCTTGAACTAGTTGAACCTTTGCAAGACCAGCCTCGCAAATCCCGACAGCCTCCCATGGTGGATGAAAAGAAAGATGAGGGGGTAGGAGATCCTATCAAAATATTTCTAAAAGAGGCCCTCGAGCGACAAAGGAACGCAATGATGAACAACTTTGCCCAGATCCTTCAGCGGCTACCCAGGGGCGACACATCTACTTCCAGCAGCTACTCTGGAAGCTTCACACTCTTTAAAGTACAAGTTAACTTTGAAATTCCCATATTTGAGGGTTAGATAGATGCAGACGCCGTACATAAATGGTTAAATATGCTAGAAGGGTATTTTTCTGTTCATGATTTTTTTGGCCAGGAAAAGATTACTTCTGCTCTTCTCAAAGCCGCCCCCCATGTCAAGGACTGGTGGGAAACCTACTATGAGCAGAAGGATGAAAGTACAGCCTCACTATTTTCAGCCGCATCCACTTGGAATTCATTCTGGGCTGCCATCAAGGATCAGTACTACCCTGTCGGAAGCTATGAGGATCAATACATAAAGTGGACCATGCTACGGCAAGGAAGGGACCAAGACGTGCTGGAGTTTACCAATATTTTCCATACCCTTCACACAAAGTTGGGTATCAAAGATTCAGAGCAGCATTTGGTACTCAAATATCGTGGTTGCCTGCACAGGTACATCCAGGACGAAATAGAATTCCTGAACATCTCCTCACTCGGCATGACATACTAATATGTCGCCAAGGTCGAGCAAAAGTTTAAACAGAAGAAGAGAGACTTTGGATCTGCGAATCCGAAGCAAGGGAAAGGTTCCTCCAAACCGCAGAACAAAGGACAAAGCCAAGGCGGGGTGGCCCAAGACAACCTGCCAAAGCTGCAAGTAAAGAACAATGTCGTGAAGCCGAAAAAGGACACGGGAAAGTGGTGTGAGTTCCATAAGAGCTCCACTCACAACACAAGTGAGTGTTAGGCCAAGTAGTCACTAGTGGCCGAGCTAAAGGTTTTAGAATCAGATGCATGTTTCGACTCTGAGTCAAAAACCGACAAGGGGAATGACAAAGGGAAGCAGATTATCGATGCAGAGCCCAACGCCGCCGTTTCCACCATGAAGATCCAGAAGGAGGAACCCAAAGATCCAGAGGAGGAGGAGTGCCTATTCCACTCCCAGATGTGGGTAAAGGGCTCCCCACTACAATTCATTATCGACAGAAGAAGCCAAAAGAACCTCATTCCAGTAGATGTCATGAAGCGTCTGGGCTTACTGACCACAACACATCCACAACTGTACACTATTGGGTGGCTTCACCAAGGATGGGATCTTCGTGTGAGCCAGCAATGTCGATTTCCATACAACATCAAGCCCTTCACAGATGAGATATTGTATGATGTTGTTCCCCTTGATGTTTTTGATGTACTATTAGGCCAACCATACTTGTAGAAGTGAAATGTTATTTATGAATCAAGGCCTCATGTTGTTATTGTTACTTGGGGAAATAAGTTGTATAGGATACCGGATGTAGCACCGCCTACCGCCATCTCTTTGGTTACTACAAGACAATGCAGTAAGCTCATTTCCAAAACCAGGAAAATTTTTTTCCTGATGATACGCCCTTAAGGAAAGAAAAAGGTGGTGGCCATGACCTCCAGATAGGGCCCCTCCGCACGACAACTACAGATTGACAAGGTCATGGAGGTGTACGAGGACATCTTCACCTCCCCCACAGGGGTTCCTCTGCACTGTCAGGTCAAGCACTCCATCGATCTGACCCCAAGTGCATCACTGCCCAATGGACCAATCTATCGGTGCTCCGTTATGGAGAATGATGAAATCAAGAGGAAGATTCAGGAGTTACTGTAGAAAGGTCACATCCTTCTGAGTTCATCACCCTGTGGGAGCCCGATCATGTTGGTACAAAAGAAGGATGGGACTTGGAGACTCTGTATTGATTATTGGGCGCTTAACAATATCACTGTTCGGAATAGGTACCCGATCCCATGGATTGATGACCTCCTAGACCAACTGAAGGGGGGAAAATATTTCAGCAATGTCGATTTGAAGTCAGGATATCACCAGGTACCAATCGAATGCTCCGATGTGTGGAAGACTGCCTTCAAAGCCAAGGAGGGCCTTTTCGAATGGTTGGTTATGCCTTTCAGGTTGACGAATGCTCCTGCAACCTTCATGAGGCTAATGGATGACATATTGCGACCATTCACCAACTCATTTGTAGTGGTATACTTGGATGACATCCTAATCTTTAGCGAGAGTTGGGAAGAGCACCTCCACCACATCCGACAGGTTCTCCAAACATTGCGGCAACACAAGTTATGTGCCAATTTGGAGAAATGCACTTTTGGCATGACCCAGGTTTAGTATCTGGGATACATTATTGATGAAAGAGGTGCATGTGGATCGAGCCAAGATCCAAGTCATTCGGGATTGGCCATCTCTATTCACTCTAACAGAGCTCCGCAACTTTTTGGGTCTTACCAACTTCTACCGCGGGTTTGTGTTGGGATTTTCTCATATCACTTGGCCCTTGAGTCAAGTCACCAAGGGAGGAGTGAAAGAAAAATTCTTTTGGTCTGAATCTCAACAAAAGGCATTCACAGAGTTGAAACATCACCTCTACTTGGCACCAGTGCTCACATTACCAGACTTGCAACAACCATTTGAGATCGAGATAGATGCCTCTGACTATGATATTGGGGCAGTCCTTACTCAACATGAGCATCCAGTGGCATATCACAGTGAGACACTTTAAGACACAGTCTGGAAGTATCCCACTTATGACAAAGAGATGTATTCCATTGTGCAGGCCTGTCGACAATGGAAGCATTACATTTTGGGGAAGGAAACTGTCATCCACATAGACCACTGACCCCTGTAGTTCATACAGACCCAAGGGAAATTGTAGAATGATCACCATAAAAAGTGGTCCACATACCTAAAATAGTTCCATTTGAATATCAAGTATAATAATGGAAGCACCAATAATGTTGCAGATTGCCTCAGTCGACCACCGATCATAGCATTAACCGTCGTGCTCAACACTTGTGGGCACGAGACTTCTGATTGGCCACTTCTCTACAAAAGCGACCCATAATTCGGCCACACATACCAGACACTCTTGGAGGGTCAGCATGTTCCATATTTTCACCTCCAAGATGCCCTGTTATGCCACCTAGGTCACCTTTGTGTTCCTTCAAGCGAGCGTGCCAAGATGATTTGGGAAGCACACTACAGTCAGGTTGTTGGGAATTTCGGGGTTGAGAAAATGGTGGCAGTAATGTAGAAGTATTTATATTGGCCGAATCTTCGATAGGATGTCGGGAAGTACATGAGATTCTGCACTTCTTACGCCATTACCAAACTAACCATCAAGAAGCAAGGCCTCTATAACCCGTTGCCTACCCCTAGTCAACCTTGGGAATCCATCTCCATGAATTACATGTTGGGCTTTCCTTCTACTAAGCATGGAAATGACTGTGTTTTTGTGGTCATCGGCATGTTCTCGAAGAGGGCCATTATGATGGCCTGCAGCAAGAATATCACAACAGAAGCCACTGCTAAACTCTTCTTTGAAAAAGTGTGGGTACACTTTGGGATCCCACAGTCTATCATCTCAGATCGGGATAGTAAGTTCCTTAGTACATTTTGGTCCAGTCTCTGGTCGATGCTGGACACCAAACACACTAAGTCCACAACCTTCCATCCCCAAACTAATGGCCAGACCATTGTCAATAGGATGATCGTACACGTTTTGTGCATGTACAACTCAAAGAATCCACGCACATGGGATGAGAGCCTCCCCTATGTTCAACACATATATAACCGAGCTCTCCATAGCTCGACTGGCCACAACCCTTTTTAGGTGGGCTTGGGATTCCAGCCACTATATCACATTGAAGTGGCCATGCCATTTGCAGCTACTAAGGAAGATTTAGCTCATGTCCAGTCCAAAACAGATAAGGAAAACAACTTCATTGAGCACATCCAACATATCCACCAGTAGGTCCAAGACATTCTCGAGAAATCAAATTCCAAGTACAAGTAGTGACATGATCAGCATCAGGTGCCACACAAGTTTCAGGTGGGTGACAAAGTCTAGTTTCATTTGCAAAAGGAACACCTTACCGAAGCCTATCGCAAACTCAGACCACTATGATATGGTCCTTACACCATTACCAAGGTTGTGGGATACAATGCATAGAGCTAAGCATTCCTCCATTCCTTGGCCTACACCCAGCGTTCAATGTGGACCACCTTCAGCCATACTTTCCACCATTACTCGACACATCCGACATTGCAGAACAACTCACACCAACAGAGTTAAATCGAGATTGCATGGAACAAGCTACAACTGTTCCGATAACGGAAACATAGATCAAGAACACTCGCCAACAGAATATCCAACTGTATCGAGTTGTCAAAGCAGACCAACTCCTTCACCAAGGAAAGTGGCTCACTAGGGACCAAGTTCAACAAAAGTTTCCTCATCTCATGGAGGAACTCAATGCAATGGGGACCATTGCTTCCTAAGGGGGGAGGAATGATCCAGGTGGATATTGGTGGCCACCCACTAATTCCACTTGGACCCCCACCATTGTTTCTTTTAGTTATTTAGTTTCCTTAATTGTAGCACAGTTTACTATTTTTAGCAGTTTTTCAGTCCTGAACTTCCGGAGCTGTTTAAGGCCATAAATGACGTTTTTTTTGGAAACTTGGGGGTAACATGGGTCTATGGACCAATTTTTTTCATCCCAAATTTGTATTCCTCAGATATATCTTTCTAACAATGTATTGTGTGCGTCAAACGGAGATCGCATGCCAAAGTTACGACCCCGGGAAGTTGATGTACCAATTTACCCAAAACGGGGCCCATAGTTTGGCGCTTCATCTCCTAGGGTTAGGTCTTTGGATGTTTAGGGTTTTCCATTGTTTCTCAACAATAAATAGGCCTTCGAGCCTCATTGTAAGATAGTTCAGAGGCATGTAGCCACCACATCTCTTCTCAGAGATAAGCTACCATCGCCCTAGCTAGTTTATTTCTATTTCTATTTGTAAGCATATTTCAATATTTTACAGTAATGAAATGAAGTATTATTTCTGCTGCATCCCTATATGTGTGGTTATATTTGTAATTTGTTGCGTTCCTGTTTAAATCTAGATCAGTTGTTGACAACTCCACTTGTGAACAACTCTCAATCTTCCCACTTCTTCTCCTCATCTACTCAGGGACTTCATCCCACTACGATCATCTTGTGCTGCTCCAATGAAGACCAACATAGGGCATGGAGGGATGCCACTTATCAATGTAAGATGTCCATCTCCCACGATGAACACATGCTCCTCAACTGCTCCTCTGGTTCGTCAACTCTTGAGCTCAACAACTGCCACTCTAGAAACTACTTTTTTTCCATCAAAGTGTTGCACACGAGCTCTAACTTGGGCACTATTATTTTGTCCTCCAGTAGACGGTAAATTCCCAATCACTATCCACACTTGGTCCACTCTCACACTTCCCTTAACCAGCCCACGAGTGACCAAGTTTGTTGTAGCATCTGCTCCTAGTTAGGGCATCCAACACCTAGGAAATCCCTCTAGATGGATGCTAACAGACTTCTTTAATCAATCCTTTCCTAGGACACTCATCACCTAGCATCCAAACATCAACCAAGGTCACATCTGCAACTCCCTGATGCTGCCACTTTTCCTTGGGATTTGTGGTTGCATTGGTCTAGTTAGGGAACAAAAAAAGCAACCCCAACACACTGTCCAAACACCGTGTTACCCTTCTATACTTCCTGCCTTCCTTTGCTTCCCTTACCAACCCTATCTTCACACTGTTACATTCCTTGAGCACATCTGCAAGGTCCTCTACAACTCACAGATTAGCTACAACAAAGGATCTGCTCATTGTTTAAGGGTTAAAACCCTCTGTCTACGTTGTGGTGGCTCCTTAAAGACTACAGTTAGGTGAGAGGGTCCTCACTAAGCCTCTAATCCCTCCAAAAAATCTCCATGCATGTTGTTGTAGCATCACCACACCTGCGGCCCAAAATAAAAGCAAACAAAGCACAAAAAACACCCAAAATTACCTCTATTTTCCTGTGGCTTGATTTGGCTAATGAAACAAACCTACATAGCTCACAAACTTCCTTTATGTCACCCTTCAGGTTGATTCAGGGCTGAAACCTTCTCCATAGAGAAATACGCACCAAAACGCAGAGAAAAAACCTCTCCAAAACTCGGTTGCCTGTCTCCTTATCCT
The DNA here is from genome assembly GCA_031772625.1 of Pinus tabuliformis. Taxonomy (NCBI): domain Eukaryota; kingdom Viridiplantae; phylum Streptophyta; class Pinopsida; order Pinales; family Pinaceae; genus Pinus; species Pinus tabuliformis. The sequence goes on from CM062809.1 coordinate 519,721,198, forward strand.
TCCTTTAGATCCGCACTTCAAACTCAGAGGTATATTGATGTTTTATGCACTTGGGATATATTCTAAGCCTCCACAAATGAGATCTATTTATACTAATTCATGTGGCTTCCCTAGTGGGCTTGACGAGATGTCATAAGGCCTATTATGACTCTAGCCGACCTCAAACATGAGCCACAAACCCATACTATATCTTCAAAGATTCATAACTCCACTTTGAAAACTCATAATTCAATGATTCTTGATGTGTTGGAATCGTCTCAATATCCTCTATCATTTCCATCCATCACATGTCAAATTCTCATCACGGTTTTGGCCCAAACAATCAATGGGTGAAAAAAGCCAAGCTTGGGTTTCAAGCCCACATTCCCACTTGTGGAGCTCCTTCCTCCAAACCTTCAATCCTCAAGGCTTGGAGTCCCTCCCAAGCTACAAAAATCAACGCTCCCTCTTAGCGAGGGAGGTACTTCCAAGACTAGGAAGTAACCATCATCATCGATGACACTAGCCCATCTGGCGTCCATCACTGCAACATACCCTATAGAATGAACTTGACAATTGATCCATGTGGATATTGGTGGCCACCTGCCTATTCCACCTAGACCTCCAGTTGGTTTCATTTGTTTCCTTGTTTATTTCATCATTTACTATGTTTAGTAGTTCTGGATCAGTTTTGACCCCCTAAACGACGTTTTTTTTTTTAGGTCTACAACTTGACTATAGCCATAGGCTAGGGCCTGCAAAAAAGATAGTAGTACTCAGAGAGATATTTCCAACAAGGTATCATACATGCCCAAACAGAGATAATATGACCAAGTTATGACCCCGAGAAGTTGGCTACCCAACTAACCCCAACGAGGCCCACAAACTCTTGGCATTACATCTTCTGGGGATAAGGTTTTTGTTGTTTAGCGATTTTCCTTGTTGTTCAATAATAAATAGGCCCTTGAGCCTCATTGTAACACAGTTTAGAGGCATGTAGATGCCACATATCTTCTTAGAGATAAGCTACCATCGTACGAGCTAGTTTATTTCCATTTTGTTTGTAAGCATATTTCAGTGTTTTGATATTAATGAAATGAAGTGTTATTTATGCTGCATCTATGTATTTATGGTTATATCTATAATTTGTTGTGTTCCTGTGTAAGTTTGGATTAGTGGTATCAGAGCGGTCTACTCTTTCTCTATTTTTATTTACATGTCCCCAGTGAGGTCAGGGTATAAGGAGTTAGAGCTCAAACTGGTTGAACATTTGCAAGACTAGCCTCGCAAACCCTGACGACCTCCCATGGCGGAAGAAAATAAAGATGAGGGGGTAGGAGATCCTTTCAAAATATAGCTCGAGGAAGCTCTCAAGCGACAGAGGAATGCGATGATGGATAAATTTTCTTAGATCCTTTGACAACTACCCACAGGTGATGCATCTTCATCCAGCAACCATTCTTGAGGCGCAACCCCTTTTAAGGTACACATTAACTTTGATATTCCCATATTTGAGGGCCAGATAGATGTAGACATCCCAGATAAATGGTTGAATCTATTGGAAGGATATTTTTCAATTCATGACTTTTCCAATCGAGAAAATATTACCTTTACACTTATCAAAGCTGCCCCACACGTCAAGGACTAGTAGGAAACCTATTGTGAACAAAAGGACGAGAGAGAATCCTCACTATTTTTAGCCGCACCCACTTGGGATTCTTTCTGAGATGCCATCAAGGAACAATATTACCCTGTTGGTAGCTATGAAGATAAATACATAAAGTGGACCACGCTACGACAGGGAAGGGACCAAGATGTGTTGGAGTTCACAAATATTTTCCATACCCTCTACACGAAGTTGGGTATCAAGGATTATGAGCATCATTTGGTACTCAAGTACCACGGTTGTCTACACAAGTAAATCCAGGATGAGATGGAGTTCTTGGACATCTCCTCATTCAACATGGCATACCGATACACTGTCAAGATTGAGCAGAATTTTAAACAAAAGAAGAGATACTTTAGATCCGTGAATCCGAATCAAGGAAAAGGCACCCCCAAACCATAGAGAAAAGGCCAAAGCCAAGGTAGGGTGACCTAGGACAACTCGCCAAAGCTGCAAGAAAAGAACAACACCACGAAGACAAAGAAGGACACGAGAAAATGGTGTATGTTCCATAAGAGCTCCACTCAAATCACAAGTGAGTTCTGGGCCAAGCAATCATTGATGGCTGAGCTGAAGGATTTCGATTCAGGTGCATGTTCTGACACTGAGTAAGAACCCAACGAGGGGAATGAAAAAGTGAAGCATATCATTAATGTGGAGCCCAGTGCCATCGTGGCCACCACCAAGATCAAAAGAATGAGGTTGAAGATCCAGAGGAGGGGGAATGCCTCTACCACTTACAGATGTGGGTGAACTATTCATCGCGACAGTTCGTTGTCGGCAGTGGGAGCCAAAAGAACCTCATTTTAGCATAGTTTGTGAATTGACTGGGCCTAGCAGAGGTCATGAATCGACTGGGCCTACCGACAACAACACATCCCTAGCTATACACAATCGGGTGACTTCACCAAGGACGAGATCTTCGTGTCAACCAACAATGCCACGTCCCCTACAACATCAAGCCCTTCACTACTGAGGTATTGTGTGGTGTGTCTCCTATTGAAGTTTGTGATGTATTATTAGGACAACCATACTTATGGAAGCAACATGTTATATATGAGTCTAGACCTTGCTATGTGATTATTAATTTTGGAAATAAGTTGTACAGGATACTGGAGGTAGCCCTGCCTACTTCCATCTCTTTGATCACTACAAAGCAATACTGTAAGATCATTTCCAAAACTAGGAAATTTTCTTTCCTTATGATTCGCCCTCAGTGCAAGAAGAAGGTTGTGGCACGACTTCCAAACAATGCTCCTCCACATGGCAGCAACAAATGGACAAGGTCGTGGAAGAGTACAGGGACATTTTTCACCTCACCTACAGGGGTACCATTACACTGTCAGGTCAAGAACTCCATCGATCTAACCCAGGGCACGCTACTACCTAATGGACCGATCTATCAACGCTCTGTTATGGAGAACGATGAAATCAAGAGGTAGATTCATGAGATGTTGCAGAAAGGGAACATCAGGTCAAGCTCATCACCTTGTGGGAGATTGATTGTATTGGTACAGAACAAGGACGGGACCTGGACACTCTATATTGACTATCGGGCGCTGAACAAGATCACTGTCCGAAATAGTTACCCAATCCCATGGATTGATGACCTTCTGGACCAACTCAAGGGGGCCAAATACTTCAACAAGATTGACTTGAAGTCTGGTTATCACCAGGTGCCTATCAAACCCTCTGATGTGTGGAAGACTGCCTTCAAATCCAAGGAGGGCCTTTTCGAATGGTTGGTCATGCCTTTCGAGTTGACGAATGCCCCCTTATCCTTCATGATATTTATGGAAGACATCTTGCGACCCTTCACCAATGAATTTGGGGTGGTTTATTTAGGTGACATCTTGATCTTCAACCATAGTTGGGAAGATCACCTCCACCATATCCGACAGGTCCTCAAACCCTATGACAGCACAAGTTGTGTGCCAATTTTGAGAAATACACTTTTGGCATGACCCAGGTTCAATATCTGGGGTACATCATTGATGAGAAGGGTGTGCATGTGGACCCAACCGAGATACAAGTCATTCGGCATTGGCCAGCCCCAACCACTCTAACAGAGCTCCATAGCTTTTTGCGTCTTGCCAATTTATACCGCAGGTCTGTGTTGGGGTTCTCTCATATCACTTTGCCTTTAATTCAAGTCACCAAGGGCAGAGAAAAATAATTTTTTTTTTTTGTGTGTGAAACCAAACAAAAGGAATTTCAGAGTTGAAGCATCGCCTCTTCTCCGCACCAATGCTCACATTACCAGATCTGCAACAACCATTTGAGATTGAGACAGCCATCTCTGACTATGCTATTGGTGCAGTTCTTACTCAGCAGGGGCATCCAATGGCTTACCGCAGTGAGGCACTTGCAGACAGAGTCCAAAATTATCCCACTTACGACAAAGAAATGTATTCCATTGTGCAGGTCTGTTGTCAATAGAATCATTACATTATGGGGAAGGAAACAATCATAAACACAGACCACCAACCCCTGCAGTTCATACATACACAAGGGAAGTTGTAGAATGATCGCCATCAGAAATGGTCCACCTACCTAGAATAGTTCCATTTGAAAATTAAGTACAAGAAGGGAAACACCAATAATGTTGCAAACTACCATAGTCGACCACCAGTCATGGCGTTGATCACTGTGCTCGACTCTTATAGGCACGAGACTTTAGAGTGGCCAAATCTTTACTAGAGCGATCTAGAATTTGGTAGCACATACTAGACACTCCTGGAAGGGAAGCAAGTTCCAAATTTTGACCTTCAGGATGAACTTTTATGCCACCTGGGACATATCTATGTTCCTTCAAGTGAGCATGCCAAGATGATTTGGGAGGCGCACTATAGTTGGGTCGTTGGAAATTTCAAAGTAGAGAAATCAATAGTGGTACTGCAGAAGTATTTTTATTGGTCGAATCTTCGTGAGGATATTGGGAAGTACATTAGATCCTGCACTGCCCACGCCATTGCTAAACCATCCATCAAGAAGCAAGGCCTATATACTCCTCTACCTACTCCTAGTCGACCTTGGGAATCTATCTCCATGGATTACATGTCAGGCCTTCCTTTTACTAAGCATGACAAAGATTGTGTTTTCATGGTCATCGACAAATTCTCTAAGATGGCCATCATGGTGGCCTGTAAGAAGAGTATCACAATAGAGGCCATTGTTAAGCTCTTCTTTGAGTGAGTGTGGTACACTTTGGGATCCCACGGTCCATTATCTCAGATTGGGACAGCAAATTCCTAAGTGCGTTTTGGTGAATTCTTTGGTTGATGCTGGATACAAAACTTACTAAGTCCATGACATTCCACCCTAAACTGATGGCCAAACAAAGTTCATCAACAAGATGATTGTACACTTTCTACACATGTACAACTCAGAGCATCCACGCACTTGGGATGAAATCCTCCCCTATGTCCAACACAGCTACAACAGAGCTCTCCATAGCTCAACGGGCCATAAACCCCTTTCAGGTAGGGCTGGGATTTCATCCATTATGTCCCATTGATGTGGACATACCATTTGCAGCTACTCAGGCAGATTCAACTCATGTCTATTCCAAAGTCGAAAGGGATAACAACTTCATTGAGCGCATTCAACACATCCGCTAGTAGGTCCATGATATATTAGACAGAACTAATGCTAAGTACAAGTAGCGCCATGATCAACATCGAGTGCCACACAAGTTCCAGGTGGGTGACAAAGTTTGGCTACATTTGCAGAAGGAGTGCCTTGTTGGACCCCACCGCAAGCTTCGCCCACTCTGATATGGGCCATACACCATCACCAAGGTTGTAGGTGACTTATTCGATATTACGGATAAGTTTTAATGTTTAAAATTAAATATAATTTTTATATTGTAAAATAATTTAATATATTTTATAAAATTACATTTAGTTTAAGATTTTATAAATATAATTAAATTTTTGTATTGCAATAAGAAAAATATCTTATCAATGTACACATTTATCTGATTAACCATGTATAAGAGGGTTATCGGTCAACTTTAATTTAAGAAAAAAAGAAATGATAAATGAATGCTATCAGAATTATGAAGTTCTTCCATCATGCATTCCAGTAAAAGAATTCCATATTTTCAGTAGGAGATCTATGGCTTAGAGCTTTCACTCGCCAAATTTAATTCCCTAAAGAATCTCTTCTTCTTGTTATGGTATTGTTCCATCTATGATAATGATCCTGAGATGAGCAAGAAGTATCTTAAAAAAGGTAGGGATGGCTATATTGGGAAACTCCAGGCCGAGCTTATATAAAGCAAATGAAAACATGTTATTCAACAAAATTTTGACCACCGGTAGGAATGGTTTGTGGATCTCAAACAACTATGGTAGCTGAACCTCCAAAGGTTCCGTAATGGAAATGAAGACTTTTCCTTCCATTTACTTATCTCAACAAGGCCACACACAGATTCGAACTGGGGATGGATAATGAATAACACATCCTTCTACTAAAATAGGTTGAAACACTTGTTCCCAATTTGTGTAAAGTAGGTGCTCGATTCAACAATATGGGATGTCCTTGCATAATCTCTTGAAGTACTTCCCAAACACTCTTTCTTGCCTCTAGTTCTATTGTGGTCGATTTTTTCATAACTCATAGAACTAAATGAAATCGCTCCAAAGTTTTCACCTTCTATAACAAGAAGTTATATATTGAACCATTGTGATCCAAAAATGAAAGTCTATTATATTTGACATGAATCAATATTGAAATCGGTACCTTTCCAATCCTCCTCGATAAATCAAAGAGTTATTTCTGGTGGAAGAAGAGTCTAGTTCTACCCGGCTGGGGTGGGTCTGCACCCGCACCTTACAAAGTCTCTTTAGACCCAATCTTCTTTCATTACTTAGAGATACAGGTCCTAGTTGAAGGCACATTTCTACTTTTACTTTTATTTTTAAGGATCTTGATAGGTCATGATGCATTAATTTTATAAATAATAATGAGGAACTTATTAGAATTGGAATAATCTCAAATCTCTAGGAAATTGGTGGGTGGGGAGCCATGTGGCACGAATATAATTTTTTTAAATTTATTAAAGGTAAGGAACCATTTTGCTAAATAATTTTTTTTTATATATAAATTAATGTTATAAATAATAATGAGGAACTTATCATGGAGGAAATTATTAGAATTGGAATAATCTCAAATCTCTAGGAAATTGGTGGGTGGGGAGCCATGTGGCACGAATATAATTTTTTTAAATTTATTAAAGGTAAGGGACCATTTTGCTAAATAAATTTTTCTTATATATAAATTAATGTTATAGATAATAATGAGGAACTTATCATGGAGGAAATTATTAGAATTGGAATAATCTCAAATCTCTATGAAATTGGTGAGCGAGGAGCGAGTGGCATGAATCTAATTTTTAAAATTTATTAAAAGTCAATGCAACCTAACAAACTCTTTAATACACTACAACCATTGATAAACATTAAAATAAGCATATGTTGAACATATTCCCTTGAGAATCAATCTAGACCTTCAATTATAAAAATAAAATAAAAAAAGTCAACAAATCTTCATCCACCTTAAATTGAAATAAAAAGCCTTCAACAATAATAGAAATTTCAATTTAATTTGTCTAAAATATAACTAAATATAGGTAAGAATGTTTTTTTGGTCATAGTTAATGTTCAAATATTTTTATTAATTAATTTTAGTTTTTGACAAAATTGTATAAAACAAATTTATAAATGTAGCAGCGATAAATTTAACATAAAATATAATATCTTGAAAATTAAAACTAGTTCTTTATATTTACATTTTATTTATTTACATTCTTTTGTATTTACATTTTATTTATTTACATCTAAAAAATGGTTGTGTAAATATTCTTAATCATTAAAATTATTTTTCCAAATTTACATTGGTTTTAATGCATTATAAGAGAGGATTAAATTACACTTATTTTAAAATATTAATTAATTAATTTATAAACGGCAAACCTGATTTTATTTTATTTTTTATTTTTTTATATAATTATTAAATAATACAATAATTTTATAAAATATATATTTTATATAATATAATATAATATAATTTAATTAAAATATAAATAATAAATATTAATAACTAAATGAAAATGTAGCACTAATAACTTTAAGCATTCAGCATAGTAAGACCTCTTCACTTTCACACATGAAACTTCCTCTTTAAAGAAACAACGCCTCCCATAAAAGTGTGTTTTGGTCAGAAACCTTTTCACACGAACCCATCACCAAATGCACATGGATGTTATATCGTCTTGCTTGCAGTCATCATTTGACTGCATAACATACCTCAGGGTGAATACAAATATTTTGTAATTAATGGGAACCTTATCCATGATATCTAACGTTAATTTAAAATCCACACTAACGTTGAGGGAATTTCCAAGTAAATATGATCCAACTTCATGAAGATTTAAAGACACGTCATCAAGAAAAAAACATATTGAAGGGATCCACACTAACGTTGGGGGAATTCCCAAGTAAATATGATCCAACTTCATGAAGATTTAAAGACACGTCATCAAGAAAAAAACATATTGAAGGGCTTTTGCCAAATATTTGGAAAAAATTGACGTTTACAAAACAAGTTGATAATGATATGGAATGTTGTCATGTAATGCTTTCGTCTATCTGTAAAATTAATAAAAATATTTTGATAAAGGAAATGAATTTTTATGTATAGAGAAAGAAAGGTGGATGGATTATTATGAATAATGGAACGTTTTATTTGAAAATTTGAGGATAGGTTAGTAGGTTTATTTATTTATGGATATTTCTAATTTTGTTGGAAAATTCGAGTATTTGAATGCTTTAAGTTTTGTGTGAGGAGTTTGAGTTTTGATTTCGCGAAAGTTTTATTTTTTTGGTATTTTAATGGATATTTTTTCTAGTTTGGGCTTTATAATTAATAATGGAAGATTTACATAGTGTAATATTTGTAAAATGTAGGAAGTGTTTAGGATTTTTTGCAAAGTTGCCTAATTCATCAACTTTTTTATGAATTGATATGCAATGTTGTGTTAGGACACAAAGTGTGCTAAAATAATGTTAAATAAATTTCAATACTCAAATAAAATAATAACAAGTCATATCCACAAATTTAAAGGAAATGGTCTATTCATACTTATTAGAATTCATATGATTTATGTCTTCTTAAAATGACTTAAAAGACTTCAAAGCAAAGTTCCATGGTGAAAGTTTCCATAAATAAAGTGGAATTATAACATATAACAAAATTCTTGTGGGTTTGGAAAAGAATATGATTAGAAAAAATGTTGAGTTCATCTATACTATTTAACTTAGTCTAGAGATTTTAATACAACTCTCATAATAACACATCTCCACTAACATAACACTCACACATTAATGCATATAAGTTTTATGGTTAAAGTTCTCATAAATTAAACGAATTATAACATATAACAAAATTTAAGAAAAGCCTAAATTCATCTACACTATTTAACTTAATTTAGAAACTTTAATACAACTCTAATAATAACATGTATTTCCACTAACATAAAAATCACACATTAATACATATAACTAAGATATATCAAATACTTTAGTAATAACAGAGTGATATCAACAATATAAACTAACTTATTAATGACTAATTAATATGAATAACTTCAATTAATTGAGTGAAAATGCTTCCATTAACTTACCAAAAAAATAACAATTCAAATTATTTATAAATTAAAAAAAAAATTATATATAATATTAGAAAAATATAACATTATAATCTTACCTATAAAATAACTAATATATATATGTATTCTCATATATAAAAAATTGAAAATATTGTATTTAGATATAAAATATTTTATTTTCCTTGAAATGTTTTGTTCAAAAGTTGAAGTACAATTTTTACTTCATCTATATGATCACGTATAGACTTACACTTAAACACATAAAAACTTAAACGTATGTTTTTTCAAAAGAAATTGAACAAATATATTCATTATTGTCCGTTAAAAATGCTCAAGAAGCATATAAGACTCTACTCTATTAATCCACAAGTTTAATCAAGAATAAAGGTCACAAAATCAAACGAAATGGAATCACCATTTTGATAGGTTTGAATTACTGCACTGGAATCATGAATTAAACAACACTAAGAGATTGGTTACATAGTTATATAACAAATAACATCCATAGTTTTTTCCCATATTGTTTAATGCATTAAGTGACAGGAGGGTCTTTTGGGCACGTATCTAAAATACTATGGTAAACAAATGGTAAGAACTTATTTTCCATAATAATAAAACCCAACTTTTTAATGTCTATAAAATTTTAAAAACAAAATATACATTAGGTTTACATAATGAATACTTCCTAGGATGAAGAGAATGAATACTGGACCTTCATTATTAATATGAATACTTGTTATGAAAATGATGGCGTAAATAGATTGTCTGAAGTTATGGGTAGCATTATTAACTGTTATGGTTACTTGTTTGATTTGGTCAAGTTGAATATTTAGAATATTACTCATCACCATTGCTCTACTATATTATATATATTGAACTTACCATTTATAATGTGTATTTTTATATTTTATAATGTGCGTAAAATTTAAATTATATATTTTAATTTAATAAATTTAATATAAAAATATGGTTTATTATTTTAAATTTTATTTAAAGTTTTTATTTTGGTTTTTATTTTTAGTATACAATTTTTTAGTAATAATTTAGAAATTTAATTAGTTGAATTTAATAGTGAAAAGTTAGGAGTTTTTCACAATTTGATAAGATTTAATTTTTGTGAATATTGAGTTTTAAAGTTATTATAATGTTTTCTAGTAGTCGTAAAATGTGTGGTTGTATCTAAAAGGATTATACTTAAAATGGTTTGCACATATAAGTGGATCAAAGACTATCCCATGTCCTCTATAAAAATCAATTAGATTTAATTGAGGTGTTTAAGAAAAATGTTGTTCTCACATCAAGTTCAACTCCAACATAACATATTGAGCTCATAACAAACCTTTTTTGTAATAGATTGTTGTCTAAAACCTCTCTTAAGGACAAAACATATATATTCCTCTTCTAAAATAATAATAATAGTAATATTTATGCTAATAGGTGTGTATTTTTTGGAACAAGACTTCCAGAATTTTAATTTATTTATTGATAGCTACTAGTGCAATCATATAAATTAAATGATTGATAAATTCTAATCGACATCAATGAGCACAGAAACACTTGCTTCATAGTATAACTCACATTGCTAGGATTAAAAAAATCCATAAAAACTATATCTTTGGTTTAAATTACTAGCCTAGATCCGTCTTAACTCCGAAAGGATCAAACTAATCTCTTTTAACTTTAAAAGATATTTGAACCTCAACAGACTTATTCTGTCCTGGTAGATCTAGAGTTCAAATGAATTTAGGATGGATCTAGGATGGGGTGTCAAAAACCTGGAGCCCAAAAACTACAAACTCGAGAGTTCAGCTGGATCTAGGATTGGGTGTCCAAAATTGGAGACCAAAACTACAAACTGCAAATTGATATTTTACCTCAATTTTTATTTAATTATCCATTTTTATTTTATTTTATTTTATTTGTTATTTTTTATATATTTATTTTATTTTTATGTAATTTGACAAAGTCAAAATGTTTAAATAACAGGATAAAAAATGAAAATCTCATTAGATATCTTCCATACTGGGTTGGAGAGCGCCTCTTGCCACAATTATTATTAGGTGTAGTCTAATTTATAGACGAAATGACCTTTTTTTCATGACATTTTTGTTTCATTTGTAGAATTTGAGTGCCTCATAGGTTTTTCAGGGTGTTGAATTCATTTATGCATTCAAAAATGCATTTTAAACAACAAAAAACCACAATGTTTTTTGAAATTGTTTTACCCATGTGAAAAAGTCTATTTCATCTATAAGTTAGACTACACCTTATTATTATTAATAATTCCAAAAGGAATTAATAATACATCTCCCACTTTGCCATGAAGATTCTTAATCAACTTTGCTACAACCATGGCCAATACCAAGACTTATCAATACCACATGGTCATAAAACCATATTTCATTTCATATGACACTGGATCATATGGCAATTTTTTTTAATTAAACAATTTAATTAAAATAAAAAAAATACATAACTACTTTTGAGATAAAAATATTCCAGAGATAAATTTCTACCATCCATCTAATAATTATTGATATTTAAATTATAATTTTGGAAGCCTTATTTCAAAATAAAAATGCTTATAGCATTTTTAAGTAGATAGTAGAGATTTAACTTCCATGGAACATTATAGAATATTTTTAATAACATTCACAAATGAAAAATTAGGATTTTATCTCAAAAAAATTACACTTATTTGACATTATAATGAAATTGGTCAATTATAAAAAGGTTGTAGGAACATTATTGATATTTTTTTTTGTGCAAGTGGTATTAGTAAGTCACCATATTAAACCATAATATTATAAAATCTATTTATAAATAAAATTAATTTTTATTATAATAAAATGGGTAAATTTTTATAATTAAAATATCGTAAGATATTTTATATATATTTGTAGTATAAATTTTTAAGTAATAATTCAAAAATCTAATTAGTTGAATTTAATGGTGAAAAGTGAGGAGCTTTTCACATAAGATTTGTTTTTTTCTAATAATGAGTTTTAAAGTCATTATGATGTCTTGAAGTAATCATAAAATGTGTGGTTGCATCTAAAAGGATTATATTTAAAATGGTCTTGATCAAAATGAGCCTCTAACCTATGCACATATAAGTGGATCAAAACCTATCCCATGTCCTCTATAAAGTTAATTAGATTTAATTGAGGTATTTCCGAAAAATGTTGTTCTCCCATCAAGTTCAACTCCAACATGACATATTGAACTCATAACAAACCTTTTTTGTAATAGATTGTTGTCTAAAACATCTGTTAAGGCCAAACCATATATATTCCTCTTCTAAAATACTAATAATAACAATATTTATGCCAATAGGTGTGTATTTTTTGGAACAAGACATGGAGAATTTTAATTTATTTATTGATAATTACTAGTGCAACCATATAAATTAAATGAATGATAAATTCTAATAGGCATCAATGAGCATCAAAATACTTCCTTCATAGTATAACTCACATTGCTAAGATTAAAAAAAATCATAAAAACTATATCTTTGTTTTAAATTACTAGCCTAGATCCATCTCAGCTTCGGATCTACAAAGTGCTGAGAAAGATCAAACTAATCTCTTTTAACCTTAAAAGATATTTGAACCTTAAGAGATCTATTCCGTCCTGGTAGATCTAGAGTTCAAATGGATCTAGGACGGGGTGTCAAAAACTTGAAGCCCAAAAGCTACAGACTCCAGAGTTTAGATGGATCTATGATTGGGTGTCCAAAATTGGAGACCAAAACTACAAATTGCAAATTGATATTTTAACTCAATTTTTATTTAATGATCAATTTTTATTTTATTTTATTGTTATGTAATTTGACAGAGTCAGAATGTTTAAATAACAGGATAAAAAAGAAAAATCCCATTACATATCTTCCATACTAGATTGGAGAGTGTCTCTTGCCACAATTATTATTAGGTGTAGTCTAATTTATAGACCTTTTTTTCATGACATTTCTGTTTCATCTGTAGAATTTAGGTGCCTCATTCGTTTCTCAGGGTGTTGAATCCATTTATGCATTCAAAAATGCATTTTAAATAACAAAAAACCACAGTGTTTCTTGAAAATGTTTTACTTTGGTGAAAAAGTCTATTTTGTCTATAAGTTAAACGACACCTTATTATTATTAATAATTCCAAAAGAAATTAATAATACATCTCCCACTTTGCCAAGGAGATTCTTGATCAACTTTGTTACAATACCATGGCCAATACCAAGACTTATCAATACCACATGCTCATAAAACCATATTTCATTTCATATGAATTAATCAATTTAATTAAAAGAAAAGAAAATGCATAACTACTTTTGAGATAAAAATATTTCAGAGATAAATTTCTACTATCCACCTAATAATTATTGATATTTAAATTAAAATTTTGGAAGCCTTATTTCAAAATAGAAATGATTATAACATTATTAGGTGGATAGTAGAGATTTAACCTCCATGAAATATTTTACAATATTTTTAATAATATTCACAAACTAAAAGTTAGGATTTTATCTCAAAAGTAATTATGCTTATTTGGCCATTTTAATGAAATTGAACAATTATAAAAAAATTGTAGGAACATTATTGATAAGTTTTTTTGCCAGTAATAGGAACATTATTGATAGTTTTTTTACCAGTGGTATTAGTAAGTCAACATATTAAACCATAATATTATAATAAAATCTATTTATAAATAAAATTAATTTTTTTATTATAATGAAATAGTAATTTTTTTATAGTTAAAATATCGTTAGATATTATATATACATATATATATAATTTAAAATAATGGGAATCTTATCCATGATATCTAATGTTAATTTAAAATCCACACTAACGTTGGGGCAATTTCCAAGTAAATATGATCCAACTTCATGAAGATTTAAAGACACGTCATCAAGGAAAAAAACATATTGAAGGGCTTTTGCCAAATATTTGGAAAAAATTGACGTTTATAAAACAAGTTGATAATGATATGGAACGTTCTCATGCAATGCTTTCGTATATCTGTAAAATTAATAAAAATATTTTGATAAAGGAAATGAATTTTATGTATAGAGAAAGAAAGGTGGATGGATTATTATGAATAATGGAACGTTTTATTTGAAAATTTGAGGATAGGTCAGTAGGTTTAATTTATTTATGGATATTTCTAATTTTGTTGGGAAAATTTGAGTATTTTGAATGCTTTAAGTTTTGTGTGAGGAGTTTGAGTTTTGATTTTGAGAAAGTTTTGATTTTTTTGGGTACTTTAATGGATATTTTTTCTACTTTGGGTGTCATAATTAATAATGGAAGATTTACATAGTGTAATATTTGTAAAATGTAGGAAGTGTCTAGGATTTTTTGCAAAGTTGCCTAATTCATCAACTTTCTTATGCATTGATATGCAATGTTGTGTTAGGACACAAAGTGTGCTAAAATAATGTCAAATAAATTTCAATACTCAAACAAAATAATAAAAAGACATATCCACAAATTTAAAGGAAATGGTCTATTCATACTTATTAGAATTCAGAGAATTTATGTCTTCTTAAAATGACCTAAAAGACCTCAAAGTAAAGTTCCATTGTGAAAGTTTCCATAAATCAAGTGGAATTATAACATATAACAACATTCTTGTGGGTTTGGGAAAGAATATGATTAGAAAAAATGTTGAGTTCATTTATACTATTTAACTTAGTCTAGAGATTTTAATATAACTCTCATAATAACACATCTCCACTAACATAACACTCACACATTAATGCATATAAGTTTTATGGTCAAAGTTCTCATAAATTAAACGGAATTATAACATATAACAAAATTTAAGAAAATCTTGAATTCATCTATACTATTTAACTTAATTTAGAAACTTTAATACAACTTTAGTAATAACATGTATTTCCACTAACATAAAAATCACACATTAATACATATAACTAAGATATATCAAATACTTTAATGATATCACAATAATATCAACAATATAAACTAACTTATTGATGACTTATTAATATGAATAAGTTCAATTAATTGAGTGAAAATGCTTCCATTAACTTAAAAAAAAAAATAACAATTCCAATTATTTATGAAAAAAAAATAATAATTATATATAATATTTGAAAAATATAACATTATAATCTTACTTACAAAATAACTAGTATATACATATGTATTCTCATATATAAAAATATTGTATTTAGATATAAAATATATTATTTTCCTGGAAATGTTTTGTTTAAAACTTGAAGTACAATTTTTACCTCCTCTATATGATCATGTATACACTTAAACACATAAAAACTTAAACGTATGTATTTTCAAAAGAAATTGAACAAATATATTCATTATTGTTCGTTAAAAATGCTCAAGAAGCTTATAAGACTCTACTCTATTAATCCACAAGTTTAATCAAGAATAAAGGTCACAAAAACAAACGAAATGCAATCACCATTTTGATAGGTTTGAATTACGTCACTGGAATCATGAAATAAACAACGAGATTGGTTACATAGTTATATAACAAATAACATCCATAGTTTTTTTCCATATTGTTTAATGCATTAAGTGACAAGAGGGTCTTTTGCGCACGTAGCTAAAATACTATTGTAAACAAATGGTAAGAACTTATTTTCCATAATAATAAAACCCAACTTTTTAATGTCTATAAAATTTTAAAAACAAAATATACATTAGGTTTACATAATGAATACAACAAAATATACATTAGGTTTACATAATGAATACATCCCAGGAAGAAAAGAAAGAATACTTCTTAGAAGGAAGAGGGGCAAAACTCATATTAATAATGGAAGGTTCATATTAATATATCATGGATTATGGTGATCTTGCAAGTTCTATGACTTCAAATTTCATTCTTTGTTTGGATTCAAACCAATATGGTGATGTTAAATCATGCAACTTTAATGTTTCGTAACTTTGTATGATATCTATAAACATGATATCTACAAACATGGTGCCGAACAAAAATATATTGATTTATTAGCAAATTAATATTAATTTATAATAAATCATTTTTTTTGTAAATTTATTAGTGCTTCTTCTATTTATATTACTTTTCCAAAATCATAGACTTTTATTTGTTCCAGGTGGCTTACCTGCCCGAAGGAAACCAGGTAGCCACCTATCTGCATTAAAACGTGTCCAAAATTTAAAAAGGTTTTTTGCTATCCATCTAGCAACATTGTTTTCACTCTCTATACTATTGCTCAGATAAAAGAAATTAAACGAGTGAATGCATTTCATAAAAAAAAATTAGATTCGAACTGGATCGCTGTATCAATCCTCATCCGAGGATATTACTGGGGCTGGCGCTTTGGCACTAGAGCCGGGCATCTCGCTCCTCTGCTCAATTCTCCACTTCAAATCTTTTAGTGTCTGCTCAATTCTTCCCAAGGCCAAGTTATTTCTATAGGTATGTATCTGAACTGTTGCTATTTCCCTGAGTAGTTCAGCCCTGACTGGATCATTTTCCTTGTTTTTCTCCTGTGCCTCTGTTCTGTCACCCACTGCTTGTTCTCTATTCAGGGTCATGGACCGTGCCACCACATTCTTCATTACCTAATAATGTGGTATGGTTTGCCTGAATAGGGAGTGACAACCACGAAAATTCCCTATATCGGGGACCATGCTTTCCCACTCCTCCATGGGGATGTATCTGTTCTTGATGTTGTCATTCAGTTCTCTCTCCCATCCAGCAAATTGGTCTCTGATGTCTGGGGGGTTCCCTGCCATATATGTGTCAATAAGAGTTTTCATGTGTTCACTGCCCGACTTCCTCCCTATTTTCCTGTTCGACCGGCTTGTTCCTTCTTCCTTCTTATTTTCTCTCTTACCTCTCCTGGGGGCCATGTTACTCCCTGCCTGTCTATAACTATCTTCTTCTCGTTGTTCTCTATTCTCCTCGCTATGATGTCCTCGGTATTAGGTGAAACCTATCACAAAACCATTGCATTTATCAGAATTATAATAGTAAATCAAAACTATTTCTTAGTTACGCATTTCCTTTCCAATTCCAGGGTTTGTTTCCTTCGGGATTTTTGTCGAAATGTCATCATTCCTCCCCTTGTTACAAGTTCGACCCTTTCTTGGATCTCTTCCCGTTTTCCTTCCACGGAAATAGTCGGCTGGCGACATGTCTGTTTTGGCCATCCTCATGGGTTCCTCCCCAAAAAAGGTCAGTTTTCTGTTCCTCCCTTCCTGGGGTCTCCCTGGTTTGTCTATGTCTTCCCTCAAGGTGCTAGCGCTAAATACCTCCCCCAAAGGTTTCTTGTTTCTCTGGTTCTCTATATTCCTTTGTTTTTTCCCCCTGAGGTGCTTCCTTTTTTCCTTCTGTATCCCTCCCATCGTTTCCAACAAGGATGACGATAGTCATGCCTTGTCTGGGTTTACTTCGAGGTTTTACCATGATATAGTCCTCTCCCTTCTTGGGTTCGAAACCCTCCCACCCTACCCCGAGTTTTAACAAGCACTCCTATTTTTTCTATATCAGTGTTGCAGGAGGGTTCGGTTTCCTTCTTCACAAACTTATTCTTGTTCCATATCAGATTTCCTATATTCCTACTGAAATTAATCCTGAGCCTAACGAGGTTGGGGAACAGAGAAGCTACATACCAACTTGCAGGTCTGATGTCGCTTTCGTCTGCAGGCTGGATCTTCGCTCTTCGACCACCTTTCCTCTCTCCAGCTCTTGTCTCCGTTGTCTGCATGCGTTTAGCTATGCCTTGATTTCCTTTAAGTTTTATGCCCCTCTCCCTCCTGTCCCTTACCTTTACTGCCACCTGTCTGGCATTATTACCTGCGTTGATCCCTACACCATCCTCTCGGGATGCTACCCCTCTGTCCTGGTTGCCATCTCCTCTCATTAATACTCACTTTCTCCCGACTTCTCTTGTTGTGTACGCTCCGTCCTTGTCCTGCCACTTGCTGACATCCTTCTGCTCGCCCCCTGCTCACTGCCCTGCCCTCTTCGCTGTCATTCTCATCCATCACCACCCTCATTCTCTCGGGAGTTGTACCTTCTTTGCCCTGCTCCATCACTTGCCATCTTACCTGTCTACTCACTTCATTTCCCTCATCTGTCCGTTCCCCCACTTATCCTCTTCCTCTCCCTTCCCGTCACATCTCCCCGGTCCCTCTAGATTTCCTGTGTTGTCCCCCGATCGGGGGTTCCCCTCTCCTCCTTTGTCTTGTTCTAGGATTTTTACTAAGTTTGCCATCTCCTCCATATGGGATAACTCTTCCTCGTTTGCGTCCAGGGTTCTTCCTCCATGACTGCTCCCTTAGTTTGCCAAGTTGTCTGTCAGTGCGTTGCCTTTCCTTCTCACGTGGGTGGGAAGGATGTAGTCTATCTATCTTGTGAGTTTTCCAATCTCCTGCACCAACCAAGTGGTTCTCTAGCTACTACTGATCTTCTCCGATTGGGTTCCTTGCTGTAGCTGTTTGACTATATCAATTACCATTTTCGAGTCTCCTTCAACCTGTAGTTTTTGGTATTTCTCTCTTATTGCGATTTCCAGCCCTTTTTTTAGTGCATGAAGCTCTACTTCATTGTTTGTAGTGTTACCGCAGTCCATCGCATAGATTCTGAGGGTCCTTCCCCTGTCATCTCTGAAAACTCCACTAGTCCCTGCCTCGCCGGGGTTCCCTTTCGCAGCCCCATCAAAGTTTAACTTGATGAACCCCTTCTGGGGTCTTCTGAAGTGGTTGACCTCCTCCACCTCATTGCTTTGGTGTTTCCTGGCTGGCTTGTGCGTCATGCTTGGCTTTAGGTTCAGGTGTGTCATTATTTTTGTTTCTGTTGGGTTAGTTTTCCAATCCTCCTCAAACTAGCTCTCGGTTAGAATGGTCTCTCTGATATTTTGGATAATTTGGTTCCATATCTCTATTCTTGCTCTACCTTCCTCCTTGAATATCAGTATGTTTCTCTCTTTCCATATATTCCATAGAACAAAGCCTAGCAAGAGTCTCCATGCCCTGTTTAGAATCGTGTTCTGGTAAGGTTTTTTCCTCCAGTTCTCTATCGTTGTTTGCATGCTATTTATATTTCTGTCTCTAATTTCAAATATTTGTTGATGTTGTTTCCACATTTTTATGCTAACTTTACAGGCGTTGGTTAAGTGGTCTATAGTCTCTTCCTGTTCTCTGCAGAGGGCACATCTCGGTGGGCCTTGCATTCCTTTTTTTCTTAGTTGCTCCCATGTTAATGCTCTCTCATGGCTCAGAATCCAGGTAAAGAACGCTACCTTCGGCCATGTTTTTGTTTTCCATATGCTTTCCCATTTTTTTGTTTCTGAATGTCTGTTGTGTCCTAATTTTATTTGGTAGCCTTCTCCTATTGTAAACATGCCTTTGATTCTATGGCCCCATCTTAGAGTGTCCAACCTTTCTTTTATCACTATTTTCCTTGTTGCCATTTCCTTTTCATAGATTTCCCATTGGGGTGTTGCTGGCATTTCTGGCCAGTTTTCCTGTTGTTTCCACTTTCTCCAGTATCCTTTTGGTTCCAGGCACTAGTAATTTCATACTTTATTGCCCTCATATAAGCTGGTGAAATGGTGGATCTCTTTGAGCTGCGGTTGGTTGTTGAGTCTTTCTCTCTGTTGCCATGCTTCTTCCTAGAAGTTGGTTTTATCCCCTCCTCTGACTTCCCAGAAGTTATGCTCTCTAATCAAATCCCTGTTGGCACTGGCCAGATTCCATATTGCAGAGCCTTTCTTCTCATTTTGACTTCTCATCTTTCCTTTTAGGGACCTAGGCATGTCATATTTTCTCTCCCATAGTTTTTTCCACAGGTCTTCCCCTCCCTGTGTCCATCTCCACCACAATTTTTCCCCCATTACCTGATTCAAGATGTAAGGATCTTGAAGACCAAGTCCTCCTTCTTTTAGGGATTTTCTCAGCGAGCTCCAAGATAGGAGCGCCCATTTCTTTGTCGTGTTAGGCCCTTGCCATAAGAATTTTTTAAACATGTCTAGCATTTTCTGGTAGATTGTTTTATGGGTAGCTTGATTGGTAAGTTGGTATATCGGGATGGATTGAAGCATTGATTTTAGTAGAATGATGCAGCTTGGGGTATTAGTGCCCTGAATGTCCAATTTTGCATTCTCCGTTGAATCTTTCCCATCAGGGTACTCCAATTGGTCACTCTGTTTTGCTGGTCATTTAACTGGATACTTAGATACTTTGTAGGGAAATTCCCAATTCTAAATCCCATGGTTCTAGCCAGGAATGCTTGGGAGGATGTAGGGGTATTGAAGAAATAAATATATGATTTCTCTTTACTTATCTTTGTCCCAGAGGCACTTGTGAAGTCTGTGAGAATTTCCATTATTTTTTTTTCTTCTTTGAGCGTTGCCTAACCATATAGCATGACGTCATCAACAAATTGCTAGTGGGTTAGAGGGAGATCATTTCCCCAAAATCTTAGGCCCTTAAATTGTTCGCTGAATACTTTAGATTTTATTAGTCTTCCTAGTCCTTCAGCTGCGAGGATAAACAGGAACAGAGATAGCGGTTCGCCTTGCCTGAGCCCTCTCGACGCATTGAAAGCTTCTGTAGGTGATCCATTTAGTAGTATTGACAGAACTAGCGTGGTTATCATTGACATTACCCAACTTATCCATCTGTCATTGACACCGAATGCCTTAAGGATTTTTTGGAGGTATCCCCAATTTAGTTTGTCATAAGCTTTGGTTAAGTCTAATTTTATCAGCATCTCTTTGATTTTTGAATTTTTCAATGAATGTATTGCTTCTTGTGCTACCACTATGCCGTATGTTATTTGTTTTCCTTTGACAAACCCTGTCTGCTCCTGGGATATCAACCCAAGCAGTACTGGTTTCAGTCGGTTCACCATTATTGTAGCTAAGATTTTGTATATAACATTGCAAAGTGCTATAGGTCGGAATCCTTGTGGTTCATCCGAGTGCTCCGTCTTTGGTATCAGGGCTAGGAATGTGGCATTCATGCCTGGGTGCATTCTTTTGGTGCATATGGATTCTTCTACCACATTCACTATGTCTTGGCTCATGAAGTTCCACGTAGCTTGGAAGAATTCTGAAGTGAATCCATCAGGCCCAAGTGCTTTATTCTTTGCCATCTTTTTTATTACCTCCTCCACCTCCGCTTTCGTTATGACTCTTAGGAGAGCCAAATTCTGATCTCTAGTTACAAGTTTGGGGATATGTTGACTAATTTTGCAGATGTTGTCCTCCCTTCTGATATTTGGTTCTGTCAGGAGCCCTTTAAAATGTTGTACCAACATATTCTCCATTTCAACTTTCTGAGTTAGCCTTTTTCCTTGTTGGTCTTTCAGGGAGAAGATTTTGTTTTGTTGTTTATGCTATACCATTGCTTTATGGAAGAATTTAGTGTTTCTTTCTCCTTCTTTTAGCCATTGGATACTTGATTTTTGTTTCCAAAGGATTTCCTCTTGTTTTCTCCTTTCTTCCAAATTATTTAGCACTAGTCATTCCTCTTCTGCCAGCTCTTCACTTCTTCCTTCCTCTATGATTTTCTGTTGTATTTGTTTCATCTTTATCTGGAGTGTTTCTTGTTCCTTCTGGATGTTTCCAATTTCTTCCATGTTCCATTTCTTTATCCTTCCTTTTAAGGCTTTTAATCTGAGTTGGAGGGTGTGCATTTGGTTTCTTCCTTCCATCACAGTCCCAGTCTCCTTCCACTAATTCTTCATTTATTGATGAAGGTGGGTTCTATTAGCCAAAATGCCTCAAACCTAAAGGGTCTATTCTGGTTCTGCTGATTCATAGCTATTTCTAGTTTAATGGGTCAATGGTTCGACCCTAAACATGGAAGGATTATTGCTTCATAGAAAATATATTTTCTAATGAAGTGTTCTGCTGCTAGGAATCTATCTAACTTGGATGCTATTTGTCTGCTCCCTCCTCTTCGATTGTTCCACGTATATTTTCCATTTATGGTTGGAATATCTACCAGTTGTAGTTCTTCTTGAAGCTCCCTGAACCTCTCCATCTTTGGCTCTTCTCTTTGCAGACCTCCTTTCTCCTCCTCTATTGATGTTCTGAAGTTAAAGTCCCCTGCTATCATCCACATTTTTTCCTCGTGGAGTTTTCCAAGCTGTTGTAGTTGGAGGAGGAAGCTTCCTATTTTTGTTGGGGTATGAGGGTCGTATACTACTGAGACTAGAAACCATTCTTTGTTTCCGATTAGTCGGAATCGTCCCGTGAGTATTATTTTCATGACTATCCAGTAATCTATAGTAATTTCTGCATGTCTCCATAGTATTGCTATACCTCCCGCACTGCCTTTCGCATCTATGGACATGCATTCGTATTTCGGTTTTATTTTTTTAGGATTTCCTCCATTTTCCTTCCTGAAATTTTTGTTTCCTGTATCAACATTAGTTGAGGTTTTTCTTTTCTTAGCCTTTCCACTAAGTGTCTCTGTTTGCCTTTACTATTAAGGCCTCTTATATTCCAAGATGTAATTATCATTGGGGTGCTTGGCTGGTTTGGTGGAATACCGCCGATAGCGGTACTACCCTCCCTGTATTTACTAACATTTCTCCCATGATCTGTATCGATTCCTGTAGGTTTCTTCGACCTCTTTTCTTTCTGCCTTTTGCTTTGCTCTGATGGTCTTGAGTGTTGTCCTGTTGAAGGCCTAGTTGTTCTACCATTTCCATTTTCCCTTGTCCCTGTTTCGCTTGGTACTGTTGAAATGTTTCTCTGTATAGTCTTTTTTTCTCTTCTGGAATGAATCTTTCATCCAAGTGTCTCCACTCATTTAGTAGTTTCCTCAACACCTCTTCTTCTGAACTTAGTTCTTCTCCTCTGCTTGTGTCAATTTCCATTATAGCATTATCCATCTTCTCCCTCTCTTCCTTTTCCTCCTTCTCTGTCAGTTCACTTTGTGCTTTCCTCTTGGGTTTTGGTTTGTCTTGGCTTGTGCTACTTTCCTTTCCTTTTCCCCCCTGATAGTCCATTGTTTGGGTCTCATTGTTATCTTCTTCTTCTTCTTGTAGGACTTCAAAGCTATTTGTATTGCTTGGCTGGGCTTGTTGTTCTTTCTTTCCTTCGCTGGTATTCTCTCTTGTTTGTCTTCTTTTGCTTTTTACTTCTTGAAACCCTTCCTTGTCTTCTTGGTTTTTCCTCTGCTATTTGTTCCTGCGCTCCTCTTCTTCTATATTGAGTGGGCATTCCTTAAACAAATGTCCATACTCATGACATCTTCTGCCTCTAAATGGAATATGTTCATAGTCAAGGGTTTGCTGCCAGACCTCTTCGTGATACTCTAGCTCTACTATGTCTGGAATAGGGTCAGCTATATTCATGTAAACACAAATTCTAGCGTATGAGGTGTATCTTCCCTTTTTTGTCGTTTCTGCTATTTTGACAAAACTGCCTATCATGTTTCCTATGCCCTCTAGGATCTTCGGGTCCCAGAAGTCCATTGGAAGGCCAAATAACCTAACCCATACCGGGGCTGCCAAGAATTTTTCCTTGTCTAGGTTATAACATTCTTCCCAATATCTCATGAACAATCCAGCATTATAATGAAAGTAAGGGCCATTCTCAAAAACTTTTTCTTTATCTTGCAGGTTCGAGAATATTACCGTGAAGAAGCCTCTTGCTCCCAGCTTTAGCTCGATGTGGCCTCGGGGTTGCCATTTTTGTTGGATCCATTTGGTGAGATCCTTTTCCGTCGGCCATACTCCAATGAACTTGCATATGAGCGCGTGGTCTTTCATATAGCTTCTGTATCGCTCCAGTTTGTTCATCAGGATTATGAATCTTGGTTTCTCCGTCGCACATGGTAAACATTTGCCTCTGTTGCCTGCCTGCCATCGTGCTCCAAGGACAGGTCCTGGTTTTCTTGTTTCTCCTGCCTGGTTACTGGTGTTCTGGCCTTCCCCTGCCGTCGCGTCTCGATAGGAGGGGATCTCTCCCCTCCTCTGTCATTTTCTTCTGGTTCTTGGTTTCTGGGTTTGTCTCTTGCTGCAGTCTGTGGTTCTTCCTAGCGCCGCCTAACTCATGGCCGCCTGACCATTAGGGTTGCAGAGCTCATTTTCCCATTCATAGATCTTAATATAATTTATAATAAATCATTAAATGAAAAGAGATTATTTGATTTTTAATTTTTGAAATTATATTGATGTAGTTTGATATGATATATAAAATTAAATTTGAAATTTTATATTATAATGTTCTATTGATATTATAATGTTTTTATTTATAATGTAAATTGCCCATCATTTATATTATAATATAAAGTAGTAAATTTTTAGAGATATATTTATTAATATTATTAAATTAATAAATATATTTATTTTAATATAAAAAAATTTAATTTAATTATTAATAATCATTTAATAATAAAATTTTAATTTACATAATATTTTAAAATATTTTTAATAATTACAAATAAAAAATTAAATTAATCAAAATTTACAACTACCAAAATTAGATGTTGAGTTGATATGATAAAATATTAAAGCTCCAAAATGAAAGAATCTACCCAATAAAAGCAATTACGTAAGGAAATAATCAGAGTTGCGTGAGACATTAATGCATTTTGGTTCATACTGGAAATTTGCTTTGTAGGTTGCTTTATGAAAATGATGGCTGGGTAGCATTATTAACTGTTATGGTTACTTGTTTGATTTGGTCAAGTTGAATATTTAGAATATTTCTTGTCACCATTGCTCTAATGTATTATACATATTGTGTTTACAAGTGGTAATGTGTGTTTTTACATTTTATAAAATATAAATATATATTTTAATTTAATAAATTTAATATAAAAATATTGTTTATTATTTTAAATTTTATTAAAAAAAATTATTTTGTTTTTTATTTTTAGTATAATTTATAAATCTAATTAGTTAATGAAAAGTGAGGAGCTTTTTACGTAAGATTTTTTTTTTAATATTGAATCTTAAAGTTATTATGATGCCTTGAAGTAGTCCTAAAATGTGTGGTTGCATCTAAAAGGATTATATTTAAAATGGTTTCGATCAAAATGAGCCTCTAACCCATGCACACATAAGTGGATCAAAGCCTATCCCATGTCCTCTATAAAAGTCAATTAGATTTAATTGAGGTGTTTTTGAAAAATGTTGTTCTCCCATCAAGTTCAACACCAACATGAGATATTGAACTCATAACAAACCTTTTTTGTAATAGATTGTTGTCTAAAACATATGTTAAGGTCAAAACCTATTTATTCCTCTTCTAAAATAATAATAATAATAATATTTATGCCAATAGGTGTTTTCGGAACAAGACTTCTAGAATTTTAATTTAATTATTGATAATTACTAGTGCAACCATATAAATTAGAAGATTGATAAATTCTAATAGGCATCAATGAGCACCGAAATACTTCCTTCATAGTATAACTCACATTGCTAAGATTAAAAAAATCATAAAAACTATATCTTTGTTTTAAATTACTAGTCTAGATCCATCTTAACTCCGGATCTACAAAGTGCCCAGAAGGATCAAATTAAACTCTTTTAACTTTAAAAGAGATTTGAACCTCAAGAGATTTGTTCTGTCCTAGTAGATCCAGAGTTCAAATGGATCTAGGATGGGGTGTCAAAACCTGGAGCCCTAAAACTACAGACTCTAGAGTTCAGATGGATCTAAGATGGGGTGTCAAATCTTGAACCCAAAAACTACAAAATGCAAATTGATATTTCACCTCTAATTTTATTTAATTATCAGTTTTTATTTTATTTAATTTTTTATTTTTTATATATTTATTTTATTTTTATGTAATTTGACAGAGCTAAAATGTTTAAATAACAGGATAAAAAAGGAAAATCCCATTACATATCTTCCATACTGGTTGGAGAGGGCCTCTTGCCACATTTATTATTAGGTGTAGTCTAATTTATAGATGAAATGGCTTTTTTTCATGACATTTTTGTTTCATCTGTAGACTTTGAGTGTCTCATAAGTTTTTCAAGGTGTTGAATCCATTTATGTATTCAAAAATGCATTTTAAACACAAAAATCACAATGTTTCTTGAAATTGTTTTACTGGATTGCAGTTAAAAAATCTGTTTCATCTACAAGTTAGACTACACCTTATTATTGTTAATAATTCCAAAAAGAATTAGTAATACATCTCCCACTCTGCCATGGAGATTCTTAATCAACTTTGTTACAATACCATGACCAATACCAAGACTTATCAATATCACATGCTTATAAAACCATAATTCATTTCATATGACACTTGATCATATGACAATTTTTTTTAATTAAACAATTTAATTAAAATAGAAGAAAATACATAACTACTTTTGAGATAAGAATATTCTATAGAGATAAATTTCTACTATCCACCTAATAATTATTGATAATTAAATTAAAATTTTGGAAGTTCTATTTCAAAATATGAATGCTTATAGTATTATTAGGTGGATAGTAAAGATTTAACTTCCATGAAATATTTTAGAATATTTTTAATAATATCCACAAATCAAAAGTTGAGATTTACCTCAAAAGTAGTTATGCTTATTTGGTCATTTTAATAAAATTGATCTATTAAAAAAATATATATATGAACTGTTGGGTCTTGAAAATGTCATTCATTTCCATTACACTTTCACTATTATGTCCATTATATCACCTCCATTTCACTACTATGTCACTATATTCATCCCACTTTCATTATCATTGGGCCACATTTATGTTTTTCCAAACTTTATTAATTCTTAGCCTTTTTAAGTGAATTTGTGGTTAAAAATTAGAAAATAATGTGCATATGCTTATACTTAACAAGTGGGTTGAGATTGTTGACATGTGTAGGTTAAAAAGAGGCTTCTAGAAGACCTTTATGTGACACTTTAAGGCTAAATTCGAATTTGAGTGGAAAGAATCATGGGATCATGAGGATATGTGTCACATCTCCTAATTGTATTGAAACTCTAAGAAGGCATGTGTCTTATCAGTTCCTATTTTGACTAGGACTCTAGAGGTAGAGAGAGAGATTCATGGACTCTCATTAATGAGATGGCTTCTCATCTTTTTGTATAAATAGGAGATCTCTCTCTTTCATTTGTTAGTCGTAGCTTGGCTTGGCATTTTAGTTCTTTAGCTTGGAGTTTGTAGTTCTTTTCTGATGGCTTTGGAAAGCTTTAGAGAGCTTTGTTGTACTTTGTAATTTTGAAGAATTTGAATAAAGCTTTGATTTTCTCAACATGGAAGGAGATGTGAAGTAGATGTCATGGAGCATATTAGAATGTAAGGTAGAGTAGATTTTATTTTGTAATTTTGCTTTGATTCATTCATGTATGTCATTTTATTGCTTTCAAGTTTGATAATTTAGATTTTCTATTCATGCAATTTTAATTCATGCAAGTGTGTTCAATCGGTTGATTGTATATTAGTTTTTCTTTATATGTTTTTGCATCAAATAGTGACATGAGATTTTCCTCTCTGCTGAACTTTTTCTTAAGCTTTTCAATTTCAATTATGCTTTGATTTTAGTCTTATTTCTTTGTTGTTGTTAGCTAGTTTAGATATCAAATTCTTCATGTTATTTGACGTTATCTCCAGAGCCATGGCTTAACCCCGAAAAGCTACTTGGCGAGCTATCGGATTATAAGTGAAGTAATTTGATTTTGCTTTCACTAATCTGCAAGTAGGTAGTTTAGATATCAAGTTCTTTATGTTATTTGACGTTATCTCTGGAGCCATGGCTTAACCTCGAAAACCTACTTGGCGAGCTATCGGATTATAAGTGAAGTAATTTGATTTTGCTTTCATTAATCTGCAAGTAGGTAGCTTAGATATCAAGTTGTTCATGTTATTTGACGTTATCTTCAGAGCCATGGCTTAACCCCAAAAAACTACTTGGCGAGCTATCGGATTATAAGTGAAGTAAATTGATCTTACTTTCATTAGTCTGCAATTTTTGGTTTGTTTGAGTGCAATAGTTTAGATTTTATTTCTGTAATTAGATGGGCAACAGAGACAGTGATTTCATGATCAGTATTTCATCTTTTGTTTGATTTAAGTAGCTACATATTTACACTTTTGTTCAAGTACTGATTTGATCAATAGCATGTTTTGAGATCTTTTGAAGTGCTAAGTTTTGGAAGTTACCATAAGGGACATAAACCTTGTCTTGAAATCTCCATCCATACTTGACCTTTAAAAGTATTCTTAAGACCTTAGAATAATAGGATTTCCATTTGCATTAAACACTTTAGGAAACCAACAAGAACAAAACCCCAAAAGCAACATAAACTATAAAACAATGAAGTAAGAAAAAGGTTAACTAAGCACATATGGTGCACCACACTTCATCAGTTTACGATACCCGGATTGATAATTTATGTAGAGCAATTTAAGACGTTAAATTGACTAGACATGAACATTATTGATAGTTTTTTTATAAAAATGATATTAGTAAGTCAAGTCACCCTATCGAATCATAATATTATAATAAAATCTATTTATAAATAAAATTATTTTTTTTATAATAAAATAAGTAAATTAAAATATCATATTTAGGCCGATAGGGCTTTCTTTGAATGAGTTTTTTCGTCTACCTTTTCTTTCTATGATTGACATCTGGCATGCAACTCCAACTGACATATGATTGACATCTGGCGCGCAACTCCAACTGGCATCTGGTTTAACCAAAACTGCTTTCCATTTATGTTCCTCCTCTTTCTGCTTTCTACTCTTCCTGTTCTCTTCCACGACCTGCTACAATGTTTCCGGGCTCTTCCACAACGACGTCCAACTCCAACTGGCATCTAGTTTAACCAAAACTGCTTTCCATTTCTATTCCTCCTATTTTCGCTTTCTTCTCTTCCTGTTCTCTTCCACGACCTGCTGCAATAATGTTTGCGAGCTCTTCCATGACCTGCTGCCATAATTCTTCCAGTTTCTGCTGGAAGAGGAATCCTATGTTAATTTCATAATTTATGGTTTGTTGCATGATTTCGTTTACCATAATCAAAATGTCTCTGGTGTAGGGCATATGTTCATAATGCCGAGCTTGTAGAACGATCAGTTATTGCAACTGGAGACAACTTGTGGATCTCTTCTTTACGAGCTCCAGGTAATGTTTAATGTTTCTTATATTTATTTCAGCTAACCATGAAAAATATGCTATGGATTGTATAGTGGTTTGGTGGCTAAAAATCTGCTCAATTTCAGTTAATATGGGACGAAATGGGCGAGCCAGACGAGGAAAGAGATAAAATGTTGCCCCAGCTTGAACAAGAATGCTTGGAAGTTTACAGATGGAAAGTAGATCAATCAAATCGATCATGGGCTTAGCTTCACCAGGCTATTGCCGATTCCGAAGAAGAGCTCACATCCATTTATTCTGCCCTTGGAGTTTGCCCTACCATGCCTAAACAGGTTAAAATAACAAGACTGAAAATATGCCTTTGCAGTTTATATCATTGTTTCATTTTGAATTTTAAATCTTACAAGACTCTGATATTGGTTTTACCTGCTCCATTTTAGGGAGACAGAAGAGCAGGGAGCCTGAAGGAGTAGCTGGAAGCAATAACTCCTCTGTTGGAAGAAATGCGCCGGAGAAAAGAGGAATGGGTTCAGCAAATTTGGGATGTTAAAATGCAGATTCAGAAGATTTCAAATGAAATTTTGGGACGTGCAGAGCTTAGTTCGTCCGCCATTTCAGTGGACGAAAATGATCTATCTCTTAGGAATTTTGAAGAATACCAGAAGCAACTTCAATTGCTTCAAAGAGAAAAGGTAAGAATTACTACTGCTTCACTATTTTATTTTGTCTTATGCTTTTGCTAATAGCTGCAATGTGAGATAACCCTAAAGAGAGTTAGGATTTACTGAGTCTATTAGGGTATTTTATGGGTTTAACTGTATTAGCTGTGTTCCAAAAAACCAAAAATTTATAGCATGAAAACAAGTTCAAGCTTACAAAAAAATTGGTAAGAAAACGGTGATAAGATGGTATTGTTGTATAAATTGCTTTGAAAAGATCAAGCTTGATGGAGCCAGTGTGGCGTGTTATATCACTGTGGGATGGGTTTCGTCTCATGCATAGAGTCGAAATTCATGAGGATCCAATTTTACACATTTATGATTTTAATGGGGTTTGAGTTTTGCTAACAAATCTATCATAGTTCCTTTAATTTTTAAATACTTTTAATTTTCTCAATTAATTCAAGTGTCTAAACCCCTTGTTTATTTGTAATCTGTGGATATGTCTTTTGAATTTGTGATCTGTCCTTTCGCCTTTGTTTTTTTATGTATTTTTGTGTATAAGATCTGTTCTTTTGCCATTCGTTTTTGATGTAGAGTGAGCGTCTCTACAAAGTCATCGAATTTTTCAACACAATCCATGGATTATGCTCTGTCCTTGGCTTGGATTTTATACGTACGGTAACAGATGTGCATCCAAGCTTGGATGAGTCTGAACAATCCAAGAGCATTAGTAATGACACTGTTGATAGGTTGGCTACGACAATTCAAACATTGCGAGAAGAAAAAAAGAAACAAATGCAAAAGGTTATTTTCATGAGATTGCCCATGCAATTTGTTTACCCCTTGTTTTGTTGGTTGCTATTACCCTGATCTGTATTGCAACATAATGTGGTGCATTGGGCTGATTCTTTTGATTTTTTCATATCTACAGCTTCAAGATTTGGCCACGACTATGTTGGAGCTTTGGAATCTAATGGACACATCTATGGAAGAGCAACAGATGTTCCAGAATGTCACCTGCAACATTGCAGCTTCAGAGCATGAAATATGTTCTCCCAATGCCCTGTCTATGGAATTTATTAACCATGTAGGCTTGAGAAATTTGGATGATCCTCTGCATGCATGCACGCAGTATTTATGCATATTGATGTGGTGCGAGCCAGCTTGTTTGTTTAGATTCTTAGTGAAATTATGATGATACAGGTTGAAGCAGAGGTTTCAAGAATTGAGGAGCTAAAAGGAAGTAAGATGAAGGAGATTGTTCTTAAGAAGCAAACAGAGTTAGAAGAAATTTGCAGGAGAACACATCTCATTGCTGAAAGTAATACTACGCTGGACAAGTCAATTGCCTCCATGGATTCTGGTAAGTTCTCTTGGGTATTGTTTCTTTTACTGCTCAATTCTGGTAATATGTTTTCATGGTATATACTTAAACAATAATAATTTATTGTAGGGAGAACATATCTTTGATAAAATTATTGGAGTAATTCCTATCTGTTAAGTGATACTTATTTTCTTTCCTTTTATTTGTTCACAGGGTTATGGGACCCTTTCGAGCATCTTGAGAGCATTGAAGAGAAAAATGCAAAGACTAAAGAAGAAGCATTTAGCAGGAAAGAAATATTGGAAAGAATTGAAAAATGGTTAGCTTCCTGTGAAGAAGAGCGTTGGCTTGAAGATTATAACAAGGTAAGGAAGACAAGAACTAGAGATAGTGGAATTTTTTTGTCAAAATTTTCCTCATTGTGACACAAGCGTGTGGATATTGATAACTTTGACAGGATGAAAACTGGTACAATGCAAGCAGAGGTGCACACCTTACCTTGAAGCGTGCTGAGAGGGCACGAGCAGCTGTTAGCAAGCTCCCTGAATTTATCGCTCTGAGAGGAAGACCTTGATGTTACATTGCCCTTGCTGCTAGATGCAGAGAAAACACTGAATGCTGAACTTATCACTCTGAGAGGAAGACCTCGATGTTACTTTTCCCACGCTGCTAGATGCAGAGAGAAGATGAATGTATCTCTCTAAGGTTTCCTTGCCTGATTCCATCTCAGTTCTTGATCTTCATTCAAATAAATTGATCTTCATTCAAATAAATTGTATGGGTCTGTAGAGAAACTCTTCAGTGACAATATCTCATATTCTTGCCCATCCTTAGGGGGATGCCTAGAGTTCATCAATTTGGCCAACAACGAGATCATAGGCAGGATCTTGGAGATCAATGGTGAGCGCATCATCAATGTTAAGTGTGAAGCCAAATTCACGCAGTATTCTAGATCCTTCTAGATTAGATTTTTCTAGATCTCCAAGATTCTAGATCCTCCTACACCACCAGTGGTTTCTATATCATTCCAGATCCCCATCTGAATCACACACAGGATTCTAGATCCTTCTTCTGCCTCTATAAATTTGTAATTTCTCTGGCCAAGGAAAGCAAGCCAAGGTCCAGGCCTGTTATGTAATGCAAAGTGATTTATGTTCTCCAGTGATTGTTTTATCTATTCTGTTGTTTCTAACTAAGTAATCTTGTTGTTTCTCCATTTGTCTGTCTCTATGAATTATTCTCTGCTATTGTCGTCTAAGTCTCTGAGTATAAATCCGTTGTGTGTTATGTATGCTCTGAACTAACAACTGGTATCAGAGCTAAGTTCGAATATACACGGTGCAAGCCGCTTAGTGCCATCACCTTGCTCTGGCAGCGTTCATTAAAACGTTGGTTGTTACTCCTGGAGCTGTTGAAGGATCTGTCCAGGAAATAGCTGAGGAACGCTAGAACTAAAAGACAGTTGCTGCAAGAAAAACAAGGTCATGGACCTATGTTGAAACGTGTTGCTGGAGTTTGAAAAGTGGAGATCCGTGGAGTTTGGAGTTGAAACGTGGTGTTCATATGGAGAAGTTGAGCGGGGCTAATTTTGCCCTATGGAAATCACAGATGGAGGATATATTGATTTTAAAGGATCAGTATTTGCCGATTGAGGGCACAACAAAGAAACCCTAATCGATGACAAATGAAGAGTGGAATAAGTTAGATAGAAAGGCGATTGCAACAATCTGCCAATATTTAGCAAAGAATGTTTATTTCAATGTGTCCGGAGAAAAGACGGTTGAAGGATTATGGAAGAAGCTCCATGATCTATATGAGAAGAACACAGCATCAAACAAAGTGTTCTTGATGAAGAAGCTTTATAATCTCAAAATGAAGGAGGGTGCTTCAGTTGCTGAGCACTTGAATGCATTTAATATTATTACTAATCAACTTGCCTATGTTAAAATCATTTTAGATGATGAAATTAGAGCTATTTTGCTAATGTGTTCTATGCCAGACAGCTGGGAAAATTTAATTGTAGCTATGAGAACTTCAACAACTATAGGGACCCTGAAGTTTGATGATGTCAGCAATAGTTTAATGAATGAGGAGTTGCGACGCAAGTCAATTGCAGAAAACCAGGGAGGAGAGGCTCTAGCTCTAGCTGATCGTGGTAGGAGAATAGATCGAGGCCGGCAAGGGCGATCAAGATCGAGAGGCCGATCAAAATCAAGGAGAGGAAGGATCATCTGCTTTCATTGTGGCAAACCCGGGCACATGAAGAAAGAATTTCGATTCTGGAAGAAAGGACAAAAGGATCAGAGATCGTCTAGTACAAATCACAAGTCATCCAGCACAAATGAAGGTGAGACTACTGCTGTAGCCATAGATGGTGATGTGTTGTTTACTATTTCAGTAGAGGATGCATGTGTATATACATCTAGCAGTAGCTTTGATTGGATCCTTGACTTTGGGGCATCTCACCATGTAACCCCATGCAAAGATAGTTTTGTTTCATATAATCCTGGTGATTATGGTAGAGTGCATTTGGGGAATAATAATTTTTGCAGTATTGTTGGAGTGGGAGATGTCCAGATCAAGATGAAAGATGGACAAGATATATTGTTGAAACAGGTTAGGCATGTACCAGAAATGCACATGACTTCAATCTCTATGGGACGACTGGATGATGAAGGCTATTCGACAAGCTTTGGAAAAGGAGGCTGGAAAATTAGCAAAGGTGCATTGGTCGTGGCCAAAGGACCCAAGACGGGAACATTATACACATTGAAGATACTGATAGGAAAATCAGATTTGGCTGCTGTCACAAAAGAAGGAAATTCAACAAATCTGTGGCATAAGCGTTTGGGTCACATGAGCAAGAAGGGCTTAAAAATCCTTGTTGGTAAAAATTTATTGCTAGGTTTGAAATCCTACAATCTTGATCTTTGTGATCATTGTATATATGGTAGACAAAGAAGGGTTTCATTCCTTAGAGGTGGCCATGACAGAAAGAAAAATGTGTTAAAATTGGTACACTTGGATGTGTTTGGGCCTGTTAACATCAAATCATTAGGAGGAGCATCATATTTTGTACCATTTATAGATGATGCATCTAGGAAGGTTTGGGCATATCCTATGAAAAATAAAACTGAAGTGTTTGGAATATTTCAAAAATTCCATGTTGCAGTTGAAAGAGAGACTAACTAATTGCTGAAGTGTTTAAGAACAGATAATGGTGGAGAATATTGCTCAAATGCATTTAAGGAATATTGTAACAAGTTTTGCATAAAGCATGAGAAGACTGTGCCTAGTACTCCTCAACAAAATGGTGTCACAGAAAGGATGAATCGCACCATTTTGGAAAAGGTGCGAAGTATGTTGTCCAATTCCGGTTTGGAGAAGAATTTTTGGGCTGAAGCAGTCAGGACCGCTTGCTACCTCATAAATAGATCTCCAACTACAGCCTTGGATGGCGGTATCCCTGAAGAAGTTTGGACTGGTAAGAATTTGAATTATTCTCACTTGAAAATCTTTGGATGTGAAGCATTCGTACATATTCCCAAAGAAAATAGAACTAAGCTAGATGATAAATCTATGAAATGCATTTTTTTGGGATATGCGGATGAAGATCTTGGTTATCATCTATGGGATCCAGTCAAACATAAAATTATTAGAAGTAGGGATGTTATACTTAATGAGTCAGAAATGTTATAGAAAGTGAGATTTAAATGAACATTTAATCTCAGCCATTGATCTAAATCTATTTCAGCCATTGGATTTAGAGATCACCCAAAAGTCACTTGGAGTTATATTAAAGGAGGAAAAGGTCATTCATTCTTTCATGAGCAGATTGGGAGAAGGAGAGCAAGAGAGCAAGAGAGATTTCTGAGCAGGGAGGAGAAGGAGACAGCAGCTTGGCACACATTCCAAGGCAGTAGTTGAGCAGATTTGTATAGCTGATTCAGCACATAGTGAAAGGCAGATTTTTGAACAAAAATCGAGGAGCAGTTTGCTGATTTTTCTGCACACAAAACGGAGGCCATACAACATTTATTGATGTCCTGTTTGCTGTAATTTCCAGATTGCTGTGAGGCACGAGAAAGGAGATAAGTTGTAAATTTGCTTGCTGATTTTTTGCTGAATAATTCTCACTGTAAAAAGGCAATTTTCAGAAATAAAGAAGAGCTTTCAAACTGGTTTTCCCCAAGAGTTGTAGGGGGTTTTTCCAGGGTCAAGTTGACCAAAAATATCAGTGTTTTAATGTGTTTTAATGGCTGTTTTTGATTGCTGATTTTTAATTCTGTAATTTCCAGCATTCTGAAAATTTTCCAGAATTTGTGTTTTCAGCAATGTTTATTTTTTCAGTCTGTTAAATGTATGGTTATGGGAATGGGCATTTAACTACATGGGAGAAATAAGGAGAAACTGAAAACCGGGGTGGGAAAACAGAAATTTTTACATGGTATCGGAGCTTGAGTGCTGAAGGGTAGTTTTGGACAGCAAAAGGAAAAATTACAGTTGCTGATTTTTCACTCAGAAAATTCCAACAAGTTGATTTTTTCATAAACAACAGTTTTATCTTTACTACAGAAGTGTTATTCTTTCAGTTTTAGGACAGCAGGATGTCATTGGGATTGAGAGTGGAGGATAGGTTGGATGGGCATACAAATTACAGTGTTTGGAAGGAGAGAATGCAGAGTATCTTTGAGGAGGCAGAAGTCTGGGATATCATGGTGCATACCGCACAGAACCCTGTTGTTGTGCCCACTGATGTTACTCAGTTGGCTGAGTATAAAAAGAAGAACAATAAGGGTAAGAGGCCGATTCTAGACGGAATCAAAGACCATTGCATTCCTCATGTGAGAGGAAAGAGCAATGCCCATGAGATGTGGACAGCATTGTCCAATCTCTACCAGAGTACCAATGAGAACCGGAAGATGGTCCTGAAGGAGAAGCTGAAGAACATTAAGATGGGGAATGATAGTGCAGCTGGATATCTCACAAAGATTACCAATGTGAGAGATGAGTTGGCAGCGATTGGAGAGGCCATTCCATCCACTGAGTTGGTGCGTATTGCAGTGAATGGCCTCCCCCATTCATGGTTGAACTTTGCTGATGGGGTTTGTGCACGTGAGACCCTTCCCACATGGGAGAGGTTTTGGGATGATTGTATTCAGACAGAGATCAGGAAAGGATAGCTTGGGGCAGCCAAGCCAGTTGAGCAGGATGAGGATGTAGCACTGGTGGCAGGAGGCAAGAAAGGTAAAGGGAAGAAGCAGGCTTCCACAAGCGGTGGTGGAGGCAAAGGCAAAGGTAAAGGTAAACAGGGGAACACACAGAAGGACTATTCCAAGGTGAAGTGTTGGAATTGTCAGAAGATGGGACACTATGCAGTTGTGTGTCCAGAGAAGAAGAAGAAGAAGGGGAAGAACCGGGATGTGGTAGCTTCAGTAGAGATTGAGGACTTTGCTGGTCGTTTTGACCGAGAGTTTGCGTTCACTACGTGTGAGTCCTCTAGTGCAGGATCACCTGCTACACAGGTTCAGAGGGAGCATGCTTTTCCCTCGATTAGCGGAGCATCTTCAGGTATCTGGTATGTGGACAGTGGGGCTTCACGTCATATGACAGGAGTCCGTGAGTAATTCTCAGAGCTTTCAGAGAGTGGCACTGATATTGAGGTAGTACTTGGTGATGACAGAGTTGTTAGAGCAGTCGGGGTGGGGACAGTGACATTTCAAAGGGAGTCCAAACCTCCCTTGAAGGTGTCAGAGGTTCTTTATGTGCCAGGGATGAGGAAGAACCTCATATCCATCTCAGCTTTGGAGGACAGAGGATATGAGGTACTGTTCAGGGGAGGATAGGTGTTGATGTATCCCAGGGACACTCCAGCTGATTCAGCTAGAGTGATAGGTGTACGCCATGCAAAGGTGTACAAGTCTGCATTCCAGCCCCTTTTGGCATTGAGCAGTAGTACCGACAGCAGAGCTAGCAGTTCTGAGCTGTGTGAGATTTGGCACCGCAGGATGGGACATATGTATCATGGAGCCTTGAGGACATTGCGGAAGATCACTACAGGTGTGCCAGATTTCAGTACTGATCACTTTGATACTTGCAGAGGTTGTGCGATGGGCAAATTTGCCAAATCCCCTTTTCCCAGCAGTGACAGCAGAGCGACGGGGATACTTGATTTGATTCATTCCGATGTGAGCGGTCGGATGTCTCATGTTTCCTTGAGTGGATTTGAGTACTATGTTTTATTCATTGATGATCACTCTAGGAGGACCTGGATTTATTTTTTGAAGACCAAGAGTGAGGTCTTCAAGCGGTTTCAGGAGTTCAGAGCTCTTGTGGAGACTTAGACAGGTCGAAAGATCAAGTCCTTGAGGTCGGACAATGGAGGAGAGTACACCCTTGGAGAGTTTGTTGACTATTGTGCGGAGGCAGGCATTAGGAGGGAGTTCATTGTTCCTTACAACCCCCAGCAGAACGGGGTTGCAGAGAGGAAGAACAGATCCATCATAGAGGCTGCCAAAGCCATGATACATGATCAGGGGTTGCCATTGTTCTTGTGGGCAGAGGCCTGCAACACAGCTGTTTACTTGCAGAACAGGAGTCTGCATCGTGCCTTGGGGCACATGACTCCGGAGGAGGCTTTCTCTGGGAAGAAGCCTGATATTGGTCATCTTCATATCTTTGGATGCATTACATACTCCTATATACCCAAGGAGAAGAGGACCAAACTAGAGCCCACCGCAGAGAAGGGTATCTTTGTGGGCTACAGTGAAACCTCAAAGGCCTTTCGGATTTACATTCCTGCACAAAGGAGAGTTGTTGTCAGACGGGATGTGAAGTTCGAGGAGGACAGGGCCTTTAGGAGGTCACGGGAGTTAGAGTATCTGGATCAGCCAGATCCTCAGCAGCAGTTGAGTCAGTCGCAGGGATCCAGTGGGCAGGGATTAGAAGGATCAGGAGGTACATCTATGAGGATGTCAGGTCCGTCAGTGAGCAGTGGCTCATCGAGCCAGAGGGGTGGTGCTCCGGGCAGCATGCAGAGCAGTTCACAGAGCAGTTCATTAGGGAGTCCACTGATGGACAGTTCACACGGTACCTCAGCTTCTACAGGTTCAGGTGCAGGCAGGAGGACAGCAGATAGACAGTTAGGAGTTCAGGCTACTGATGATGATGATGAGGAGGAGTTTCATTCTCCGGTGGGAGAAGTGCGCTCAGGGAAGAGGAAGCCCAAGTGGCTTCAGGACACCTTGAGAGATGCCACATCTGTTGCTGAGCCGAAGAGGCCGATCAGAGAGAGTAGACCACCTGAGAGGTTTTGTAGCTATATGGCGATGGTTACCAGCATCCTTGACTCTGAGCCTTCTAGCTATGAGGAGGCAGCTAGCCAGCAGGTCTGGAGAGAGGCCATGCAGGAGGAGTATTCTTCTATCATGAAGAATGATGTTTGGGAGGTGGTGCCGAGGCCTGAGGGAAAATCCGTGGTTACTTCCAGATGGCTTTACAAGGTAAAGCATGCTGCAGATGGCAGCATTGAGAAATTCAAAGCGAGGTTTGTGGCTAGAGGGTTCTCCCAGGTAGAGGGAGTTTATTATGAGGAGACCTTCGCTCCCGTGGCTTGATATACTTCGATTCGCTCCATTATATCGATAGCAGCAGTGATGGGTTGGAAGATCCACCAGATGGATGTGAAGACCGCATTTCTCAATGGCTTCATACAGGAGGAGGTGTACATTGAGCAGCCACAGGACTTTGAGGTGCATGGGAAGGAGTCCCATGTGTGTAGATTGAAGAAGGCCCTTTATGGCTTGAAGCAAGCTCCCAGAGCTTGGTACTCCAGGATAGATGCATACTTGCAGGGGATGGGTTTCACAAAGAGTGAGGCAGATCCGAACCTTTACTTTATTGTGATTAGTGAGGAGCCTCTCATTCTGGTGCTGTATGTGGATGACTTGATCATTACAGGTGCAGAGAGACTCATAGAGCACTGCAAGAGAGATCTTGCGGCGGAGTTTGAAATGAAGGACATCGGCTTGATGCATTACTTTTTGGGTTTGGAGGTGTGGCAGGAGGAGGGGCATTTCTTCCTGGGGCAGGGGAAGTATATTGTGGACATCCTTAGCAGATTCCACATGGAGGATTGTAGACCCATGTCGACACCGATGATCACCAACTGGAAGAAGCTTCATGCTTCGGATTCCGAGTTGGTGGATCCCACATTGTACAGGCAGCTGATTGGTTCCTTGATGTATTTGGTCAACACTAGACCAGATATCTGTTTTGCAGTCAACACGATGAGTCAGTTTATGTGTGAGCCTAGGAAGGTTCACTGGGTGGCTGCAAAACACATTTTGCGGTACTTGCAGGGGACAGTGGATTATGGTCTGGACTACAGGCAGGGAGATGGAGTGAGATTGGCAGGATACACTGATTCTGATTGGGCAGGTTGTGCTTCTGATAGGAAGAGCACTTCAGGGTGTTGTTTTGGGTTGGGTTCAGCAGTAGTGTCATGGTTCAGCCGGAAGCAACAGTCAGTAGCACTGAGTTCAGCGGAAGCAGAGTATATGGCAGCCAATCTAGCTAGTTGTGAGGCTATCTGGCTTCGCAAGATGTTGTTTGGCTTATTTGGTCAGCCGTTGAGACCTTCAGTGATTTACTGTGATAATCAGAGTTGCATTAAACTCACAGAGAATCCAGTATTTCATGACAGGTCAAAGCATATTGGGATCAGATATCATTTCATCAGAGACTATGTTCAGAAGGGAGCTGTGAAGCTTGAGTATATTTCCACTGATGAGCAGGTTGCAGATATTCTTACCAAAGCCTTACCACGGGGCAAGCATGTCTACTTCAGAGACAAGATGGGTGTGGTGAGGAACACCTTCCTCGGTAAGAGGGAGTGTTGAAATTTGGTACCGGAGGACAGGTGGTTCCCTTAGGCTTTGATCTTTGGCCTAGGGAAAAGTGTCCAAAAGAATTTAATTTTTCTCCTAAAGTGATTTTATAATTTTATAAAGTTAAATCTAATTTAAAAGTGACTTTAAGTGATAAAGTTACTAAGTCTAATTTTAAAGTAATTTTTATAAAGTCAATGAAAAATTAGAAAGGAAAAGTGACTTTGGAAATAAATGACTAAGTGGGTCTTTATTAAAGTGGGGTGAATTAAAAAATAGAAAGTGAGATTTAAATGAGCATTTAATCTCAGCCATTGATCTAAATCTATTTCAGCGATTGGATTTAGAGATCGCCCAAAAGTCACTTGGATCACCCAAAAGTCACTTGGAGTTATATTAAAGGAGGAAAAGGTCATTCATTCTTTCATGAGCAGAATGGGAGAAGGAGAGCAAGAGAGCAAGAGAGATTTCTGAGCAGGGAGGAGAAGGAGACAGCAGCTTGGCACACATTCCAAGGCAGCAGTTGAGCAGATTTGTACAGCTGATTCAGCACATAGTGAAAGGCAGATTTTTGCACAAAAATCGAAGAGCAGTTTGCTGATTTTTCTGCACACAAGACGGAGGCCGTACAGCATTTATTGCTGTCCTGTTTGTTGTAATTTCCAGATTGCTGTGAGGCACGGGAAAGGAGATAAGTTGTAAATTTGCTTGCTGATTTTTTGCTGAATAATTCTCACTGTAAAAAGGCAATTTTCAGAAATAAAGAAGAGCTCTCAAACTGGTTTTCCCCAAGAGTTGTAGGGGGTTTTTCCAGGGTCAAGTTGACCAAAAATATCAGTGTTTTAATGTGTTTTAATAGCTGTTTTTGATTGCTGATTTTTAATTCTGCAATTTCCAGCATTCTGAAAAATTTCCAGAATTTGTGTTTTCAGCAATATTTATTTTTTCGGTCTGTTAAATGTATGGTTATGGGAATGGGCATTTAACTACATGGGAGAAATAAGGAGAAACTGAAAACCGGGGTGGGAAAACAGAAATTTTTACAGGATTGTAGGTGAGTTGGAGGCCAAGAAGGTTATTGACAGGTTTGAAGAGCAGCAGGAAAACATACCACCAATACAAGAAAATGAATAGCAAATTCAGGAGCATGAAGAACAACAAGTGGAAATAATGAACAATAAGAAGAAGGAATCTTGCAGGAACCTTTACAGGAGATTCAACCTGATAATGCACCACCACAGTTGGTTCGCAGATCTTCTAGGCCTCATAAGCCTTCACAAAGGTATCCTCCTTCAAACTATATTTTGTTGACTGATGAAAGTGAACCTAATTGTTTTCAAGAAGCTTGTAAAGTCGAGCACAGTAAAGAATGGAAGAAAGCAATGGAAGAAGAAATGGAATCTTTGCAGGAAAATAAAACTTGGGAGTTAGTAAACCTCCCAAAAGGTAGAAAGGCTCTACAAGACAAATGGGTGTACAGGATTAAGCATGAATGTGATGAAAAGAAGAAGAGTTATAAAGCAAGACTGGTGGTGAAAGATTTTGCCCA
This sequence comes from Pinus tabuliformis, assembly GCA_031772625.1. Taxonomy (NCBI): domain Eukaryota; kingdom Viridiplantae; phylum Streptophyta; class Pinopsida; order Pinales; family Pinaceae; genus Pinus; species Pinus tabuliformis. The sequence continues at coordinate 519,762,991 of CM062809.1, forward strand.
AAAAGAAGGTATTGACTTCACTGAAATTTTTTCACCTGTTGTTAAAATGTCATCCATTATAGTCATTCTTGGTCTAGTTGCTGCTTTAGACCTAGAATGTGAACAGCTAGATATAAAAACTGCTTTCCTTCATGGTGAATTGGAGGAAGAAATTTATATGGAGCAGCCAAAAGGCTTCATAGAAAAAGGCAAAGAAGGCCTTGTTTGTAGGTTGAAGAAGAGTCTCTATGGGTTGAAACAGGCACCTCGACAATGGTACAAGAAATTTGATTCATTCATGTTGGAACATGGTTTTCAGAGGTTGGAAGCTAACCATTGTGTTTATATCAAGAGGTATGATCAAGAGAAGTATATCATATTATTGTTATATGTGGATGACATGTTGATTGTTGGGCATGATAAGAATAAGATCAATAGGTTGAAGAAAGATTTGGGTAGTAAATTTGCAATGAAGGATTTGGGACCAGCACAGCAGATATTGGGCATGCGGATTATGCGTGACAGGAAAAACAAAAGGTTGTGGCTGTCACAAGAAAAATATATCAAGAAGGTGCTTAACAGGTTTAATATGAAGGATGCCAAGCCAGTTGGTACACCCTTTGGAGCCCACTTCAAGTTGAGTACTGAATTATGTCCTAGTAATGACAAAGAGAAAGAAGAGATGAGCAAGATTCCTTATGCTTCAGCAGTTGATAGTTTGATGTATGCCATGGTATGCACACGACCAGACATTGCATATTCAGTGGGAGTGGTCAGCAGGTTCCTTACCAATCTAGGCAAACAACATTGGCAAGTAGTAAAATGGATTTTGAGGCATCTCAAGGGTACTAGTCATTATTGTTTATGTTTTGGTCATGATGAGACTGTTCTTGAAGGATTTACAGATGCGGATATGGCTGGAGATATGGATACCAGAAAGTCCACTACAGGTTATTTGTATACATTTGCAAGTGTAGCAGTATCTTGGGTGTCAAGGCTACAAAGAATAATAGCCCTCTCTACAACAGAAGCAGAGTACATAGCTGCAACAGAAGCTTGTAAAGAGATGTTGTGGATGCAGTGATTCTTAGGAGAGATAGGAATAAAGCAGGACAAGTATGTGTTATATTGTGATAGTCAGAGTGTCATTCACTTGGCGAAAAACCCAACATTTCATTCAAAAACCAAGCACATTGACTTAAGGTACCATTGGATCCAGCATGTGTTGAGGAAGAACATTTATCCTTGAAAAAGATCCATGCAAATAGGAACCTTGCTGATATGCTCACTAAGATTCTACCACGAAATAAACATGAGTTATGTAGAGGCATGGTAGGACTCGGTGTGACTTGATCACTCTTATTTGGCTTCAAGTGGGAGAATGTCAAGTGTGAAGCCAAATTCACGCAGTATTCTAGATCCTTCTAGATTAGATTTTTCTAGATCTCCAGGATTCTAGATCCTCCTACACCACCAGTGGTTTCTAGATCATTCCAGATCTCCATCTGAATCACACACAGGATTCTAGATCCTTCTTCTGCCTCTATAAATTTGTAATTTCTCTAGCCAAGGAAAGCAAGCCAAGGTCCAGGCCTGTTATGTAATGCAAAGTGATTTCTGTTCTCTAGTAATTGTTTTATGTATTTCGTTGTTTCTGACTAAGTAATCTTGTTGTTTCTCCATTTGTCTGTCTCTCTGAATTATTCTCTACTATTGCCATCTAAGTCTCTGAGTATAAATCCGCTGTGTGTTATGTACGCTCTGAACTAACAATCAAGTGGCTAGACTTATCAGTTAATCATTTGAAGGGCAGCGTTCCAACTTCGATCTCCATGCTAAAGAAAATTGAGCGCCTGGATTTCTCAAGAAATCGGATGGTGGACAAGATACCGAGGCCAATGGGCGAGCTGAAGGAGCTGAGATGGTTGGATCTGTCATGGAATGGTTTCAAAGGGAAAATTCTAGGGCATATGTTGGGTCTGAAGCATTTGAAGCATATGAATCTAAGAAACAATCGTTTCTGTGGCCAGATTCCACAAGCGAAACCTTAACTGTTTTCCCGGCTTCTGCTTATGCTCACAATGATTGCCTCTATGGGTCTTCCTTCTTACAAGAACCAAAAGCTTTGATCATGGTGGCCTTTAAGCAAAAATTAATTAGTGGGTCTGGTACAATGTCTCATTGCAATTGATATTCATTATTTTAGAGAAAATTTAAATGATGAATAGTCATTGCTGCTTGCCAGTGAGAGGGCCGACGCTTTCGCTTTAAGTAGATATGTAGGTCTGGTAAATGTTGGTAGCATTTCATACCAACTCCCTTTCTTCAAAATTGGAACTGCATTTAATAAAAATTAAATTTATATTTCATTGTTTATGCCTCTCCGTCAGAGGTGAGGATGCTTTTTGAAACATGCATTGAATTTTACTATACTGACCATAGTACTTAGTCCTGAGATAACATCGATCAGGATGAAAATATCGATGTCAATAATTTTGTACTTAGTCCCGAGATAACATCGATAAGGATGAAAATATTGATGTAAATAATTTTGTATGAAAGTGATGTGAATCCTGCAATGCACATATATAGAGCCATTAAGTGATCTAAAATGTGGTAGGTAGATTAATTCCACAAAAACAATTGTTGAACTTTAGACTCTCTCAATCCTCTCTTAAGGTGATATGTGAGGAGATGCCAACTTGAAGAAAATATGCTACATGTCATTACGAGAATTGAAAAATGAAAAATTAGAAATGGAACTTCTTGAAGAGTTTCATGATTTGATTTTCTCAATCAATGGTGTAGGCTTCTCTAAATCTATGGATCTCATTTTTGGTGCAGTCAATTTTATGGAAAGACCATGCAAAGTTTACAGCATTTGCTTAAGAAGTACTTTTATGGAAAGACCATGCACAGTTCACAGCGTTTGCTTAAGAAGTACTGCCCAATTGTATGAATTATACAGTTTGTCAGAGCTTCATAGTGACAATGGTCTGCACTGTCCAAGCACACATAGATTTGATACAAACTGCTCATTTTTAAATAAATTCAAAACATATTAAAAATATATATTTATATATAAAAAAATATTTTTCAACTTTTCTTTAAAATATTTCTTATTGCACTACACTAGTGTGGCAGGTTTCACAAAGAATATGAATCAATGTTGGAGAAGAGTTATAATTGTGGAAGCATATGTTTGTGTAAAAGTTAACCAATACCCAAATTAACAATACAATTGATATATATATATATATATATATATATATATATTGTAGATGTTATGTGGTTTCCAATATTCATTATTTTTTATTTTTAATATTTTTTAGAAAAATACTTGTGCTTTTTATTTTTTTTATAGAAATTCAACAATTCCAATTTTATAAATCTATGGACCTCTCTTTGTACTTTTAGAACAATTGCTAATATATTAACCGCTAGTAAAAATAGTGAAAAACGCAATTTACTGAACAATGTGAAACTAAAATCAACCGTCCCAAGTACCAAGTAAACAATGAAAGTAAATGAGACTCCAAATAGAACTGCTGTAGCCCAATACATATTACAGACTACGAAAATCTAAGACTGGCTCCAACAAGAAGTTCTCCAATTCCGGCAGCCGTCGAGACGCAACAGATGATCATCCACAAGTAACACCATGCAGGTAAGAGACAGAGCGCACATGGTAAATATATACAAAGTAAATGATTGCGTATGAATAATAGAAAAATTTTGGTGAAAATTATATTATAAGAGTTTTGTTTATGTGTTTAGAACTATAGATTATTGTTAAGATAAGATGGAAAATAAGATTTTGGCATCTTGTTTTGATTATGAATTACATTTGTATGGTTTGAAATTTGAAACGTGTATAGAAATTTTTTATAATATGATTTTTATTAAAAGTTTTTTGGTTATTCATTTAGGATATAAATCACAAAACTTTGAATTCAAATATAAAATAGTTTGTTTTAAATAAGATACAATGATATTTTATTTATTATTCTAGAATTATCTTTAATTATGAAAAAGTCTTTTGTAATCCAAACAAGGATATATAAAGTTCTGATTTTGTTAAATTTTAAGTTGAAAATTTATGTGGAAGGTAAAAAAGTCTTTTATAATCCAAACAAGGATATATAAAGTTCTGATTTTGTTAAATTTTAAGTTGAAAATTTATGTGGAAGGTTTGAGAATGGAAGTCTTTTTAGGAAAATTAAATTATTTTAAAAATAATCTAATTTTGAACCAATCTACTTTTGACTAAGTTTTGTACCATTTTGCGATAACATTTTATTATGGTAAAACTTTCTCCATCCACTAGCTGGCCTTGGCCAGGCTCAACTTAAATACTATTTAAAAAAAACACATCTATCAGATTTAAAATTTTATTTAAATCTTAACCACATAATAGTTGGTACACTAGGCGAAGGGAAACATCTTTAAGAAGACTTCTTACATCATAGTCACTAAGGAGAAACTCCAACCTTCTACATCCACAATGGTAAAAATATGAATAAACCCACACCTAATCACTCATTCCTCTGACCATTACCAAAAAAGTTAAATATGGGAAATAAAATTTTAAATTTCCCAAATTACCATGTAAAGGGATACGGACTTTGCGTGACCTAGAAGCAAGACACTCTACTGTTGCTCTGCAAGTTGATAGAGATTCGTATGTGTGGGTGGAGATCTTAGTGTGTAGTATCTAGGAAAAGGGGCGAACATAGTAAAATTTTAACTCCAAGAGTGATGTCGATGTAGAATTGAAAATTGCAATTTTCAAAAGTTATTGTGGAGAGAACCAAGATCTCAGTGAGAGAATGGTGCCACTTTTCGAATTACGCTATTCACAAAAATTTCTCCTTAATTGGAATATATGGTACATCCGGTATCGCTCAGCGGAAACAATGAAACCCTGCTTGATATATGTAGGTTCAAAACGTAAAAATCGATTTTTTACAATCACAACAGACTTAAATATGTAAGCATAGATGTCAGGTGTGATGCACAAATAACTTTTTTAATTCCATTTGTCACATTGCACAAAACGGAATAACTAGCAGGAGCAATTAACCCTTCCAGAAAATTCAGCATATATTTTCAAAACGTGAATATCGACATTTTTTTGAGGAAGATAATTACAACTGAGATTGCTCAAAATAGGCAACGCTTCCTCATTCGTGGCATAGAAGCAGCTAATAAGAACTTTGATGGTTACCATTAAGATTTGAAGTAGTTAGCAGAGATGCTACTGTTGCGCTCTTTGTTAATGGCTGTGTTGATCCAACGCTCGTGTCTCCAACAGTTACTTCTCATATTTTAGTTTTTTAAGTCGAAGTTTTATGTATTTAACTAAAAAAAATGAGTACATCAGTTTCAAAATGCAGGTAGTCTTACTCCGATCGACCAAGATTGTTGACTGACAAAGAAAACAAAAGAATAACTAGAGACACAATCCACAACTTAAGAGGCCAAAGGCACCAAAAGAAACATGTAAAACAAGTAAAACACCTGTACATTTGAAGTAATTGAGGCAAAATTGTCTAGAGTAGTCCCTGGAAGAGGAGGAGAGTGGAAGAAACATTGGACATGCTCCTGAAAGTGAGTCATCCATGACTCCAGTTTCTCCACCTTCTTTGATATCAAATTCTGACCAAGCCAAACCAACCAGAGTATCAAGATCCGATCCGGACATAACACTGGAAGTGATGCATCCAACCAGAGTATCAAGATCCAGACATAACACTGGAAGTGATGCATCTTGTTTGAAGTAGCAATAAGTACAACATGTTCTTCATGCTGCACCCTCTTGGAAATTTCCAAATTTCTAATATAAATTGAATCAAATCCCATCAAATATCCAAACAACAATGTTATTTTGCCATGCCTCCACGCCAAAAACGTGACTTTGTCCTTCAGCTACCATTTCCCCTTAGCCGCCACCCCCATCCTGCTTTCAGAGTCCGCGGGTTGCTCCCTCCACGACCGGCCAAAGAACCAACACGGCCACTGCGACCTGCCATCGAGACACCACCACTTCCCATATCAATATTAACACCGCCAAGGCCTTTGCTATTTTCATTTGATTGCAATTCTTCTTCATTTATTTCTCAATTACAGAATCCAAGAATATCTCAAAATCAGACAACTACAGAGTCTAAAACAGAAAGCCTCGCCGAACTGTATAATAGACAAATCTTCAGAAACAGGTACTGGGGTCTGCGAGACTGTAAACAGCGGAGTGGGTACCATTGAGGAGCTTGGAAACATGAGCTAAAGACCGAAGATTGGATTCAATGATGGTCTCTACGAATAAACATGCCTCCTCTTTTGTATTCCCTTGTGGCACATCCACCACGTACGATTCGATCACAATGGTTCCGGGTTTTCCATTTATAAGCCTCTCATGCAGAGTAGTGATGGATCGATAATTGTTGAGCCTATGTTCGCCCCCCACAATACTGAAGCTCAGAATATGCCGCTCGTCATCCAGAATGTCCAGTCGCTCGGTACTGGTGGCCGCAGGAAGACCCGAAACAACACTAACTTCTCTGACGCAGCCAACCTTGAGCTCCCCACGCATGAAGCAATTGCGGACGAAATTTTTGTATATTTGAGGCTGGTCGAATCTCCGAACCAGCGACCAGACAACGCTAACCGGCGCCTCTACTTGCTGTATCACGACAGATGAACAACTGCATTCTCTGGCCCCATCATGTGAGTGAGAATGGTATCGCTCCATCATCTCCTGCAGCCATTCCCCATATCCTTCCTCCCCCTCCCAGTACTGCACGGGGCCCATCTTGCTAATTTGTTTCGAAACGCCCGACAATCTGAAGCTTGGCAACTCGTTGTCAATAGGTACCGAGATCAAATCCCGCGATGATCTCCACACCTCTTGAGGCTGCGTTTCATACATCATTGTCACAACTACGCCCTCGAACTACTTGTTCTTCAGTTCTGCAATTCTGCAGTTAGAAAGCCAGTTCTCACAGCTCATACAGAAAGCCAACGCTGGTCATGGAGGGAGCGCTAGTTACTGCTCTGGGCTTTTCTTGTGTTGGTGTTTCTCCCTACTCATGCTTATATAGGTTTGAATCAGGTGGGCCTGCAAAAAAGTTTGGAAGCGAAAATTCCACTAGACAGGATGCTCTAAAACTCTGTCCAATATCCGTGCTGTTGTCGTTAGGTCTAAAATATTGACAGGATGATGATGTTGCACATACCTAATACATATATTAGCATCCACGAAAGTCGATGAGTTAACTTTTCATGGGAGTCACGTGGTCCACTTGGTCAACTTGCTCTTGGTACTCCAGAAGGATAGAGAGCTGTGCATAGTTTAGTTTATTGGTAGACCGATGGAGCTACTTCGTCCAACAAAATCATGAAAATTTGTTCGCTGCTAAATTTTTGGGTCCATTTTGCGACCGGACTTTAACAAGTTGATGCGGTGTGTCGCTGTTCAGGATTGAAGATAGTTACACCCTCAGTGGGAGACTCTAGTTGCACCGACATTGGGAGCCTGAGAGCCAGAGGCAATTGCGCCAAAGCAAGCCTTTTCTTTTCACGTCCACCATATATATATATAATTATATATAATTAATTGAGGTGGTTCATTAACTATGTTATGCACTTTGGGAATTGTGTTTTACATGGTGTGAATATTTTGATTTTAAATATTTTTTTCCAGTATATTATTTATATATATATTAAAATGTCACTTTAAAAGACATCTAGCTCACAGTGCACTGAAAATACATATCCTGTTATCTAATATTGTATATATATATAATTATATTTAAATATTTATTATTACAATAATTATATAATTAATTAAATGAGATGGTTCATTAATTATGTTATGTATTTTTTGGAATTCTGTTTTATATGGCGTGAATATTTTGATTTTAGAATTTAGTATATTATTTACATATATCAAATGTCACTTTTGTAAAAAAAATTAACCCATTATATTGTACTTATGTGCTTTATAACACTATATGTTCACTAATTACTTGGGTTGTTGGCTCATTTACGCAGCAAGGAATATTGTAATAGTATACTTATTCTATCTGGCTGCGGGTTCTTTCGTCTGCGGGTTCTTCCGTATACTTACTCTTTGCGGCTGCATTTCTTCCGTCTGTAGCTGCATTCTTCCATTTGGGCTGAGTTTTTCTGTCTCTACTGTGGCTGGGTTTGCATGAGCAGATCTATGGCTCCAGATCTGCTTCTATGTGGTGCTCTTGGGTTCTAGATCTAATCTTCTGCGGCTAGATCTAATCTTCTGCCTTTTGCGGTTAGGTTCTAGATCTAATCTTCTGTGGCTAGATCTAGATCTAATCTTCTGCCTTATTTCTCTGCCGCTAGGTCTCGGCTTTCTATAGGCAAATATGGCTCCCAGCATCGCGAAAATAACTGTTGGCTCAGTTCCGTCCGCTTCTGGAGGGCAAGCTCCTGCCCATATCGTTAGTGAAGCCCCAGCTCCCACTGTCCAGGTGGTCCAGGCCTCACTCGATGAGGCTTTGAAGTTTTCGGAAAGTGCCCTAATATGCCGGTTCAATGGTTTTTGGCCGCGGTTGACAGCGCTCCACAATTGGATCTCGGAGGTATGGAAGCCTGTCATTTCTGATGAAATTAATATCTACCCCTGTGCTAGGGGTTTCTTTATAGTAGATTTTGAAAATCCTGAAAGCAGACAATGTATTCTAGGTTCTGGCCCTTGGTTTTGGGAAAACTCAGGCCTATTCATGAAGCCATGGAATCCATCATTCGATCCCTCAACAATAGTCATAACCTCAGCACTAGTTTGGGTGAGATTGTCAAGCCTACCCTTGCATCTCTAGAATCTCTCCTCGCTAAAAGCCATTGGAAATGCAATTGGGAAATTTTATTGCAGGTGCATAGAAATAGAGGAATATGCTAGAACCACCTATGCACGCATCTGTGTGGAAATGGACTTCAGCGCTGAATTCCCGGCTGAAATAAACCTAACAAGTAAAGACTATATGTGGAACCAGAAACTCGATTATGAAAGTGTCCTCTTCAGATGTCAATCCTGCTTTGAGACAGGCCATCTAGCCAAAAATTGTCCAAAAGCCTCCCATAAAAATTCTGCTCGAAAAAACCACCACAGATCTACATGGTGGGAAGGAGCATGATGAGCCCCAATTTTTGGTATAATTTGGGCTCATTTGGCCTACTTGCTTTGCTCAAACCATTCACTTTTTATTGCTTATGCATGCATTTCTTAGTTTATTCGTGTTGTTTGTAGGAAGAAGGGTAGACATTTTATCTACGTGACTAATGCATGATGCTTTCAGGTTTTTGGCATTAAAAGGGAGAAAAGACCACGTGAAAATGAGACAAGGAGACAGTGAGGTGGCACTGCTGGTTTTTAGGAGAGGATGTCCACAGTCTTGGGACCTTCCTCGTGATTCCCACCATAGCTCCGAGCTCCAATCCATCTCCCCACCGAGCTTAGAGGCAGCCAGCTATTCTACAGGAACAGCAGTTATAACTGTTCTACAGGAACAGCAGTTATGACTGTCCTACAGGATCAGCAGTTTGGACTTCAGTTGGACAGCCGAGCTCCTTAAATCAAGGACACCTGTTGGATGATCACTTTGCATAAATACTGAGGCCGTAGCCTTGGATAGGAGCTTTTTGAACTTTGGCATTACTCTTGTAATTTTGAAGTACGAGCTAGAGCTCGGTTTTTGTTCCTTTTTGTAAGCCAATTTGGCATGACATCAGATTATGAATAAAGAAGGCAGATTTTGATTTAGTTCTGAGTTTCCTCAAGGAGCTATAGCTCTCAGGTTAGGGCCCAACCTGAGAGCAATAGATCTCCTCAGTGTTGTAATGTTGTTGCATTTCGTTCCAGCACTTTGAGTCTTACTTACCATGCAATTCGAATTTACAGTTTGTTAAGTTAGACTTTCTTATGAGCTTAGATAGGATTAGTTTATGGTGAATTTGTTTCCAGCTGCTTAGGTTAGAAGAGGATAGATATAATCTATTGGAGCTCCAGAAAAGGTTGTAAAGGCTCACTGCCATCTCTGTTAGGGATTGGGGTGAAGTCTACATCAGCCACCAAAAAGAAACGCAGTTCTTCTCACTTCCATGCAAGCTGCAACATAGACATTTACGTTGAAGATCCATCCATGCACTTTTGACACAGATCCATACTTCTACATTTCACTTCCATGCACGAGTTTCATTTCTTGGTTTTCCATTGCTGTTCATAGGTTTCATGGCACAGTTATCATAGGTAATGAATCCTCGTTTTGGTGTATAAGTCATTTGTTTCATTTACGCTGCTCCATATCATTCCATTTTCTTCTTCTTCTTCTTGATCTCTCCTCAAGTCACTCATTCGGCCTCTGTCTAGCTCTTTTACCCTCCAACTCATCCATTATTCACTTAGCTCCATTTACTTACACTTTCGTTGATCCCATCCTTCCAACCATCAAACCACTGCATGCACTCTTCCTCCATCTGATTTTTCTGCTCCTGAGCCATCACCAGCTCCATCTCCATCTCACCTATCCTCCCACACCACTCCAACACTTCGCCATCTCCCAAAACTCCCACGGCCAATCATCCTGTAGAATTGCACAGCCTTCCTGTAGAAACCCCTGAGTTTCCTGTAGGATCCCCTATAGACTTCCTGTAGAAGTCTGCAAACTCGGTTGCTGAGCATCCGAACGTGGTAGACTTCTGGGGATCGATGCTAGAGACCCTCTGGGACCTCCCTTAGCCATCCTGACCTTGTCCACGCTTTCCCTCCATTCCAACCGCTCCTGCACAACCAAACCCTAATCAAAAGCACCATCACAATAAACCCAACCACTTAATGACAAAATACAAAAACATGTCTTTTCAAGTGCAAGTAGCTTAGATTCATGTATTTCAACTCATTGCATGTAATAGCATCATTGGTAGAAGTTTCATTCACGTTTTTGCATTGTAAGGGTCAAGCTAGTTAAATTAGGGTTTATTAGGGTTTCTATGCTTTGTTGGCTTTCCATTTCCTTTTTGCAAAGTAGGTTAGCTTCCTTCAAGATAGCTTTCATCCATCACTCATAAAGCTTCTTCTGTGAGCCCATAGAAGTTGGCTTGAGCCCTAGCGGACTTGTGCCAGCTGACCAAGTGACAGCTGCGACAAGAGCTAGTACTTGTGCATACAGCACCGTCGCTTCCAAGTTTGTACGAACTACCGGGTTGATAAAATTAGAGATAGGGAGCTCCAAGAGTTGTAGCATTATTGCTACAATACTGGAGCCCACCATCTTTTTGGCGCCGTTGCCGGGGAAGCGTCAGAGTATTAGTAATTGTTGCTTTTCTTCTACTTTCTTACTCTTACCTTCTGCTAAGTAGTTTATTTCATTTCCATTCTGCAAAAGTAGCATAGATATTTCCTGCTTTCATATATTAGCATTTCCTGCTTTCATAGATTAGCATTTCTTTTCTGCAAGCGTAGACTAGCCTTTCCATTCTTGCAATTTCAGTTGAGCAAAGTAGATTAGTTTTTTCCTGCTTTCAGTCTAATTCTGCATCTTTCATAGTTAGTTGTATATCAGTCTGTTTCAGTTTTGCAGGTACCAAAGAAAAAAGCAAAAGCAATCAAAAGAAAAAGAAGGTCTTTTCCATTTCATGCCTCGTAGGAACCGAGATAGATCAGGCAAATTCCTACCAAACACCCCCACCACATCACTGAGTCACCCTTCTCTCTTCTTTGGTGACAGTGACCCAGAAGAACCTATAGGTGAACATCCTGAGATATCCAAAGACCCTATAGTAGAAGAAGAGTTAGAGACCACTCCATTTGAAGCTATGGCTGATAATAGAAGAGAAGATGAGAGAATAGAAGGTGCCTTCCCCATCCGAGAGACCAATGGAGAGATGAAAATGAAGAACATTAGCCCCTCCGCCTTACCTCACTTCCATGGGCTGACCACTGAAGATCCAGATACCTTCTTGTTTGAGTTTGCTGTCCTTTGTAGAACCTATGACTACACTGAAGATGAGCAAAAGTTGAAACTTTTCCCTTCCACTCTTAAGGATGCAGCACTACGCTGGTTCATGGGCTTACCTGGGAATAGTATCACCACTTGGGCTCAGATGCAGCAAGCTTTCAACACCAAGTACCGGGATTACTGTAGGTCCAAGGAAACAAAGGGGGAAATCTTTCGGATGTCCATGGGAAATGATGAGTCCTTAGAGGATTATGAGGAGAGGTTCCAACTAAGCTATAAGCGGGCCAGGTGCACACTTGACCCTGAATCCCTCAAGCTGGTCCTACTCCGAGGGGTCCCTGAAGACCTCTTAGATACCCTTCACATGTTAGCTGGGGGGGACATTTACCAACTGCCTTATGAGGACATCAAGACTGTGTTTAGAAACCACTCCAGGGCAGCTAGGAAACGAGGTAGAGGAAACCACCTCTCAACTAGTGTCCCTTTCTCCAAACATGAGCTTGCAAATCAACTAGAAGATCTTAAGAGTGAGGTGAGACAAACCATTGCCATGCAGCTTGACACATTCAGGATTCAGCAAAAGAAAGAAGAGGCTGAGAGAGCCTTGGCCGTCTTCTGCCCTAGGTGCACAAGGAGGCACCCTAAGAACGAATGTCCATTGCATTCGGTTGAAGTGTGTTTCGTTTGTGAGGAGGACCATCCCACAAATCAGTGTCCAGCCTTACCTGGGTTTAAAGCCATGTACCAAGGGACAGAACCTCCCACCGAACCTCTCTACTACCTCAACCAAAGGAGGCCACAAGGATCTAGGCCTTACCAGTAGGGGATGCAAGGGGCATCTCAAGCTTATTACAACCCCAACCAGTCGACTCCCATGCCTTCCTGGGGTCCCCCTGCTCATCCTTCATGGTCCATGCCTCCTCCATGGTCTTACCCACCTCAGTACCCCGCTCAACCTACTTCTCATTCATATCACTCACATGCCCAGCCGCAGCCTCAATGGAATGCACCTCAGTCGGGGTGGAGGCCCCAATACAACACTCCTCCTGCCATTTTGCCTCCACCACCAGTTCAACCTCAACCATTACCTCATGCTCCTCCAAGGCAACCTCAAATGCCTGCTCAACCGAACCCGAACCCCAACAATAGACAGGCCCAGCAGGTATACACTGGGGAAACCTCATGCCCTACCTATGCTGTGGAGATCCAGGAGATCAATCTTCGATCTGGAAAGACTCTACCAGATCGCCAACCTCCTCCCCCAGAGGATGAGGAAGATAAACAGGAAAGTGAACCAAAGGCTATTCCACCCTTTCCTGAGAGACTAACAACCACCACACAACCTAACCCAGGAGAAGATGAGCTTCTGGGTGAGCTCAAGCAGTTGTGTGTAAAAATCCCACTTCTCCAAGCCATCAAGGATGTGCCAATATACAACAAACTGGTTAAGGAGAAGTGTTTCAAACATCCAGGCAGACGGAAGAAAGATGCTTCAACTATCAATGTCATAGGACAACTGTCTGACCTTATGTTAGGACAAGTCATCTGCCCAAAGTACCTAGATCCTGGAAGTCCTGTAGTAGATGTCCACATCAATGGCACCATTATCCCTCACACCTTGATTGATCTGGGGGCTGTCATTAATGTGATGACCAGGGATACCATGCTTAAACTCAATCTTCAGGGTTCCTTGAGGAAGACCTCGACAGTACTGCAATTAGCAGATCGCTCCACCGTGACTCCCGAAGGGATTGTGGAGGATGTCATGGTCTCTATTGATTCTTGGGAATACCCTGCAGACTTCCTGGTTCTGCAACCAAAGGCAAAGCTTACTGGATATCCTCTCATTTTGGGAAGGCTTTGGTTAGCTACTGCAGATGCTTACATAAGTTGTCGTGCAGGAAACATGACCATCAAAAATGGTCCCATGTCCAAGCAACTAGTCCTATATACTCCTGCCCAACCCTCCTTAGAGCATGATCTACCACTCTGGTTGGAAGAAGGAGAAGAAGACGAGGTGTACTCAGCACCTCTGTGCACCTTAGATACCACTAGAAGAGACCCCCCAACCGAGGATGACTTGATCGAGACCTTGATCCAGAATCCACCTTCCAGTGCACTACCCTTAGAGAAATTGGTGGAGGATGCCCAAGCTAGCACCCTAGTGGATCTGTGTACAACCAACCCTGTTACTCCCAGAGTCAAGAATGTGGAGTTCGGCCCTGAGAAAGCATTGAAGATCAGCTCCTCCCTATCTCCTTCCCAGGAAAAGGAGCTGTGTAGTCTGTTGGCCAACCACCTAGATGCTTTTGCTTGGAGCTATAAGGAAATGAAAGGAGTCCATCCTTCGGTCTGTACCCATCATATATACATCAAAGAGGATTGTAAACCGGTTAGGCAACCTCAGAGGAGAATGAATCCAGCCCTTAAGGACATTGTCAAGGAAGAATTGCAGAAACTGTTGGATGCCGGATTCATCTACCCCATCTCCGATAGTGAATGGGTGTCCCCTCTAGTGTTGGTTCCCAAGAAAAATGGGAAATGGAGAATCTGTGTGGACTACCGAGAACTGAACAAAGCTACCAAGAAGGACCATTTCCCTCTACCTTTCATAGATCAAGTGTTGGATGGACTGGCAGGAAAGAAGTTCTTCTCTTTCCTGGATGGGTTTAGCGGGTACAACCAAATACAAATCAGCCCGGAAGACCAAGATAAGACCACCTTCACTTGTCCTTGGGGTACCTTTGCCTATCGAGTCCTTCCCTTTGGGCTATGCAATGCTCCTGCTACCTTTCAGAGAGCTGTCCTGAGCATCTTCTCGGAGCTGGTCCATGATGCAGTAGAAATCTATATGGATGACTTTACTCCTTATGGGGCCAACTTCCAGGAAGCATTGTCCAACTTGGGAAAAGTCCTAACCAAATGCACCGAGATGAACTTATCCCTTAGTCCTGAAAAATGTGAATTCCTAATGACTGAAGGGACCGTGCTAGGCCATACCATTTCTTGCCAAGGATTGCAGGTGGATCCTAACAAAATTGCTCTCATCAAGAGGGTTCCACCTCCTCAAAAGGTCAGGGATGTCCGGAGTTTCTTGGGATTAGCAGGATACTACCGGAGATTCATTAAAGATTTCAGCAAGCTAGCCTCGCCATTGTTTGGTCTGTTGGCAAAAGATGTGGAGTTTAAATGGACTGACGATTGTCAGAGGGCTTTAAATGAATTGAAGGACAAGTTGGTGTCAGCCCCAATCCTGAGAGGTCCAAACTGGGCCCTACCTTTCCACATCCACACTGATGCCTTGAACAAAGCCATAGGTGCAGCTCTAGGACAAGTTCAGCAGAAAATTCCATATGCCATTTACTTTGTTAGCAAAAACTTGTCCAAGGCTGAGCTGAATTACACTGTAACCGAGAAAGAATTCTTGGCTGTGGTCCATGCACTGAACAAGTTCCGACATTATATTACTGGTTACCAAACCTTTGTACATACTGACCATGCTGCTATTAGATATTTAATGAATAAACCAGATGTGAATGCTCGTATTATTAGATGGTTACTTTTATTGCAGCAGTTTGATTTGACCATTGTTGACAAACCAGGTAGAGAAAATGTAGTTGCTGACTTTTTATCTAGATTGGATTTGTCTGCAGATGAGGATGGAACAGTGGACGACCAGATGCCTGATGAACATCTGTTTTCTATTTCAGTACTCTCTCCATGGTTTGCTGATATAGCAAACTATCTTGTTTCAGCACAGTTCCCTCCACACCTATCTTCCAGAGAGAAGAGCAGAATCATCAGAAAGAGTGCCTCATTCACTTGGATCGGTCATTCACTTGGATCGGGGGCAATCTGTTCAAGCTTGGCCCCGATCAGATCTTAAGGCGTTTTGTAAGGGAGGAGGAAGTCTTTGATATCCTCCTCACTTGTCATGATGGGCCTTGTGGAGGACATTTTGCAGCAAAGAGAACTGCCTTCAAGATCCTGCAGGCAGGCTACTATTGGCCCACACTTCATCAAGATGTCAGAAGATATGTCAGTCAGTGTGACCAATGCCAAAGAATGGGGAAACCGACCCAAAGGGATGAGATGCCTCTCCAACCTCAAGTGACTCTTGAGCCATTTGAGAAGTGGGGCATGGACTTTGTGGGCCCAATCAACCCCTCTTCGAGGCAAAGGTCTTACATCATTGTGTGTACTGACTATTTGACAAAGTGGGCAGAGACCAAAGAAATCAAAGCAGCAACAGAAGAAAAGGTGACCGAGTTCCTAAGGGAAAACATCTTCTATAAGTTTGGCTATCCAAGAGAGCTGGTCACCGATCAAGGGAGCCAGTTCACCTCCAACCTGGTTGAAGATCTACTAGTTCATCACAAGATCAAGCATAGGACTTCCACCCCTTATCACCCTCAAGCAAATGGGCAGGTAGAAGTCACCAATAGAGCATTAGAAGGGATCTTGACTAAGGTGGTGAGAAGCAGCAGAAAAGACTGGGCAGACCGCCTGGTTGAAGCCACATGGGCCTACAACACCACTTGGAAGACCACCACCGGTTTCACACCATATGAGCTGGTCTATGGGAAGAAAGCTTTGCTGTCCATTGAGTTTGAATACAATACCTTGAGGATGGCAGCTCAGCTGGACCTAGATCTCAGCCATGCACAACAAGAAAGGCTATTGCAATTGAATGGCCTGGATGAGCACCGAATGCAGGCCCTCCTTCACTCAGAAGTGGTTCAACTTCAGAGAAAGGTGTGGCATGACCAACATCTCCATGACAAGCAATTTCAGCCGGGAGATTGGGCTTTGTTGTATGATTCCAGATACAAAGATTTCAAGGGGAAGCTGAGAACCAGATGGCTAGGACCATATGCAGTGGAGAAATGCCATGACAATGGATCTGTCCTCATTCGAACCATTGATGAGGAATCCATTCCCATGCTTGTCAATGGGCATCGGTTGAAGATCTACAGGAGACCTCTCTCAAGACATGAGTTCATCAAGACTATGGAGAAATTGTATTGGTCATAGAGAAGGGTTCTGCCTCTGCTTTTGGCATACCCTGAAGAAAAAAAAAAAAAATAAAAAATAATAAAGATCCTTGGGTGAAAACCTCTCTGAGGCGCCCAAGGCAGGTAGTAGGGGTGAAAACCTCATGGAGGCGCCCCTATTGTCTTTCAAAAAAAAAAAAGAAGAAAAAAGAGAAAGGTTTGAAAAAGATCCTTGAGTGAAAACCTTTCTGAGGCGCTCAGGGCAGATGGCATGGGTGAAAACCTCTTTGAGGCGCCCCTATTATCTTTCAGAAAAAAGAAAAAGAAAAGAAAAAACAATAAGCAAAATATGGTAAAATTGCATGCAGGTTGCAGATGTTCTATGGAGGAGAGGAAGCCCTTCAACTCAGAGCCAAAGGTCCTTATCCTGCTGTCAAGGAACCTCACCAGCACCTCCTCCAAAGGGTACCCATGTTTTTCAAGGTATGCGCAATTTTATCATGGTTTGAATCTTCTACAGGAAGATGCAGTCTTTCTACAGGAAGGCGCGGATTTTCTACAGGAAAGTACAGACTTTCTACAGGAAGGCCGAACTTTCTACAGGAAGCTCTGTGTTCTACAGGAAACTTCCTGTAGGAATTTTGGACGGCCAGAATTCATCCTAAAAGGAGATTTAGCGACTATGGATTGGGTTGGATGCATGCAAGCCTCTGTTAGCACCCCTGCACAATGCTGTCACCTTGCTCCACCATCCTTGTCGACATGCGACCAAGTTCTCTGCACCAACAAAGAAGATCGATGAGTTCTCACGGGAAAAGCCATTTTCAAAGTTAAATAAATGCTGGGATCTCATACCGCAGGCATCGAGAGCTCCGGGAACGCAATTGAAAGGCCAGAACCTCCGTCGTGCAACATGCACCCAAGGAGAAAGGACTGTTACGAGACACCTCACGGGGATCCTGTAACAGTTCAACCTGCTCGAGTGGATACCATTCACAGCACCGCCATCTGAAATGCAACGCGGGCGCATGCAAGCAAAACATCCACTCCATCGTTGGCAGCCGTAACCACGAGCCTCCGGGTCTGTGTAAGTCGCATGCAGCAGGTAGATCCACTCACCATCGTCCAAGAACTGGAAAAATCGTGTGCAGCCACGCAGGTAAGTGTCTCAACCCTTCCTTCCATCAAATCGCATGAATCTTACTTGGAAATTGTTTGCAAAGCGTAAAATTGAATGGTTGAGTAGCCGTATGGCCAGTCGACTGGCCACGTCGGCTAGTTAAAGTGTAATTGGATGTGTGGGTGGCGGCCACGACAAAGAGAATGAACGGCATGCACGTGAGAACACTCTCGTCAGAAGCATGAGTTTAACAGGAAAAGGCGGCGGCAAATCTGTGGGAATGAATGCGGCAGCAAGCGAATACGCAGGCGGATGATGGATGACGTCGCCCAACGGTCCGGCGGGGACAGCTCATCCCCCGCGCCACGGATTGCGCCGATTCAAAATCCAATCGGCTAGATCATGCGCATGCATTTATCATCCAACACTTCAAACTTGGGTGGTTGTTCTGATCTCCTCTGCACTTTGATACGCCGAGCTGTTGGCTACCAGAACGCTGGTCAAGCACACCTCAAGCGCGGGCCAACTACAGTCTTCCCCGAGGATTGCGCATTGCTTCTACAGGAACGCAGTTCTACAGGAGCGCAGTTCTACAGGAACGCGGTCTACAGGAACGCAGTCTACAGGAACACAGTCATCTACAGGGAAGCGGGTGCCTCACGCAAAAAGGTGGCCAAGTAAAGAGGTAACCCTGAACTTTGCATGCAACTAGTTAGTAAAAGTGGCAAGACCATCGTCCACAGTCGGGTCATAAAGATATTGGTGGAATTGTTGTTTGCTGTGCCTATGCTATCGTTCTACAGGATGTCGATATAAGTAGACTGTGTTGAATTTTGTGGATTATGTGCATGCTCTGTCTTAATAGACCAAATCTCTGCTGCATTTGCCACCTTTAATTAAAACGACCGTGTTCATCATGCCGGGTGGTTTATAAGACGGGAACCCACTGAGTCCACTAAATTAAGGGAAAACCCGGCAGTGGTAGAGCTCTTCACCAGAGAACAATGGATGCCTTTTTGTGATAAGCTGCAGGGCTACGATGATGAAGTAGCCGAAGAATTCTTGCAGGCTCTGAAGCCTAAATCCCAGACACTGGCCACAGTGAACTTCAGAGGTCTGAGCCTCAAGCTCACCCCAGAACATATCAGTCGGATCACAGAACTCCCTATGGGTCTGCCATGGGACAAGGACGAGAGAAAGCTGAGCCAGCAAGCAAAGAAGGAATTCTTTCCACCTGAGGAAGAATTCTCGGAGGATAAAAACAGGGTGAGAAGAACGAGTCTATTACCACCTTGGAATGAAGTCAGTTTGCAAATCATGAAATATATTACTTGTGAAGGGCGTTTTAGCATCGTGTATGCATATCACTTTCGGCTACTCACTGAGTTGAGGCACCGAATTGACCTTCCTGTAGAGCAAAAACTGAGCATCCCTTATTACCTCCTGCAGTCTCTAATGGAGTGTGCTACAAAGCTAAGAGAGGGCATACCTGATCAGATAGCCCACCATGGGTTAATAAAGCTTCTTGTGGAGGATGCATTGCATTCATATAAGGTTCCCCTCTCGTGGGAATCCTTCCGCAATTTAACCAAAGATGGGGACATTAAGATGTTGATCGAAGAAACGGGTTCCTCCAGCAGTGAGGAACACGAAGCAGTGGCCGAAGAACAAAGGAAGAAGCATGAGGAAAAGGAGGAACAAGAAAAAGGTGGCACACCTCTCCTGTCAGCAAGGGAAAAGAGGATGAAGAGCAGAATGGACAAAGCTGAGGTAGCCCACGTCAGCCCAAGTACCTCAACAGCACCTGCAACCAAAACAAAAAGCAAAACTCAAGCAGGCAAGCAAGCTGAGGTGGAGACCCCTGTGTCTACAGGAAAGCAAAAACAGGCTTCTACAGGAAGCCCAAAAACAAAAACGAAGGCTCCTACAGGAAGCCCGAAGATCATTGAGGAGCAGGCTTCTACAGGAAGCCCAAAAGCAAAGGCCAAGGCTTCTACAGGAAGCCCGAAAACAGAGATAAAGGCTTCTACAGGAAGCCCAAAATTGCAGAAACAGGCTTCTACAGGAAGCCCCGAAAAGGTAAAACCCAAAGAGAAGAAGGTGGATATTCTGGCACGGGAAGCAGCAGCTGTATTAGCTGGCCTCAGCACGCCACCTAAGCAAAAAGACAAGAGGAAGAGGGAGACCCCTCTGTACTTTAAAGCTCGAAGAAGCGTTAGGATAAAAACGGGCAAGCCACCACCTCAATCCAGCAGCCCGATTGTCATCGAAGATACACCTGCTTCTCCCAAGGAAAAATCACCCTCCAGGGTCACAGTCACCTACGAGAAGGGGAGTCCAAAGAAAAACACATGGCAAGAAAAGTTAGAAAAAACTCAACTACAGGAAGCTGAAAATGTTCTACAGGATACTCTGGCCCGGCTACAGGAAACAAAAAAAAGGGAAGGAGAAGGGCCCTCATCGCCAAGGGAGGGTGAGGCAGAACCGCCTGAAGAGATAGCAAGAGAACATATACCCGAACCTAGCCCTTCGCCCAATCTGAATTCATATTACACCTTTTTAGAGGCGGGCAAAATCATACCGCAAAAATTTATTGTGCCTCTATTTTTTGCACTAGAGGAGGAAAGAGTCCGTTCCCACACATGGATGCAGATCGCTAAATCAAAGGGTGTGGCGGACATCGGCCCCTTACAAGGGCAACTCAAGGAGGTCAGGAGTGAATTCACCATGGCTAAACATGTGGCTAGTTGCCAGCAAGCGCTTCTACAGGAAGAAAATCAGAAGTTACGGTTGCAGCTACAAGAACTAAGGGAGGGAGCAGGAACATCCTCCAAGGACATCACAAAAGAACAACCAACCAAAAAGGAGCTGACCACCAGTCTTGAAGAGCCAATGACACTTCTACAGGAAGCAGAACAGCAGACAAAAATTGAAGTGCAAGCCCTAAAGGAACAGCTGCAACAAAAGGAAGCACAATTGGCCTGCATGGCCAGTTGGGCCATGGAGGCAATTCAGTGCAGACCACCTGCAAAATCCTATGGATTGTTCTTAAAGGATCAATGGCTGCAGTTCCAAATAAACACCTTGGCGCAAAGAGGTATTGCACACATCCAAACCCCACAACAATTTTCTGAATTATGCAGTACTAGTTCGGCAGAAGACAAAGCCAAATTGGCAGAGTTTTACCTCCACAACTTGGCTTTGCCTAATGAAAGTCTCATGGGATCCCAACATTGCCTTGGGTGATATGCAATTGATGGCCTTCGCCTCATGGTTAAACCATGAGGATCAAAGAGCAGTTGAAGCAAAATCGGTCATGAACCGAGAAGTGAGCGAACCACTGTTCATTAGGCTGGAACTAGAGGATCCGGTGGCACTCATCTCAACCCACCAACAGTTGGCTACGGATCCCACAGCTTCCTTGAGATTTATGGACCAACAGGCCCAGGCCATAGCTCACTTTGAAGACATGGAAAGGTTGTTGGGAGAAAGTGCTGCCCAGGCTTGTGCACGCAGATGGAATACCCTGGCCCACAGCTTGAAAATCCGAGAGTACCATACCCCCATCCGGATGAGAGAAACTTTGGCA
The DNA here is from genome assembly GCA_031772625.1 of Pinus tabuliformis. Taxonomy (NCBI): domain Eukaryota; kingdom Viridiplantae; phylum Streptophyta; class Pinopsida; order Pinales; family Pinaceae; genus Pinus; species Pinus tabuliformis. Next base: position 519,784,663 of record CM062809.1, read on the forward strand.
AGGGTTGACCTTTACAAGAAGTCAATGCAAAGCCTCCAGGCCAGCTGGATTGGCCTTAAACTCAGCCCCCCACTATTGTTAGGATTGACTGAAGGCAATACAAAGGAAGATGACAGTCAACAATGGGAAGAGGTAAACAGGAAAGCAGGGTTTCACATCTACAGAGAGGACACTACCACAGAGCCTTGGGATGCAAGGGAAGCAGTGAGAGCAATGAAGGATGAGGACTTGGATTAAGTTGCTCAAGGATGAGCAAATAGTTTAGCTGGGGGGTGATGATGAGCCCCAATTTTTGGTATAATTTGGGCTCATTTGGCCTACTTGCTTTGCTCAAACCATTCACTTTTTATTGCTTATGCATGCATTTCTTAGTTTATTCATGTTGTTTGTAGGAAGAAGGGTAGACATTTTATCTACGTGACTAATGCATGATGCTTTCAGGTTTTGGCATTAAAAGGGAGAAAAGACCACGTGAAAAGGAGACAAGGAGACAGTGAGGTGGCACTGCTGGTTTTTAGGAGAGGATGTCCACAGTCTTGGGACCTTCCTCGTGATTCCCACCATAGCTTCGAGCTCCAATCCATCTCCCCACCGAGCTTAGAGGCAGCCAGCTGTTCTACAGGAACAACAGTTATAACTGTTCTACAGGAACAACAGTTATGACTGTCCTACAGGATCAGCAGTTTAGACTTCAGTTGGACAACCGAGCTCCTCAAATCAAGGACACCTGTTGGATGATCACTTTGCATAAATACTGAGGCCGTAGCCTTGGATAGGAGCTTTTTGAACTTTGGCATTACTCTTGTAATTTTGAAGTACGAGCTAGAGCTCGGTTTTTGTTCCTTTTTGTAAGCCAATTTGGCATGACATCAGATTATGAATAAAGAAGGCAGATTTTGATTTAGTTCTGAGTTTCCTCAAGGAGCTATAGCTCTCAGGTTAGGGCCCAACCTGAGAGCAATAGATCTCCTCAGTGTTGTAATGTTGTTGCATTTCGTTCCAGCACTTTGAGTCTTACTTACCATGCAATTCGAATTTAAAGTTTGTTAAGTTAGACTTTCTTATGAGCTTAGATAGGATTAGTTTATGGTGAATTTGTTTCCAACTGCTTAGGTTAGAAGAGGATAGATATAATCTATTGGAGCTCCAGAAAAGGTTGTAAAGGCTCACTGCCATCTCTGTTAGGGATTGGGGTGAAGTCTACATCAGCCACCAAAAAGAAACGCAGTTCTTCTCACTTCCATGCAAGCTGCAACATAGACATTTACGTTGAAGATCCATCCATGCACTTTTGACACAGATCCATACTTCTACATTTCACTTCCATGCACGAGTTTCATTTCTTGGTTTTCCATTGCTGTTCATAGGTTTCATGGCACAGTTATCATAGGTTAATGAACCCTCGTTTTGGTGTATAAGTCATTTGTTTCATTTACGCTGCTCCATATCATTCCATTTTCTTCTTCTTCTTCTTGATCTCTCCTCAAGTCACTCATTCGGCCTCTGTCCAGCTCTTTTACCCTCCAACTCATCCATTATTCACTTAGCTCCATTTACTTACACTTTCGTTGATCCCATCCTTCCAACCATCAAACCACTGCATGCACTCTTCCTCCATCTGATTTTTCTGCTCCTGAGCCATCACCAGCTCCATCTCCATCTCACCTATCCTCCCACACCACTCCAACACTTCGCCATCTCCCAAAACTCCCACGGCCAATCATCCTGTAGAATTGCACAGCCTTCCTGTAGAAACCCCTGAGTTTCCTGTAGGATCCCCTACAGACTTCCTGTAGAAGTCTGCAAACTCGGTTGCTGAGCATCCGAACGTGGTAGACTTCTGGGGATCGATGCTAGAGACACTCTGGGACCTCCCTTAGCCATCCTGACCTTGTCCATGCTTTCCCTCCATTCCAACCGCTCCTGCACAACCAAACCCTAATCAAAAGCACCATCACAATAAACCCAACCACTTAATGACAAAATACAAAAACATGTCTTTTCAAGTGCAAGTAGCTTAGATTCATGTATTTCAACTCACTGCATGTAATAACATCATTGGTAGAAGTTTCATTCACGTTTTTGCATTGTAAGGGTCAAGCTAGTTAAATTAGGGTTTATTAGGGTTTCTATGCTTTGTTGGCTTTCCATTTCCTTTTTGCAAAGTAGGTTAGCTTCCTTCAAGATAGCGTTCATCCATCACTCATAAAGCTTCTTCTGTGAGCCCATAGAAGTTGGCTTGAGCCCTAGCGGACTTGTGCCAGCTGACCAAGTGACAGCTGCGACAAGAGCTAGTACTTGTGCATACAGCATCGTCGCTTCCAAGTTTGTACGAACTACCGGGTTGATAAAATTAGAGATAGGGAGCTCCAGGAGTTGTAGCATTATTGCTACAATACTGGAGCCCACCAGAGCACAAAAAGAACACTACACTGTCATAAAAGAAGAATACCCTAAAGAAAACTCTGAATCACAAGAAAGAAACAACTCTCAAGACAAGCAGGGAGAAAGCCCCGCCCAGCAACAAAAAAGTGAACTCGACAACCCCTCAAGCATCAACAATTATGAGGATTCAAATACCGCACAAAATAAATCTTCATTTAACACCAAAGAAAATCTCCTAGAGCAAACTTCTTCTCCGTCTATCTTCAAGAGGACGAACAAAAAAGATCACGAAGCTAAGACACCAATGTCCCAAGAACCAAAAGAGATGAAGGAGATGCAAGATACATGAATTTGGAAGACCGTAGAGAAAAAAAAGAAAGCTACAACATCAATCTCGCCAAGAAAGACGAAGAGCCAGACAATTAAAAACTAAGAAAATTATAGGTCCGATAGACCAATTTGGTCTCAGTGGACGTTAACCACCACCATCATCATCATCATCATAAAACAAAAAATATCCAAAGAGATGAAGACTATATGAATGGAAGTTTCTGAGTTTCATGGAATTGATCATTGATGTATGCAGCTTAGTAGATCTCCTTTGGAGGGTATCCATAACATTTTTTGACTAAGCATCGCCACTCCATTTTGTTTTGTGTATATATGTCCAAAATGCACCTCACCAAAAAGCTCAATGATGTTATTGATTATCTACAGCTAATGAGATAGTAAAGGAGGATCAAAAGGTGACTTATTTAAAACCTAATCAATCATCCTTTTAGAATCTCCAAATATGTTCAAATGTCAACGTAAAGCCACTTAGCACAATAAAGGACACCCCACAGAGCAATGATTTCCGTCCTCCTATTGGAGTCAATGCACAATTCCAACAAAAATTGTAATATTATCCTAGCCTAAAGACAATGTATGCCCCACACCCACATGAATTATTCTTCACAGCTCCATCGAAAAACCCCACAAGGTATATAGGCCATATATCCACAAGCCCAAATTAATTAAAATAAGCATATATATTAAAGCATGTCCCATAAATATCTAGTGGCTTATCCTCAAAAACACATTTATTCCTACATCTCCATATAACACGCATAACTTGATCCGTAAACCTTATATTCCTTCATCCAGTCCATAATACATGCTCCCACAGATGTAAGATTCCAACTCGCAGAAAATTTTTAGGTGTTCAGAACAATAATCCAAATCGATACTAAAAATAGGCATGTGAGGAAAATGTGAATCACATCCTCTAGACACTATAAGAACAAAATGCATCTGCCTAGACCAATAAAATCCCTACGGCAAAGATTATCCCATGTGAGAATTTGGTTATGCCATGCAAGCCATCCAAAACTTATAAGCTTTAAGGGTAAGTTACATTCCATATTTTATAGAACCACTCTGTTTCCTACTTGTTTTGTTTTGCCATAAAAATATACCGATAAACATATCTAACAAAGATTTATCCTTGTTCTGTCAACCCCTCCCAAAAGAATTTGTCCATATTTCCATCCAAAATGATACTTGTCAAACTTAAACAAAAACCATATCCCCATATAAACCCAAAAATCTCGAAGCTATACACAAAAAGATTCAATACAAGCTATGTTTGATTTATATAATAATACCCAAATTATATAAATATATAATAAAAAATTTAACAAAATGTAATTACGAAAAAAACTCATTGTAAAATCCATAAAATCCATACCGACTTCCCCAATCTCCCATCGCAGGTTCCCGATCCTGATTTTCATAAAATCATTCTAAATGTAAAAACCCAATCGAGAAACCCAAACCCCGTCCTTAATCCACTCCATCATAGCCCAAATTCTCCATTAACTTTTTATCCCAAATCCCAACCAAAATTTCAACATTCTTAATGCCCAACCCCTTCCGCTTTCCTTTTTGAAATGTCCAACGACTTAACAAGATTAAACTTATTTTTACTCGTTTACCGCTACCCAAAGGAAGTTAGAAATGATAAAATTAATCATGAAATTAATCCAATTGACGATGACACGTGGTAAAATATACAAAAGCATCCCATATACTGCAAAATCGATTGAATTTACATGTTCTTATACAACTGTGAGTGTACCTTTTAATTTTAATTTTAAATTTAAAATATAAATATATATATTTATAATTAATTTTGTTTTATTAATTATAATTTTTATTTTAAATAAATTCAAAATAGTTAACAATATTCAAAATATTATATCTACTTAAATTCCCAAAATAAAATTTATGTTAAAATTTTAATTTAAATAACAAAACATTTTTTTAATTTTATCTTTAAATTGGATTATTTTCTTATGTAAATAGAAATGGATCACTCATGTTAATGAATTTGTTATAATGATGATGATTAATGTCTATTAAAATCAATATGGTCTATTAAATTTTAAGAAGGTAAGAGATTAATTGATATTTGAAGTGTTCTCATCACTATAGTTATGATGATTTTACAAGTCAAAAATGTTCTTAGTGTGACAAATATTTTGAAATTTAGAAAACATGTGAATAAAAGTGAGACAAACTCTTTCATCCTATGGCATTTTGGGAATTGACCAATGCCCAATTTCACTTTGAAACTCATGAAAATTAGTTGTTATCATAGCAATGTTCATTTTCTTCTTCACACTAGTCATCACAAATAGATCATTATGGTTTTCAAGATTGGAATTGATCACCTCCTTATAATATCTTAGTTTAGTTTTGCCTCTAATTCTTTATTGCGCCACAAATTACCCTTAAATTTGGAAGTAATACTATTTTTAATATTATTCTTATTATTCAAGATGATCTCCTTATTTATTTATTTAATAATAAAAATAAAAATAATAATAATAATAATAATAATAATAAAACCATCACAATATAATTAAATTATGAATAAATTAATAAAATAGTTCAATTAGAAGGTAATCTTATAAACTCAAATTACATAAATCGATAGATATACATGCTATAAATATTTAAATATATTCAACATAGAGTATATTTACATTCCAATAGTAATATAATTTTAATATTCAAATAATATTAGAAATAATAATAAGTATAATGGTTTAATATTTGGATTTTGATTATTAAAATGTATTTCTTATATTATATACATTTAAATTACAGAACTCCATAGATATAGATGCTATAAATATTTAAAAATATTCAAAATAGAGTGTATTTATATTCTAATAGTAATATAATTTTAATATTCAAATAGTATTATCTAGTTATATGCTGAAGAATGGCGAGCGCTAGGGTTTTCTCCTGCAGGTTTCTGTTTGCCGCCGCAGCCGTCCCTAAGCCTGCTACAGGGGTCGATAGTGATCCATGGCTTGGCACAGAGGTTGAGGCGGTCGATTTCGAGCCGGAAAAAGATGATCTGATGGACGATGATACGGCAATGGATGACGGCAATGCGGACGCCGTTCCTACTACTCCTGCTCCCAAATTGAAATCCACCATAACGAGAGGTTCTTCCCAGCTCGGCGATGGTGGCCCTAAGAAGACCAAAGGAAGGGGTTTCAGAGAAGAAACCGACGCTGAACGCAATAGCCGCTTTGCGGCGCGAGAGTTTGAGCCTCTTGATTCGGATGGCTGCCCTGGCCCTCAGAGATGCACCTATGATGCTCTTTTACCAGAGCGACACAATCTGTTATTGTGTTCTTTCAAGGGTTTGGGCATTCTGGATGTGTTTGCGGGTATATTATGGGATAGTACCTATGACGAGATTTCATTTTTATCAGATCTTGGGAGAACTAGGCAAGGAGACGGGACGTTCGCTTCAGGCATAAGAAGATATCAAATCCCCAGATCCGCTGCTGATCAATCAAATCGGGCTCTCATCAAACAGATCGGCCAAGATCTTGCAGGTCTGCTCCCCCGGATGGGAAATAGCCACGGCAGAGCTGCTCTAGGAAGCTCAAGAAGCCCTGGCATGGGGTCAAGGCCCTTATCTGACTCCTTTCAGATCCAAATTTCTCAGCCTTCAGGCAGAACCATCATGCAATGGGTTAGCCCTTCAGATCTGGTGCAGGAACTCAAACTGAATCTAGAGCGCAGAATGGGGATCCCATCAAGCCTTCTGCGACTTCTCTTTCAAGGTAAACAACTTGATGACCCTCTTCCCCTCTCTGCTTACAGCATTTCCAGGAACAGCTCGGTGGTGGTGACCCTTCGTTTGAGAGGAGGTGCAGCGGGACAGTCATCCTCTACTCGGCCTTTCTCATACAAAGACGCAGTTCACTCTGAGAACCCCAAACCCCCGGAAGCCCTTAGATCTAAGGCCTTCTTGGTTGACAAGATTGAAGAAGTTCCCTCTGTTGAACTCATACATGAAGATCTGGCTTCCCATCTTCAAGAATTTGCAGAAAGAGCCATCATTTGTAGATTTAATGGATTGTGGCCGCGATCTCAGGATCTCTATGCATGGATCCATGCAAATTGGACACATCATTGTAAGATATTTTTTTGTTCGAAAGGTTACTTCATTGTTCTTTTTGATAACAGTAAGCATTATGAAAAGGCCATAGCAGAGGGCCCTTGGTTCATGGGAGCTGCAGGGCTATTCTTGACTCCTTGGTTCCCAGATTTTGATCCAGCTACTGCAGTCATTACCAAGACACCGGTATGGATTCGGCTTCCAAACTTACCTGCCCACCTATGGAGTACTCGTGTCTTCAGAGCTATAGGAGACACCTTGGGCAGCTTCATCAATGGAGATTTTTGGCGGGAATCCAAAGGTCTCTACTCATATGCAAGAATATGTGTGGAGTTAGACCTGAGCAAAGGTCTTCCAGAACAAATCAATCTCAAGATAAACGACTTTGTCTGGACCCAGACTCTGGACTACGAGAATACTGCTTTTCGGTGCCGCCATTGCCACCAATCTGGGCATTTGCAGAATACATGCCCATCTCGCCCGGCAAAAAAGAACAAAGCCAACGTCTCCAAGCCCAAGTCCAAGCGATGGGCTCCTTGCTCTCCTCCTCCAGTCGTGGATTCTGATTCCTCCAGCTCTGAAGATGAAGATAGCGATGAAGAATTGAATCAGGCCCCTCATTTCGTGGCCCCTTCCACCGATGGTCTGGCGCCTTCCTCTGACTCAGCCATTGCTCAGAAACGTGTCCATTTGTCCTCCTCCTCGGATTCAGAAAAGGAGGGCTCCCCTGTGGAGGACCCCAATCTTCAAGTTGTAATCGCTCATCCACCCCAAAATGGTTGGGTTGAAGTTAAAAAAAGGAAAGGGAAAAAGATTCGTGTTGAAGCCTCTAGCCTTTCAGGGTAGTACTCAATGCTTCTTTAAGCTCCCAGTGACTTGTTGTAGCTCCTTGCTTGCTTAACTCCTCCGGAACCGAGGTTGATAGTCCTATCATTTCCGGTTGCCGGTATCCTGCATCTCTGGAATGTATCCTCTTGTACAATATTTTTTGCTTAATAGAATTAATCTTAATTCAGAAAAAAAAATAAAAAATATTCAAATAGTATTTATCTTCATCCTCATGACACAAAAATCAAATTAGATGATTTGAAATAATAATAAGTATAATGATGTAATATTATTTTCTAATATTATATAAGTGTGTGAGAGAATAAGTGTGTGTGAGAATTAAGATATATATTCAATTAAATATTAAAAAAATTATTTGTAAATATATTAGTGTAAATAAGAGTGGCAAGAGGGGAGAGCTATTATTAAATTCTAAAGGAAGCATTGTGGATAAATTTTTGTGGTGTTTTGGGTAGAAATCCAATGACCAGGCAGAGATGTATGGGGTTTTTCTGGGGTAACTCTAGCTCATGACTGTGGCATCTAAGACATTATCATTCTGGGTGATTCTTTCATAATTATTCGATATCTGAGAAGTGGAACTCCAAAATATAATACATTAAGACTTTTGTATCATCGAATTAAAAGTATTCTTCTCTCCTTCTCTAGATCTTCCTTCTTCCATCCTCAGAAATCTTAATTCTGAGGCAGATCTCCAAGCCAACAAGGCTTGCCTTCTGGATGAAGGTCAAATAGAAGTCAATGGAATGAGAGGGTATGTTTCAATCCCATAATGTGTTCATTTTTGGCTACCTTATGCTCCTCATTTCTATTTCCCTCCCCTATGACCCATTGTGGCCCCCTTCTAGCTCGATCTCCTTCTCTCATCTCATTGTCATTTATGTTATATGTATCATCACGTTAAATCCCCCATTCCCCTCCTTATGATTGTCAAGGAAATCATCTATCAGCTCGACGTAGAAAGGTATGGTTGCTGGCTTCATGAAAGCATGCCTAAATTAATAGCTTCTGTGTGGAATAGACTCGATCATAGTCTTGATCCCATGGCCAGTTATAGATGCATTTCCTTAGATTGATTTACGATGATTTATTTGCCTTAGGGTACTAGAAATAATAATGTTGAAATATAAGCTCCTGCATGGCTCCCATGGTGCGATGAGAATAAATTTTGTTGTGGAAGCACAACCACATCCATGTCCTATGAGTCGAGTTGGTTCAAAAACCTCAATTCCCTGTTGAATTTGAAGTGGGTTTCCTTTGTATTAAGGGTGGCATCCAGATGCTGGTATAGTTGGAAGCTCAACGATGAGCTTCAGGTAATTCTGTGGAATTTCTTCTACTGCGAGAACCGAGTGTGAGTTCAGCATCACTGCAGCTGGGTGACTTGACATTTTTCCCTTTTAGAGTAAGAGATAAGAAAATAAATTTATGATCTTCTTAGCATTATGAGACATTAGACCAACGTTGACATATTCTTTGTCCCAGATCTTAGCTTTGTCATCATTCTTATTGCTGATTAATTAGAGGTGGCTTGCCCCTTCCTGCTGGGTTCTGACCCTATAAGTTGTTCTTTCAACTCAATTTGTTTTTTCTAGATGCTCTATCAGAGTCTATTGGTCCCTGTGTATTATCCTATCTCTCTTCAATTATTTTCACTCTACTTCCCAGCTGCTATAGTCTCGCTCTCTTAGAACTAGCATAAATCTGCCCTCTCCATGGGTTCTAACTCTCCAAAATTAGACTCCTTGGCCTCCATGGCGTGTGACCATTGTAGAAAAGAACATGAAGCCATCAATTATAAAATATATAACTTGCATGTAAATATGTACCAGCATCAGACCTATGAGTGCAACTCTTTTGAAATTATAGTGGCTTAATGTTGTTGAGAACTTTTGGAAACCTGTGTATTTTGTTCAAAGAGCTTGACGTTTCAGGTGAACACTTCACCCATCTTCATCAATTAAGCTTCTTGCCCCTGAAGATGGGTTAAGTGTTCACCTGAATTGTCGGGCTCTTTGAACAAAATACACAGGTTTCCATAAGTGCTCAACAACATTATGTTACTGACTAAGGAAATATACATGCCATAATTATAGTGCCTCTTTAACAGAGAATTTCTCAGCTAGAAGATGAAGTGGATGCGTCGCGTAGTATCATCATGTATCTCAATCTCTAGGGCATTCAACCAGATAGTCCACTCATAGGGCCTCCAAAGATATCGACCTTAACAGGCCAACAAACTCTACATATTAATCAATGTTGTAATGTTTGGCTTCAAATATATGTGTTTTTTGTTCCAATTTTGCCACACATACTCTTCTCAGCAAATAAGGGTATTGCTATGATTTGGGTTTTTCGATGTAATCTTGGTAAGGGAAATTAGACATAAATTGACATCCTAGATATCTTTGAGAAAACTAGCAATTTAATCCGCTCACGTATTTTCTGCGTCTGGACGCGTATTTAATAAAAAAAGTACTCATTTGTGTTCAAAAAATAAAAATAAAATAAAATGTTAGCGTAAATAATCAATTTAAAGTCAAAGTTCAACAAGTGAATGGCTAGGTATGTATGATGTAAATATATTTATATGGATAATGTGATAGGCGTGCTATAACAAATTCAAATTATGTAATACTACACTGAAATATAATATATAATGATCAAATATGGCCATAGAGAGCATGGAAGTGGTTAGGATTCCACTAGACAGGAATTGTAAAGAGGATATGGAAAAGTAAATCATTAATTTCCATGTGTCACCCTTAAATCTCCTTTTTTTTCCCATGGGTTCTAATGAAAACATCCACCTCCATTTACTTCTAAAACCAACTATTGAGTGCATGTAAATGTTTGGTGGGTAGTATTCTCATAAAGTTATGGAAGAATGGATTGAATACAATCATTAGAGTCCTACATTTCTCTTGTAAAAAACAATGTCATTTCCATTCACTTCAACATTCATTCTAGCACTCTCACATTCATTCTATAAGCTCATCATGTTGTATTCTCCATTGTTAACCATGAACCATTAGAAAAATGAATAAGGGAAACATTGTGAAGGGGAACTTATAGGCTTTGGTGAAAGATAGATTGTTGTAGGTGAGTATAGAGGCTATAAAATTTAAGAAGCCTTCACACCTTATGCACTCATTTCTCTTTGGGTGCCTAAGAGAAAAATATTATTCTTCCTGGAAATTCCTATAAATTATATAGTATATTGGGCTTTTTCTTCCCATATTAAAGTGAATTAGAGGGAAGAATATTCGTAAGAGACCATCAATTAAGGCATTCCTTGTGTTCTGTGGGGTAGTGGGAGAGAGTGCCATGGTTTTTTGAACATTGGATTAAATTCCCGAAGAGTTTTATAATAAGTAGATTGTATAAGCATGGGATAACATTGGTTGGATTGAGAGCGATAGAAGATTTTATCTTGGTTACATGTCCCCAGAGGTATCATTTCCTATGTTGGGGTGATATCTGCATTGCATGCCTACAATTTAGTGGAAAATTGTTCATATGCATCTCTTCTTGGATCAACTATTGTTAAAATATAAGTGCTCTATTATTGTTTATGAATAAATTAATGTCACTCTATATGATGGAAATCTATGTATTTTGCATGTTTAGTGTGATTATTGTTGTTTTTCCACAATATTGGGTCTAGATAGAATCTTAGAATCTGTGACGCTACCAAACCAAGAATCACAATGACTACTTTACACAACGAAATATAAACAACAGTAAATATACTAGTGCACAAAATATGGACACATATATGTAATTTTCAACCCAACTTCATTATATTAATCTACATATAATAAAACCGTCTAGGGCTCCCATACCAGGGATAACGGACCTCATACATCCACTGATACAATATACAAAATTGGAGCTTGGTGTTAGTCCATCAGCAACTAATCTACCCTCAACAAGATGCTCTCACCATCTGGATGTCGCATGCTCTCTCAATTCCTCTCGATTGTACCCTGTACCTTCTCGGTCCTTCAGCTCCTGATCTACAACACTGCCCCTACCAATGATCCAAGTCCATCTCATCACTGAACCTCGACTATATAATCTTCTCACTCATTGTGCACTCATCCATCAACACATCAACACTTCGAGACTCCTGTCGAGTTGTTGATCCAGGTGGATATTGGTGTCCACCTGCCAATTCCACTTGGACCCCCACCATTGTTTCTTTCAGTTTTTCAGTTTCCTTAATTGTAGCACAATTTACTATTTTTAGTAGTTTTTCGGGCCCTGAACTTCCGCAGCCGTTTGAGGCCCTAAACGACGTTATTTGGGAAAACTGGGAGCAATATTGGTCCATGGACTGATGTTGCTCATCCCACGGTTTTAGTCCTCGGATAGATCTTTCTAACGAGGTATTGTGCACGTTAAACGGAGATCGCATGCCAAAGTTATGACCCCGGGAAGTTGATGTACCAATTTACCCAAAACAGGGCCGATAGTTTGGCGCTTCATCTCCTAGGGTTAGGTTTTTGGATGTTTAAGTTTTTCCATTGTTTCTCAAGAATAAATAGGCCTTCGAGCCTCATTGTAAGACAATTCAGAGGCATGTAGGCGCCACATCTCTTCTCAGAGATAAGCTACCATTGCCCTAGCTAGTTTATTTTTATTTCTATTTGTAAGCATATTTCAGTATTTTATAGTAATGAAATGAAGCATTATTTTTGTTACATCCTTGTATGTATGGTTATATCTGTAATTTGTTGCGTTCCTGTTTAAATCTGGATCAGTGGTATCAGAGCGGTTTGCTCTTTCTCTGTCTTTCTTTACATGTCCCCAACGAGGTCGGGATATAAGGAGTTAGGGCTTGAATTGGTCGAACCTTTGCAAGACCAACCTCGCAAATCTCGATGGCCTCCCATGACGAATGAAAAGAAAGATGAGGGGGCAGAAGATCCTATCAAAATATTGCTCGAAGAGTCCCTCGAGAAACAAAGGAACGCGATGATGGACAACTTTTCCCAAATCCTTCAGCGGCTACCTAGGGGCGACACATCTACTTCCAGCAACTACTCTGGAAGTGCCACACCCTTTAAGGTACAAGTTAACTTTGACATTCCCATATTTGAGGGTCATATAGATGCAGACGTCATAGATAAATGGTTAAATATGCTATAATGGTATTTTTCTGTTCATGATTTTTCCGGCCGTGAAAATATTACTTTCGCTCTTCTCAAAGACGGCCCTCATGTCGAGGACTAGTTGGAAACCTACTACGAGCAGAAGGATGAAATTACGGCCTCACTATTTTCAGCCGCACCCACTTGGAATTCATTTTGGGCTACCATTAAGGAGCAGCACTACCCTGTCGGAAGCTATGAGGATCAATACAAAAGTGGACCACACTGCGGCAGGGAAGGGACCAAGACGTGCCGGAGTTTACCAATATTTTCCATACCCTTCGCACAAAGTTGAGTATCAAGGATTCAGAGTAGCATTTTGTACTCAAATACCGTGGCTGCCTGCACAGGTACATCCAGGACGAAATAGAATTCCTGAACATCTCCTCACTCGGCACGGCATACCGATATGCCGTCAAGATCAAGCAAAAGTTTAAACAGAAGAAGCGAGACTTTGGATCTGCGAATCTGAAGCAAGGGAAAGGTGCCCCCAAACCACAGAACAAAGGACAAAGCCAAGGTGGGGTGGCCCAAGACAACCCGCCAAAGCCGCAAGCAAAGAATAGTGCCGCGAAGTCGAAAAAGGACATGGGAAAGTGGTGTGAGTTCCATAAGAGCTCCACTCACAACACAAGTGAGTGTCGAGCCAAACAGTCATTGGTGGCCGAGCTAAAGGTTTTAGAATTAGATGCATGTTTTCACTATGAGTCATAAACCGACAGGGGGAATGACAAAGGGAAGCAGCTTATTGATGCAGAGCCCAACGCCACCGTTGCCACCATGAAGATTCGGAAGGAGGAACACAAAGATCCAGAGGAGGAGGAGCTCATATTCCACTCCTAGATGTGGGTAAAGGGCTCCCCGCTACAGTTCATTGTCAATAGCGGGAGCCAAAAGAACCACATTTCGGTAGAGGTCACAAAGCGGTTAGGCTTACCGACCACAACACATCCACAACCGTACACCATCGGGTGGCTTCACCAAGGACATGATCTTCACGTGAGCCAGTAGTGTTGCCTTCCATACAACATCAAGCCCTTCACGAATGAGATATCGTGTGATGTTTCTCCCCTTAATGTTTGTGATGTACTATTAGGCCAATCATACTTATGGAAGCAAAATGCTGTGTATGAATCAAGGCCTCATGCTGTTATTTTTACTTTGGGAAATAAGTTGTACAAGATACCGGAGGTAGCACCGCCTACCACCATCTCTTTGGTTACTACAAAACAATGTAGTAAGCTCATTTCCAAAACCGGAATTTTTTTTTCCTGATGATATGCCCTCAAGGAAAGAAGAAGACGATGGCCATGACTTCAAGACAGGGACCATCCGCACGACAACTGCAAATTGACAAGGTCGTGGAGGAGTACGAGGACATCTTCACCTCCCCCGCAGGGGTTCCTCTGCACTGTCAGGTCAACCACTCCATCGATCTGACCCTAGGTGCGTCGCTGCCCAATGGACCAATCTATCGATGATTTGATCTAGAGAATGATGAAATCAAGAGGCAGATTCAGGAGCTTCTGCAGAAAGGTCACATCCGTCCTATTTCATCGCCCTGTGGGAGCCCGATCGTGTTGGTACAAAAGAAGGATGGGACTTGGAGACTCTGTATTGATTATCGAGCGCTGAACAAGATCACTGTCTGGAATAGGTACCTGATCCCACGGATTGATGACCTCCTGGATCAACTAAAGGGGGGAAATATTTAGCAAGATCGATTTGAAGTCAGTATATCACCAGGTATCAATCAAACCCTCCGATGTGTGGAAGACTACCTTCAAAGCCAAGGAGGGCCTTTTTGAATGGTTGGTTATGCTTTTCGGGTTGATGAATGCTCCTGCAACCTTCATGAGGCTAATGGATGACATCTTGTGGCCATTCACCAACTCTGTAGTGGTATACTTGGATGACATCATGCTCTTCAGCTAGAGTTAGGAAGAGCACCTCCACCACATCCAACAAATTTTCCAAACACTGCGGTAACATAAGTTATGTGCCAATTTGGAGAAATGCACTTTTGGCATGACCCAGGTTCAGTATCTGGGATACATTATTGATGAACGGGGGTGCATGTGGATCCAGCCAAGATCCAAGTCATTCGGGATTATCCATCTCCAACCACTCTGATAGAGCTCCACAACTTTCTGGGTCTTGCCAACTTCTACCACAGGTTCGTGTTGGGATTTTCTCATATCACTTGGCCCTTGAGTCAAGTCACCAAGGGAGGAGTGAAAGAAAAATTCTTTTGGTCTGAATCTCAACAGAAGGCATTCACAGAGTTGAAACATCACCTCTACTCGGCACCAGTGCTCGCATTACCAGACTTGCAACAACCATTTGAGATCGAGATAGATGCCTCTGACTATGCTATTGGGGCAGTCCTTACTCAACACGAGCATCTAGTGGCATATCACAATGAGACACTTTCACACAAAGTTTGGAAGTATCCCACTTATGACAAAGAGATGTATTCCATTATGAAGTCCTGCCAAAAATGGAAGCATTACATTTTGGGGAAGGAAACGGTCATCCACACAGATCACCAGCCCCTACAGTTCATACAGGCCAAAGGGAAATTGCAGAATGATCACCATCAGAAGTGGTCCACATACCTGCAACAGTTCCATTTGAATATCAAGTATAAGAAGGGAAGCACCAATAATGTTGTAGATTGCCTTAGTTGACCACTGATCATATCATTAACCACCATGCTCAACACTTGTGGCATGAGACTTCTAATTGGCCACTTCTCTACAAAAGCAACCCAGAATTCGGACACACATACCTGACACTCTTGGAGGGTCAGTATGTTCCAGATTTTCACCTCGAGGATGCCCTATTATGCCACCTGGGTCACCTTTGTGTTCCTTCAAGCGAGCGTGCCAAGATGATTAGGGAAGCACACTACAGTCGGGCTGTTGGGCATTTTGGGTTCGAGAAAATGGTGGCAGTACTGCAGAAGTATTTCTATTGGTTGAATCTTCGACAGGATGTCGGGAAGTACATGAGATCCTGCACTGCATGTGCCATTTCCAAACCGACCATCAAGAAGCAAGGCATCTATGCCCCGTTTCCTACCCCTAGTCGACCTTGGGAATCCATCTCCATGGATTACATGTTGGGCCTTCCTTCTACTAAGCATGGAAACAACTATGTTTTTGTGGTCGTCGACAGGTTCTCGAAGATGGCCATTATGACGGCTTGCAAGAAGAATATCACAATAGAATCCACTGCTAAACTCTTCTTTGAATGAGTGTGGGTATACTTTGGGATCCCACAGTCTCTCATCTCAAATCGAGATAGCAAGTTCCTGAGTACATTTTGGTCTAGTCTCTGGTCGATGCTGGACACCAAACTCACTAAGTCCATAACCTTCCATCCCCAAACTAATGGCTAGACAGAGGTTGTCAACAGGATGATCGTACACATTTTGCACATGTACAACTCAAAGCATCCATGCACATGGGATGAGAGCCTCCCCTATGTTTAGTACATCTATAACCGGGCTCTCCATAGCTCGACTGGCCACAACCCTTTTCAGGTGGGCTTGGGATTCCAGCCACTATGTCCCATTGATGTGGCCATGCCATTTGCAACTACTTAGGCAGATTTGGCTCATGTCTAGACCAAAACAGATAAGGCAAAAAACTTCATTGAGCACATCCAACATATCCGCCAATAGGTCCACGACATTCTGGAGAAATCAAATTCCATGTACAAGCAGCGACATGATCAACATCGGGTTCCACACAAGTTTCAGGTGGGTAACAAAGTCTGGTTGCATTTGCAAAAGGAACGCCTTACCAGAGCCTATATGTTATAGACATTTTTGTGCCTTACAGCTCTAAGCATGAAATGTCCATAAACCAAGGGATCTTAAGTCCCTAAAAGTGTTGTTCCGGCCCCTAAAGGAACAAGGTCAACAAATTACAGCTTCTCCCAGAAGTTCTCCACCAGAAACTGCTCAGAATCAGTCAAATCAAGATCATTTCAGCTGCTCCACTAGCTAGCTGCGTTGCATAGCACCCAAGTACACTAGCTAGGTGCGTTGCAACGCACCTAAATGCACTACCAGGGTGCGTTGAGCGGGAAATGACAAATGGCAGTGTCATTCCGCGAGGTGGATAGACAATGGAAGCTTCCAGAATCTTCCCCAATGACACTTGCCTCACTGAGTTCGACCAAGGATGAGTAAGAGGCTCTCAGTCTCCAAGTGGAAGCAAGAACTGATAGAGAGAAGCCACTAGTCAGATCATAATCTGACTCATCCTCTTTGCATACATCTATATATGGATCCCTCATCCCAGAGATCCAGAGGCTGGAATTTTGTTCATTGCAGAGAATTGCTGTTGGTTTTGAGATAGATATCAGAGTATTGGGTGATTTATGCTTTGTTGGAGGTGAAGAGGGGATTCCTTTGCTGGGAGGTTGATGCTGGATCAGGAATCATTGGTTGTAACTCCTCCTGGACCTTCTTGTGATATCAATAAAACTATTTGAGTTTCTCCTACATGCTTGTGTATCATTGATGTTTTGTTATATTTGCATGTTTAGCTTAAATCTGATCCTAAGCTGTTTATGAGTATAAATCTATGTCTTTGTGTACTTTTCTTCTTCAGTGATCTTACAGGAACTTGATGAAGCTGGGCAAGTAAGGGAGCAGGTATCTGGAAGTTGTCAAAGAGAAGAGAGATTGGATCAAAGGACTAGCGCAAGACACAGGTTGGTTCATCCTATCCCTCTTCGTTTATAGTTCATAAAGAAGAATACGAAAGTAGTTTTCCCTATTTGTTTCTAAGGTACTCTCACACCTTAGTGGGATAGGGTCGTTCCGACCCCTAAAGGAACAAGGTCAACAAATTACAGCTTTTCCCAAAAGTTCTCCACCAGAAACTGCTCAGAATCAGTCAAATCAGGATCATTTCAGCTGCTCCACTAGCTAGCTGCGTTGCATAGCACCCAAGTACACTAGCTAGG
Source organism: Pinus tabuliformis (assembly GCA_031772625.1). NCBI lineage: Eukaryota > Viridiplantae > Streptophyta > Pinopsida > Pinales > Pinaceae > Pinus > Pinus tabuliformis. Next base: position 519,802,504 of record CM062809.1, read on the forward strand.
TGCGTTGCAACGCACCTAAATGCACTACCAGGGTGCGTTGAGTGGGAAATGACAAATGGCAGTGTCATTCCGCGAGGTGGACAAACAATGGAAGCTTCCAGAATCTTCCCCAATGACACTTGCCTCACTAAGTTCGACCAAGGATGAGTAAGAGGCTCTCAGTCTCCAAGTGGAAGCAAGAACTGACAGAGAGAAGCCACTAGTCAGATCATAAGCTGACTCATACTCTTTGCATACATCTATATATGGATCCCTCATCCCAGAGATCCAGAGGCTAGAATTTTATACATTGCAGAGAATTGCTGTTGGTTTTGAGATAGATATCAGAGTATTGGGTGATTTATGCTTTGTTGGAGGTGAAGAGGGGATTCCTTTGCTGGGAGGTTGATGCTGGATCAGGAATCATCGGTTGTAACTCCTCCTAGACCTTCTTGTGATATCAATAAAACTATTTGAGTTTCTCCTACATGCTTGTGTATCATTGATGTTTTGTTATATTTTCATGTTTAGCTTAAATCTGATCCTAAGCTGTTTATGAGTATAAATCTATGTCTTTGTGTAGTTTTCTTCTTCTGTGATCTTACAGGAACTTGATGAAGCTGGGAAAGTAAGGGAGCAGGTAGCTGGAAGTTGTCAAAGAGAAGAGAGATTGGATCAAAGGACTAGCGCAAGACACAGGTTGGTTCATCCTATCCCTCTTCGTTTATAGTTCATAAAGAAGAATACGAAAGTAGTTTTCCCTATTTTTTTCTAAGGTACTGTCACACCTTAGTGGGATAGGGTCGTTCCGACCCCTAAAGGAACAAGGTCAACAAATTACAGCTTCTCCCAGAAGTTCTCCACCAGAAACTGCTCAGAATCAGTCAAATCAGGATCATTTCAGCTGCTCCACTAGCTAGCTGCGTTGCATAGCACCCAAGTACACTAGCTAGGTGCGTTGCAACGCACCTAAATGCACTACCAGGGTGCGTTGAGTGGGAAATGACAAATGGCAGTGTCATTCCGCGAGGTGGACAGACAATGGAAGCTTCCAGAATCTTCCCCAATGACACTTGCCTCACTGAGTTCGACCAAGGATGAGTAAGAGGCTCTCAGTCTCCAAGTGGAAGCAAGAACTGACAGAGAGAAGCCACTAGTCAGATCATAAGCTGACTCATCCTCTTTGCATACATCTATATATGGATCCCTCATCCCAGAGATCCAGAGGCTGGAATTTTGTACATTGCAGAGAATTGCTGTTGGTTTTGAGATAGATATCAGAGTATTGGGTGATTTATGCTTTGTTGGAGGTGAAGAGGGGATTCCTTTGCTGGGAGGTTGATGCTGGATCAGGAATCATCGGTTGTAACTCCTCCTAGACCTTCTTGTGATATCAATAAAACTATTTGAGTTTCTCCTACATGCTTGTGTATCATTGATGTTTTGTTATATTTGCATGTTTAGCTTAAATCTGATCCTAAGCTGTTTATGAGTATAAATCTATGTCTTTGTGTAGTTTTCTTCTTCTGTGTAGTTTTCGTTTATAGTTCATAAAGAAGAATACGAAAGTAGTTTTCCTTGTTTGTTTCTAAGGTACTGTCACACCTTAGTGGGATAGGGTCGTTCTGAATAGACACTTTTCCCGTTAACAAAATGGCGACTCCGCTGGGGAGTGTGTCTAGTTAGTTTGTTCGTGTTTCTCTTGTTGTTTGTTTCATAAACATAGAAGTAGCAATCGAACTGCATTTGCCATTAACAAATGCAAAGTAGACATCTGCTACTTCAATCCATTCACTGGATTTGTTTATGATTTGAACAGCTGATTCAAAAATGATCTGATTACCCTTTGTGATAGCTCTTAGACCTCCTTTAAATCTACCCTCTGATTGTGCATTACTGATTCCTTTTACTTGGCCAAAAACCATAGATTAAATTGCAAACCATGACCCAGAACCCGGATATAATTCTCGTTTCTGCCCCAGCGCAGGCTCTGTGAAGAGATTCTGCATTTCAACGCAGTTCCCGAGAGGGCTACCTGCGCTGCAATCCAGTTTCTCTATGTAACAGGTGTGCTGATCAGCCTAGCCTTGTGCAGCTGAGGTTCTTTGCTTCATTTTTCAGTTTTGTCTCTGATTTTTGCAGCCTGTGATCAGTGTATGTGTCTGTTTAAAAACCCCTTTTCTTTGCCTTAATTCTGCCTCCTTTGTACAAAAAGACTGTAGATGTTTTTGTGTGTTTGTTACATCATTTACAGTTTTCCATTGAAAAAGTAGAATAGTCATACTGTCGTCCTTTGATTTAGATCTGTCGTAAGTGTCGATTTTGATCATAGGAGAAAGTTTATTTACTATTGACAGTCGATTATGCTTTTACTTTTGCCTTTGGTTTGAATTTGTGACTTTCTAGTGTCGAAACGAGTATTTACTTCAAAATCATAAAGTGTCATAATCATCTCTACCTTTTGATTTCGAAAAGAAGCTTGTTTGTGTTTGTCACTTGAAAGCAAATTCAGATTTGTACATCAACTTTCTTTTTAGGCATCAATATTAAGAAAGTGAAAAACAAATACATGCACATGTGCATTTGCATATTGACAGTCTGTTTGGCTTGATTTAGGAAAAGTGCATTTACAGTGTGCTCTTTGCTCTTTGTGAAAAGATTATGTCTTTCTGTTCCCCTAGTAGCTAGGATTTTCATTGCTGAAAAGAGATAAAAGTTTGTTTATCATCTTTAGATTGCATTTTAGGAATTACATCTACATCTCGTGGTGATCCCAAAAGGCAAACTTCATAAGAAAGATCAACTTAAAATAAATTCAATGAACTTAACAACGCTTTGGAACTTAACGCACAACATTTAGAGGTCTAGGCTAGAGACGTATTCCGGTGTCGTAAAGCCTGGTAACATTGTCCTCACTGATGGTTGGGTGATTCCTCCACTTTGAGACGATAAGTGCCAGTACAGACTTGTGCTCCCACGTACCGTCGAGTATATATTGGGAGACCCCTATAGGCTTAAAACATTTTATCCATAGGAAGCCATGTTGGCCGCCCTACTGATCGCAATGCACTGAACACAGCATTCGGGAAGATTGACTGCCATACCGTAAAAAGTATTCTGCAGTTTTGCGATTGGTTTGGTACTCCCTCTACCTAGACCTCCAGAGCAGTCCCTTTCGTTCCTTTTTAGACTCCTTAACGGAAAAGGTCCATCTGAGCACTTGTCACTTCAGGCTCATTAAAAATCGAAGGAGACTAGAGTCATCTTTTGTTTTTTCTCGACTCTTAAAAACTAAAAAAACAAGTTGTGTCAAAGCGTCTAAAAATTTATTTTAAACGGAATAATCATCACCTTTCCCTCGTTGGTCTTCGAAGTTAGTCTCCCTTCATCGCAAGTTCTTTTAGAATCGCTAGGAAATCTCTTGGATAGACTAGATATGTCTGAACAACCGTCGACATCTAGGACTGTGTCATCCGACACAGCAACAACAGAACCTCCTGCTGCTACTCCAACGATGTTCAATGGTATATCATTTGTCCCGGCAAGTTATCAAGAACAAGCCAGAGTCCAATCAGGGACTGTTTTGACGACATGGTCAGTTCCTATTTCTTCATCCGGATTATCATCTGGTATTTCTTATGTTGAAACTCAACAAATCGATCCAATGTGTCTTCAAAGGCCAATATACCCTTTAAGTACTGGATTTCCACCATATGGAGGGCAGTATGCCTTTTCATTGTTCCCTCCCAGAGAACAACCATATGGGAGTTTACAACAAAGTTCAGGTCAAACTGGAATTACATCCAGCGGTTGGGTACCAATACTGCCTCAGCAACCAAGGGTTGCATTTTCAATGCAACCAGTCCACCCTGTGTCGAATATTCCCACTATACCTGGTATGGTGATTGCGTCGCAAGTACAAGCACTACCTGTTGTATGTCAACCCCAAGTTTCTCAGGTTGCAATACAACAGCCTCTTGTCTCGACAACTCAATCACAACCTCAGGTTAGTGCCTCCTTATCTGGAGTGACTCAGGCTCAAACAAGTACTATGACTCCTCATCTTGGTTAATCATCCAGTATTGGACAACAGCAAATGGTCCATCAACCAGGGCTGGTTCAATCTCAACAACCGCCATTCCAGCAATCATATCAAGGACCGGAGCAACAAGTCTTTGTAAGTAATGGGCAACCGCATTTCCAAAGCGGTTATCAACAACCATATTATAACGGTTATGCCCATCAGCCTTCTCAAAGTTGCCAGCATCAAATACATTATGCTGGTATGCAAAGACCCACTGCTCAGGCGATTCCATCTTATCCTGGGTATGCTTTGCCTAACCTGAATCAACAGTTGCCCTTTGTAGCAACTCTAGAATTACCAGATCTAAACCGGCTGACGAATGATCCAATTGCTTATGCCCCTTGGTGGCCAGCGATTCCGCATAAACTTCCATCAGATATTCCTAAATTTAACGGAAATCCGGGTGAAGACCCGTCGAATCATGTGATGACATTTCATCTGTGGTGTTCATCAAACACCCTAAACGATGATTCGATTAGGCTTCGCCTTTTTCAGAGGACGTTAACTGGTCCGGCAGCAAAATGGTATATCGAATTGCCTAGAGCCTCGTTCGACAACTTCAGTACCTTAGCCACAACCTTTTTAACCCATTTTCAGTTACCAATAAGGTACGAAACGGGAACATAACTTCTTACCAACTTCAAACAGACAACGACCACTCACATATCTGATCATATACATGAGTGGCGACGTCGTCGTAGAATGGTGAAAACGTATGTTCCTGATCAGCTTTTAGCTGAATGGTTTATTGAGTCATTATTGCCTTCCATCACGGAAGATGTGGCAAAAGGGGGAGTCGTCACCGAAGAGCAAGTTATCGCTCATGCGAAATATTTGGACTTGATTTACACTCAGTCCGGCACGCTCTACTATAAAATACCTGACGCCCCTAGACCGGAATTCTCAATTCCTCCTCCTCCTAAATCAAACAATGACTCTCATGTTGGCGATGGCGTGATTGGTGCAACAGACACGAAATCGACAAAGGCTACGTCTAAAAAGGCCCGTAAGATTTCTAGTCAAAATGAAAATGAGGAACTTCTTACCTCGGAAGTAAATGCCATGTCGACCGACAAGGGCAAACAACTAAAGCAACCAGGGGGCAAGAAGAAAAAGAAAGGGAGAAAAAAGAAGCACGATAAAGCTTCTGCAAACCCTTCTGGACAAAGGAAACCCCCTGCGGGGTGTCATATATGCGATGAGGATCATCATACGAGATATTGTCCACATAAAGCTGAAGCTAAGAAACTCTTTAAGAGTTCAAAAACCTCAGCAGTATTGACTGATCCGTTTCCAAACCCAGGAACCAAACTGGTTGCTAATCAAAATGCTTCCCGATCCCAAGTGCTTATGTTGTCTATCTCAAAGCAGCAAAATGATGCTTTGACAAGGAATAAAGATTATGGGAATCCACAGCTGTCGAATAACAAGGCTAATGAACAACCTAGTAGTTCGACAACAACTTTGACCGAAGTTGTGCCACCCATCATTCTTGAACCAATGATAAAGTCACCAAAGGGAATAGTACACAAATCGACATTTAATCCTCGTGCAAAAGTAGCACAAAATTATAATATAATAGAGGACCAGGCCCAATCGCCGTCCACTATGTCGACACTTGAGGTACCGCAAAATTGCCCCTCCCAAGAGCAAGCTTTATTATCAGCAATAGGTGGGATTCTCCCAATGGATTCCAATCTTGTGGCCTTTGATCATAAAGGATATGACCCTCAGTTACCAGCTCAACTAGCTTTCCTTATTCAAGTGAAAGCCCTCAACAAAAATGTTCATCGAACAATTATTGATGAGGGGGCATCTACAAGTATTATGTCGATGAGTTGCTGGAAAAATTTAGGCTCACCACCCTTGTCGAGATCGTCAACGACGTTAAAAGCATTTGATGGACGATCGTACACTCCATATGCGATTTTAAGTAACTTGCAAGTTGAACTGGGGGGCAAAATAGTAGAAATTGATGTTGAAGTAATCGACGGAAACCTCGATTACAACATCCTACTGGGAAGACCCTGGATATATGCCATGGCCGCAGTTGTGTCGACCTACTTCAGGAAGATTGCATTTCCCTTTCAAGGAGGAATTACAATCGTCGACCAACAAACATTTCTCCCCAATAGTTCACAAGTTACGGGAAGCATTCCAATGATCCATGGAAGCAATGATTCGCTTCAAAATATTGGAGTAGGTCTCCTAAAAGACCCTGCCTTAATGGGTACTTTTGCCCTACCGCCTCAAAGTAATCCGGCGGAAGTGGCCACAGTGGAAACCTACAATATGAAATCTTCTATATCTAATGGATTCAGAAGATTCCTAAACATTTTGTCAGCATGGATCATCGCCATTTTAGAAATATTGTAGCAATCAATTTTCTTGGCGTGGGGGGCAAACCCAAATCAATGCTCATCGAGTGTTTGGATAGATAGGTCTAAGGAATATGGTACCTCTTCAGATCCTTGGTCGCATGTACATTCTACAGACGAAGGAATCATTCAATCAATGATGATAGGGGAGGCACAATGGGAAGATTACCACCATCACTCCCATCTTCCGGATTACCACGAAGATTATTCCAGCAACCTTAATCATCCATCAGTTTTTGATTTTCTATCAAATACTGTAAACACGGTGGATTTCGAGGATGGTTCTTATCTCGTGTCGACCTCGTTAAAAAATGAAACAAGGAGTTATGAGGATAGTTCTTTTACCGTGTCAACCTCATTAAAAAATGAAACAAATCCCCTTTCCAAGTCTCAAAGGTAAACCTTCATTCCAACCACCGAGTTGAATGCAATGAAGCTTGGGGGGCATGCACCTCGATTTGAGTTATTATGCTGGGGGCATGCAAACTTATCGAGCAGTTTTAGCACATAGTTCAAGCTCGTTAAAAAATAAACATAAGACATGAGCAAATGTTTCCACCCACGTTTAAGCTCGTTAAAAAATGAACTATTCCCCGGTAAATAACCACCGTGAATGTAGTACTTCAGCCATTAAAGCCTTGGTCGTGTTTGCACCATCACCTCCACTTTTCATTTGGCCGATCATTCACCTCCATTTGATTGTTTACTCATTTTGAGGAACAGCTGCGAAGAGTGATTTCACTAGCCATCCTTGTGACACTGCCGTGATTGGAAAATTCCAACCCTTACCTGGAATCAGCTACTACCCATTTTATCACTCGTTCCTCAAAAGATGAGTCTTCTTTAAGCTCTTTTCAACTGACTCATAAAATATGAAAAGATTGCCGAGTTTTGGCCTTCCAGCTCGTTAAAGCGACAGCAAGTGCTATCCCTCCTCTAGATTTTAATCTTTTTGGACCTGAGGGATTATTGCACAAAAAGATCGAGCGCTTGTTTTGTTCGACTCGTTAAAACTATCGAAAATTCATCCCTTCTGTATTGTTTTATACTTTTTCAGACTTAAGGGATTAGATGACGAAAAAGGAATTTTGGAGTTACCTTTACGTACCTTTTCAGACTCTCTAAAAATGAAAAGGACCGAGTTATCTTTGTCGTTAAACTCGTTAAAAAGATTAATAGCGACAAACTTGTCTTTAGACGAGAACGAGTTTCACTATCGCTAGGCTCGTTAAAACATAGCGATGGGTTTGCCCGAAGGGAAAATTATAGAACAAGCATATGTTATCCTCCTCAAGCTTGACAAAAATAAAGAGGTACTGGTCAGCAATGACTGGGGAAAAATTGGGAAGAAACTCAAAGAATCTTTATTGGTAGCAAGTCGCTCTTGAACATGACACTTCCACTCCATGCCTGAGTCGGGTTGGGTTGTTTCATTCACTGGTCACATCACCATGGTCACGCCATACCATCCACATTTGGGGTAAATGCTACCAATCCATCTGATAAGTGTTGCCAACATGTTCAAGAGAAGTCATCTAGAGAAGTCACCCGTGTCCCATCCACTACCATACATTATACTTCATTCTTTCATGACCGCCATCCTGAACCATATATCATCAGATCGTTTTCACCTCCATCAAAATCATTTGCTCTGTTCCGTGTCATTGATGTGGGATTCATTAAGGCCCTCCTTTGACGGATCGCTTCTTGTCGACATCAGCTCATTATCCAAGAAGTTGATCTAGGAACACCCCCTTCAGTACTTTGAAGCTTGCATGCCTCAATGGCAAGTTTCTCACTTCCGGCGACAGGTATACATCAATGACCTTCGACCGAAAGATTTTGCGTGGTGTTCAACGCCAAGTCCTTTATTCACACCACATGAATTGTACTGCAGTACCTTGAGGGTCATCATCATTATCGGTGATTCCTCTCGCGCTTGTTAACAGTTTACATCATTGACTGGTAATCAAGCGATGTCTTTCCATGTTCGACTTCAAAACATCTCTCACATGGATCGACTTGTACTTCGAGTGAAGATCGAACGAGATTGAAGACCCCGGATCTAGTTTCATCCATCCGGGCTGCAATATATATTCAGGAAAATAAAGGCATTGAAATGTACAACACTGCAGCACAGATAATCATCCTACCAAAAGGATGATGGCTCTATCAGAATCATCAGTCTACCATCAGACGATTGTCTGTCCTATGTACATAAAAATGAATTTATAAAGCTGAGCATGGGAATGCCCGCCTCAGCTAGATCATGAAAACAGTATGAAGATAATGTATTGTATTGTATCTTATTACAGGTCTCCTCCCAGCATTGAAAGAACTTCGGATCCTCCTAATAAAGCATTTCACCCGATAAACGGCCTCATACTTTAGGGGGCAACTGTTATAGACATTTTTGTGCCTTACAGCTCTAAGCATGAAATGTCCATAAACCAAGGGATCCTAAGTCCCTAAAAGTGTTGTTCCGACCCCTAAAGGAACAAGGTCAACAAATTACAGCTTCTCCCAGAAGTTCTCCACCAGAAACTGATCAGAATTAGTCAAATCAGGATCATTTCAGCCGCTCCACTAGCTAGCTGCGTTGCATAGCACCCAAGTACACTAGCTAGGTGCGTTGCAACGCACCTAAATGCACTACCAGGGTGCGTTGAGCGGGAAATGACAAATGGCAGTGTCATTCCGCGAGGTGGACAGACAATGGAAGCTTCCAAAATCTTCCCCAATGACACTTGCCTCACTGAGTTTGACCAAGGATGAGTAAGAGGCTCTCAGTCTCCAAGTGGAAGCAAGAACTGACAGAGAGAAGCCACTAGTCAGATCATAAGCTGACTCATCCTCTTTGCATACATCTATCTATGGATCCCTCATCCCAGAGATCCAGAGGCTGGAATTTTGTACATTGCAGAGAATTGCTGTTGGTTTTGAGATAGATATCAGAGTATTGGGTGATTTATGCTTTGTTGGAGGTGAAGAGGGGATTCCTTTGCTGGGAGGTTGATGCTGGATCAGGAATCATCGGTTGTAACTCCTCCTGGACCTTCTTGTGATATCAATAAAACTATTTGAGTTTCTCCTACATGCTTGTGTATCATTGATGTTTTGTTATATTTGCATGTTTAGCTTAAATCTGATCCTAAGCTGTTTATGAGTATAAATCTATGTCTTTGTGTAGTTTTCTTCTTCTGTGATCTTACAGGAACTTGATGAAGCTGGGCAAGTAAGGGAGCAGGTAGCTGGAAGTCTCTGATTGGATCAAAGGACTAGCGCAAGACATAGGTTGGTTCATCCTATCCCTCTTCGTTTATAGTTCATAAAGAAGAATACGAAAGTAGTTTTCCCTGTTTGTTTCTAAGGTACTGTCACACCTTAGTGGGATAGGGTCGTTCTGAATAGACACTTTTCCCATTAACACTATCGGAAACTTAGACCACTCCGATATGGTCCTTACGCCATTACCAAGGCTGTGGGATACAATGCATTTGAGCTCAGCATTCCCCCATTCCTTGGCCTACACCCAGTGTTCAATGTGGACCGCGTTCTGCCATACTTTCCACCATTACTCGACACATCCAACATTGCAGAACAGCTCACACCAACAAAGCTAAATCGAGATTGCATGGAACAAGTTGTAGCTGATTTGATCATGGACACACAGATCAAGCACACTTGCCAACAGAAGATCCAAAGTATCGAGTTGTCAAAGTAGGCCAACTCCTTCACCAGAGAAAGTGGCTCACCAGGGACCAAGTTCAGCAGAAGTTTCCTCGTCTCATGGAGGAACTCAACGCAATGGGGACCATTGCTTCCTAAGGGGGGAGGAATGATATAGGTGGATATTGGTGGCCACCCTCCAATTCCACTTGGACCCCCACCATTGTTTCTTTCAGTTTTTCAATTTCCTTAATTGTAGCACAGTTTACTATTTTTAGCAGTTTTTCGGGTCCTAAACTTCCGGAGCTGTTTGAGGCCCTAAACGACTTTTTTGGGAAACCTGGGAGTAACATGGGTCCATGGACTGATGTTTCTCATCCCAAAGTTTTAGTCCTCAGATATATCTTTCTAATGAGGTATTGTGTGCATCCAATGGAGATCAAATGCCAAAGTTACGACCCCGGGAAGTTGATATACCAATTTACCCAAAACGGGGCCCATAGTTTGGCGCTTCATCTCATAGGGTTAGGTTTTTGGATGTTTAGGGCTTTCCATTATTTCTCAACAATAAATAGGCCTTCGAGCCCCATTGTAAGATAGTTCAGAGGCATGTAGCCGCCACATCTCTTCTTACAGATAAGCTACCATTGCCCTAGCTAGTTTACTTCTATTTCTGTTTGTAAGCATATTTCAATATTTTACAGTAATGAAATGAATTATTATTTCTACTGCATCCCTGTATGTATGGTTATATCTGTAATTTTTTGCGTTCCTATTTAAATCTGGATCAGTTGTTGACAACTCCACTTGTGAACAACTCTTAATATTCCCACTTCTTCTCCTCATATACTCAGGGACTTCATCCCACTACAGTCATCTTGCGCTGCTCCAATGAAGACCAACATAGGGCATGGAGGGCTGCCACTTATCACTATAAGATGTCCATCTCCCACAATGAACACATGCTCCTCAACTGCTCCTCTAGTTCATCAACTCTTGAGCTCAACAACTGCCACTCTAGCAACTACTTTTTCCATCAAAGTGTTGCACACCAGGCTCTAACTTGGGCACTATCATGTTCTTCTCTAGTAGACCATACATTCCCAATCACTATCCACACTTGGTCCACTCTCACACTGCCCTCAACGAGTCCATGAGTGACCAAGTTTGTTGTAGCATCTACTCCTAGTTAGGGAATCAAACACCTAGGAAATCCCTCTAGATTTCTTCTAACAGAATTATTCAATCAATCATTTCCTAGGACATTCATCACCTAGCATCCAAACATCAACCAAGGTCACATCTGCAACTCCATGATGCTGCCACTTTTCCTTGGGATTTGTGGTTGCATAGGACTGGTTAGGGAACATAACAACAACCCCAACACACTGCTTAAACACCTTGTTACCCTTCTATACTTCCTTCCTTCCTTTGCTTCCCTTACCAACCATGTCTTCACACTGTCATAGTCCTTAAGCACATCTTCAAGGTCCTCTACAGCTCACGGATTAGCTACAACAAAGGATCTTGTCATTGTTTAAGGGTTAAAACCCTCTGTCTTGGTTGTGGTGGCTCCTTAAAGACTACGGTTAGGTGAGAGGGTCCTCACTAAGCCTCTCAGCCCTCCAAAAAATCTCCATGCATGTTGTCGTAGCATCACCACACCTATGGCCAAAAATAGAAGCAAACAAAGAACAAAAAACACCCAAACTTACCTCTGTTTTCCTGTGGCTTGATTTGGCTAATGAAACAAACCTACATATTTCACAAACTTCCTTTATGTCACCCTTCAGGTTGATTGAGGGTTGCAACCTTCTCCATAGAGAAATCTGGACCAAAACACAGATAAAAAACCTCTCCAACACTCAGTTGCATGTCTCCTTATCCTTCCTTTAGATCCGCACTTCAAACTCAGAGGTATCTTGATGTTTTATGCACTTGGGATATATTCTAAGCCTCCACACATGAGATCTATTTATAATAATTCATGTGGCTTCCCTAGTGGGTTTGACTAGATGTCATAAGGCCTATTATGACTCTAGCCGACCTCAAACATGAGCCACAAACCCACACTATATCTTCAAAAGTTCATAACTCCACTTTGAAAACTCATAATTCAATGATTCTTGATGTGTTGGAATCGTCTCGACATCCTCTATCATTTCCATCCATCACATGCCAAAGTCTCATTGCGGTTTTGGCCTAAACAATCAATGGGTGAAAAAAACCCAAGCTTGGGTTTCAATCCCACATTCCCACTTGTGGAGCTCCTTCCTCCAAACCTTCAATCCTCAAGGATTGGAGTCCCTCCCAATCTACAAAAATAAACACTCCCTCTTAGTGAGGGAGGTACTTTCAAGACTAGGAAGTAACCATCATCATTGACGACACTAGACAATCTAGTGTCCATCACTGCAGCATACCCTGTAGAATGAGCTTGACAATTGATCCAGGTGGATATTGGTGGCCATCCGCCTATTCCACCTAGACCTCCAGTCGGTTTCATCTGTTTCCTTGTTTATTTTAGAATTTACTATGTTTATCAGTTTCCAGATCAGTTTTGACCCCCTAAACGACGTTTTTTTGTGGTCCGCAACTTGATCATAGCCATAGGCTAGGGCATGCAGAAAAGAAGGTAGTACTCAGAGAGATCTTTCCAACAAGGTATCGTACACAAAAAACAGAGATAATATGACCAAGTTATGACCCCAAAAAGTTGGCTGCCCAAATAACCCCAACGAGGCCCACAAACTCTTGGCATTACATCTTTTGGGGATAAGGTTTTTGTTGTTTAGGGATTTTCATTGTCGTTCAATAATAAACAGGCCCTTGAGCCTCATTGTAACACAGTTCAGAGGCATGTAGCCACCACATCTCTTCTTAGAGATAAGCTACCATTGCCTGAGCTAGTTTATTTCCATTCTATTTGTAAGCATATTTCAGTGTTTTGATATTAATGGAATGAAGTGTTATTTATGCTGCATCTATGTATTTATGGTTATATATGTAATTTTTTGTGTTCTTGTGTAAGTTTGGATTAGTGGTATCGGAGTGGTCTACTCTTTCTCTATTTTTCTTTTCATGTCCCCAATGAGGTCAGTGTATAAGGAGTTAGAGCTCGAACTCATTGAACATTTGAAGACTAGCCTCACAAACCCCGACGACCTCCCATGGTGGAAGAAAATAAAGATGAGCGGGTAGGAGATCCTTTCAAAATATAGCTTGAGTAAGCTCTCGAGCGATAGAGGAATGCGATGATGGATAATGTTTCTTAGATCCTCCGATGAATACCCACAGGTGATGCATCTTCATCTAGCAACCACTCTGGAGGTGCAACCCCTTTTAAGGTACACGTTAACTTTGATATTCCCATATTTGAGGGCCAGATAGATGCAGACATCGCAGATAAATGGTTGAATCTATTGGAAGGATATTTTTCAGTTCATGACTTTTCCAATCAGGAAAATATTACTTTTACACTTCTCAAAGCTGCCCCACACATCAAGGACTGGTAGGAAATCTATTGTGAACAGAAGGGTGAGAGATAATCCTCACTATTTTCAACTGCACCCACTTGGGATTTTTTCTGAGACACCATCAAGGAACAATATTACCCTGTTGGTAGCTATGAAGATAAATACATAAAGTGGACCACGCTACGACAGGGAAGGGCCCAAGATGTGATGGAGTTCACAAATGTTTTCCATACCCTCCACACGAAGTTTGGTATCAAGGATTATGAGTGTCATTTGGTACTCAAGTACCGTGATTGTCTACACAAGTACATCCAGGATGAGATGGAGTTCTTGGACATCTCCTCATTCAACATGGCATACAGATACACTGTCAAGATTGAGCAAAAGTTTAAACAAAAGAAGCGAGACTTTAGATCCGTGAATCCGAATCAAGGAAAAGGTGCCCCCAAACCATAGAGAAAAGGCCAAAGCCAAGGTAGGGTGACCTAGGAAAAATCGCCAAAGCTGCAAGCAAAGAACAACACCACAAAGACAAAGAAGGACACAGGAACATGGTGTCTATTACATAAGAGCTCCACGCAAAACACAAGTGAGTTCCAGGCCAAGTAGTCACTGATGGCTGAGCTGAAGGCTTCTGATTCAGGCACATGTTCTGAAACTAAGTAAGAACCCGACGAGGGGAATGAAAAAGTGAATCATATCATTGACGTGGAGCCCAGTGCCACCGTGGCCACCACCAAGATCCATAGGAATGAGGTGGAAGATCTAGAGGAGGGGGAATACCTCTACCACTCATAGAAGTGGGTGCAGGGTTCACCACGACAGTTCGTTGTCGGCAGTGGGAGCCAAAAGAACCTCATTTCAACATAGGTCATGAATCAGCTGGGCCTACCAGAGGTCATGAATCGGTTGGGCCTATCGATAACAACACATCCCCAGTCATATACCATTGGGTGGCTTCACCAAGGATGAGATCTCTGCATCAGCCAACAATGCCACCTCCCCTACAACATCAAGCCCTTCACTAATGAGGTATTGTGTGGTGTTTCTCCTCTTGAAGTTTGTGATGTATTATTAGGACAACCATACTTATGGAAGCCACATGTTATATATGAGTCTAGACCTCGCTATGTGATTATTAATTTTGGAAATAAGTTGTACAGGATACTAGAGTTAGCCCTGCCTACTGCCATCTCTTTGATCACTGCAAAGCAATGCTATAAGATCATTTCCTAGACTAGGAAATTTTCTTTCCTTATGATTCGCCCTCAGTGCAAGAAGAAGGTTATGGCCACGACTTCCAGACAATGCTCCTCCGCATGGTAGCAACAGATGGACAAGGTCGTGGAAGAGTATAGGGACATTTTTCACCTCACCTATAGGGGTACCATTGCACTGTTAGGTTAAGCACTCCATTGATCTGACCCAGGGCGCGCCGTTACTGTGACACAGGCAAGTTCCCTCTATGGACAGAGGCAACCCCTCTAGCCCTAGAGTGGGTCTAGTCATAACAAAGACAATACCAAAGTAATTTTCCTTAGAAAATTGATGCCATGAAGGATTACCTTCAAACAGTCATTCGGTGGAGTTCCTATTGTGTTGCTCCAACTTTCGTTCTTCTAATCACTTGTACCTAAAATCAACATACAAAAAATAACCATGAACATAATAGAGTACGAAAAAAACTATCTACTTAAAGAGTCAAGGAGCTTCAAGCTATCATTACACATTTATACATACGATATAGGAAATAAGTTGTTGATTTGTATTAATATAAATCAAAGTAGAACTTACAACCAAGCCTTGACATCGTAAGCCTCCTCGAAGGGTCCTGTCAGCATGTCCCCGCAAGCA